>OX465277.1:49544994-50191994 GCA_949987645.1 Tachina grossa | reverse complement strand
TAAAATATTGAAACTACATAGGAATTTGCCGGTTTTTGTGTGTTTTATTTAACCCTACGATTCATAACCGGGTACCCGTGTACCTTTTTTGACTTTAAAGTGCTACTGTGCCTATAATTTTTGAGATATGGACATAAAACTCCGAAGATTTGGCTAAACTAAGATTTAAATACGAAAAAATTCACAATATTTTCAATATTTTCTTTAAAAAATGATTTTAAATGTTTTACCCCGATAAACACACAACCGGGTCCCCGGGTACCCTAATGCAATTCCTATGTAAATGCCTGACATGTAAATGAAAAAACGTTTTTTTTTGTGTTGTTTTTATTGGAAATAAATGTCTTTTTTATTTATTTTATCATATTTTATATATATTATATTATAATTCATCCGAATCACTATCGTTGTTATTGTGGCAATTGTAGCATTTAGTAATTGTTATGGCGTGCTCATCGCATATCGGCGTGCTACATATGCTGCAATTTTTTCTAGTTTTTCTTCTGCGCTTATTTGGAAGAAGGTTGCACATGTAGCACACGCCCGTATGTATGTATTTTCTGCCCCTTTGTCGTGCTGACGGAGATGTTGACGGACCTGCAGCACAAAGCACACTCTCCAACGGCCTTCCGATGATGCTTTCAATTGCATTTTTTGTTGAAAATTGGCGCACGCTTTGCACATTTGAAATTCTATTTTCTATAACAGGAATGCACAGGTTTTCTGCCAGTTGACGCAGGAAATTCTTCCTGCGCGTCGTGGTGTATCGTGCAGTTGGATTATTTCCATAATATATGATGTGTGATGCAAATGCGCTCACATCAATGATGTTATAGAAAAATGCCATCGGCCATCTTCTTGTTTGTCGCTGGGTCGTGTATTCTTGGAGCGTTTGGTCCATTACGTCCGCCCCACCTTTTGTTTATTTATAAAAATTTATAATTTCTGGTTTCCCATTCTCGTCAATTTGTGCATCATCATGCATACTAGAAAGAAGGATGACCGAGTTGGACTTCCGCTGCTTATATGAGAGCAGTGTTACGTTGTCGTAGAAGCCAAATAAACTTGAACCAACGTCTTTTTTTTTGTCTTCTTTCATCTCCGCAGGGATGTAAGCTTTGTTGCGGCGGAGTGTACCCACAATGCTGAGCTTTTCTACTTTTAGTTGCCTAGCCAACGGCAGCGTCGTAAAAAAATTATCCATTGTTATATTTCGTCCGCTACCGTGGTATGGCCCAACTAAATCTCTCACCACTCTTTCGCCAACACCAACTTCACGACCAGTTTCTTGTTTGCCAATATATATTTGGCCATGAAGTGGATATGAGTTTTTGGCATCGCAAATCCACCATACTTTTATGCCATATTTTGCTGGCTTCGAGGGTATATATTGGGTGAATTTGGTTCTACCACGGTATGGATATAATTGTTCATCAATGGTCAAATATTCTGATGGCACATAATATCTGGCAAGATTTGCATTGAGCATTATCCAAATATCGCGAATTGGCGCCGCTTTGTCTTGACGCTGCCGCTCTACCCGTGTTCTGGGGTTGTCAAACCGCATAAAACGCAGCAAATCGAAAAACCTGTTTATTCCCATGGTGGCGCGGAATATTGGGTGAGCCTGTGACGTCCACAAATCTCTTGCGTTTTCGTCATTAGAATGATTTGTGCCAGCCATCAAAATCATTCCAATGAACGCATAAATTTCGTTGATTGTCGTGTCTTTCCACTTCAACTGACGTCTATTGGGATTCGCTTCATTGTACGCGTTATATGTGGCATGCGCTTTTTTATTTGTGTGGCGCACTATTATATCCACCATTTCCACTGTAAGGTATGATTTGAAACTCTGCAAAGGCGTCATATTTTCAGTAATCCGCGCTGGACCATAGCGGTCTCTGTATATATTGTGGCTTCTCACTTGTTGGCAACTACGTGGTGTTCGCTGCCATTGTGTGCCGTCACGTGCAGTCATGTAGTCTGCTGGGTTTGTTGTTGGTGCATCTTCTTGCATATCATCATCTTCACTTTCATCATCAAAGAAAATTTCCTCTGGTGCGTCAATAGCAGCTGCAATTTCGTTTGCGTTGTCAACATTCAAATCTTCATTCTCTGATTCCAAAACTTCGCCAGTATAGGACACATTTCCTTCATTTTGGTCTTCCACAGGGTCCACTTCAAGGTCCTCATCTTGAGTCGCTTCCTCAAATAAACGTTGAATATATGTGCTTCTTGCTTCATCACTCAAATTCCAGTATTCCCTTGTAGACAAATATCGGTCGTTGCGGCTCATTTTTCACCAACTTCACTGTTCAAATATTCAACACAGACTGGCGAAGCAAATGAAATATTTCAATTTTACGACACAAATGAACATCTGCTATCTAATTCAAAAGCAATTAAGCAAGTAGGTACCGAAAATAAGCAAAATAAGCAAATAAACAACCCTTACATAAAACCAATTTCTGCTTACTAGTGTTGCTTTAGGTACTTATATACGAACAGAAACCAGTTTTTTTTTCAAATATCAAATTTGTACAGTTGAGAACGCAAAATATAATCAACAACAAAAATATTTACAGGAAAATATTATTTTATTTCAATAAACGCAAAACAACCTACTTCGGGTACCCGGGTACCTGGTTATGAAATTAAAGGAGTTTTGCTGGTTATGAATCGTACGGTTAACTTGATAATTGCTTTATTAGGGTTCCGTACACCAAAGGTGAACATTTTTTTTCAATACATGTATCAATTTATTGTATATTCATATGTGAACTAACAATAAGTATTCAAATCTTAAATCTATAAAAAAAATTATTAGGCCCGACCAGAGTCGAACATAAACTTAGTGATAGTTATAAATAATACGTAAGTAGTGATAATCAAAACGGAAAAATAAATATATTATCAAGAAGTCCCATCTAGAGTGTTGAGTATAAGAGCCCTTGTATCCCTCTTTTTTAGGCGGATGTGTCCAGTAAAGTTCAAAATATTACGAGCAAGCGGATTAGGATGTGACTGGAGTTTTGTTTAATATTTGCCTGCGTATTTTGCTATTTCTTCAGTCACTAGTGGCATATTTAAATCACGATGTATTAAACCGTAAAATATTGTTTTGCTTTCGTTGGATATTCTGGATATTGGAAGCTGAAGCAGTGCCCCATAGTTGAATTCCGTAACACCATATTGGTTTCAAAATCGACTTGTATATTAAAAGTTTACATTCTAGACTGAGTGTTGAATTTCTACCAATCAGCCAATGTATCTGAGTTATTTTAAGTTTCATTTGTGTTAGCTTTGAGTCAATATGGTGTTTCCATGTAAGCCGATGATCAAGGTGTATACCAAGGTATTTCACATGTGAATGTTGAGGAACAACTTGACTATTGATTCTAATGGGGTGACAAGTATTTTTTCGTAGGGTAAAGGTTGTATGTACGCAATTCTGTTGGTTTACTTTTATTCTCCATAAGTTTAACTATAGCTCAAGCTGTGTTATATGTTCCTGAAGATATCGGGATGCCTCATGAGGGTTTTCGTGCACACTAAGGCAGGCTGTATCATCGGCAAATGTAGAAGTATGGATATTACTGCTCACAGGCATATCACAAGTATAAATCAAATACAAAACTGGCCACAGTATACTGCCTTGAGGTACACCGGATGAGATAGTTTCTGGCGTACTCATAAATTCTCCTTCCATAACAGAGAACTTCCGGCCTAAAATATAACTTTCCAAAACTTTTAGAATGTTATTTGGTCTTCAATTTTAAAATTAGGCCATCATGCCAAACTTTATCAAATACCTCAGAAACATCAATAAACAGGGCAGACCCATACTTCTTTTCTTCAAATGTTTTCCTTATAAATTGAACCAATCTATGTGTTTGCTCAATGGTGTTATGCTGACTTCTAAAACCAAATTGATGGTCCGGTATGCACATTGTATCTGTTAGACAAGGGGACAATTTTGTCATGAGCAGCTTTTCGAAAAATTTTGACATAGTAGACAGCAAACTTATTGGCCTATATGACTCAGCTTTGGTGATATCTTTGCCCGGCTTTGGAATCATTTTGACCTGGGCAAGCTTCCAGTGTTGTAGATAATACTCCGGTCGTAATATGGCATTAAGAATAAACAGCAGGATTCTTATTGCAATATGCGGCAAGTACATCAGCATCTTGTTGCTAATTCCATCAATACCTGGAACTTTCTTTGGTTTGAGTTCAGCAATTACTTTTTGTACATCATGCATTTTAAACTTTAAGGGCCGAGGGGGTAGAGCAACTACACTTGGCAAATCAGAAACACAAGTACATGTGTTTGGCGTAAATATGGATTTTAAGTGCTCAGCAAATATTTTACATTTTTCCGTATCGGTTCTTGCCCAACTTTCGGTAGATGTGCGCAGAGGTGGCTTAAACCACTGCTGGCCAGAGAAGCGCCAGAGTGCCGAACATTAATCGGCTTTTTGTACAAATGAATGCACATACGCTTATATTCTCTCGGTTTTCTCTCTGTCGGCAGCAGTGGCTTAAACTCAACGGATGTTTTAAGCTTTCTAGCAGCGCCACAAAGAGTAATTTGATGCTTGTGTGACATCAAAAGCTCCCAGATAATTTTTAAGAGATGCAGTTTTTTCAGATGCAAGCAACTCTTGGAGTCGTTTAGTACACTCTTTAAATCTAATTTTATTTTGGGGTGATCTGTGCTGTTGCCATTCCCTTCTAGCTCTTCTTTTTTCATACACGAGACGTTCAATATCCCTAGAATAAATTTTATGAAACCCAGTTTGTGGATGGGAGCTAGTGGCATGCTCAGCAGCCTGTTTAATATTTTCATTAATATAAGCAATGCTAGATTCAATGTGATCGAGTGTTCTTAGCGTAATATTTTCCGTGCAATGACTACTAAGATATTTTTTGAATCCCAGCCAATTAACACCATTGATCATCTTCATATATGGGTGAGGTGAGTCACTTCTTAGTGGCTTACAGATTGAAACGATAGTCGAAGAGTGATCGGAGGACAGATCTAGAGAAGCTTCAACATGAATTAAATCCCTAGAAATATTTTTCATGACGCCAAATCTATAACATCTGGAATTTTTCGTACGTCAGTAGGCCAGTAAGTGGGCTCCCCACTCGAAATAACATCCAATCCCATTTTTGAAATTGTATTAAACAAAGCTCGACCTCTAGGTGTTACAAGGCGCAAACCCCAGTACGTATGTTTTGCATTGTAGTCTCCAGCTGCCACGAAACAAGATCCAAGCGATTTGTAGAACTTTTCATACTGATCTTCGGTAACTGAAAATCTGGGAGTTGAATAAATTGATGATATCACGAAATTCGAACAAAAATTTTCTACAAAAATATTCGTAGCTTGTATATATTCTTCACTAACGTTGTCAAGGATATAGTGCTTGAGTCTTGACTTAATTAGAATTGCAGATCCACCGCATGCTCTCCCTCTAGGGTCCTTTGTGTCATATATAGTGTAGCCATTAATTAAAAGCTTCTCGAAGTCAAATGAGTCTCAGAGACCAACATTATGTCAATATTTTTTTCCGTAAGGAAGTGCTCAAGTTCATTGTTATGTTGGCGAATGCCGTTTGTGTTCCAGAAACATATTTTTAACGTGTTCGTGGCTTGTTAATTACTGCTTGAAGCAATGTATTCTGCTTTCGTAGCATTTCTTGCATCATGCTTGTCATATTTGTTGTAAAGTTGTTGATAGTTCGCACAAGATTTTCAATAGTGGCTTCAAGGCGATTAAAATTAAAGTTTGAGTTTGTATTTGTTGAATTATTTTGCGGTGAAACATTTTGTGTCGGAATAGAACTAGCCTTAGCAGCATCGGCATACGATACACGCGAAGTAACTGGTTGACTCATTTGAGCAAAATTGGCGGAGTAAGCGTTTACTGATTGGACTGTGCTAATTTTGGTTTTTGTCCCATAGTTTGATTAACGAAATAATATACAGGACATCCTCTGTAGTTAGCGGTGTGATTACCTCCACAGTTACTACATTTTTTATCACTTTGATTTTTTGGCTTATTGCAAGTAGCAGTGCCGTGTAATTCGCCCCACAAAACACAAACAGAGGGTAGATTGCAGTATGTTTTTGTATGACCATATTTTTGGCAATTATGGCACTGTACAGGACCTGAACGCTTATTTGGCTCTTCAACTGTGATTTTTCGGTATAAAAGGTATTTTAGGCTATAAATAGGACGAGTCTCGTTTTTTTTTCAACTGTATATCATTCGGCTCCAGTTCAACACGAAATAGGGGTTGGGGTACCTTTTCTCTGCTTATTATGTTAGATACATTTTTTACCTTAAATACCTTACCTTCAATACGATCTGCAGGCCTGTAGCACTCTTAAGCTGGTATGTGTAGAAGCTTGCTTTATTTCTCCGTACACCAAAGGTGAAAAGGAACCCTATTGTTTTCGCTACGCTGTCCGTCTGTCCGTCACACGGTATTTTCTCAGAAACCGTAAGAGCTACGAACCTGAAATTTGGACAGAGTATGTAGAACCTTGGCCGCTATAACAACAAATACATGAGAATTAAAAGTTAAAGGGTTTTCCAAAACTAGCAACGAAAAATTTTAAAATCCCATGTTATATACATACAATTGTATATTGAAACTTGAAATTTGTAAAATTAGTGTATTTTTATACAGACTACAACAATTAACACTAAAATTTAAAAAAATTAAAATTAAAGGGTGGTCCATCAGTTAATGCAATTTTGACTATGTAATTTTGAGAATTTGCTATATCTTGGAAACCGTAATAGGCAAACACTTGAAATTTTCAAAAACGGTAAAACTAAAAGAACCGAAAATTATAAAATCGCCAAACCAAAAAAAAAATCGCCAAAAAATAAAAAAAAATTGCCAAAATGAAAAAAATCGCCACAATTAAAAAAAATTCTAACACTAAAATAAGTCGCCAAATTCGAAAAAAACGCCAAAATGAAAAAAAACGCCAAAAATCGCCAAAACGCGAAAGTGTCGCCATAACTAAAAAAAATTTATATTAAACAAAAACGCAAAAATGAAAAAAATCGCCAAAAATAAAAAATCGCCAAATTAAAAAAACGCCACAAACCGAACAAATCGCCAAAACAAGAAAATAAAGTGTCAAAATAAAAAAAGGAGCCAAAACTTGAAAAAATCGCCAAAAACTTGAAATTTTCAAAAACGGTAAAACTAAAAAAACAGAAAATTATTAAATCGCCAAACAAAAAAAAATCACCAAAACGAAAAAAATCACCAAAATTAAAAAAAATTTCTAACACTAAAATAAATCGCCAAATTAGAAAAAATCGCCAAAATGAAAAAAAAAACGCCAAAAATCACCAAAACGCGAAAATGTCGCCAAAACTAAAAAAAAATTTTAATAAAAAAATCGCAAAAATGAAAAAATCGCAAAAAATAAAAAAATCGCCAAAATGAAAAAACGCCAAAAACCGAAAAATATGGCCAAAACAAGAAAATAAAGTGTTAAAACTAAAAAAAAAGCCAAAACTTAAAAAAATCGCCAAAACGAATTTTTTCAAATTAAAAAAAATTTCTAGGACTAAAATAAATCGCGAAAAACCGGAAAAATCGCCAAAATGAAAAAACACTTAAACAGAAAAATCGCCAAAATGAAAGAATCGCCTAAAAACCCCAAAAACAGAAAAAATCGCCCAGATAAAAATCCCAAAAACAGAAAAAAATCGCCAAAATGAAAAAATTGCGAAAATTAAAAAAATCCAAAAAGAGAGAAAAAACGCCAAAACGAGAAAAAAGCGATAAAACTGAAAATCGCTTTAACTGAAAAAACTTAAAAAAGGAAGAATGCTAAACTAAAAAATGCTCAAAACCGATTGTGCGCGAGTCAAATTCGCACTTTACTGAATTTATTTTAACTGTAATGCGTACACAACAACAAGAACAGCAACAACTAAACGATGAACAACAGGAATTAAAAATTAAAAAGTAAAAGTAAAGGCATTTACCATAAATGAGCACTGCAGTAACACTAAAGTTTCAGTAAAAATAATAAAAAAAATTTAACAAGTAAATTTTTACTGATTACTAAAATTTTTTTCAACAATTTTTATAAATTGCCTAAATGATTTGTTATATGATGAGGTGCATTGAATTTTCAGTAATCAGTAATGCTTGTATTCATAATCAAATTCTACCACGTAGCTAAATGTTTTTCATACAAACACTAAAGTTTCAGTAAAAATAATAAAAAATTTTTAACAAGTAAATTTTTACTGATTACTAAAATTTTTTTCTACAATTTTAATAAATTGCCTAAATGATTTTTTATATGATGAGGTGCATGGAATTTTCACTAATCAGTAATGCTTGTATTTATAATCAATTTCTACCAATTGACTAAATGTTTTTCATACAAAAGTTTCAAAATTTGAATGAAAAAACTTTGCCACTTGCTACAATTTTATTATGATTACGGCCCTATCATTTTACTGGCAATTCAAATTAAATTTCATTAGCAGTAAAAATTTACTGAATTTTTTTAGTAATCAGTAAATTTACTGCTTACTGCAATTTTTAATGCAGTACATATATATACTACAGTGTACCTATTTACTAACCAAATAAGTTTAATAAAAAAACAAAAACCAACAAATTCCTATGTATTTACAGTATTGAAAGTTTTGGTACTTTTAATCAATTAATTTAAAAAAATATACTAAAAGCATAAGTACTTCCAACTTAAAAAATTTTTCACTAATAGATGTTTACAAATCTCCTCTGTGCTCGGACTCACATTGCTTTTTTCACACACAAGACGTTCAATTTCGGTAGAATAAATTCTATTGAAGCCAGTCTGCGGATAAGAAGTAGTGGCATGTTCACCAGCCTGTTTAATATATTCGTTAAGATTTGCAATGTTAAATTCAATATCATCAGATAATATTAACTGAATGTTTTCTACGCAGTGTCTACAAAGGCTGAGTTTAGATCTGGCATTTCTTGTGTGTCATTTGCCAAAAAAAAAGCATAACCAACTAATTACTAATGAAAAACTGTTTGATTCAGACATATATTTATTGATTTAAACAGTTTCCAATCATGTTGGATTCTATAAAATTGTCTATTAGTTATGTATGAAACTGTTTAACTTAATAAATACGTGTCTGGATCAAACTGTTTTTCATTAGTAAATTACTGGTTACGCTTTCTTACACTCGTGTGGCATATGGCACACAGATGGAAACCCGGCCTAAGATATTTTTTGTATCCCAGCCAGTTGACTCCAATAATCATTTTCACATTAATTTAGTTTGTTCACTCCTTATTGGGTTGAAAACTGTAAATATTGGGGGAGAGTGATTGGAGGAGAGATCTAGAGAGGGCTCCACGTGAATTAAGTCGCTATGGATATTTTTTATGACGCCAAAATCTATAACATCCGGAATTATTCGTACGTAAGTAGGCTAGTAAGTAGGCTCCTCACTCGAAGTGACATCTGATCCCATTTTTTAAATTGTATTAAACAACGCTTAATCACTAGGTGTAACAAGACGCGAGCCCCAGTACATATGTTTTGCATTGTAGTCACCACCTGCCACGAAACAAGATCCAAGCGATCTGTAGAACTTCTCATACTTATCTTCGGTAAGTTAATATCTCAGAGGTGAGTAGATTGATGATATCACTAAATTCGCACAAAAATTTTCTACGAAAATATTAGTTGCTTGACAAACGTTGTTAAGGATATAGTGCTTGAGTCTTGAATTTATTACAATTGCTGATCCAGCGCATGCTCTTCCTCTCGGGTCCTTCTTACCATATAGATTGTAACCATTTGCTTTAAAGCAGCTTCTCGAAGTCAAATGAATCTCAGCCACCAACATTATTTCATTATTTCATTCCGTAAGGAAGTGCTCAAGTTCAGTTTTGTGTTGGCAAATGCCGTTTGCGTTCCAGAAACAAATTTTTGACGTGTTCATGGCTTGTTAACTAATGCTTGAAGCAGTGTTTCCTGCATTCGTAGCATTTCTTGTATCATGCTAGTCATAGTCGCTGTAAAGTTGTTGATACTGTTACGTTTTTCTCTCTTTAAAAACGCTTTTCCATGGACCCGAAGATTTGCAAATGAATACAAGATCCGGGTGTAGTAATTAGGGTTAAGAATGATACAAGTTTTATTTACAAATACACTTAAACTAAATTAATCAAGAGCTTATATAAACTAATACTACTTAAACTAATAAATTACACACAAATATTCACAACTGGTTAACACACGCCTTCCTCGCTGTCGTTTACGCACGTGTCTTAGCTGGCTGCGCAAGTATTCACGTGACACCTCTTTGTCTGCTGCCCGTCACTTACGAGACTCACTTTACCGTCACTCAGAGTTGATACACCAGTACCTCTTTGTCTGCTGCTCGTCACACACGGCACTCACTCTGCTGACACTCACAGTTGATACACCAATAAGGACTCACTGGCTTTACTTACACCCTTACTCATGTCTATTCGCTGCGCTGTTCCCTTTACTCCAGTCGACACGATAGACTCCACAATAATTTCAATTCTACGACAGACTTTGCTGTCACTATAGACTGTCCTATAGTTTCCCAGCTTAATTATCAACTGAGTTGTTCACAACTTTTTCGCAACTGACTTGTTCGTAACTGCAACTCGTTCTCAACGCAACTATATCTGACTAGCAACTAACTTGCCATTGGATATATCAGGCCTTTTTATACTTCGCACAAATACCACTAGAATTTTAAGGCAATGTCTAGACGATCATTATCATCTTATATGTTGTTTACAAAGTGCCTAATTAAGTTCATGTGGTAACTATGTACATACATGAGTATATGCATACGTGTGTACATCATTAACTAAGCAATGATTTGGTGGTTGTTTACCTTTTGCTTTTCGTTTGAATTGGCATGTATGTGTGTACGTAGGCATGTGTATCTTCTTAACGAGCAGACTATTTTTGTTATTGTTATTGCTTGTTCAAGTTTAATCAAGCTTGTATGTGCTACGCATGTATTTAGTTGTTTGCTACTATTCTAGATTATTCTTTGCATTGACCCTGTATTTGTAGGAATATTTTCGCGTAACACTTACATTAACCATGTTGGAATATTTTTGCGTAATGCTGCATTAAACCTGTCGACGGCCATTTTCGTAACACTGCCGCCCACTCCAGCCTATTCGTCCCGAATAGGCACATCATCGCCTTTCTCTTTCTTCGTTTTCTAAACGCCTTGTAGTTACGCTGGAGACGACTACCTCTTCCATATTTGTCGGCTTTAGTTCTGGCTCTGTCTCGTTTCTCAACTGGAACTTGTGTTACCATACGCTGGAGATAGCTTCATTGATATTTGTGGCTCCTGGTAATACTGACTATGCTTAGTATTTCCGCTACAGCTTGCCTTGCCGTTCGCTGGAGATGAAGCCATCTTTGACATTTGCAGCCCTTGGTACTGAATCTGTTTCGTATTTCCAATACAGCTTGTCTTGTTTTACGCTGGAGATGACAACTTCTTCCACATTTGTAGCATTTGGCTCCGACTCTATTTTGTCTATCAACTTGAGCTTGCCTTGCCATACTCTGTGGTCTTTGGTTCTGACTCTACCTTGTCTCTTTACTAGAGCTTGCCTTACCATTTCACATTTATGTCCTATGTCTCCGACTCTTCCTTGTCATTTGACTAGAGCTTGCTTTACCACACGCTTTAGGCTCTGTATAGAAGTTGTTTTTTTCTTCCCGACTGCTTTTGTGCTGCGTACTTCGTATACTGGAGCAGTTTCTTTACCCTGAACAAACGAGACCATTTCACCCATAGCTAGTTCCACAGTGTCACAAACCGCTTGACTATCTTCTAGTTCACCAACGTTCTTTGCTCTGTTAGAAAATTCTGGCTCACGTCCAACTTGTTGACACTGACCACTGTTGATTTCATCTTCTGCCTTCAGTTTTTCGTCAGCGTCTTCCTCTGTGACAGAAATGTCTTCGTAGACGCTGTTCACCAAGTCAGAAATCTCTTCGTCTGATTTACTGACTTGCGTAGCTAATTCCTCCGTGTCACAAACCGCTTGACTGTGATCCAGGTCACGATCTTCATTTACTTCGCAGGAAACGTCTGGCAAACTTCGCTCACGTTCAACTTGTTGACACTGACAACTGTTGATTTCATCTTCTGCCTTCAGTTTTTTGTCAGCGTCTTCCTCTGTGCCAGAAATGTCTTCGTAGACATTGTTCCCCAAGTCAGAAATCTTTTCGTCTGATTTACTGACATTCATTTCTACACCATCTGCCCGTCTGTTTACGTCTTCAGCAATTTCCTGAGGTTTTTCATTGCTGCCTCCAGATGATTCTTGAACGTTTGTCATAATCTTCGCTTTCCATTTATCAAGTGCCCCTTGATGTTTTTCGTACTCGTGCTCGTACTCGCACTCTCGCTTTTGGCTTTTGAAGTTTCTCTCGACATTTCCAGAAATTTCTTGTTGTCAGCTTCGATTTGAGCTCTCAATTTTCTTACTGTTCTCATAAAATCAACTAACTTTACCCTCATTTCCAAACGCTCTCTCTCCTCGAACTCATATGTCTCGATTTCGATGTTGCGCCACTGGAACTCCTGCAGTAGTCTCTCCTGTAGCTGTACTTTATTACCATTTGTCAACAGTTTCTGCTTATTCAACTTTTCCTTGAGTTGCTCCACATTAAGCTCTTGAAATTTCATTTTCCTCAAAACCAATTAGCACGTTTAACCTTTTCAAACGTATGCGGTTTTGTTCGCGTTTAACCTTTTCAAACGTGTCAGGTTCTTCTTTTCATATCACTCTTACTTAACGTTTAACCCTTTTTAAACGTATCGCTTGTATTTACAAATTCCACTTCTGACACCAAATGTTACGTTTTTCTCTCCTTAAAAATGCTTTTCCGTGGACCTGAAGACTTGCAAATGAATACAAGATCCGGGTGTAGTAATTAGGGTTAAGAATGATACAAGTTTTATTTACAAATACACTTAAACTAAATTAATCAAGAGCTTATACAAACTAATACTACTTAAACTAATAAATTACACACAAATATTCACAACTGGTTAACACACGCCTTCCTCGCTGTCGTTTACGCACGTGTCTTAGCTGGCTGCGCAAGTATTCACGTGACACCTCTTTGTCTGCTGCCCGTCACTTACGAGACTCACTTTACCGTCACTCACAGTTGATACACTAGTACCTCTTTGTCTGCTGCTCGTCACACACGGCACTCACTCTGCCGACACTCACAGTTGATACACCAGTAAAGACTCACTGGCTTTACTTATACCCTTACTCACGTCTCTTCGCTGCGCTGTTCCCTTTACTCCAGTGGACACGATAGACTCCACAATAATTTCAATTCTACGACAGACTTTGCTGTCACTAGAGACTGTCCTATAGTTTGTCAGCTTAATTAACAACTGAGTTGTTCACAACTTTTTCGCAACTGACTTGTTCGCAACTGCAACTCGTTCTCAACGCAACTATATCTGACTAGCAACTAACTTGCCATTGTATATATCAGGCCTTTTTATACTTCGCACAAATACCACTAGAATTTTAAGGCAATGTCTAGACGATCATTATCATCTTATATGTTGTTTACAAAGTGCCTAATTAAGTTCATGTGGTAACTATGTACATACATGAGTATATGCATACGTGTGTACATCATTAACTAAGCAATGATTTGGTGGTTGTTTACCTTTTGCTTTTCGTTTGAATTGGCATGTATGTGTGTACGTAGGCATGTGTATCTTCTTAACGAGCAGACTATTTTTGTTATTGTTATTGCTTGTTTAAGTTTAATCAAGGTTGTATGTGCTACGCATGTATTTAGTTGGTTGCTACTATTCTAGATTATTCTTTGCATTGACCCTGTATTTGTAGGAATATTTTCGCGTAACACTTACATTACCCATGTTGGAATATTTTTGCGTAATGCTGCATTAAACCTGTCGACGGCCATTTTCGTAACAATACTTTGTACCAGATTTTCAATAGTAGTTTCAAGGCGACTTAAATTAAAGCTTGAGTTTCAATTTGTTGAATTGTTTGCCGGTGAAGAATTTTTTTCTATGTAATTTATTTGAGATACTACCTTACGTTAGTGCTCTTTAGAATAATTTTTCCAAGCTTTTGTTATCTAGTTAGTAATATATTGCTTCGCTAAGTTTTTAGTGCTTCCAAAAAATAAATTCTTTTTGCTGGCCTTGAGAGATTTTTTAAATTGGTAGGAATTTCAATTATCTAATAATGAAAGTAATGAGAGAAAGGTTGGTGTTAACCTCAGAGGTTAGAGCGAAGGGAAGGAAAAAACCGTAGGAATATCTAAAGGGTAATGTTAGGATACATGGTATACCTGGTCGTTTGGGAAATATGTACTTACATAAATAAAAGCCAGTAATGTTTTCGAAGTAGCAAACACTTACATAGTTTTATTATATATTATGTAGGTATATATTTCGGGGTGAGATCCTTTGCTTCTTTAATCGCTAATTCTTGACTTGTTGCCGGTTTAGGGTTGCCAGTTTTGAAATCGTAGAAATCAGTACATGAGAGAAAAAAAATCAGTACAATTGAAAAAAATCAGTACATAAATTTTTTCAATATAAAAGACTTTAACTAGGAGTGTAACTAATACCAGTTTAGCGCATGCGAATGCGAATACTACGTTTTAATTTTTGCGAAAGCGAATGCAAATATTACAATACGTTCAAAAATCACATGAAAATAAATTTATATAAGAACATGAAGTAGTATTACATACATGGATGTACTACATTTAGCATTTTATTTAAGCTGAGTCTTGTATTGAGCAAATGTGTATTAATTTATTAAAAACATGAATTCATAAAACAGAAAGATACTACATATGGTTGTATATGAAATTAATGAGTGACACTTGTTTCGCGTGGAACTTACTACAACAATGACCAGTTAATATTGTTTGCGATTCAAATTTGTTTGTACAAAGTAATGAATGGTGCTCAAACCATTTTTTAAAAGTTTTAACAGACTATTCTTAAGTATAAAATACTGCTGCTGAAAATATAATGCCTTTTCTTTTTAAAAAAATTAAATAGATATATTTCCAAACACCGCTGGACTTAAGTTTAATTTTGATGCTTATAGAGTTTTTTGTGCTTTCACATCGACGAGATGACAACTTTCTTAAATAAAATTACTTGCCGACTTAAAAATTGTTTGCAGTTCGTTCAAAAATTCCAACTACGCACAGATATTGAGCAGTCGCAAAGCATGTGCAACAGTTGATCACGCATACGCAGAAAAAATTCGCAGAACTTCTGCATAAATTTACGAACATACCCTATATGTATATTTTTCATGCTGGCTTAAAATAATTTTCGTGTTTTTGACGTTTGTTAATGGCAATTTTTTTCGTAAAAGAAGTACAAAATTTTTTTGTCTTAAATATTCGCATACATTTTAGGAAATGCAAATATCAAAAATAAGCGAAAAATTTGCAAATGCAAATATTCGTTACATTCCTAGCTTTAACCATTCTTAAAACAAAATATGAATTCAATGTATACTTTGTACCAATGCATATGTAATTAATAAAAATAATATTATCAAAAAATTTTTCGAAAAAGAAACTTTAAATTCATTATTTGCATGTATCAGAAATCACTTATAGCAAATCTTTCTTGCAAATTTAAATTAAAAAAATCTCAATAAAATTAAAATTAAACTAAAATTTATATGATCAGTGACAGTTTTGGCAGAATTTGCTTGAGCATTATATGACAACCACTTTGAAAATAAATTCGCCTTAAGGCGAACGTAAAGTAAAGATCACTGGTGATTCAAAGAAAATAAATAAACACTATGACAGGCTTTCTTATACTGTAACGAAACGTTTTTCCGTTTGTAGTTGGGATAGCTTAGTCGCGTCCAGGGTCGGTACATATATAAAAAACAACACGATTTAAGGCTTTCATTCGTAAACTCGTTTATTGATTCAATAAAGTAAAATAATTAAAACTAACAATGACTTTCGTCTTTTTAGACACAGCGTTCTGCCAACGATTGCTTGGTTCTCCCGTAGGTGTGGGCTTTCTGGGGAATTATACAATTCCTCGCCAAAACATGTCACACGCTATGGGATGAACACATTGATCGCATTCCAACACCAGAGATAGTTTAAGGGAATTATACCATTCCTCACCCAAACGTCCTCTGTTGTTTGTTGACCACGCTTTGCCACACAATTTTTATATGGAAACGAATTCTTAGCCTCCTAAGTCAGTCAACACGTAATTAAATCAACCACTAGAAACCACCTCAGGGAATTATACCATTCCTAACCAAGGCAGCCTTTAGTGTATAATGCACTAATAGCAGTTGATGCTGAGTGTAAGAATTATTTTGGGGAATTATACAATTCCTCACCAAACTAGCTCTTACCTACAGGTCTTCTGCCAGCCGACTGATCACTTGCTTTAAAATCTTGCTGCCTTTATTCTTGTATTTGCTTGTGCACACACACATACCCTCACACAAGCAAGTGTTTGTATATGGTGATTTTACTCTAAACAGCTGTGCTGTTACTAATGGTTGTATTTTCAATCCAACGAGTATTATAGTTGACATGTAGGTAGCGGGCCATTATATTTGAATTACGACTGGAAGAACGCTGCATTATCATTCGGTTATTTAAATAAGAAAATAAAAAAAATGTAATACATGCTTAGATATATTTGGTGACAATATAAATTCATATAAATGAAAAATGCACAAAAAAAAATATAGGAATTCAAGGTAAGGTAAGGTAAGGCGATAGTTGAAATTCAATTCAGACACATAAATCGGAACTGAAACTATTTTTACCTTAATTGTTCTTACAAGCACTTGAACCTGAAGAACACGAATCAATTAAATAAAAACACTTTGAATGCCTTAAAAAATGATTGATTATTTTCTTTATTTTTCATTCTTATATACTAAAATAGTGTTACAATAAATTGACAACGTTTGCATAATTCCCTTTTTTTATTACAAAATTAAAATATTAATTTATGTCTTGTCAACAATAATCGTCATAATTAAATGTTTAAAAATAATAAAATGTTTAATCAACAATAATGGTTAAAAACAAAATTAGGTCATAATAAAATGTTTAATGTTTAATGAACTTAAGAATAAAATAAAATGTTAAAATAATAAAAAATGTTTAATCAACAATAATGTTTAATGAACTTAAAACAAAATTAAGCAATGTTTTTTAATGATAATTAAATAAAATAAAAAATAAGAAATTATGTTGATGTAAGTATCAACATTCTCCCCCGCGTTGACCAACGGTCACTAGTGATAGATGTTCATTAGATTTTATATCTGCAATGTCGATGGTAACAGGTCGCGGTAAGGGAACTGGATGAGGTTTCGGTTGAACGGCCTTATGAATTTTTCTTTCTTTATAGGTGGAGTATAGCTTAACTATGATGATGGCTACTAAGATGCTTAGAGAAATTAAAAGTGCAGTGTAACTTACTGAATGGTGATGTTGGCTTTGGGAGCTGATTAGCTCTGGTAATCGTACAATAGTTGCCTCATCAAGTTGTTTTTGCAGGTTATTCAGTTGATTTACATGGGGTTTGAACTGGTTGTCAGTATTATTAAGAATTCTTTTGATCTCTTGTGGAGTGCTAATTTGATCAATGTGCCTGAATTGGACGTATGAAGTATGCAAGCTATTTGATGCATCAAAGTGGCCCTGAATAGTGAGAAAGTCGTTTTTAATTATGCAATTTGGTTCTATTTGCATTATTCCAGTGCCTCTTATTAGCTTTTGGAAGATTTCTGTGCCGCAAACTGCTGAAATTTCTATTTTTGTTGTGGTAGCAAAGATCCATTTATTCGCATTTTTAATTGCTTCCATGTTGTGTTATCTACCAGCCGGGTAAGGTTACAATTAGCTGTGTTTAGGCTGTTGAGGATATTAATTTCAGAGGAATTCATATCCTTTCTAAATCTAAGTTGCTTATTTTGGCATATATATGTATCCCCCTTTGTTATAGTACAGCTTGACAAATCGTCGTTTGTAAATGAAATAAATTCATCTCTGTGTGAATTCGCTGCTAGAAAAGGTACATTGGATTTGATGGATATTAAAGCATTATTTCTTATTGTTGGGACCGGGGTTATCTTCAGGAGTTCTAGGAACTGTTGATCGATCAATGGCAGCTTAATTTCGAAGAGGACTTCGTCTTTTGTCACTGCTCCATTTGTCTTCATTAGCTTGTATAATTGTACCAAACTATCGTCTTCAATTGGAAGCGTACGCTGTACTGGTAGATGTGCTTTTATTGTGGTTAACTCAGTCCTTAGCTGATGAGGTGATAATAAAAGTGGACTAATTTTTTCATGGTGAGCATCAGTTAGTACGTCGATAATCTCCCTTTCTACCCTTCGCAAGTTCAGTGCTGTCAATGTTAATTGATTGGCAAGAAGTGATATTAGTTGGGTTTGGCTGATTTCTGAAGATTCTTTACCAAGCGCATTTTCTTCACTGTTGATTCTTGCAACAATTTCCGTTAGTTGTTTTTGTGTGCTAAGTTCATCTTGTTTAATTATATTAATAGTGGAATCAATAACTGATGTTTGGTTTTTAAATAATTTAAAAATATAGTCTCTTTCTATCTTCGCCCTTTTAATGGTGTCTGAAATTTCATTGGCATAGTCTGAGTCCAGCACTCCAAACAATGACCTGGCTATATTTCCCACAATATTGAATGCACCCTTTTTTACTCTAGTAGTAGCGAATAGTTCCTTCTCCTCCAGCAACTCTTCTTTTACTTGATTGAAATTATTTATCAAAATATTACATGTTGACTGATGTGTGATGGTTAAACATAAGTGCTGTAAGGTGACTAATCCAGACTGAAAAGTATTTAACTCAGATAGGAAAGGTGCTAGATCATAATATACCATAAGTTTCCATTCAGCTGTTGCCAGTTTTACGGTTCCAATGCCTTCAAAGTACAGCCATGGGTCAGAATGAAAGTTGTTTATCTTTACATTACTGGTCATAACGGCTGGAATGAGGAGGGTGGCTACGATCATGGTGAGTACGATTGAGTTAGTGATAGTCTTTGATTTTTTTGTGGGTGGAGTATCTTCGTCAACAGGTATTGGATGACTAGGGTTGAATAGTTCATTTGCAGGTAATTCGTCATGGTGAAGTAGTGGCGCTAATCTATGGATAGTTCTTCTTTTTATTCCTGAAGTTGTTTTTACAGCTGCCACCCGAACCTTGCCATCATTGCCTTCGTATGTTTGGAGGATTCTTCCAAGTCGTCAGCTCATAACCGGCAAATTGTCCTCTTTTATAATGACCATCTGTTCTTCTTTCATGTTTTCAGATTATGATTTCCACTTCGGTCTTTCCTGCAATTGGTGTAGATACTCGGCTGACCACCGTCTCCAGAATTCATGTTTGAATTGGGAGACGAGTTTCCATCTTGTGGCGAGAGAACTATTTAGTTGCACTGATCTACTATCCACTTGGGCTGTGAGAGGTTCTCCAATTAAGAAGTGTCCTGGAGTCAGTGCAGTTAGATCATTTGGATCAGATGACATCGCAGTTAGCGGACGGGAACTTAATATGGTTTCTATTTCGATGATTACTCTTTCAAGTTCTTCGCGCGTTAGTGACGCTGTGGAAACACTTCGTAGTAACAGTTGCTTAGCAGATTTTACTGCTGACTCCCATAAGCATCCAAAATGAGGGGCTCGAGGTGGAATAAATTTGAATTCAATGCCTTCTCTACTGCATGACTGTAAGATTTTTTTTGAGGTTTATTATCAAAGATTGCTTGATTTAGTTCTTCTAGCTGATTCCGTGTACCTATGAAGTTTGTAGCATTGTCTGAATATATGGTCTGGCACAGTCCTCGGCGTGATAAGAATCTTTTGAGAGCACCAATGAATGCGTCTGTTGTCAGCTGAGTTACAACTTCCAGATGTACCGCCTTCGTCGAGAAACATACAAAAACAGCTATGTAAACTTTATGAGATTTTTTACCCCTTATCTTATAATGAACCCAAAATGGTCCGCAGTAGTCAACACCAGATTTAATAAATGGGCGTGATGGGGTGACCCTGCTTGCTGGTAGATTCCCCATTATTTGAGAAAACAATCTGGGTTTCGCCCTTGTACATCGCACACAATTTTGGACTATATTTCTTGCCATTGTTTTACCATTGATGATCCAGTATTGTTGCCCGAAAATAGCCAATAATGATTGCGGGCCATAGTGATAGTATTTTTCATGCAACATTGTGAGTACAAGTTTTGAAATCAAGTCGTTATAGGGTAAAAGTATGGGATGTTTTGCGTCATATGATATATTAGAGGCTTCCAATCTTCCTCCTACTCGTAAGGTATTGTTTTTATCTAAAAATGGAGATAAGCTGTTTACTGTGCTGGACTTGTCCACTTGCTTTTTTTATTTAATTCAGATATCTCCTTGTTGAAGTCGGAGATCTGGACTGCTCGAATAATTTTTAAACGCGAATCATCCAGTTCTTTAGGACTCAGCGAAATGTGTTTTGGTCGAAATTCATTTTGCGTTTTTGAATTATTTATGAATCTGAGTACGTAACCCAAAACGTTTTGTAAGGTTTTAAAGGAGTTTCTGTGGTGAATTCTGTATATAAGGTTGCTGTCGTTTAACACCAAAGTTGCAGTAACAGGAACCTCCTTCCTTTTCTCAATGTCATTGGCAATTTCTTGAGGTAAGTATTTCGGTGGCCATGATTCCTCTTTTCTATGAAGTAAGAGTAGTCTATATAGCCATAAGTTACATGCTGGCAGATCTACTGCACGAAGTCATCTGGATAGTATATCGGCTGGGTTGTGTTTTGATGGTACATGGCGCCATTGTTCGGCTAGTGTTAGTGACTGAATTGTTGAGACCCTGTTGGTGACAAAGGTTTTGTATGAAGATGATTGTGCGTATATCTATGATAATATGATTTCTGAATCAGTCCATAGATATATTGCTTGGTTTTGAAATTGCAGGTCAATCTTTAGTCTGTGAGAGAGTTGTGCTGCTACAACTGCTGCACATAACTCTAGTCGACGTAATGTCTGCTGTTTTAATGGTGCAACTCTTAATTTTGCACAGAGCATTCGCACGATTACGTGCGCATTCTTAAGAATTGCGCGAATATATGCAACTACACCAAAGGTCTTCTCAGATGCGTCTGCGAATACGTGTAGTTGTGTTTTTGCTGGGATTTCGCCCTGGAAGATGTGTCGTGGTATCGTAACATTGTTTTTTTTAAATGCATGTTTTTTATTTATTGTATCTTCAAATATGAACTAACAATAAGTATTCAAATCTTAAATCTATAAAGAATTAGTAGGCCCGACCAATGTCGGACATAAACTTAGTGGTAGTTTAATAATACATAAGTAGTGATAAGCAACAAAAAGAAAAAAGTGTTTTCAAGCAGCTTCATCATCTAGAGTGTTGAATATTAGAACCCGTGTATCTCTCTTTTTTAACCGGATGTGCCCAGTAAAGTTCAAAATATTACGAGCAAGCGGATTAGGATGTGACTCGAGTTTTGTTAGATATTTGCCTGCGTATTTTACAATTTCTTCAGTCACTAGTGGCATATTCAAATCGCGATGTATATTTGAATTTTTGATGTACCATGGAACCGATGTTATCATGCGTAAAATTTTATTTTGCCTTCGTTGAATTTTCTCCACATTTGAAGCTGAAGCAGTGCCGCATAGTTGAATTCCGTAACACCATATTGGCTTTAAAAGCGACTTGTATATTAAAAGTTTGCAGTCTAGGCTAAGTGTTGAATTTCTACCAATCAGCCAATGTACCTGAGTTAATTTAAGTTTCATTTGAGTTAACTTAGAGTCAATCTGATGTTTCCATGTAAGTCGTCGATCAAGGTGTATACCAAGATATTTCACATGTGAATGTTGAGGAACAACTTGATTGTTAATCCGAATGGGGGAGCAAGTATCTCTTCTTAGGGTGAACGTTATATGGACACACTTTTGTTCATTGACTTTAATTCTCCATAAGTTTAACCAAAGCTCCATCTGGCTAATGTGTTCCTGGAGTTTGCGGGATGCCTCATCAGGGTTTTCGTGCATACTAAGGCAGGCTGTATCGTCGGCAAATGTGGAAATATGGATACTACTGCTCACAGGCATATCACAAGTACAAATCAAATATAAAACTGGTCCCAGTATGCTCCCCTGTGGCACACCGGATGAAATAGTTTCAGGCCTACTCGTAAAGTCTCCTTCCACAACAGTGAACTTACGGGAAATAATGTAACTTTCCAAAATATTTAAAATGTTTATTGGTAAGTAAGTCTTCAATTTTAAAATTAAGCCTTCATGCCACACTTTATCAAATGCCTGGGAAACGTCAATAAAGAGCGCAGAACAATACTTTTTTTCCTCAAAAGTTCTTCTTATAAATTGAACCAGTCTGTGAGTTTGTTCAATGGTGCTATGCTGACTTCTAAAACCAAATTGATGGTCTGGTATGCACCCACTACTAATTAGAATTTGGGACAATTTTGTTTTGAGCAGTTTTTCGAAAAGCTTTGACATAGTTGATAGTAGACTTATTGGCCTATATGACTCAGCCTTGGTTAGATCTTTCCCCGGCTTTGGAATCATTTTAACCTTGGCAAGCTTCCAGCTGTGTGGATAATACTCCAGTCGTAAAATGGCATTAAATATGAATAATAGGATTCTCATTGCAATACGAGGCAAGTTCATAAGCATCTGGTTACTAATTCCATCAATACCCGGAGCTTTCTTCGGGTTGAGTTCGGCAATTAATTTTTGTAAATCACGCGTCTTAAACTTAATGTGTTGAGAGGGTAGAGCGACTACACTCGGCAAATCAGCAACACCAGTACATATGTTTGGCGTAAAAACGGATTTTAAGTGCTCAGCAAATATTTTACCTTTTTCAGTTTCGCTTCTTGCCCAACTTCCGGTAGATGTGCGTAGAGGTGGCTTATACTCAATGGGTGTTTTAAGCTTTCTAGCAGCGCGCCACAAAGAGTAATTAGACGCTCGTGTGACATCAAGACCTTCCAGATAATTTTTAAGAGATGCAGTTTTTTCAGACGCAAGCAACTCTTGGTGTCGTTTAGTGCACTCTTTAAATCTGGTTTTATTTTGTGGTGATCTGTGCTGTTGCCATTCCCTTCTAGCTCTTCTTCTTCGCGTACGAGACGTTCAATGTCTGTAGAATAAATTTTATTAAACCCAGTCTGCGGATGGGAGATAATGGCATGTTCAGCAGCCTGTTTAATATTCTCGCTGAGATTGGCAATGTTAGATTCAATATCATCGGATGTTCTAAACGTAATATTTTCCGTACAATGACTACTGAGATATTTTTTGAACCCCAGCCAATTAACACGATTGATCATCTTCACATATGGGTCAGGTAAGTTACTTCTTAATGGACTACAAATTGTAATGATCGTCGGAGAGTGATCGGTCGAAAGATCAAGAGAAGCTTGAACTTGAATTAAATCCCTAGAGATATTTTTTATGACGCCAAAATCTATAACATCCGGAATTTTTTGTATGTCAGTAGGCCAATAAGTGGACTCCCCACTCGAAATGACATCCAAACCCATTTTTGAAATAGTGTTAAACAATGCTCGACCTCTGGGGGTAATAAGACGCGAACCCCAGAACGTATGCTTAGCATTGTAGTCGCCAGCTGCTACAAAACAAGGTCCAAGAGATTTGTAGAAATCCTCATATTGATTCTCAGTGATTGAAAATCTGGGAGGGGAGTAAATTGATGATATAACAAAATTTGTACAAAAACTTTCAATGCCAATATTTGTTGCTTGCAGGTGTTCTTCACAAATGTTATCAAGAACATAGTGCTTGAGTCGTGACTTTATTAGAATTGCTGATCCACCGCAAGCCCTTCCTCTAGGGTCCTTTGTATCATATATAGTGTAGCCATAAATTTTAAAAAGACTTCTCGAAGTCAAATGAGTCTCAGATAATAACATTACATCAATATTTTTTTTCCGTGAGGAAGTGCTCAAGTTCATTTTTATGATGGCGGATGCCGTTTGCGTTCCAGAAACATATTTTTAACGTGTTCATGGTTTATTAATTAATGCTTGAAGCAGAGTATTCTGCATTCGCAGCATTTCTTGCATCATGCTAGTCATATTTGTTGTAAAATTGTTTATAGTTTGCACCAGATTTTCAATAGTAGCTTCAAGGCGATTAAAATTAAAGCTTGCGTCACTATTTTTTGAATTATTTGGCGGGGAAACATTTTGTGTGGGAATTGAATTTGTCTTAGCAGCATCTGCATACGATACACGGGAAGTAACTGGTTGGCTCATTTGCGCAAAAGTGGCAGAGTAAGCGTTTGCTGATTGAGCTGGAGCTAATTTAGGTTTTTGCACCATAGTCTTCTTTACGAAAGAGTACACAGGACAACCTCTGTAGTTAGCGGTGTGATTACCTCCACAATTACTGCATTTTTTATCACTTTGATCTTTTGGCTTATTGCAACTAGCAGTGCCGTGTAATTCGCCGCACACAACACAAACAGAGGGTAAATTGCAGTATGTTTTTGTATGGCCATATTCTTGGCAATTATGGCACTGTACAGGACCTGAACGCTTATTTGGCTCTTCAACTGTGATTTTTCGGTACAAGAGGTATTTCAAATTATAAATTGGATGCGTCTCATTTTTTTCAATTTTATATCATTAGGCTCAAGTTCAACACGAAATAGGGGTTGGGGAATCTTCTCGCTGTTTATTATATTGAACACATTTTTTACCTTAAACCCCTGGAGGACGAGTGCATCTTTTATTTATTCGGGAACAACATAAGAATCTATGCCCTTCAATACGATCTGCATGCCTTTAGCGCTCTTAAGCTGGTATGTGTAGAAGCTTGTTTTATTTTTTTCAAATTCAGCAACCATTTTACGGAAATCTTTTTCGTCATAAATATTGACTTTAGTTTCATCTATGATTCCACGTTTTATTGGAACAATGTGAAATTTATTCTCACCAATGATCGAAATTAATTTTTTAATAAGGGCATTTGAATTTTTTTCTCTCAAATAGATTGGTGGCGGCTTGGATATTTTATTCGAGGATACCTCGGGTTTGTCGTTGTCATCTTGCAAAATTTCGAAGCGGTTTTGGCGATTAGTTGAGGCTGCGCTGTTATCCCTAGACATTTTTGGAGCAGATGAAATTTTTGAAGAATTCGGGCTTCGCCCACGCTTTACCACGGTTATATATCTGTCCATTCCGACTTGTACCTTGAGTTTCGAGCCGCTCTTATCTGTAGTGATAACTTTGTTAAGTGATGAACACGAGCCTGAAGGGGATGATATTACTGGCTTATATGAAGAAGTACTAGGCAACTGTAATGTTAATGCATCATTACTATTTGGCATTGGACAAAGCGAAGTTTATCGCTGACGAAAATTTGGCTTTGACGTTAAAAAAAGATTTTCATCAGATTTATTATTTATATTTTTTTCATTAAGAGTTTCAGAACTCACAGTAAAATAAGCATTTCTGCCGTTAGAACTCACTTCAAATTTTTTTGTATTTGAGGCACTCATACAAAGAATTCCTCAAGGGATATTCATTTGTGTTTTTTTATGTTTGCATTCTTTTTTTGTTTTTGTTATTTATGATTGTTTATTTGTTTAGAGGTACACATATATATAGTATTCCTCAATATCAATTTGTTTAATTTTTTTTGTTTGCGGTTTTTTTTGTTTTTGTTATTTTTATTATGTAAAACTATCAGCAAAGCATAAAGCTTATTTATTAAAGACAGTATATACCTATTACGAATAATATGTACTACGAATATATTTTGTTTGTTTAATTTTTTTGTAAGTAAGAAAAATTCCGCTAATCGACTGTTCGTTATGAAGGTACCACGAGAACTGAATTTTCTAGATCGTTTCTAAATGTGCTCCAAGATGCACATAAATCATTACTTAACGGTTCATCCCAATCTAATTTATGCTGCCAAAGGTGTTGAATAAATATTTTGGCCTTAACAATCACAGGGGCTAACAGACCGAGAGGATCAAACAGTTTTGCGAGATCAGAAGTTACTGTTCGTTTCGTAATTTGCTGATGCTGAGTTAATTTGACTTTAACGCAAAAGTGAATAAATTGGGTAACCAATATATTCCTAAGGTTTTTATTTATTTAGTGTTGTTATTGTCAAAACCTAAGTTAACCTCTTAGTCACCAGTTGGAATATTTTTAAGCAACTGCGGATGGTTTGCGCACCATTTTTTCAAATTAAATCCATATTTATTTAGCATAGTGATGAGCTCCTTTTGCGTTTCCAGTGCTACCTGGAACCTCCAAGGCCGTCATCCACATAGAAGTTGTCTTTCAGCATCTGAGAACCATACGTAAACTTGAGAGAATTCTCATTAGTTATTTTTTGTAGGCATCTCGTGGCCAGATAAGGTGCTGCACGTGTCTTATATGGTACTGTGTTAAGTTTGTAATAGGCAAGTGGCGATGATGAATCTTCTCTCCACATAATAAGTTGTTATTGATGGTCGTTTGCGTTGATTAGTATTTGTCTGTACATTTTTTCAATATCAGTTTTAAAAATGAACCTCGGCAATCGAAAACGAATTAAAATGGAGAATAGTTCACTTTGCACCACTGGACCAGTGTACATCAAGTCATTTAACGAATAGCCAGTTGATGTTTTCGCTGATGCATCAAATACTACCTGAAGCTTTGTTGTGGTGCTATCAGTTTTTAATACACAGTGGTGTGGAATGAAATATCTAGGATGTGGTACGTTATCTGAATTTACCTTTTCCATGTTCCCTAGTTGCTCATATTCTCTCATGAATTGCGTGTGCTGAATTCGGATATTTTCATTCTTTTAAAGTCATCGCTCCAAACTAACAAATCTTTTGAATGCCATGGCTTGCGAATCACCCAATGATGTTGGGTTTTTCCGAAATGGAAGGCTAACAATGAAGCGACCATTTGTGTTAGTTTTAGTATGATGAATAAAATGAGCTTCACATTGTGCATCTGCTGGGGACAGAATCCTTTCATTTGGTTCTATTTCATCGAGTTTCCATAGTCTCTCGACCGCTTCTTCTAGTGAAGACTCTTCACCAACTACTGCACATGTAAGTGGTGGTGATGAGCTATGAGCAATGATTTGACGTATAGAGCCGCCCACGATCCAGCCAAGTAACGTGTTTTGTAGCGCTGGGTCGCCATTAGTCAGGTTTATTGCCCCCAGGCTACATAAGATTAAAATAAAATTCTGCGCCAAGTAAAATATCGATTTGCCTTGCTGATGGAATGTGGAGTCTGCTAAAGTGATATTACTTGGAATGTTCCAAGTTGAAACATCAAAGTTTTGATTTGGTTGAGCCGAAATGATAGTTGGTAGGACAATCGCCTCCAAGTTTGTCGAAAATTCATTATTTGTAGAGAACACCTCAACATTCACGCGGTGCTCTGCTTGTTTTTTAATTCTTCCCACACCATCAATGCATAAGGATGCTTCTATTAGAGAAAGGGATAGCTTCTTGATGAGGCGTTCAGTCACAATATTTACTTGTGAGCCTGAATCTAGTATTGCTCGGAATTCTCGTGTGATACCATTTGTTGCCTTGATAGCTACCCTTGCGGTGGCTAGCATGACATAATTCTGATGCCCTGTTGTTGGCTTCATAGAAGTGGATGAGGCAGTAATATTATCTCCTTTTTTGTTTGTAGGTTGCATATGCGGAACTGATGTCTTCTGTTTGTTTTGTGGTAAATGTAATAATGAATTATGCTTCTTGTTGCATTTCCTACATCCACTGGAGGTACAAACTTTTGTTACGTGATCTTCTCTGAGACAGTTAGTACAAAGTCTTTGTTGCTGTGTCCAACTTAACCTGCCTGATTCCGTCATGTTCAAGAATTTCTTGCAGTGATAGATAGGATGATTTCCTGTGGTACATAGTTTGCAATTATTATTATTCATAGATGCCACAGATGATACTGTCATCTTTTCCTTTTGATGGGTAGTTAATTTTTCCTTGTAACCAAATGACTCCATTGACTGGAATTGAATTTCAAGAAAGGAGAACAACTCTTTCATTGTTGGCACATCTCTTGGTTTATTTAGTGACTGTATAAATATAATATAGAGAGCACGATCCAGTTTTTTAATCATTAGTTGTATGATTATGGCATCCCAAGATTAAGTGTCAACATTTAAGTTATTTAACGCCAGCAAATATTCCTTGGTAGTGTCATGAAGAGTTTTAATTGACGCGCTAGATATGGTTCCTGTTGGTTGGTTAAGGATCTTCTCTACTAAAGTAGCTACTATGACTCTTTTGTTATCATACCGCTCCTGAGGTAGTGTCCATGCTATCTTGTAGTTCTCTTCGGATAGCGCTAGATGGCCAATAAATTTTGCGGCTTCTCCTGAGACATTTGATTTGAGGTACCACATTTTCTGAACGTTTGGTAGAGGTTGCTTGTTGACCCTTTCCGAAAACAGTTCATAGAATTGACACAACTTTAAACAATCTCCATTAAATTGTGGAATTGTTACCTTTGGTAGAGGCAATGAGCTATGTACGCTTGGGTTGATTTCCGACTGCACTTCACCATCTACATGCTGCCGTTTGTGTTGATCTGATAGTTCTGCTAGTTCTATCAGATAATATTGAACTGAATCGTCCAGATTATGGTATTCATGCTTATCAAGTTCCAATCTTGTAGGATCTTCCATTTCATGCCATACTTCATCATAAAGTTCTTGAATTTGATCCCACAATTTTTTTATAGTTTCTCTCTTAATCTGATAAAATTGTGGCGGATGACCTTCTTCCAACGATAAACCATTTAATAAACGTATTAATGCTGTCATTCGAGCTTTTAGTCTCCTAGCTAGTCCTTTACTTTGAGGCGACAATACCTCTTGATCAGATGGATTAGTTGATGGGAGTTCTACTGTCTCTTTTCTGACTGCTGGTAGTGGCTTGATACTAAGTCTGTTAATCTGAGAGGTAACATACTCAACTGTCTCACTGTATTTTTCACCTATGGATTTGTGCAGGTTTTGGACAATATATGGATCGCTGGCGTAGCGTATTATCTCTTCTAATCGCGTTTTCTTGTTTTTTAAAAGCCTGCCACAATTCAACTAGTTGTTCGTTTTTACTTTTGTAGAAGTCTAGCGTTCGCCGGTCATGTGGGGCCTTCTTGATGTTTGAGATAGTTTTTTCTATATCAGTTGCTTTCTCTTGCTGCTGAGACATAAGACTCTCTAAGTTTGCCATGTCAGATTGCCTTTTTGTTGTTTGTTGACGAAATATGCAACACAGATGTTGAAGAGATGTGAGAGGATTTGACTAAAACTGCTCTGTTTTATAGCCTTTAGCGCCAGAAATAGGTAATGTAACCTGTTGAATTGTTGTGTAAGGACTGGCTGTCCTGGTAAATTGTTGAATATGGACTAATTGTCCTTGAATTGGTTGTATATGGACTTGCTATCCTGATAAATTGTTGAATATGGACTGGTTGTCCTTGAATTGGTTGTATATGAACTTGATGTCCTGATAAATTGTTGTTGCGTATTTTTTCTTAATTTTTAAAGATCCTTACCACTGGTGGGGGAAAACTTTATAGATTATGAAAATATAGGGTTCACCAAAATGTACGGTAAGGCGATAGTTTAAATTCAATCCAGACACATAAATCTGAACTGAAACTATCTTTACCTTAATTGTTCTTACAAGCACTTGAAATTCAACACCTTTGGCAGCAAAACGTTTTGGGTTACGTACTCAGATTTATAAATAATTCAAAAACGCAAAATGAATTTCGACCAAAACACGTTACTTGGCTGGATCGTGGGCGGCTCTATAGGTCAAATCATTGCTCATAGCTCATCACCACCACTTACATGTGCAGTAGTTGGTAAAGAGTCTTCACTAGAACAAGCGGTCGAGAGACTATGGAAACTCGATGAAATAGAACCAAATGAAAGGATTCTGTTCCCAGCAGATGCACAATGTGAAGCTCATTTTATTCATCATACTAAAACTAACACAAATGGTCGCTTCATCGTTAGCCTTCTATTTCGCGAAAACCCAACATCATTGGGTAATTCGCAAGCCATGGCATACAAAAGATTTGTTAGTTTGGAGCGACGACTCCAAAAGAATGAAAATATCTAAATTCAGTACACGCAATTCAGGAGAGAATATGAGCAACTAGGGCACATGGAAAAGGTAAGTCCAGATAACGTACCACATCCTAGATATTTTATTCCTCACCACTGTGTATTAAAACCTGATAGCACCACAATAAAGCTTCGGGTAGTGTTTGATGCATCAGCAAAAACATGAACTAGCTATTCATTAAATGACTTGATGTACACTGGTCTAGTGGTGCAAAGTGAACTATTCTCCATTTTAATTCGTTTTCGATTGCCGAGGTTCGTTTTTACAACTGATATTGAAAAAATGTACAGACAAATACTAATCAATGCAGACGACCATCAATATCAACTTATTATGTGGAGGGAAGATCCATCATCACCACTTGCCCATTATAAACTTAGCACAGTAACATATGGGACACGTGCAGCACCTTATCTGGTCACGAGATGCCTACAAAAAATAGCTAATGAGAATTCTCTCAAGTTTCCGTATGGTTCTTAGATGCTGAAAGATAACTTCTATGTGGATAACGGCCTTGGAGGTTCAAACAACCTCAACATAGCAGTGGAAACGCAAAATGAGCTCACCACTATGCTGAAAATATATGGATTTAATTTGAAAAAATCAAAATGTGTGGTAAAGCGATAGTTTAAATTCAATTCAGACACATAAATCTGAACTGAAACTATTTTTACCTTAATTGTTCTTACAATTACTTGAACCTGAAGAACATGAATCAATTAAATAAAAACACATTGAATGCCAAAAAATGATTGATTAATTTCTTTATTTTTCATTCTTATATACTAAAATAGTGTTACAATAAACTGACAACGTTTGCATAAATCCCTTTTTTTCTTACAAAATTAAAATATTAATTTATTTCTTGTCAACAATAATCGTCTTAATAAAATGTTTAATGGTTAATGAACTTAAAAATAATAAAATGTTAATCAACAATAATTGTTAAAAACAAAATTAGGTCATAATAAAATGTTTAATGGTTAATGAACTTAAGAATGAAATAAAATGCTAAAATAATAAAAAATGTTTAATCAACAATAATGTTTAATGAACTTAAAACAAAATTAAGCAATGTGTTTTAACGATAATTAAATAAAATAAAAAATAAGAAATTATGTTAATGTAAGTATCAACAACTTCTTTGATAAAAAAAAACATAATAATATCAACTATCAGTGTTGATGGTGTTGGGCAAAACGAGTGCGCCGACTTTGGCTGTGATACTTCTCCCCTCGTCGCACAACTCAGTGTTTAAACGTTCTTCCTTTTTGGCAGCCAAGTCACTCGAACAGTGCTACTTCGAGCTATGTGGACGTGATATCGTTGCCCCTCTATGTCCTGCATCAGCCGTTACGGTTGGTAGTCAGACCTAGCCTGTAGTAGGTCCTCGATTTCTTTCTTTCGTTCCGTGGGGACTTGGGACCAGTTGACTTCTTTCGGGCTAGTAGGTATGGGTGGTGTCTTACTAAAGCCTGGCGGTGACAGATTCATAGCGGATGATGACGGAGCTCCCTCTATAATAGAGACTACTGCTTCAGTCGGATCTGTTGGAGTACCCAGTGAGGTGGCGTTTGGCAGTAACGCTACGGGCAGAGGAATTCCCTCCATGGTGGCAGTCGAGGTGTGGCTCTCAGCCGGTCTCTTGAGGTCTGCAACTGGTTGGTTCGTGGTTGGTAGTTGTATTTGGGGCGTTTCCGACTTCTTTCGAATAGTCGGTACCACTATTTTTACGACAAATGCTTTTTCGTAATACTGGAATCCTAGGTGCTGGTACTGTCTGTCCTGGAACTCACAAGACGCATAACCTTGTCGTCGTGGTGGCGATGGTGGTCGGTAATTCTCCCAATCGCTGGACTCCGGTGAAATAGGAGGGGAAGGTGGTCTGGGTGGGGGGCGGTCCACTTGGGTGTCGTTAGCCCCGAAAAAGGAGCGACCGTTGTCAAGTCTGGGTCAATGAAGTCTAGCTCATCCAGTGAAATTAACTCTTCCGGTGCGTTTTGTGGGTCGGGGGTTATTGGCGGAATATTGGGAGTATACCCTCTTCAACCGCCAGGGGATGCTTGCTAGGGGTCTCGTCGTCTTCTTCGGTGCTTATGCTTGGCGGAGTCCTCAATCACTACCACTTCGTCGGGTAGCGTTGAATGCGTATTGGGGGCTTTGTTGTCATGGTAGACAGTGGATGTCTCACTATTTTCTTTCTGTATGCACATACAGTAACAAAAAGTAGGCGTTGGACTGCTGTTGCCCGGCGTAGCCTTTGGTATTCATGACGATTGGGCTGGAGACCTCTGCCACTTCCTGGTTTTAGCAGTACGTGCGTGTGACGTTTTCCCTTTACTAGTGCTAGGGACATCGTCGTCACTTAAAAATGTAGTTCTTCGTATCTTGGCCTGCTCTTTCTTTAGGGTTTCTTGAAATTTCTGATGGGTCTTCTCGAATTTTTTCCGTTCGACACTCATCCTGATCGGGGTGTAGTTGGACGATGGTGTGATCTATAAATAGAGTAGGAAGACGAATTATTAATACTTAGTGGTGGTATTCTTTGAGGTCACTGAGGTGTGCAGTACGGTCGTCGTTCCTTTCGTTGTCTCTGATTTTTACTATAACCGGCGACACAAATCCTTTGACCGTATATGGCCCCGCATATTTTGGTGCCAGTTTTGCCGCAAAATTCTCCATTGCTTTTGAGAGCGGGTTTTGTCGGGCTAACACTTCATCACCAATTTGCAGTTTCCACCACCGCCGTCTTAGGTTATAGTGCCGCTGCTGTTTCTGCGAAGCCTTTTCTAAATTCCTCCTCACAATTTTAAATACTTCCTGGAGTTCGTTGGACCTTTCGTTCGGAGTGGGGTTACGGGCTCCTGTCCTCATAGTTACTTCATCATATAGCATTTTCGGGAGGTGTGGTTCCCGTCCTTGAGCTATGTAGGCGGGTGAGGGGTAAGTATCCTGTAGATTCGGCAGTGCTCGAGTTGATAGCTAGCATGATTTCTGGCAGAAATTCATCCCAGGTATTGTGGTGCTTACCGGAGAATTGTGCAATAATAGCTTTAATGGCACGATTGGCCCTTTCTGTTGGATTTTCCATGGTGGTGTACGGGGCTGTAAATTGCTGCATCACTCCAATTTCGTTCAGGACTTGGCTAAATATTCGCCGTAAATTGGGTTCCATTTTCGGTGATAATTCTTTTTGATGCCCCATATCTAGCCAGTATTCGCTCGCGGAAGGCCTTGATCAGTCCTTCGGCTGTAGCCTTGCGAAGTGGCACCAGCTCACACCACTTTGAAAAACGGTAAAAAAAAAACAACAACAGAGTTATGTTCCCATGCTTAGATCGGGGCAGGGGTCCGACGAAATCCACGCACACAGTGGCCCATGGTTCTTCCGGAATTCGGGTAAGCATTTCACCTGCTGATAATTGTTGTCTGACTTTGTATCTCTGGCAGGACTCACATTGACGAACGTAACGGCTGACGTCAGTAGCCATACCGGGCCAAAAGTATCGACTGGCCACTTTGTTGAAGATTTTTCTGGTAGCTAAATGGCCGTCTGCTGCGCTGCGTATTCTTGCGTATTGCCTGCGTTCTTAGTGGAGTAGGTACGCATAATTTCCAGGATGTGAAATCTTTGTCTTGAGTTCCACGGTTGCTGTGTTTGTATAATTGTTCGTTTATTATACTGAAATTCGGGAATTTATCGGGTTGCTCCCGCACTTCGGCCATTCGACGCTTTACCCAGATGCATTCTTTGGTGTTCGTGGTCTGGACCATATTGAAGGTGTCTAACGGTTGTCGTGACAGGGCATTAGCCACAACATTTTGCTTACCCTTAGGATATTGAATTCAGAATTGATGTTGTTGTAGCTCTAATGCCTACCGGGCGAGCCTACCTGTTGGGTTATCGATGCTGTTCAACCATTTTAGAGATAAATGATCGGTAACTACCACAAACCTGTATCCTTCCAAATATAGTCTCATTTTACGGATACCCCAGATGATCGCCAAGCATTCCTTTTTGGTGGCGGAATAATTTTTTTTTTGGCCCCGATGAGGTATCTACTTGCAAATGCGATAACTCGCTCGGCTCCCTCAAGATTTTGGGTCAATAATCCATGTTCGCTGGCATCGGTCTGTAGTGTGAATGTCTTGGTGAAGTCCGAGCATGCTTGTACTGGGGCCTCTGTCAGTCTGGTTTTTAATAGTTCAAACGCTTCCTGTTGCTCTTTCTCCCATTTCCAATGTTTGCCCTTTTGGAGTAGTTGGGTCAATGGATTGGAGATTGTGGCAAATTCAGGCACAAAACGGCGATGCCAGGAGGTTACTCCCAAAAATCTTCGGTCTTCTTTTGCGTTTGCTGGTGGCGCCATTTTGACGACTGTGGCGACCTTTTTGGGTCTGTTTGGATTCCATCTCGAGTGATAACGTGTCCGAGATATTTGGTCTCGGTCTTGAAAAATTCACATTTTTCCGGACTTAATTTTAAATTGGCGGCGCGCAACCTACGGAATACCTCCCTTAGATTTTCCACATGTTCTTCGAACGATGCCCAAATAACGATTATATCGTCTAAATAAGCAAACGCGTGGGTTTCAAGCTCTGGTTCAATGACACTATCCAGTGCTCGTTGGAACGCCGCGGGGGTCGAGTGCAGACCTAACGGCTTAATACGCCATTGATACAATCCTCTACCGGTTACTGCAAATGCTGTATCCTTTTTGCTGTCCTCTGCTAGCAAGATCTGCCAGTATATATCCTTTAAATCTAGGCTACTTATGAATTTTGCATTTCGGAGTCTGTCGAGGATGGTATCAATGCTAGGCAGTGGGCATGCATCTGGGATTGAACGAGCATTTAGCTGCCTAAGTTTCGTGCATACTCTCCGTTTGCTATTTTTCTTCTTGACTAGCGTAATTGGGAAACTGCAAGGACTTCGCGAAGGCTCGATGCAACCCCGGTCTTATATGCGGAGTATCCACAACTAATGACAACCTTGAAGCTGCCATTGCAAGACTGTGGGAACTGGATAAACTTAAGTCAACTGAAAGGGCTCTGTCACTAGCAGAAAGAAAATGTGAAGAGTTTTTTGTACATCATAAAACGCAGAACAGTGAAAATCGGTTTGTTGTAAAGATCCCGTTCCCTCAAGATCCTGAAATCCCCGGTGACTCTTACAAAACCGCTCTAAATCGTTTCTTGTCGTTAGAGCACCAACTGCAGAAAAACCCCGAATTGAGGAGTCAATATCAGAAATTCATGGATGAATACGAAAATATGAAACACATGACGAAGATAGCACCAACTTCTATTCGTTCACCAAACTATTTCATTCCACATCATTGCGTTCTGAAACCGGATAGCTCCACAACCAAATTGAGGGTAGCATTCGATGCTTCAGCCAAAACAACACCAGGGCACTCTTTAAATGATTTGATGTATACAGGACCAATAGTACAAAGCGAATTGTTTTCAATTTTATTAAGATTTCGACTTCCCAAGTTCGTATTCTCCACAGATGTTGAAAAGATGTATCGGCAAGTTTTGGTCTCTCTTGAAGACCGCCGTTTTCAAATGATAATTTGGCGAACAGATGTTTCAGAACCACTCTCATATTATCAATTGAATACTGTAACATATGGAACAAGAGCAGCTCCCTATTTAGCAACCAAATACCTGCAAGAGTTGGCAAAGGAAAGTGCCAGACAGTATCCTCTGGCATCACAATTTCTAAAACATAACTTCTACGTAGATGATGGACTAGGCGGAAGCGACAACTTTTACACCGCAATTCAGGTGCAAGCACAACTTCAGCAGATAATGAAGCAAAGTGGCTTCAATTTGCGAAAATGGTGTGCCAATCACCCCCAGTTGCTCAAACATGTTCCAAAAAGTGATCTGGAACTGAATTTTGGCTTTGAGAGCAGCAAATCAGATTCCATCAGTACACTAGGACTACCGTGGCTGCCGAAAAAAGATCAACTAAGCATAAAGGTGAATATTACTGATAATAAAATAGTAATCTCGCGAGAATTTTTGATCCATTGGGTCTTCTGTCTCCTATCAGTGTCACTGCAAAAATATTTATACAAGAGTTGTGGAAACTAAAACTCGATTGGGACCAAGCTCTACCCAAGTCCATGCATACCAAATGGATTACTTTCCGTGCAGAGCTGAGTGAACTGAAAACGCTAAAAATATCAAGACACATTTTCAAAGGTGGAATTCCAGAATCTGTACAATTGCAGATATTTACAGATGCATCAGAAAAGGCTTACGGTGCAGTGGCTTATCTTCAATCTACCATGAAACATGGAACAGTCATGTCACAAATCCTTTGTGCGAAGTCCCGAGTAGCCCCAATCAAAGCTCAATCCATTTTACGATTGGAGCTATGCGCAGCTGTACTTGGAGCACAACTAGCTACAAGAATAATAGCTGATCTTAAGTTTACAAGTCAAGTTTTGTTGTGGACTGATTCGGAAATTGTGCTATCTTGGATAAACTCATCAGCATCTCTCAACACCTTTGTTGCCAATAGAATTTCAACCATCCTCGAAAACACTAGACCAGAACAATGGGGGCATATCAGCACAAAATGTAATCCCGCAGACATATTATCTCGAGGAATTGCACCCCGGCACCTGAAAGATTGCTCTTTATAGTTCTATGGTCCCATATTCTTACACGGCCAAGAAACAGCTTGGCTACCTAAATTCAGGCTGAACCTTGCCCACCCAACCAATTTAGAGAGAAAAGAAAAGCAAGCATTAGTGATGACTTCAACAGAACCCGATTTCATCTATAAAATAAATCATAAGAATTCATTCTGGTATCTTCAACACATTGTTGGATACATTTCACGATTTGTAAACAATACCAAACGAAATTGCTCTAAACAACATCAAAAATCCCTATCGACAAAGGAACTACAAAATGCACTAATGTTAATCATCAAGCAAATACAGGCATCAGATTTCAAAGAAGAAATTCAACAGCTTGCTAAATACAAATTATTGTGAGGAATTAGCAATTTGTCGAACCTTTCACCATTTTTGGACGCTGAAGGTTTGATACGTGTAGGAGGTCGACTGGAAGCCTCATCATTGGAATACGACTCCAAACATCAGCTGCTTCTTCCTTACAATGATCCAATCGGTAAGCTAATATTTGAAATGATACATAAAGACAACAAGCATTGTAGTGCTCAAACTCTCTTAGGAATAGTAAGACAACGATTTTGGCCAATAAAGGGTAAGATCATGGCAAGAGCGACGATTCATTGCCTCACAATATGCAGTAAGGCCAAACCCACCCTATTTCACCAAATTATGGGAAAACTGCCCTCCACACGGGTAACACCAGCAAGGCCGTTCATTAATTCTGGAGTAGACTACTGTGGTCCAATGACAGTTTACTACAAGGTGAGAGGAAAACGGCCACACAAGGCGTATATTGCTATCTTTTGTTGTTGTTTTTCTACGAAGGCAGTACATTTAGAGCTGGTAAGCGATCTAACCACTGACGCATTTAAAGGAGCCATCAAACGGTTTGTTGGCCGACTAGGACATTGCCAAAACCTATATAGCGATAATGCAACGAACTTTGTAGGGGCAAAAAATAAATTGTCTGAACTAATACCCGCAATTTATACAAGCGAAGCAAAAGAAGCAATTGAAAATGCATGCAGCAAAAAGAATATACAATTCAGGTTCACACCACCTCGAGCACCTCATTTTGGAGGTCTTTGGGAGGCGGCAGTAAAATCTGCAAAACACCTTTTAATCAGGAGCTTAGGTAGCGTCTCCTTAACTTACGAAGAACAAGAAACACTGGTTATCGAAATAGAAGCGATTCTCAACTCTAGACCTATTTCACCCATGTCAAACGACCCCAGTGACTTCGGTGCGTTAACTCCAGGGCATTTCCTGATTGGTGAATCACTAACGGCACAAGTAAATGCACAGGCCACATCAACGAAAACAAACTTGGCAACTCGATGGAAACTAGTGTCCTTTCTCAAACACAACTTCTGGGAAAGGTGGTCACGGGACTATCTGAACGAATTGCAATATCGCAATAAATGGAAGGAGCAATCAAAATCTCTAAAACCCGGAACCATCGTGATTCTTAAGGAAGATAATTGCCCCGTATTGAAATGGCCTTTAGGACGTGTGATTAAAATCTATAAGCGGGAGGGCAACATAGTTAGAGTGGCAGACGTCAAAACCGCTTCAGGAGTCCTTAGAAGAGCGGTCCATTACCTGGCACCACTTCCTAAGGCCAGTCTAGAAGAAACAGAAAACAACAACAAACCGGATGATGAAATCAATGAAATCGACAGCAAGGATGAAATCACTGAGCCGAAGAGCAAACGTCTAAAATTACTCGGTAATAGTTTAAGCATCACACTGTTGACACTAATGCTCATACTCCCAATTATTTTGGGAGCACCAATTGATAATGAGCGCTTCGGTTCCAAGTTGGGTATTCATTTCGAAGAAGTAGGATCAACATACATATCTGCAAGTCAGTGGAATCTGGTCGTTTACTATGACTTATCTGCTTACTGGGCTGACACAGCGTTTTTAGAAAATGGAACGAGCTCCTTGAGTCGACTGTGTGCGAAGATGGAATATAATACATCGTGTTATAGTACAATAGAACATCTTCGACATATTGAAGTGGATTTGAGACTTGATAATAAATTACTATACAAACCACGTCAAAAACGAGGTGCTGTCGACTTCGTCGGAAATGTTGCTCATTCATTGTTTGGGATACTAGACTCTGAATATGCAGGAAAAATGTCAACAACAATAACTAAACTACAAGAAAACGATTCATATATGCTTCGCCTCATAAAAGATCACACCTCTGTTATTAACTCAACCATGAACATTGTCAAAGAAAGTCTAACAGACACTAAGTTTAAATTTGACCATCTTCTGTTAAAACTAAATGAAATCGCGAAAACTGAAGAGACACTAGCAGAAGAAATAACACAACTTAAGCTTGCACACATGTTCAGTATGGGTGTCACAAAGCCCTCATTCATTGCAAACTATCTGCAACGAATGCAAACTTGCATTCTGAACGCACTGACCGACACTCACCATGGGAAAATTAATCCATTGCTGTTGACTCCAATTCAACTGGAAACTAAAATACAAAAAATTCGGGCACATATGCCACAGTCATTGGAGTTACCGGTTCCTAAAGATGACTTGCTCGAATGTTACAAACTTATGAAAATAAAAGGCGGTCTTGCTCAGGAACATGTAGTGTTCAGTATAACTCTACCATTAATAGACCATGAAAAGTTTAAGCTTTACAACCTAATTCCTGTTCCGACCCCCATAAACAACACTATGCTGGTCATAGACACATGCAGTCCGACAAAAGCAATAAACTCATTTCAATGGCATTACTTTCCATTATCATCAACACAACTGAAAGGCTGTGACGTAATTGGCAAAGAGGTATTTATATGCTATGATGTGCAACTCCAATATAACTTTGGTGCAGACATGTGCTTTTGTGAAATCAACTTATTCAACAATATCACCATAACACAGTGCATGTTGAGGAAGCTTCCAACTAATGTAACCTGGACACCCCTAACTCATAAAAACAAATGGATATATTCATCCCGAGCCACAGCAGTTTCTGGAAAAGAAATTATACCAATCAGTCCAATACAAATAGGTCCGGCTTGTTAACTATTAATCCTGAATGCATCTTTAAACATGATTTCATCCAAATGTCCGGCCAGCAATCAATCGTAACTAAAACTGTTTCATCTTACACAAGCCTTGTCAACATATCAGAACTAGCATATTAACCCCTGCTGCAAATCAACCATATCAACAAAACCAACCAGTCATTTCTGCCAGACGAAATAGCAGTACAGCTCATCAAATTAACATCCTTACAACAGAAATTAGAGGCTATGAACAGCGCACAATTCCAAATTCCTCATATATCAAACCATGATAGAACTGTTTCATATGTAACACTAATCATCAGCGCGGTGGCGATCATATGGATCATAGTCAGAGCTATAAAACGCAAGAAATCTAACATCGCTCAAATCACAGAAAGATCACAATCATCTGGGTGTAACCCACAACCAGCAACAACACCTTCTCCAGCTCCATGACAGAAGTTCAGCGTACATGTTTGAAAACATAATAAATTTAATATTTTTTATTGTATATTTATTTTATATTTTTAATTCGTTTTGCATAATTATAAGGTCATTGCCTTTATTGTAAAAACAAACCAATAGTTTATTTTTATTTTTAACTATAAAACCAAGTAGTAAGCACTTTATTAATGACATAATTGGAGTTAGTTGTTGAGCATAGCCTCAACGGGGGGTGCATGCTCATACTTTCCCAAACAAAAACAACACTGACCTATATTTTAAACTACACTTCTCCTGTAGTTCATTGCACCTCACAATTAAACAAAAAGAAATAAGACACTGTTTATAATTACGCTGCATAAGAATATCAAAATTGGGTCATAAATAATTGCAAACTTGCCATTATGCATAAATGGTTGTTTTTTGTACAATGAACTTGTACTTAAGCAATACACTTAATAAAGCAAAATTTTATGACCTCAATTTAATTAAGCAACACAATTAATAGTAGAAAATTTTAATGACATATCAATAAGTTAGTATATAAGAAAGAAAGTTAAATAAAACATTTGTTCAATTACATTTTGAAAAGAAAACAAAGTTGTTTTAACCAAAAGTTATTTAACCATCTCCACGCAACCAAATTTCAAGTGCTTAAAATGCATCAATAAATCTTCCTGGTGAATCGCCTTGAAGATAATCCAAACAGGTTAAACAAACTAGTTTATCCTTATTCATTTAATGAATTAAACAGGGGGTTTGTTGTCATGGTAGACAGTGGATGTCTCACTATTTTCTTTCTGTACGGACATGCGGTAACAAAAAGTAGGCGTTGGACTGCTGTTACCCGGCATAGCTTTTGGTATTGGTGACGATTGGTCTGGAGACCCTGACGGGTCTTCTCGAATTTTTTCCGTTCGGCACTCATCCTGATAGGGGTGTAGTTGAACGATGGTGTGATCTATAAATAGAGTAGGAAGACGAATTATTAATACTTACTGGTGGTATTCTTTGAGGTCACTGAGGTGTGCAGTACGGTCGTCGTTCCTTTCGTTGTCTCTGATTTTTACTATAACCGGCGACACAAATCCTTTGACCGTATATGGCCCCGCATATTTTGGTGCCAGTTTTGCCAGAAAATTCTCCCTTGCTTTTGAGAGCGGGTGTTGTCGGGCTAACACTTCATCACCAATTTGCAGTTTCCACCGCCGCCGTCTTGGGTTATAGTGCCGCTGCTGTTTCTGCGAAGCCTTTTCTAAATTCCTCCTCACAATTTTAAATACTTCCTGGAGTTCGTTGGACTTTTCATTCGGAGCTCCTGTCCCCATAGTTACTTCATCATATAGCATTTTCGGGAGGCGTGGTTCCTGTCCTTGAGCTATGTAGGCGGCTGAGTATCCCGTAGATTCGGCAGTGCTCGAGTTGATAGCTAGCATGATTTCTGGCAGAAATTCATCCCAGGTATTGTGGTGTTTACCGGAGAACTGTGCAATAATGGTTTTAATGGTACGATTGGCCCTTTCTGTTGGATTTTTCTGGGGGGTGTACGGGGCAGTAAATTGCTGCATCACTCCAATTTCGTTCAGGAATCGGCTAAATATTCGCGCCGTAAATTGGATTCCATTATCGGTGATAATTCTTTTTGGTACCCCATATCTAGCCAGTATTCGCTCGCGGAAGGTCTTGATCAGTCCTTCTGCTGTAGCCTTGCGAAGTGGCACCAGCTCACACCACTTTGAAAACGGTAAAAAAAAAACACCAACAGAGTTGTGTTCCCATGCTTAGTTCGGGGCAGGGGTCCGACGAATTCCACGCACACAGTGGCCCATGGTTCTTCCGGAATTCGGGTAAGCATTTCACCTGCTGATAATTGTTGGCTGACTTTGTATCTCTGGCAGGACTCACATTGACGAACGTAACGGCTGACGTCAGTAGCCATACCGGGCCAAAAGTATCGACTGGCCACTTTGTTGAGGATTTTTCTGGTACCCAGATGGCCGCCTGCTGCGCTGCGTATTCTTGCGTATTACCTGAGTTCGTAGTGGAGTAGGTACATATAATTTCCAGGGTGTGCAATCTTTGTCTTGAGTTCCACGGTTGGTGTGTTTGTATAATTGTTCGTTTATTATACTGAAATTCGGGAATTTATCGGGTTGCTCCCGCACTTCGGCCATTGGACGCTTTACACAGATGCATTCTTTGGTGTTCGTGGTCTGGACCATATTGAAGGTGTCTAACGGTTGTCGTGACAGGGCATTAGCCACAACATTTTGCTTACCCTTAGGATATTGAATTCAGAATTGATGTTGTTGTAGCTCTAATGCCTACCGGGCGAGCCTACCTGTTGGGTTATCGATGCTGTTCAACCATTTTAGAGATAAATGATCGGTAACTACCTCAAACCTGTATTCTTCCAAATATGGCCTCATTTTACGGATACCCCAGATGATCGCCAAGCATTCCTTTTCGGTGGCGGAATAATTTTTTCCGGCCCTGATGAGGTGTCTGCTTGCATATGCGATAACTCGCTCGGCTCCCTCAAGATTTTGGGTCAATACGACACCTAATCCGTGTTCGCTGGCATCGGTCTGTAGTGTGAATGTCTTGGTGAAGTCCGAGCATGCTAGTACTGGGGCCTCTGTCAGTCTGGTTTTTAATAGTTCAAACGCTTCCTGTTGCTCTTTCTCCCATTTCCAATGCTTGCCCTTTTGGAGTAGTTGGGTCAATGGTTTGGAGATTGTGGCAAATTCAAGCACAAAACGGCGATACCAGGAGATTACTCCCAAACACCTTCGTACTTCTTTTGCGTTTGCTGGTGGCGCCATTTGGCGACTGCGGCGACGTTTTCTGGGTCTATTTGGATTCCATCTCGAGTGATAACGTGTCCGAGATATTTGGTCTCGGTCTTGAAAAATTCACATTTTTCCGGATTTAATTTTAAATTGGCGGCGCGCAACCTACGGAATACATCCCTTAGATTTTCCACATTTTCTTCGAACGAAGCCCCAATAACGATTATATCGTCTAAGTACGCAAACGCGTGGGGTTCCAGCTCTGGTCCAATGACACTATCCAGTGCTCGTTGGAACGTCGCGGGGGCCGAGTGCAGACCAAACGGCATAACACGCCATTGATACAATCCTCTACCGGTTACTGCAAACGCTGTATACTTTTTGCTGTCCTCTGCTAGCTGGATCTGCCAGTATCCATCCTTTAAATTGAAGCTACTTATGAATTTTGCATATCGGAGTCTGTCGAGGATGGTGTCAATGCGAGGCAGTGGGTATGCATCTGGGATTTAACGAGCATTTAGCTGCCTAAAATCCGTGCATACTCTCCGTTTGCCATTCTTCTTCTTGACTATCATAATTGGGAAACTGTAAGGACTTCGCGAAGGCTCGATGCAACCCCGGGCAATCAGCTCGTTGACTTCTTCATCGATAAGCGCCTGCATAGCGGGATATCGCTGGGCGTACCGCAATTTAATATGGCGTTTGGCTTTCAGCACGATTTTTCGTTTGGCAATATTGGAGTAACCATGAATATGGTTGAACTTAGGTAGCTCTTCGGCCAAAAATCTGGCAATCTTTGCTTGGTATATTGCGGGGTCGTCTCCCGCAGGTTCAGCCGTACTACCACCTGTAGGATTTACGTTTAATGAAGTTATGACGCTTACCTTTGTATTTTCTTGGCCGCTGTAGTCCTTCTGCGTGGAACGTCTTGGACTCGTGTGTTCTTAATGTGCTACCAGTCCCGCACACTTGAAACTAGTGTTGAGTTTCTTTAGGGCGTCAAGCCCAGGAATGAGGTCTTCGAGTGCCTCTTTCATGACCAGGAAATCGCACCATGTGGTTATATTTGCAAGGGATATATTGAGTCGTATTCCTTCTGTAATGAGTTTCTTGGAGCCGTCTACCAAGAATACCTCGAAACTAGTTGGGACGTACTTGGGCTGCTTTTTTAGCTGGTTTGCCAGCCTAGGTGAAATAAAACTTCTCGTAGCACCTGTGTCGACTATTGCTGTGATTAGCTGCCCTCTTATGTGTATCAGAGCTTTTAGTTTTTCTTCTCCCATCTTAAAACAGTCTTATTTTTATGGTGGCCATGGGTGAGTTGGGGTTGAGTGGAGTTCTTGGGGTTAGGCTGGCTTTCGCGTAGCATTTGGTGGTGTTCGTGGGGCCATTCGGTGATGGTATGCTTTCCAAATCATCGGCTAGTTGAACCAACTCGCTCAGATTCGTATAATCGCTTCATCGAATGTACCACTGGTATTAATCTTTGAATGCCTCCCTGGGGCGTTGTGTTCTCTTTCGAATTTAATCTTCGAGCTTTTCGAAATAGTGTGGATGCAAGAAAAATACGTAAAAATCCTCTTTGAATCGGGCTCACTGTTTCCAGTGCTTATTATTATTCCTGAACCACAAGAGAGCTCGATCTCGTAACAGTTCCGGCATGATCCGGATAAGCTGGTTTACATCCGCGTCGTACATTTCTGCCAGCTCTTCGATACGTTTGATGAAACCCAAGAGATCCTTACTGCCGTTGTATTTTATACCCCATTTTCGTACTAATTCGATGAGTGTCACACGCTCTTCGTTGGGTGTTGCTGATTTTGCATAAGTGGCCAAACCGCCATTATCTCCGATGGGATTGGTTGAAAAATCGCCACCGTCCGTTTTTGATGGAGATGACTGGTGGTTATAATGTGTTTCAGTGGTCGTTGGTAATTTGAGTGTATCGGCACTCGACGTGGCTTCATGCTTCATTTGTAAGTCCAAGAGTTGTTGTAATCTTTCTCCGGGGTGTTCCAGCGATAAAAGTTTGGCTAGTCACTTACGCATGTCTTCCGGTGGCATCTTGCTCGAACCGAGTTAAATATTTCACCAACTCGAACTTTTTCAGGGAGTATGCCCAAGAAGTGCGCAACATTTTTGAAGTATATTGGAGGGGAAGTTTCAGTGCACTGCACAACACAAATCCTTTATATTGCTTAAAATATATATAAATACTTTTCTATATTTAAAAAAAAGTTTACTTTACTTTTTATTTTATTAATACAAATTATCATATAAGAAAATTTTTGTATTCTCTTTTTTTTTTTGTTTATAAAAACAAATTGTTTAAAAAAAATTGTGTATGAAAATTTAAATTCATCAGTCGGCGATGATTATTTTAGTTTTAAATGATGGACAAAAAAAATTATGTCAATGCTCGGGCGCCAATGTAACGACACGCTTTTCCGCTTGTAGCTGGGATAGCTTAGTCGCGTCCAGGGTCGGTACATAAATAAAAAACAACACGATTTAAGGCTTTCATTCGTAAACTCGTTTATTGATTCAATAAAGTAAAATAATTAAAACTAACAATGACTTTCGTCTTTTTAGACACAGCGTTCTGCCAACGATTGCTTGGTTCTCCCGTAGGTGTGGGCTTTCTGGGGAACTATACAATTCCTCGCCAAAACATGTCACACGCTATGGGATGACCACCTTGATCGTAGTCCAACACCAGAGATAGTTTAAGGGAATTATACCATTCCTCACCCAAACGTCCTCTGTTGTCTGTTGACCACGCTTTGTCACACAATTTTTATATGGAAACGAATTCTTAGCCTCCTAAATCAGTCAACACGTAATTAAATCAACCACTAGAAACCACTTCAGGGAATTATACCATTCCTCACCAAAGCAGCATTTAGTGTATCGCGAAAACACAAACACAACAACTAGAAACCACCTCAGGGAATTATACCATTCCTAACCAAGGCAGCCTTTAGTGTATAATGCACTAATAGCAGTTGATGCTGAGTGTAAGAATTATTTTGGGGAATTATACAATTCCTCACCAAACTAGCTCTTACCTACAGGTCTTCTGCCAGCCGACTGATCATTTGCTTTACAATCTTGCTGCCTTTATTCTTGTGTTTGCTAGTGCACACATACATACCCTCACACAAGCAAGTGTTTGTATATGGTGATTTTACTCTAAACAGCTGTGCTCTTACAAATGGTTGTATTTTCAATCAAACGAGTGCGCCGACTTTGGCCGTGACAATACATTGATCATAATTAATATATAAAAACAGTACAAAACAGTACTTACATGAAAAAATCAGTACATTTGCATATTGATTTGCTAGTTATGCATAAATCAGTACTTTAAACAAAAATAAGTACTTGTACTGGCAAAATCAGTACGACTGGCAACCCTATGCCAGTTACACATACGGTGATCATAATTTTTAAATCAAAATACAGAACAAGGAAATATTTAACAAACAGCAACATAAGTACAAACAACCTGACAGACATATTGGGCCTTATTACGCGTGTCGTATTTCGACTACGACTACGACGATTTTGTACTAAATTAAAGAAAAAATTTTGCAATCTTCTTTAGTCTAGTACAAAATTGTCGTAGGCGAATTTGTTTTTTTTTTTGACAAACACAAAATTAAAGGCAAAATTAACACAAAATTCAAAAAGTAACATAACAATGTAATCACCTACAGTAATCTAAATATGTACGTATTTATATGTATGTACATATGTATGTCTATCAGGCGGTCAACTATACAATTCGAAACAAAAGAGAATGCTTTAGAGTTTACACGTTATAAGCATACAAATTTTAAAGTATTTTCTTTCATTTCGAATTACACAGTAGACCCCAGTATAAAAAATGCATAGCCACACACATACATAGTTTCTGGAGATTATTACTACTGCTGTAAAAACTATAAAATTAAAAATAATATTTAGTCGTTACATATCAGGAGTATTAAAAAAGATTTAGACTAGAATGTTAAAATACAAAACAGTTATGTTTGGTATTTTTCTGTGCAATAAATTTGAACTCAATACAGTTTAAACCATCATTTAATTTAGTAATTAAAAACGCTTTGATGGTATCCATCTTCATTTAAGTTTTTTCACTGGTCCATATATTATTTAAAACAGAAAATACTCTTTCTGTTGGGGCATTGGAACCAGATAAACATAAACGGAATTCGACAACTTTCAGCCTATTTTGGAAACTTGTGTCTCCTTATTTAAAATGTTTAAAGATTTTTACCAACCGCTCTTCTGCAGATTTTTGATTCTCATTCTATTCCTTTAATTTTTCTAAAGAGGTATATCCTTTAACAAAAGTTAGTTCATAAAATGATTCGTTCATTTTTGTTAAACTCATTTCTTTTATCCATAATGAAAACAAAACTCGATTTAACATCTTCCCATGTAGGAGTTTCAACTTCTTCGTAGGCAGTATCCGAATTTTAATCCGTGTCAATAACATTTTTCTGGCTTAGCTCAATTACATTTTTTTAACAGAAATAGACAAAAATATTTCCTCTCTACGCTGTGGGATTTTAAACTTAAGCTCATTAATAATGAGAGAGAACTCAGTCATACATATTTTTTTGGACTCAATATGCGTTATATACAGGGCAATTATGAATTAAATTCCGCGAGAAATTTCTCCCTTTTCCAATTAGAATTTTTTGTTTTCTCTACTACTTGGTATTAGTTGGAATTTTTCCTCGGGAAAATTTAGTCGCGGAATTTTATTCATAATTGCCCTCATAATCATGAAATAAAGTAGCTTCACAATGAACGCAGAAAAGCCATGCTCCTGAAGCGGGTTCGTCAAAAATAAAGATTTAAAACATAATATATCACTAACAGACAAATTTTATATTCACGCTCTCAAGGAAAAAAGTTAAGGAAACAAAACTCGTGTTTTTTCTGTATATGCAGTTTGAGTCATGAAAATACAGAACAAATACTGAATAGTAAATAAAATACAGAACATTTCAACGTAATTTCCTAATGAATAATTTATACAGAATAGGACTCTCAATTACAGTACTGTTCTGTATAATACAGAATGGATTGTCACCGTAGTTATACACGTAATAATTTAGGAACACCAAAGGTTGTAAAACATGTCCAGATTTTGAACAGAGGATCTCGCTTCTAGTCACTAGGCGTTAGTATATGTTACCAATTCATTTAAGTAATTCACAATACAAAAAATACAGAGGTAGGATAACAAGAATATGTACTATAAAACTCAAAATTAGTAAAAATATTATTTATAAGATATAAATTCAGGCAAAAGATAAATTTTAAGGAAACATAGAAAGTTATACTTTAAACACCTTTAGTAAAGACATGAATGTATGGATGCACATATGTACATACGTACATACGTACATATATGCAATGTACATATCGACGGCTTTATTCTTAAATATGCTAAGTCAAAAAAGTTTTGAGAGAAACGACTTAAAAGTTTATTGATGATATCTCGGGAATGTTATGTGATAGAAACTTGAGACTTTTTGTAATCATATAATAATTGCAATATAATTTTTTTTATTTATTTCAACTTTATAAATTTTTTGTAGATCATAGTCAAAAGTTGCTTAAAATACTTAAGATTGTACACAAATCTATTACCTAGTCCTCTAAGTAGACTTAGCATCTTTCTGCTGGTCCTTTCTCACCTACAAGGGATATTTAAATAATACTAAGTCCTAGTTTACACTATGCAAGTCCTATTGCTACGCTGATTACCTTGTTAGGAGAGATAGACGAGCAATAAAACTTGAATAGTGTAAACTAGGATCTAAGTTAATAAGCGATGATATGCTATTCCCAGCATAACATGTTATGTGGACTCAGCATGTTTTCAAATGGGACCGTCGATATATTAGAGTTGCATTGGAATAGATCAAAACTTCGATCAATTTCGAGTTTTTTTTAAGTTCCGAACAGCTTTTAAGGGCAGATCAGACTTTTATACTTCTTATTAAACCATGTCAAAGTGATCAGCGTTGTCAACTTTGAAATTTCAAAACGCACAAAAATTGAGAAAAAACGCGACATTTACAAAAAATGCACCAAGCTTAGAATTTAATTTTTTAGTTTAAAATGTTTATTGAATGAATTTTGCATAAAATGTACATTATTTTTTGTGTTGAAAATTTAACACTAAAACAGGCTTTTACAGTTCAGGGTTTAAAAAAATAAAACCTAAAAAAACTTAGCAAATTTGTTTATATTCATTTGTATTACAACATTATAGAGACAAATTTTTTTAAATTCATAAATTCCAAGCAAAAAATTACACATTACTATAAGAACTACTTACCATATAATGACTGACTTTTCTGATTACCCAATTTCATTACTCGCTTACAAATCACATTACATAAAACTTAAAAAATCCTATACAAGTTGATAAATGATGAGAATGATTATTTTAGATTTAATAGATTACGCGAATATGTTGACAAATAAAAACGTAAGAACTTCTCCAGAATCGATTATTTTAGTCTCACACCTTGTTAAAATCATTAAGTTGGTAATCCAGTAGGGAAGTGCTTCCATCAAAAATGCTTAATTCCAAACTCGATTACCTTTTTTGAAAATTTTTGCTGGGTTCTGCACAACCCTTTTTAAAGAGATCAACCATTAATAGAAAGGACTCAAAACTAATAAAAGTTTCTTATTTATCACTATATTCAAATATTTTTAAATCAGAAGTTTAATGTATCCATATTAAAAATATAACAATAAAATCAAACAGCTGTTTACAATATATGTACATAATTAAAAAAAAATAACAACAAAAACTAAACAAATTCGTAAATACAAAGTACACATGTGAAAGTGGTCTAGGTCATACGCATTTTTGATTCGATATAGTACATTTGGATTAGACTAGTACAACTCTAAATTTAACTGTTGCATAGTAAAAAAAATTAATTTTGGATTTTTTCCAGTGTAATCGACTAAATATCTCGACCAAAGATATATAAGACTCATACAACTTTCATTATTAAGTGCACATACATATATTTGCATTCATTTGTAAAAGATGATAAATTTTTCTATATTAATTTTATTAATTCGGTTTAAATCTTTTTATAAAGAGGCCAAAAATTTATTATTCCAAATTAATAAAGCTAATGTTTTCATCATTATTGTTATCATCGGGCCATAAAACATATTTCATTTCAAATTGTGATATTTTGTAAACATCATTATTTAATGTAGCTGAAGGTGCGACGGTAATCTTCTACGTTGCAGGCAGCCCTAAAAGCTTTGAAGGGATACAATATCAAATCGAAACTTGTTAGTGACTATAAGAAAGCCCTCAACTTTCTTATGGATAAGTATAGTGTCAGACTATGTTTGTTTCCTGGCCACAGCAGTGTTGAGGGAAATGAAATTTCCGATGAGCTGGCAAGAATAGGGTTGGTGTTATATGAGAAAATATCGGACAGATCGGTGAAATTACCGATAGATCATTACTATAAAGAACTCAGTAATTAGGTAGAAAGCAGGGCCAACAGTTCATGGCGAAGTAGGGAGGATTGTAGAGTCTCGAAGAGTTTTTGGCCAAAACTTGACTCAGGAAGATCTCAACAACTACTACTGGACATGAATAGGAAGGTGAAGCGAATCATGATAGGCATGTTGATAAGTCACTGCTCGGTCAGAGCAAGAACCAACATTTGGGAGACTGACACTCCACATTTTTGTAGGATGTGCGGGTATGAAGAGGAATCAGAAACCATTGAACATGTCATCTGTCATGCCCGAGTCTGCAACGTCATAGGCTTAGATGGCTGAGCAGATGTCTCTATGAGGGCATTACTGATGTCGGGAAGTGTAAACTAGAGGACAACAGGGGCTTTATCATGGGAATTCGGTGGCTTAGTGATGGATAATAGGGTCACTTCTGGCTGAAAATGGGAGGTAAATATTACTTCCTGGGCAACGGAAAGGAATCACAATGGACCCAACTGGGTCTCCATAAAGCACCACCCTTCCTAACCTAACGTAATATGATAATTAACACTATCAGGAAGTTAGTAAGTTTCACAACAAGACTTTTCCGGTTTTAACCCATTGTATTGTTGAATTTACGTTGGTGCCACCAAAAATTAAAAAACGCACCGAAATTTTAAAAAAGCGCACCTCGCACCAACTAAGGAATTTTTCGCACAAAAAATTTCAAAAAGCACCCAAGTTGACTACGCTGAAAGTAACATTTTTTGTTCACACCATCACACCTCATATTACAGTAAAAACACAAGCATAAAGCTGTTGAGGTTTAACATGCCTACATTAATGGTAGATCCCGGCGGCAGAGTAGTTGCAAGTACGCAGTGGCCATGCTGGCTTTTGAAAATAAACGGCGGTTAAAGTAGTTGATTTAAATAAAGAAAAAAATACGATAATCTCGTTTATTTTCAGACATGGCACACACGAAAATTTATCCAATACCATAAGCATATTCAATATTTGTGGCCGGTGTCAGAAAAAACGAATCCTCAAAGGCGTAAGTTTCACATCTCTGCAAGTAATACAAAAACTGGATATTTTTCTTCATGTATTAATTCTTTAATAAAAAATGAGCTCAAATTGGAAAAAGTTTGAAAATTTTTGGCAAATTTTTTATATTAAAGTTTTTTGCTTCTCCTGTAAATTGTTTCAATGTAACTTAGTCGCTATTCACACTATGCCTTTTTAGCCTGCCTTGTATTGACAATTTTTTTTGAGCCCCCTACGAAAAGTCACACACATTTACATTAAGCCTTTTTTATTAATGCCTTTTTGGCATTTATATCCACGGTTAATGCTGAGAATACGAAAAAGGCACAGAAACGTCATAAATCCATTCGAATTTTCATTTTGTACCTTTTGTTCTACACCGCAAGTTTCTCACCCCCTCTCGCCAATAAACTAAAATAGCCTGCCTGCACAGACAATCAGAAAAGGCACAGTGTAAATTGCGTCTTAGGGCTTTTATGAAATCATATGACGATCTATTTTATTATTTAACTTGCAACGCGAGTAGTAGTGAAATCCCACTCCGGGCACAATTAAAATTGTTAAATTGTTGCTGAAATTGTTAAATTGTGGGCTGAAATTGTTAAATTGTTGCTGAAATTGTTAAATTTGGGTAATTAAAATTTGAAAATTGTTAAATTCTTGGAAACTTGTGTTTTCGGCGGCGCTTTGATGTTTTTTGTTTACATTAGGAGTTTTTGTTTACATTAAGTGTATGTCTGTCTGTCCGTCTGTCGGTCTGCTTGTCTGTCTGTCTGACCGTGGATGTTTGTGTGTGGAATATTTTGTGTGAATGTATTAAGGCGGTTCATAGTTTGGCGGTTTTTGTGTGTGTATATACAGACGAAGAAAATCGTGAAAATGATTTTTCCTAATACCAATGGTGAAATAGTTATTATTAATTTTTCCTAATGCCTACGGCAATGCATGATAATTTTTCCTAATGCCGGGCAATACATGAATATTGTTTTTCAAATGCCGACGGGAAAATGATTTTTCCTAATGACGACGAGAAAACGTGAAAGTTATTTTTTCTAGTGTTAATCTAGGTGTTGCTAGACTGTGGGAATTCCATGCTGACCGTGATTTGAATGGGTGGCGTTGTTGCCGTAATATGTAACCATAGGAATTTGCGGATGTGTCTGTCTATCTGTGAGATTTTAGGTGAGGGTTTGATTGGAAGGGGTGGGGTGTAGTTTAGGTAGATCGATTGCGTGTGTATGTGTGTGTGTGTGTGTATGTGTATGTTTGTAGGAATTTCAATGTGTGTATTTCTGTAGGAGCTTAAGGCTGATTGTGATGTATGAGGGGTGAGGTGTTCTAGTAATATGCAACCGGGGGAATCTGTGTGTTTGTATGTCTGTAGGAGTTTAAGGCTGACCATGATTTGGGTAGGCAGGGTTGTTGACGTAATATGTGTCCATGGGGATTTGTGGATGTGTCTGTCTATAGTAATTTAAGGCTGATCGTGATTTGAGGTAGGTGAGGATGTTGTTGAGGTAAATTGGTTATGTATATGTATGTATGTATGTATTTTTGTAAGAATTTAAGATGATTGTGATTTATTAGGGACGAGGTGTTCTTGTAATATGTAGCCGTGAGAATCTATGTGTATAGACGTCTTTAGAAGTTTAAGACTATCTGTAATTTTAGGTAGGTGAGAGTGTTGTGTTGTTGAGATTAATCTTATATATTGTATATGTATGTATGTATGATCATGGGAATTTGTGTATGTATATCTGATGGAGAATTTAAGGGTCGTCATGATTTGCAAAAGGTGGGGTGTTGTTGAAATTTTCTTGGATATTTCTTATATGAATTCTGCTATGTGTGTGTATTTGAGCTGGTATTTATATGTAGGTAGAAATAAATTGTTTTCAATATCGACATTTGGTACTATAAAATACTATCATATATCTGGACTTCCCTAATCCTAGTATGCTTTTACACTTACGATTGCTTTATATTTTCTCATGCTTAAATTTGTCTCGCGTTAAAGTCTGTCTGGGTGAAATTTGTTTATATTACAGATTTTGTTTATTTAACTACATCCGTCTTCTTTGACTGAAAGAGTTTTCTGCACACAGAGAAAAACCAACTTGAAATCAGTAAAAACCAGGCTGAATTAATAAGCACCATTAACAAAGGTTTAGCCATATTGAAATTTCTTATTTCAATATGGACAAAATATTAATTTACAGTATTCATTTATTAAACTCATTAGTTTGTAGATATCTCAATATACATTTTCTATTATATTAAAAATTATTGAACTAATGTGACGATTTCTTATTTTTAAGCTGCAGATTTTCCCTGAGTGTATGGATTGTTTATATTTGCATTGTGCTTTAACTAGACGACGCTTCATATATTTTCATGATGTAGATCTAATAAATACTTAAGCATTGATAAGAAATTTGATATGTATACATACATATCTACAAATTGATTTTATGTATGTATGTATGTATGTATGTACATATATATGTACATACAAATAAGTGTTTAACTCAATCTTTTAATACATTTTTTATTTTATTTTTTGTCATGTGATGTCTGTTGTTGTTGAAATTAAAAACATTTTATTTTTTATCTGCGTTTTCTTAAAAGTTTGTGAGGATTTTCTGTTTTAAGTAAAACTGAATTCCTGAAGATATGTACATACTCTATAGTAATAGTAACTATAATAGAAATATTCCTTATACTCAATTTACATTTTTTTAAAGTTGATGCAATGTTAGTTAGTCAACGCTTGACATTTTTAGGGTATAAAATTTTTTCCAGCTATTGCCTTTTACATTTATTTTGGAAAGCTTGCTTTGCTCTTTAAAAATGTATTAACATTTTTAAATGAAACTGATCCGGCACTCCAGCTTAGGTACTGATAGTTTTTTTGTTGTTAGTTAACTTACTTATTTTTTAATTTTTATTGATAAACATTGGAAATCAAAAGGGAGTTTTATATTGTAATTATTATTTTCATAATTGTTGAAAACAATCGTTTTTTGCGATGAAATCATTTGAATTACTTTTGAAACTTTACGCGTTTATAAAAATTATGTTATTTTCTATATTTCTTAATTTATAAGACTTTTAGACTTTGTGCTTTAGTGGTTATATATTCTATTATACGATTATGAATAAGAATGCAGTAAGCTGATGTATTTGCTTACTGCTTCAAATTAAAATTTTATTCAATTGAATAAAAGGAGCTTTTTTCGTAAACTCTGATGCACTTAGAAGCGCTGGAGATTCTTTCATATATAGAATTGGATAACATTTACTTTTAATTTTTCTGTTAAGAAGTACAGACATGAGACTAAATTTAAATGTACTTTTAAATTAGTTAAATCATAATGAACAAACATATTTTACTCTAGGATACAAGATGACTTTGTGTGACGAAATTTCTGTTGCTTTTTACTGATAATATTTTTACATTAATAAGGTACATATATGTTTGTTTTATGAAGGGTGAGCACCTATGACTTTTATTTGATGTCCTATATGATTTTTTTTCATTTTATTAAAGTTCAGCGTATTGTGTATATATTTCTGAAATGTTTAGGTGTGCTTTATGTGCCCATCGGTCAGAGTGTACGTATTACTTCGTCAGTCAGTCTCTATTTTTATTTATTTTTTTCTTCTAATGTGCCAATCCTTTTATCAGATTTTACTACTTGAAATACAGAATTTTTGTCTAATTTTTTGCTGGGTATATACATTATGTATGTAGAAATTAGTTTACATACAAAGAATTGCATGTTTAATAACAAACTATTGTAGCAAATCGATCTCAAATAACTCAGTTACCACTACCGGCAATTCACCGTTGGTGTTTTCATAAAGTGTTAGAATCAATGAAATATCTATGTTTGGGAGATTTTTTTTGCCTCAAGTAGGTATTTCTACATGAGGTTTGCTGGTTGACCCCTATCGCATTCATATGTAATGATTATTCACTTAGAAAAGGTCATCATCACAATCAATCATTCCCGTATACAATACATTCATGAGTTGAGTTGATCCAGATACAATTGCTGTCTCATCACCTTCTAACAGCTTTATATATTATGCTAGTATGCATGCCTTAGCATGCTTCTATCGATAGTGACGTAAGAGTCCGAGATGTAGTAGTGTTACAATTAAAAATCTTTACTATTAGAATTTACCAGTTCGCTCTTTTAAATTTTTACAAAGTAGATACATATGTATGTATTTCATTGACCACCAAATCATAAAATTTCTTTACTTACAAAATTGTATGACGTGAGGATTTTTTTTTTAATTATTCATGCTTCGGCATGCTTTCATTTTTTTTTCTGTAAATTTATTTAATACTCATACAGATAAAGATATAAAGTAAGATCTGTTTGCAGTATGCATGCTTCAGCATGATTCTAGTTGAAACGTATATTCATTCACTAAGTTTGTTTGATACTTATTCATACACATGTACATTCATAAAGATGGGATATCAAAGTCCAATTTCCGTAGTTTATCTATATTTTCTAAAGATCTGATAGCTAAAGAAATAAATAGAGTGAAGATCTTCTATAATAATCCCATTTTCATATTGTAAAATTTTGCGTGCTAGCGCTTTCGATGTACATACAACTTTATAAAAAGTAATCATATTATGTGCTGCTGAATATTGCACTATGCTATAGTTCATTTTAAACACTGAAGTTTTAGCAAATTTCATTCAGACCAACAAGTTTAGAGAATTCCACTACATTTAGCTAATTATCTAATTCCACTACATTTAGTTAATTACCTTTCTTAAGACCCATCATTCCTAATCAATCCTACAAAAAACTAGATTTTTCGTTTTAATTTAATTTTTATTTTTATCAAATTCAACATTCATTCTTCAAATTACTTTATACTGTATTAAGCAGCTTTTTCTCATTTCTTGAGTTAACTTTAATCGTAAACATTTTAATGGTGAGATAAATTTTTCTATTTATGCACTAAATAATTCTTTATATATGTATACCAATCCTTTTATATGAACCATTAAAGCTAATTCTTTTCACATAATTCCTTTTAATGCTCAATTAAATCATTGTACTATTGATGCTTTCATATTAATAAATGTTTAATCTTTTATTTATGTATGAGTTTTCCACAGTATTTATTAAAAAATTCCTTAGAATCATCTGTTTGTAAGTTTTTTTTTGGTACCCGTACCACTTCAAAAATATTTTCCATTCCTTGGTTTTTGGAGTGCAGCTTTTATTTTTAGCTGTACTACAATTTGAGAATGTGTCAATTACAGTCTTCAAAAATCAACAATTTCTATTTTCTGTAGAATAGTTCTTCATTCCATAAAACTTCATATATTCCTGTCATTGCATCTCTACAAGCACAAACAATTTTCGAGTTTTAATATGGAGTTCGTTTACTAAATTTCTTTTTAAAGACATTGAGTTGTTTTACAGATTTTTTCGATAGTGTGGTGATCTACATGTTGCACTTTCAGCTATTTATACTAACATGTAGTTAATTTTCTAATCTATATATTTAATCGTACAACTCTTCAATTTATTTTTAATTATTTAATTTTTAGAATTGCTTTTCAATTTTATAACTCTCTTCCTTCTCTAATTTTATTTCAGGTTGTAGTCCACCAATATGCATTTAAATATATTCTTGAATTATATCAATGCCTTAAGCTATATTATTAATTTGTCTTTTAGTTTGTTGCTTTCAGTTTCCAGAAAAATTAACTTATATCATCGTTCTCTGACGGAGAACGATGATGCTTCTGTATGCATTGTTGTGAATCATAGTTGAACAACCCTCGTACCTCTGCATTGCACTAATTTGTTGACGCAGCAGTAACCAGTTCATTCACTTGGTTACTTTTTATTTTCTTTGCTCTGACAAGTTGTGCAATGTCGATATTTTGTAATTGGGTCAAAAGATAAATAATATTTATGAAATAAGTTATTGTCTACTTAGCATAAGAAAAAGAATTATTATTGTAGAAATATATTTAAATTTTGTATAAATAGCTAATAAGAAATAAAAGTGACTCAGTCAGTTGAGAAGACAGTCAGTCTGCAGTGCGTTTTAACTAAAATAAAGAAATCTGCGATTCCCAAGGGACCCTCCAGGTTATAAATAAAAAATACACAATAGCATAATTTGGCGCAGCCGGTAAAGCTTTGCATGCTATTATTCCGCTTGTTTCTGGCTTGGAAAGTTTCTGTTGGTACAGCTTTTATAGCTCGCCCTAGAAGCAGTGAAAAGCAAGTGCAGTCGGTTTAGTGGCCGCAAATTGATCCTTGCTACCATATAATTTCGTCTGTTTCTGACTTGGAAAGTCTCTGTTAATACAGCTTTTACAGCTTGCTTTAGAGGCAGTGAAAATAAAGTACAGCTGACTTTGTATATGCATATCGATCCTTACCATTATAATAAAAAAAATAAGTGTATCTCTTTATTAAAAAAAATAATAATTAAACCTTGCACTGTAGAAATTTTTTTTTGTTGTGTGTGAATTTATAAATTGTTCTGCCACGAAAAACTGCATTTCCAGGTTTGTTCAAATCGTAAGGATGGTAAGTATAAATTTAATTAAATGGACAGTCCACAAAAACAAACGGACAAACTAATACTTCAATTAAATGACTACAGCATTAACGTTGGTAGTCTGCAAGTGCATGTATGGTCGGAATTGAAAACCTTTAATTCTGATAGAACATTCCTATATACTCATAAAGAAATTGTAAGGAGTAACAAATTTACTAAGTTAGAAGAAGTAGGGTATATACTTGGAGTGATAAGTGAACTAAACGGAAATAAGTCAAAGGAACTCGGAAAACGTATCAAAGAGTTAGAAAAGTCGAAATTAGGTTTAGAGAAATTTAGCAAAAAACTAAAAAGTGATATAGATTTTACAAATGAGTTGTTAGAACAGCAGGTAAAAGAGAACGAAGAACTAAGATCACAGTTACGACAGAAAGGACTGAGTGAGAAAAAGATTGAAAAACACTTAAAATTAAAATACTTGATTAGCGAGAAGGACAACTCGATACAAAAATTATCGGTAGCATTGTCAAACGCGAAGAGAGAACTAAATATTGCCTACAGATCTCGTTCACCAACTCCTTCAATTAGTTTGCCAGAAAAATCCACAGCCACGGATTTATCACATACTACCCAAGGACTTCCATCAATAGTAATTCATACACAACAAGAAATTATAGAACAAGAAGACACGAATACAACAGAACATAATACAAATTTTGGCAAGGAGGAAGAAGGAAATAGATTATTGAATAAAGTGAAAAATTTACTTTCAAACGCGAGAAAAACTGTTAACAGAGGATACACAACAGATACTATAAATCGAAAACTAGCAGATTTAGCAGAATACGAGAAGGAATTAAAGGAGCTGAGGCTAGAAGAAGTTCAGCTCAAAAGAGAATTTGATAAATATCTACAAGAAGCTAGGAATTCACTAAAGAAGTACCCGTCATCCCCTATAACCACCGAAGAAAATTCCAGTAGCATAAACACAAAAGCATACAACATGCCTGCAATCTCGACAATTACCAAAATAGTAAACAATATAGTCCCCACATTTTTCGGCACCGAAGGACCAGATTTAACATCGGAAGTGTTTCGATTCATTCAAGGATATAAACTAGTAGAACGAGAGCTGTCCTCTGAAGAAAATGGAGTCGCAACACAAGATATTATAGAATGCCTGAAACTGCGATTAATGGGACCAGCTTACGTTCAAATAGCACCACAAACATTCGGCACCATAGACGCTTTGTGTGATTCAATAAAAAAGGTGTATTTGAAGAGGAAAACTTTCGATCAAATAAGAGAACTCATAGTTTCATGCAAGCAAGGAAATCAGGAGTCAGCAAGCAGATTTGGTAATCGACTTGAAACTTTACTAAATAAAGCCAAGAGTTTAGTAACAAATGAATAGAGCGAAGAAGGTAACAGAAAAACGATACTGGAAGACTTCAAAAGAATAGCAGTAAGAAGCTTTATCAAAGGTCTTAGGGATCAGGCATTAAGGACTAGGTTTATTGGCCAAGAAAGCGAGGGCTTACAGAAACTAACTCAAATAGTAGAGGAAGCTTAGCAACTTTATGGAGAAAACCCCATCACAATAAACACTATTACCCCTATTAAGCAACAAGGTCACAACAGAACGAATTGTGAGCAGAGGCTTAACACACCATATTGCAATAAATGCGGAGAATATGGGCATAAAATTGGGCCAGCATGTGAACCAAACCGAGACACTAGAGTTGACAAGTGTTATTACTGCAACAATAAGAGACATAAGGAAGTAGAATGCAGAAAACGTTTAAGAGCATTATTCTGTAGGATATGCAGAACGTCCGGACACTCAGAAAATCAGTTCTGTAGAAAACCACAGCAAAGATATTCAAGCAACTCAAACACACCACTAAGCACAAACTGGCAACCACCTATCGGTAATTACTTTAGAAGAAATGACAATAACCAAAGACAACAACACAATAGAACGCAAAGTGATCAACAGTCTACAACCCAAAGGTCCATTAATGCCAACATGAATCAAGTATACCATGGGCGTGGGAGAAATGAGCCACCAAAATGCTATAATTGCAATGAAACGGGACATCTAAGCAGTAACTGCCCAGCATGAAATTCAGGAAACTCGCGGCGGCCCAGCCAAAACTAATGGACTGGGATGCCGAAAATTCATGGACACACGAAAAAATTTAAATGATATCAGCAAACGAAAGTTTATTATCATTAAACCAAGTGAGGGTATAAACTAAGAAGACTGGCAAGAAAATACATTGGCATAAAAACATCCATACCTACATACCGGAAAAATATACAGAAAGAAACTATTCTAACTGCAGGTCTGAGTCACAAAAAGAACAGAATCTGCAAGGTGGTAACAATAGATTAGTAGAGAAAAATGACGCATTTATTGATTTTCCATGCAATGAAGCACTGGTTAAAAACTTATCCTTACTGTTAGATACAGGGGCAGATACCACATTAGTAAAAGCTGAGGCTTTAGCACCGCACGTGGAGATAGACTCAAGCAATCAAAAGGACTTGTCAGGTGCATTTGGGGGAAACATTACAATGAAAGGAACTATAACAGCACAACATGCTTGCATAAAAACACTTGCAGTACAGATGCATGTAGCACCAGAAGGTAGCCGACTTCCAGCAGATGGATTACTCGGTAGAGATGTATTATGGAACAGGACTGTTACCGATACAATTAACAAATATATTAAATTTTTTGATAATAAGCAAGACATAGCATCTTTAACCCTTACTACAGAAGGAAACCCCCCAGGTGTATATAGCCGAAAATTTATCTATCAAGGGGCGCTCCCGGGCAATAATATTGGTCGTAGTTACAACACCTAAAGGATAAATTATAGTAAATACATTAGAATATTTGCCAGGGGTTTTGGTGGAACTCTAACAACGGTCAAGGAGGGCACAGCATTTGTGCCCATTTTAAACACCAATGATTCTACAATAAATATCAATGAAAAAATAGGTTTGAGTTATGAGAACCCGAAAAACTACACACTAGAAGCGACATCAGTTATAAATACAATAAGGACTACAGACAAAGATGTGAGAAGTAAGTTACTTATTAAAACAGTACCCTTGAGCTCAGATTTGAATCCGGAAGAGAGGGTTTCGATCGAAAATATTTTGAAATCGCACGACGATGTGTTTCAACTACCAGGAGACAGTCTTACGCACACCAGTGTACTTAAACACAAAATACCAACTGATCCCTGTCAACCTCCAATAAATACTAAGCAGTATAGGCTACCTGAGGTCCATCGAAATGAGATTAATAGTCAAGTAGGCCAGATGATCAAAGACGGAATCATATCTCCCAGCACTTTTCCTTGGAATTCACCAATCCTTCTAGTACCCAAAAAGGCGGGAATAGATGGAAAGGAAAAATGGCGTTTGGTGGTCGACTTCAGAAAATTGAATGATGCTACTATAAAACAAGTTTTTCCCATACCACGGATTGACGAGATCCTGGACCAACTGGGATACAGCAGATACTTTTCCAATCTCGATCTAGCAAGCGGATACCATCAAGTTTTAATGGACCCTAGTGATAGACAGAAAACGGTATTCAGTACGAATTTGGGCCATTTCGAGTTCAATCGTATGCCTTTTGGTTTAACAGGAGCACCAGCCACTTTCCAGAGAATCATGAATTCAATATTAACCGGTCTACAGGGTATCGACTGTTTTGTATATTTGGACGATATAGTAATATACTTAAGAAATCTAGAGGACCACCAGATACGATTAAAGCGTGTACTAGAGGTCTTAAGAAATTATAATCTTAAGTTACATCCTGAAAAGTGTTATTTTCTCCAAAGGGAGGTAGTTTATCTGGGCTACCAATGTTCAGAAAAGGGAGTATTACAGGATCCCAGTTAGACAAGAGAAGTGAAGGACATACCGCCGCCCAAAAATATCAAAGAAGTACAAGCATTTCTGGGACTGGTTAACTATTATAGGAAGTTTATACCAAACTCCTCAGATATAGCACTACCACTTAACAAATTATTAAGAAAGGACGTGAAATTGGAATGAATCCAGGAGTGCCAACAAGCCATGGACAAACTGAAGGCAGCAGTCGCAAATCCCCCTCTACTACAATACCCTGATTTTACAAAACCATTTATTCTTACCACTGATGCCAGTAATGAAGCCTTAGGTGCTATTCTTTCTCAAGGAGAGCCAGGTAGTGATTTACCAATTTACTTCGTGACCAGAGTGCTAAGCGCCACAGAAAAGCGATATTCTACAATAGAGAAGGAACTACTTGCCATCGTATGGGCATTAAAGACGTTTAGACCTTATTTACTAGGCCGACCCTTTACGGTCTTCGCAGACCACAAGCCCTTGAAAGGCATTGCAAATCTAAAGAATCAAGAAGGCAAATTAGGCCACCTAAGACTTAAACTGCTGGAATACGATTTTGAGATACGTTATAAGTCGGGGAAAAGCAATCAGAACGCGGATACTCTAAGTCGTCTCCCAATAGAAGAAGTAAACATAGGAGCAGTAACTAGAGCGAAAGCAAGAGAACTACAAGAAAAACTGAATAAGGGAAGCGAAGCACAAACCGATGAAGTAGATGCAAGCGAAGATATGGAACAGGAAGATACCGCAGCTTATTTAACTAATAAAGAAGATATTAAGAAAGTAATGAAGGCATTCCACGATACACCTTTGGGAGGACACCAAAGGTCACTGAAAACATACCACCGCATTAGAAATCAGTATAAGTGGTATGGTATGCAGCGACAAATTAAAAACTATATTGCCACCTGTAAAATTTGCCAACGAAACAAAAGTTCGAAAGTAGAAAGAATGCCGATGATTTTAACAAAAACACCGAATAGACCATTTGAAAGACTTTATTTGGATATTGTTGGGCCATTACCAGAATCTGCTAGGGGCAATAAATATATAATTAAATTTTTGGACGATTTCTCTAAATTCCTAGCATGTGCGGCCATACCAGACATGGAAGCAACCATGGTGGCAAAAGAATTATTCAATGAAATAATTTCCCGTTTTTTCATCCCCAAGGTTTTGGTGACTGATAATGGTACAAATTTTACTTCGAAACTATTTAGAGAAGTTTGTTAGCTGTTAGGAACAAAAAATATTAACACCACCCCCTATCACCCCCAATCCAATGGATCGTTGGAAAGAACTCATAGACCTTTGGCAGAGTTTTTGCGAAGTTTCGTTAAGATGGATGGCACTAATTGGGATGAATGGTTATATCATGCTATGCATGTACACAATAATACGAGGCATATGTCTACCAAACAAACACCTAATAGAATCCTATATGGATTCGAGTTTGAAGTACCTGTTAAACTAAAAGAAAAACCGTCACCCGTGTATAATGCAGATAATTTTAGTAAGATCTTAAAATACCAGATACAACGAAGCTATCAAGTAGTAAAACAAAATCAAGATCAAGCCAAGGCCAACTCCAAGAAACATTACGACAAGGGGACAAAGAAAAGGACATTCAAGGTAGGACAACAAGTATGGCTGAAAAACCAAGGACGAAAGAACAAATTCTCACCCATTTGGTTAGGACCTTACGAAGTTTTACAAGTCCCAACACCTGTAAATGTTAAGTTAAAAATTAGAAATTCCGAGAAGGTTTACCATAGCAATTTGGTAAAACCATGTGTAGGTTAATTATTTAGGTGTCTGAATAGTGGTAAATCCCCAGAAAGACCTGCCACTCCAGAGAAGATGACAGGAAGGTAGAAAAAAACAGATCTGAACACGATAAGAAAAAAAATGTGACAAGAAACAAAACAAGACATTCAACAAAATACAGTAGAAGTTATGAAAGAAAAAACAGAACAGAACACAAAACAACAATATAAAATACATAAAAGAGAAACAAGCAAACTCTTCCAAACTGAATATAATAAAAAAGAAAGGCTACAGATAGAGGAAAGCCAGTACACAAAATACGTATAACAAGAAAATGAAAACTCTAAAGCCAAAACAACTAGAGATAGTAGCTAATCAGGAATAGCTCAGAATTAGTTAAAAAAAAGAAGACCTATCACTTTATTTCCAATCTTAGTGAACTTTGGCTCGAAACCAAATGTTCAAGGCGAAATAGAAGTGCAAGGCAATATAACAATAATAACGAAGAAAAGGAAAAATAAGATACAAAAAATACACATGCAGGCGCACATAATAAGAAATAGAGAATAAAATAAGAATATAAATAAATGAGGAGGATATTCAAGCTCCAAGGAAGACCTGTCACTCCATTTCCAACCTTAGTGAACTTTGGCTCGAAACCAAATGTTCAAGGCGAGATGGAAGTACAAGGTGATATAACAATAATAACAAGAAAGAAGAAAAATAATACATAAAGCACACATATGCAGGCGCATATAAGAGAAAAAAGGAAATATAAAGTAGATTAGCTCATATCATGATCGCTAGTTTAACGACATGGTAGAGTATGTGAAGATATGACAGAGGTAGTCTACCTATTATAAATACATACTTACATAAATATAATAATAAGACTATTAACAGCAAAGGAAGAGAAATGCAAACACTGTAGGAAGATGAAACTAATTTTTTTTTAATAAACAGACAAGTTGTATGTTAGTGTTTAGTAATATGTTAATGATTGTCTTGTATTACAGGAAAAGAGGTCACAATGATTTAAATGCATCCATTAAACTTTCATTCACTGATTGTCTTGCATTATTATAAAGCAAAGGTTTAAATAATTTTCATAGAGATCATTAAACTTTCATGGCTTCATATTTGAAATTTAATTTAATTTTTTTTTCTTGTTTTGTTTTATTGTCTTTCGTCATATTCAAAAGTAGAACATTATTTTGCAACTACAACAAAATTACAAGCACTAAAAAAAAAAAAAAAAAAAACATTACACGCTTCCTGAGTAATCATCAGATACATACATGCACATGTGTGTTGAATGAACTTTTTTTTTTATTTTATTTAAAACAAATTAATTGTAAATTTTATTAAGTAATTTGAGTTTTTCAAGGTTGGAAAACCTTAGGCTAGGTCAGTAAATTTTACACTGAAGGCTACGGTCACACTTGTCAAATATTTGCCCAAAAAAGCGTAACCACTAAATGCTAATGAAAAATCTTTCAATTCAGACAACAGTTTTTCAAGTTAAAGAGTAGCCAATATTGTTGGATTCTATGACATTGTCCATTAGTTGTGTTTAAAATTGTTTAATATGATAAACCAGTGTCTGGATCAAAACTTTTTTCATTAGTTTTTGTTGGTTACGCAAATGTTTGACCGTAGCTTAAGGAAGCAATTACGAAAAAGAATTCAATGGTGAAACCGCTAGTCATCTTTGGGAAAATATAAATATGTATTTATATGTATATGTATGTAATGTATGTGTATGTTTATGTATATTATAAATATTTATAACAACAATAATATTAAAAAAAAATATATATTAATTGAATTTTCATCTATAAACAATGTAATAATTCTAACTAAGTTTTTCCACTCAATTTAATTAATGCAATTAAAGGTCTAGTTGAATCAATTGAAAACTATTTTTTTCTGTACACTTGGGATTAGTATAATTTTACTCTATTTTTTTCTCAAATTAAAAATTTAGAATTTAGTTTGTAAGTTTTGAAATGTAACAAAGGGCAAATTTGTATTGTAAGCTAAAATGTTCTTCAAATAAGAATCGCCTTTTGTAAGAGCATATACATATATATACATTAAAAAACCATTAACAATAACTAGTAGAGCTTTAAAAGAGTTAAAACATTATATTATAAATAAAAGTTTTTTTTAGCAAGTAATGTATTTGAACGAAAGAAAAACAATAATAAAAATAAATGAGTAAATAACAATATTCAAAATTTTAAATTTGTGCTATTAAAATTATATGTTAAGAAAAACACATACCTATATATTTATGTCATACTAGGTGTGTTTGAGTACACTTCCAAGGACAATTATTCAGTAGACTTAGAATAATTGGTTCACATTTGAAATTAAACGTAATACTTTAACAAATGCACAAATTATCACAGTTAGCAAGTAGTCAATCACAGCTTTTTATTATCAACTGATTTTCAGATCAGCTCCTGATAAGCTGATCTGATAACCAGACCAGCTCCTGATAAGCTGATCTGAAAACCAGACCAGCTCCTGATAAGCTGATCTGAAAACCAGACAAGCTCCTGATAAGCTGATCTGAAAACCCGACCAGCTCCTGATAAGCTGATCTAGTAGCCGATGCCTGAATTTGCTGTTAGCAAACATGGATGAGAAAGTTTTAAAGCATTTGGTGTTGACAACAAATGTGATAAAGAAAAAGCTTCGTAGTATAAGAACTAGTGAAATAGATAGAAATGAACAACTAAGAGATGCATTTAAACCTATAACAGAAGAATTCATAAATAGTTCTAAAAATATTAAAAGAATTCTTATGAAAGAAAAAAGTAAAAATCAAGACAGAAGTTGAAAATATACAAGTTTAAAGCATGAGAAACCGTCAGTCAAGATAGAGACAAGTACACCAAAGAAACTAACAGAAGGAACAATATTTGATAATACCATCTTATTTAATGATGCTAATACTAGGAATGATGATGACGATGATGACGATGATTTGTACTCACAGACTTCCAATTCCGAAGACTTATCAATATTGGAAGGAAGAAATGAATTAGATACAAATTAATCGTGATAGTAACCTCAAACTGAATGAAGATAAAATACAAGTTGGTGTGGTCAAATATGGGCTCTAACACTAGGACTATTTTCTCTAATGTTTGATAAAATACCAAAAAATTATGATAAATTTGAACTCGAAATCTATAAAAAGATTTTAATTACTACTAATGTATGCATATAGAAGCATCATCGTTCTCCGTCAGAGAACGATGATATAAGTTAATTTTTCTGGAAACTGAAAGCAACAAACTAAAGAACAAATTAATAACATAGCTTAAGGCATTGATATAATTCAAGAATATATTCAAATGCATATTGGTGGACTACAACCTGAAATAAAATTAGAGAAGGAAGAGAGTTATAAAATTGAAAAGCAATTCTAAAAATTAAATAATTAAAAATAAATTGAAGAGTTGTACGATTAAATATATAGATTAGAAAATTAACTACATGTTAGTATAAATAGCTGAAAGTGCAACATGTAGATCACCACACTATCGAAAAAATCTGTAAAACAACTCAATGTCTTTAAAAAGAAATTTAGTAAACGAACTCCATATTAAAACTCGAAAATTGCTTGTGCTTGTAGAGATGCAATGACAGGAATATATGAAGTTTTATGGAGCTAAGTTAGGTGAAATGGAGAACTATTCTACAGAAAATAGAAATTGTTGATTTTTGAAGACTGTAATTGACACATTCTCAAATTGTAGTACAGCTGAAAATAAAAGCTGCACTCCAAAAACCAAGGAATGGAAAATATTTTTGAAGTGGTACGGGTACCAAAAAAAACTTACAAACAGATGATTCTAAGGAATTTTTTAATAAATACATAAATAGAAGACTAAACATTTATTAATATGAAAGCATCAATAGTACAATGATTTAATTGAGCATTAAAAGGAATGATGTGAAAAGAATTAGCTTTAATGGTTCATATAAAAGGATTGGTATACATATATAAAGAATTTCTTAGTGCATAAAATAGAAAAATTTATCTCACCATTAAAATGTTTACGATTAAAGTTAACTCAACAAATGAAAAAAAGCTGCTTAATACAGTATAAAGTAATTTGAAGAATGAATGTTGAATTTAATAAAAATAAAAATTAAATTAAAACGAAAAATCTAGTTTTTTGTAGGATTGATTAGGAATGATGGGTCTTAAGAAAGGTAATTAACTAAATGTAGTGGAATTAGATAATTAGCTAAATGTAGTGGAATTCTCTAAACTTGTTAGTCTGAATGAAATTTGCTAAAACTTCAGTGTTTAAAATAAACTATAACATAGTGCAATATTCAGCAGCACATAATATGATTACTTTTTATAAAGTTGTATGTACATCGAAAGCGCTAGCACGCAAAATTTTACAATATGAAAATGGGATTATTATAGAAGATCTTCACTCTATTTATTTCTTTAGCTATCAGATCTTTAGAAAATATAGATAAACTACGGAAATTGGACTTTGATATCCCATCTTTATGAATGTACATGTGTATGAATAAGTATCAAACAAACTTAGTGAATGAATATACGCTTCAACTAGAATCATGCTGAAGCATGCATACTGCAAACAGATCTTACTTTATATCTGTATCTGTATGAGTATTAAATAAATTTACAGAAAAAAAATGAAAGCATGCCGAAGCATGAATAAAAAAAAATCCTCCCGTCATACAATTTTGTAAGTAAAGAAATTTTATGATTTTGTGGTCAATGAAATACATACATATGTATCTACTTTGTAAAAATTTAAAAGAGCGAACTGGTAAATTCTAATAGTAAAGATTTTTAATTGTAACACTACTACATCTCGGACTCTTACGTCACTATCGATAGAAGCATGCTAAGGCATGCATACTAGCATAATATATAAAGCTGTTAGAAGGTGATGAGACAGCAATTGTATCTGGATCAACTCAACTCATGAATGTATTGTATACGGGAATGATTGATTGTGATGATGACCTTTTCTAAGTGAGTAATCATTACATATGAATGCGATAGGGGTCAACCAGCAAACCTCATGTAGAAATACCTACTTGAGGCAAAAAAATTCTCCCAAACATAGATATTTCATTGTTTCTAACACTTTATGAAAACACCAACGGTGAATTGCTGGTAGAGGTAACTGAGTTATTTGAGATCGATTTGCTACAATAGTTTGTTATTAAACATGCAATTCTTTGTATGTAAACTAATTTCTACATACATAATGTATATACCCAGCAAAAAATTAGACAAAAATTCTGTATTTCAAGTAGTAAAATCTGATAAAAGGATTGGCACATTAGAAGAAAAAAATAAATAAAAATAGAGACTGACTAACGAACTAATACGTACACTCTGTCCGATGGGCACACAAAGCACACCTAAACATTTCAGAAATATATACACAATACGCTGAACTTTAATGAAAAAAAAAATCATATAGGACATCAAATAAAAGTCATAGGTGCTCACCCTTCATAAAACAAACATATATGTACCTTATTAATGTAAAAATATTATCAGTAAAAAGCAACAGAAATTTCGTCACATAAAGTCATCTTGTATCCTAGAGTAAAATATGTTTGTTCATTATGATTTAACTAATTTAAAAGTACATTTAAATTTAGTCTCATGTCTGTACTTCTTAACAGAAAAATTAAAAGTAAATGTTATCCAATTCTATATATGAAAGAATCTCCAGCGCTTCTAACTGCATCAGAGTTTACGAAAAAGCTCCTTTTATTCAATTGAATAAAACTTTAATTTGAAGCAGTAAGCAAATACATCAGCTTACTGCATTCTTATTCATAATCGTATAATAGAATATATAACCACTAAAGCACAAAGTCTAAAAGTCTTATAAATTAAGAAATATAGAAAATAGCATAATTTTTATAAACGCGTAAAGTTTCAAAAGTAATTCAAATGATTTCATCGCAAAAAACGATTGTTTTCAACAATTATGAAAATAATAATTACAATATAAAACTCCCTTTTGATTTCCAATGTTTATCAATAAAAATTATAAAATAAGTAAGTTAACTAACAACAAAAAAACTATCAGTACCTAAGCTGGAGTGCCGGATCAGTTTCATTTAAAAATGTTTTTTTTTTTTTTTAATGCATGTTTTTTTTATTTATTGTATCTTCAAATATGAACTAACAATAAGTATGCAAATCTTAAATCTATAAAAAAATTATTAGGCCCGACCAATGTCGGACATAAGCTTAGTGATAGTTATTAATAATACATAAGTAGTGATAAGCAACAAAAAGAAAAAAGTGTTTTCAAGCAGCTTCATCATCTAGAGTGTTGAATATTAGAGCCCGTGTATCTCTCTTTTTTAAGCGGATGTGCCCAGTAAAGTTCAAAATATTACGAGCAAGCGGATTAGGATGTGACTCGAGTTTTGTTAGATATTTGCCTGCGTATTTTACAATTTCTTCAGTCACTAGTGGCATATTCAAATCGCGATGTATATTTGAATTTTTGATGTACCATGGAGCCCATGTTATCATGCGTAAAATTTTATTTTGCCTTCGTTGAATTTTCTCTACATTTGAAGCTGAAGCAGTGCCCCATAGTTGAATTCCGTAACACCATATTGGCTTTAAAAGCGACTTGTATATTAAAAGTTTGCAGTCTAGGCTAAGTGTTGAATTTCTACCAATCAGCCAATGTACCTGAGTTAATTTAAGTTTCATTTGAGTTAACTTAGAGTCAATGTGATGTTTCCATGTAAGTCGTCGATCAAGGTGTAAGCCAAGATATTTCACATGTGAATGTTGAGGAACAACTTGATTGTTAATCCGAATGGGGGAGCAAGTATCTCTTCTTAGGGTGAACGTTATATGGACACACTTTTGTTCATTGACTTTAATTCTCCATAAGTTTAACCAAAGCTCCATCTGGCTAATGTGTTCCTGGAGTTTGCGGGATGCCTCATCAGGGTTTTCGTGCATACTAAGGCAGTCTGTATCGTCGGCAAATGTGGAAGTATGGATACTACTGCTCACAGGCATATCGCAAGTATAAATCAAGTATAAAACTGGTCCCAGTATGCTCCCCTGTGGCACACCGGATAAAATAGTTTCAGGCCTACTCGCAAAGTCTCCTTCCACAACAGTGAACTTACGGGAAATAATGTAACTTTCCAAAATATTTAAAATGTTTATTGGTAAGTAAGTCTTCAATTTTAAAATTAGGCCTTCATGCCACACTTTATCAAATGCCTGGGAAACGTCAATAAAGAGCGCAGAACAATACTTTTTTTCCTCAAAAGTTCTTCTTATAAATTGAACCAGTCTGTGAGTTTGTTCAATGGTACTATGCTGACTTCTAAAACCAAATTGATGGTCTGGTATGCACCCACTACTAATTAGAATTGGGGACAATTTTGTTTTGAGCAGTTTTTCGAAAAGCTTTGACATAGCTGATAGTAGACTTATTGGCCTATATGACTCAGCCTTGGTTAGATCTTTGCCCGGCCTTGGAATCATTTTAACCTTGGCAAGCTTCCAGCTGTGTGGATAATACTCCAGTCGTAAAATGGCATTAAATATGAATAATAAGATTCTCATTGCAATACGAGGCAAGTTCATAAGCATCTGGTTACTAATTCCATCAATACCCGGAGCTTTCTTCGGGTTGAGTTCGGCAATTAATTTTTGTAAATCACGCGTCTTAAACTTTATGTGTTGAGGGGGTAGAGCGACTACATTCGGCAAATCAGCAACACCAGTATATATGTTTGGCGTAAAAACGGATTTTAAGTGCTCAGCAAATATTTTACCTTTTTCAGTATCGCTTCTTGCCCAACTTCCGGTAGATGTGCGTAGAGGTGGCTTATACTCAATGGGTGTTTTAAGCTTTCTAGCAGCGCGCCACAAAGAGTAATTAGACGCTGGTGTGACATCAAGACCTTCCAGATAATTTTTAAGAGATGCAGTTTTTTCAGATGCAAGCAACTCTTGGAGTCGTTTAGTGCACTCTTTAAATCTGATTTTATTTTGTGGTGATCTGTGCTGTTGCCATTCCCTTCTAGCTCTTCTTTTTTCTCGTACGAGACGTTCAATGTCTGTGGAATAAATTTTATTAAACCCAGTCTGCGGATGGGAGTTAGTGGCATGTTCAGCAGCCTGTTTAATATTCTCGCTGAGATTGGCAATGTTAGATTCAATATCATCGGATGTTCTAAGCGTAATGTTTTCCGTTCAATGACCACTGAGATATTTTTTGAACCCCAGCCAATTAACACGATTGATCATCTTCACATATGGGTCAGGTAAGTTACTTCTTAAGGGACTACAAATTGTAATGATCGTCGGAGAGTGATCGGACGAAAGATCAAGAGGAGAAAGATCAAGAAGAAAAATGTTTCTACATTTTTAAAAAGCAAAGCAAGCTTTCCAAAATAAATGTAAAAGGCTATAGCTAGAAAAAATTTTATTACCATTACATCAACTTTAAAAAAATATAAATTGAGTATAAGGAATATTTCTATTATAGTTACTATTACTATAGAGTATGTATATATCTTTAGGAATTCAGTTTTACTTAAAACAGAAAATCCTCACAAACTTTTAAGAAAACGCAGATAAAAATTAAAATGTTTTTAATTTCAACAACAATAGACATCACATGACAAAAAAAATTCAAAGATTGAGTTGAACACTTATTTGTAAATATGTACATGTATATGTACATACATACATACATACATACATACATACATAAAATCAATTTGTAGATATGTATGTATACATATCAAATTTCTTATCAATGCTTAAGTATTTATTAGATCTACATCATGAAAATATATGAAGCGTCGTCTAGTTAAAGCACAATGTAAATATAAACAATCCATACACTCAGGGAAAATCTGCAGCTTAAAAATAAGAATTCGTCACATTAGTTCAATAATTTTTAATATAATAGAAAATGTATATTGAGATATCTACAAACTAATGAGTTTAATAAATGAATACTGTAAATTAATATTTTGTCCATATTGAAATAAGAAATTTCAATATGACTAAGCCTTTGTTAATCGTTTTTATTAATTCAGCATGGTTTTTACTGATTTCAAGTTGGTTTTTCTCTGTGTGCAAAAAACTCTTTCAGTCAAAGAAGACGGATGTAGTTAAATAAACAAAATCTGTAATATAAACAAATTTCACCCAGACAGACTTTAACGCGAGACAAATTTAAGCATGAGAAAATATAAAGCAATCGTAAGTATAAAAGCATACTAGGATTAGGGAAGTCCAGATATATGATAGTATTTTATAGTACCAAATGTCGATATTGAAAACAATGTATTTCTACCTACATATAAATACCAGCTCAAATGCACACACATAGCAGAATTCATATAAGAAATATCCAAGAAAATTTCAACAACACCCCACCTTTTGCAAATCATGACGAGCCTTAAATTCTCCCTCAGATATACATACACAAACTCCCATGATCATACATACATACATACATATACAATATATAAGATTAATCTCAACAACACAACACTCTCACCTACCTGAAATTACAGATAGTCTTAAACTTCTACAGACGTCTATACACATAGATTCTCACGGCTACATATTACAAGAACACCTCACCCCTAATAAATCATAATCATCTTAAATTCTTACAAAAATACATACATACATACATACACATAACCAATTTACCTCAACAACATCCTCACCTACCTCAAATCACGATCAGCCTTAAACTACTATAGACAGACACATCCACAAATCCCCATGGATACATATTACGTCAACAACCCTGCCCACCCAAATCATGGTCAGCCTTAAACTCCTACAGACATACAAACACACAGATTCCCCCGGTTGCATATTACTAGAATACCTCACCCCTCATAAATCACAATCAGCCTTAAGCTCCTACAGAAATACACACATTGAAATTCCTACAAACATACACATACACACACACACACATACACACGCAATCGATCTACCTCAACTACACCCCACCCCTTCCAATCAAACCCTCACCTAAATTCTCACAGACAGACAGACACATCCGCAAATTCCTATGGTTACATATTACGGCAACAACGCCACCCACTTAAATCACGGTCAGCTTTAAATTCCCACAAGTAGTAGGGAAATGAGGCATGAGGTGAAAAAATCATCTTTTTGGGATGATTTTTTTGGGATGATTTTTAGTTTGGATGATTTAGGGATGAAAATTTGAGATGAAAAAATTTGGGATGATTTTTTTTGTGTGAAATGCAAGTGCATAAGAAAATGTTTAATGTTGTTGAACAGATTTTTTCTTTTTGGGATGATTTTTTTTTTTCGATGATTTTTAGTTTGGATGATTTAGGGATGAAAATTTGAGATGAAAAAATTTGGGATGATTTTTTTTTGTGTGAAATGCAAGTGCATAAGAAAATGTTTAATGTTGTTGAACAGATTTTTTCTTTTTGGGATGATTTTTTTTTTCGATGATTTTTAATTTTGATGATTTAGGGATGAAAATTTGAGATGAAAAAATTTGGGATGATTTTTTTTTTTGTGTGAAATGCAAGTGCATAAGAAAATGTTTAATGTTGTTGAACAGATTTTTTTTTTATTTTCATTGCACACTTGATGCGATGAAATATGTTAGGGATGACTTTTGGTTTAGCAAGCCTTTATGTTTGTCTGTCCGTTTGTCTCTTTAATAGTAATCATGTCTATTTCTGTCTCTTAAACCAACTTGAAATAGTCGATAGAAACCTTTTTTGTTTTTTACAATTATAAGCACGGTCCTTAGTTTGAGACATCGGTTGCTTATCATTTTACAATTGCTGTTATCAGTACGTTTATAACTTTGATTTTTTTTTATTGCTGGTGTCTGGTAAGAAGAAAAGGGAAAAGAGGATTCTTTTGTTAAAATTTGGTATGTAAATGTGAAAATTTAAGGAAAATTTTTATTTTAACAAGCCCCTTTATTTGTTGTTTTTAAATGCTATAAATTTGCTTTTTTATTGCTGGTGTCTGGTAAGAAGAAAAGGGAAAAGAGGATTCTTTTGTAATATTTTGGGATGTAAATGTGAAAATTTAAGGAAAATTTTTATTTTAACAAGCCCTGTATAGTAATTGAATGCCTTTGTGACTCTTAAATGAATTTAATATTATTTCTGCACATAACTATACATAAACATATTTTGCATAGGTATGTTTAAATGAATATGTCAATGTATATGAAGATGCATGTTTGTGAATATTTGCATATAATGTAATTATTTTAAATAAATTATTTAAACCATAAGATGAAGCATCTTTCATTATTATGTAGAAATTAAGTAAGAGTAATTATGAATGTATGAATAAAAATATTAAGAGATCAAAAATTTATTTTGAGAAAATAAAACTCTCCTGATTAAAAAATTTTTAAGTATGTCCCAAATAAATTGATATAAAAACGCAGTTTCTAAAATATTCCTATTCATTAACTCATTGCAATCCTTCAGTAGTGAATTATGACTTCGAAAAACATTACAAACATTGAGGTTGTTGAGGCTTCTAATAAATTGAAAGCAAAATCATATATATCTGTGAAGGAATTACACAACCATCAAGGCCATATAAAGTGATAATGATGTTTCGTCATAAGACCAAATATGGAAATATAGTGATTGCAGAACTCGAGGATGGAATGCTATATCTTCCCAAATGCTACAATAGCTTAGAGGATAAAGTAATTGAAGGGGCTGGGGATGAAAAATTTTCTTTAACAAAAAAACTAGAAAATTATTCATACGCATTAGAATTGGCGGAGCTACATCCTGACGACAACGAAAAAATTATTGAAGACAATGAAGGCTTCTACATTCCAAACTCACAACCCTTTTTTACTTGGGAAGGAGGCAAAATTCTAAAACTATATTAAAATATTATGATTACGTATATATGAAATTAATTTAATTATAATCATAATAATAAATAAATTTAAAGATGTCAATCAAATAAGAAGACAAGGGTTTTTAATTAAATTTTTATAATTTTTATTTTAATATTTTATTTTTATTTTAATATTTTATTATTATTTTAATATTTTATATATTTAAAAAAATCGTCGTCATCGATTTTAAAATCATATATAATTTTTTCAAATACTAATTCGGAGGACGATGATGATGCTAATAATGCTGATGTTGATGATGATAATGATGATGATGTTGATGTTGGTGCAGTCGACGATGATGTTGATGATGAGGATGACGATGATGATGTTGATGCGGATGGCGATGATGTTGATGTTGTTGTGGATGACGGTGATGATACAAGTTTGCATGTTTTCGCTGTATAAAAAGCGAAATTATATTTTCTTAAAATATGTCGTTTTTTATTGGCAACATTGGAAAATGTTACGAATTTTCCTTTGAGCGTTAAACATAGTTCAAAATTGTAGTTTGCTGAATCCATTTCAATAATAAGCAACATCCTTTAAAATTTTGCTTTTTGATACTTGTATACTTGCATCTACTTTAATATTAAAGATAGTTTTAGGTACTCCAACACTAATATTTACAAGTAATCTAAAATTTAATGTTTGAGTGCGATAATTGTAGTCCTGACATATGTAAGGGATACTTGGTTTTTCTATACCCCCTGCTTGTTTTTCTTGAGATTTTGAAATTTTATAGCCTAGCTCAAATACTCAAATCAGGTTTCTAGCATACAATTTATTATTTCAGGTTAATTTCAATGCATCTCTTTCATGCTTTATAATTAGATATGATAGTTTGACACTAATGTTTACATCTTATCTTTTCCAACTACATATGTATCTATCCTATTACGTATTATATAAGTGAAATTATATATTAATCTCATATGAGAGAGAAGTAAACACACACTTGAGTGATAATATTAAATTAGTCTATCTCTTTCATAATATATATTCGAAAATTATTTTAAATTTAAAAATTATTTTATAAGCAACAACATATTATTTTCTAACAGTCGTAAAACTACAGTGTAACAAGCAATTAATATTGTTAAAAAATTAAAAAAAGCTGAAAGAAATATGAAGTGTAAATATTGTCCACGCATTTTTAATGAAATGAAAATGGCTGAAATCCACGAAAGCCATCATTGTTCGGAATGTCACAAGTGGTTTGGAAACCAAACCCGTTTAAAAATGCATGAGAGGACTCATGCATCAACATCATCTGCCATAATAATAAATTCAAGGAACCGTGAAGCGAATGTTGGGATGAAACTTGAAAATTCGGCATTCAAAAATAGACTACAAACCTTCTCATATAAAAATGAGAGGGAGGAAATTTTATTTCCCGAAGAATTTTTTGAAGGAGTGGAAAGAAAATCTTTGCAAATATTAACAGATGCCCAAATAAGTCATATAACATTTAAATATAACATGGAATTGGAATGCGACTATATAAAAATAGTGGATAATGACATACATTCCTGTATGATTTCGCACCGCTCCAAAATGCGATTTGTTACAATAAGTGATGATCTCTTAGAACTATTTAAGGATCAAACTCAAGAGATATGTAAAAAAATTTCAGAATTTCAAGAAAGGGACAGCGGATGGAGCCTTATCGCAATTAAAAAATTATATATAAATATAAATCGAGCGGATTTTCTTAAGGGCTCAGGCTACATCCCACTTCCACGGTGGATTGAAAAGAAAAAGTCTCGTTTCAACATCCAAAACAATGATGAGTATTGTTTTAAATGGTGCATCATAGCAGCACTCTGCACAACTGCGCTAAACGATGATGCGATAAATATTAGTGCCAATATAATAAGCATTAATAACAGGACTCTAAATTTTGAGAATTTAGAGTTTCCGATGAAAACCAAATTCATCAAAGCTTTTGAAGATCAAAATGATGGCATTAGCGTTAATGTGTTTGGAATAGAAGGCAAATCTATCGTGGGACCTTACTATTTATCTACAATGGAGAAAATTCATCATGTGAATCTTTTGCTGCTATCGAAAGATGGATATTCTCATTATGTCCTAATAACAGATATCTGTAGGTAATTATACGAATACACATACATTTATATTATAAATATTTTAACTAATTCACATATAATAATTATATATTTTAGGCTAATAAGAAGTAGCATAACCGGGCACAAAAGAAAAGTTTTGTTATGCAATGCATGTCTGCAGTATTCGCATAATGAAAGGATGATGGAGGAGCACAAGCTAAGCTGCAAAAAAGTTGTTTCCAGTATGCCGAGGAAGGACGAATCTATTTTAAAATTCGAAAACTACCACAAACAGTTGGACGTACCCTTTGTTGTTTATGCAGATTTTGAGGCATATCTCGAAAAGATAGAAAGAACAGCAGGAACAACAACAACAACAGGATCTGGTAATATAGAAGAGCACGTTGCTTGTGCTTTTAGCTACTATATAAAATGTAGCTATAATGACAATTTAGATAGTTTTAATATTTATTTTGGTAACGATGCACCTAGAGTTTTTTTTAGAAAATTTAATTAACGACCTGACAAACATTTATATAAACTACTTGTCAAAAATAGTACCAATGACGCCACTGACAAATGACGAAAAACTTTTACATGCTCTCTCCACAAATTGTCATATTTGTGGAAAAATGTTAAGAAATGACAAAGTGCGTGACCATTGCCATTTTACAGGCAAGTATAGAGGATCAGCGCATAACTCATGCAATCTTCTTTATAGAACTGCTAAATTTATACCTGTTTTCTTTCACAATTTTTCCTCTTATGACTGTCATTTGTTTATGAAAGAACTTTCTAACTTTGATGGTGATATGAAAGTAATTCCTCTTAATAAAGAATTATACATTTCACTTTCAAAGTTTATTCCAATCGGACAAAAAGAGAATTTTGAAATTCGTTTCTTAGACTCTTTCCGATTTATGGCATCCAGCCTAGAAACGCTGGCAAATTTAATTTAATAAATTTAAGTGATGATCAATTTCACATCCTCAATAAATTGTTTGCTCAAAAAGAAGAATTCAATTTAATAAGAAGAAAAGGAGTATTCCCTTACTCTTATATGGATTCAATGGAGCGTTTTAATGAAGTTCATCTTCCCACTCAAGAAAAGTTTTATAATTATTTAAGTAATTCCCCATGCTCTTTGGATGATTACGAACATGCTAAAAATGTTTGGAAAACCTTTAACTGTAAAAATATGTTAGATTACACCTTATTATATTTAAAAACTGACGTTCTACTGCTAACTGACATATTCCAAAATTTTAGACAAATTTGTAAAAATATTTACAAGCTTGATCCATGTCAATATCATACTGCCCCAGCTCTAACATGGGATGCCATGCTTAAGACCACAAAAATAGAACTAGAACTATTTACTGATATTAATATGTACAATTTTGTGCAGGATGCTATCAGAGGGGGTCTAGTACAACGTTCAAAAAGGTACACTAAGGCGAATAATAAATATATGGAGGATTACGATTGTAGTAAGCCTTCAGAATATTTGGTGTACTTAGACGCTAACAATTTGTATGGTTGGGCAATGTCAGAGTACTTACCATACGGAAAAATTGAGTGGGTTAATGAGGAAAATCTCCGTATTTTAGATGTGAATAATATACCAGATACATCAACTGTTGGATATATTTTGGAAGTAGATTTAGAGTATCCCCAACATATACATAATACACATAATGATCTACCTTTTTGCCCAGAAAATAAAACAGTCGGTGATTCTAAATGCAGAAAACTTATAGCTGAGTGCTTAAGCAATGTCTCAGAAATGGATTGATATTAAAGAAAGTACATAGGGCATTAAAATTTAAGCAATCTCCTTGGCTTAAACCCTGCATTGATATAAACACTCACCACAGAACAATAGCCAAAAATTCGTTTGAAAAAGATGTCTTCAAATTACTAAACAATGCGGTTTATGGAAAAACTATGGAAAATATTCATAAACGCAAAGATGTCAAAATTGTCACAGAGTGGGAGACTACAAGAAAAAACCATTTAGGTGCAAGAGCATTGATTTCAAAACCAAACTTTTCAAGTATAACACAGTTCTCGGATAATATGTTTGCGGTTCAGCTCAAAATAATGAAGTTCAAGTACAACAAACCCATTTATTTAGGGTTTGCTGTATTAGAATTGTCTAAGTGGAAGATGTTTGACTTCCACTATCAATATATGCAACCTAAGTTTGGAATAAAATTATCTTTAAATTATATGGATATGGATTCTTTCATTTATTCCATAAAAACAGATGATTTTTATGATGATATCCGTCAAGATGTTGCTTCAAGATTTGATACATCTGAATATGAAGCAGACAACATTTATAATTTACCATTATCAAACAAAAAGGTCATTGGGATGATGAAAGACGAAAACAAAGGCAAAATTATGAAAGAGTTTGTGGGACTTCGATCAAAAATGTATTCATTTGAAACTGTAGGGATGGATCAAGTAAAGAAATCAAAAGGAATAAAAAAATCATGTATTAGGAATTACTCTCTTTCAGATTATAAGAAAGCTTTATTTGAAAAACAAATTATTTCCGATTCTATGAATACATTTAGATCTAAGTACCATCAGTTGTATACTCAAAAGTTACATAAAGTTGTCTTGAGTTATGCTGATGATAAAAGAATTATCGATAAAAATCAGATAAATACACTTGCTAGAGGGCATTATAGACAGAAGACATTTGAAGAATTTTATTCAGATAAAGATGATGACATTTTTATGAATATCTCTGATTCATATCTAGATTTTATTAACAGTTCATCTGATGATGAATTTCTTATGAATTTAGATATTTAATTTGTAATTATTATTTTCAAGCTATGTATGTACTTATGAATATATAAACAGCTCTTTGTAAATAAAACAAATTTGTATATATTTTTAAGAAAATCTACGCATGTTCATGTATATTTATAAATAAAACTTATGTATGTTAGTATTGAAATTAAAACAATGTTTTAGATTTATTTTAAATAATATTTATTAAATAAAAATTCTATACATAAATGACCACAATTAAATGTATTAAATTTTTGCTTTTGTTGATAATTGTATTCAATAGGTGTTTTTAAGTAATTAATTATTTCTTGTGGCGGTTGTAAATTTTCAAAACTATCAAAATATTCTTTGTACTTATAATTTTTGTAATAGGCTACCCAATGTGTTCCAGGACCACTGGAATTGTCTAAATTAACAATACCACATTTCTGACTAAATGGCTTTTTAGGCAAACGATCGCACATAAAAACTCCTCTGAAATATTTAAGTTTCTTACAATATTCCATTATATCTAGTTCAGTTAATGGTCTATTGGGTAGATCATTTAAAAGTTTTTTTAGGCTGGTTTGTAATAAAGTCCGTATCCTGTTTTGTATGGTTTTAGGTATAAACCTTTTCCCATAGCTATTGATTCCATATGTTGATTATGTCGCATAGCTTCTGCTAGTTGTTTCCTTCCATTTTTTATATCATTCACAGCTTTAGCAATAGCAGATCCACCTGTAGCTAGACCTCCAAGCGCTGACAAGGCTGTTAAAATTGGAACCAGTGGTAGAAATCCTCCGATTTTTGGCACAGGAATAACTCTTGGTATAGTAACTTCAGTTCCCTTTTCCCCTTTAAACTTTGGATGTATGAATTTTTGCGCAATCTTAACAGCAGATATTACATTATCTGGTTTTTCCTTTTTTAAAATTTTTAACGCATTTTTAATAGAAGTTGAAAATAATTTCTTGTTATATATTTTCCTTTTTTTAAACTTTTTCTTAGTTTTTTTTGGCTTAGATATTTTAACATCCTTCATACCTAAACCCAATTTCACTTTTGTTTTCATTGCGTTTGTTACAAGCCAAGCGTGTGATCTTTCTTTGAAACTGCTATCCTTTGATCTTACTCGTTGCCAGGCTTTTTCAGCTAATTCCTGATCTGCTTGATGTCTTTTGTTAATATCGTTTGTTTTTGAATATATAATGTCGTGCTCTCTTCAAGCCGTATCCAATAAATTTATTCCTTTGTCCCCTCTCGCTAATCGTTTTTCAAGTTTTGTACCAGGTCCACAAAACTGATATCCAGGCAAATGTAACTCAATAGGTAATTTATTTATTAAGTTGTTTACGAAGCCACTTCCAACCTTATACTGACTATGTATACCTGTTTTACAATATTTAATAACCATATTAATTAATATTAATATTTTTTTTTTCGAATGAATAGTATGACAAGATTGACGTTGAAAATTAAAATGATTGAATTTCGTTATATAAGATTAAATTTATATAAAAGTAATCAGTAGATAACAATATGCGAGTAATTAAACAACATAAGCAAATTATTATAAGAAATGTTGACGAATCACAAGAAAAGAAAACTAAAACTGTACATAGTACATTATTACCCAATTCTATACGGGCACTTATTATAGGACCTTCTAACTGCGGTAAAACTAACGTCATGATTAGTCTAATAGAAAGTCCAAATGGTCTAAGCTTTAGAAACTTATACATATATTCAAAGTCGTTGTATCAACCAAAATATTGTTACCTCAAAAAATTAATTGATCCAATAAAAGAAATTAATCTTTTCACATATTGTGAAAATGAGAAGGTTTTGAGTCCAGCAGAAGCAAATTCAAATTCTATTATAATATTTGATGATGTTATTTGTGGTAAACAAGATAATATAAGGGATTACTTTTGCATGGGAAGACATAAGCATATCGATTGCTTTTATTTATGTCAAACATATACAAAAATTCCTAAACATTTAATACGTGATAATGGGAATATGATTGTAATATTTAAGCAAGATGAAATGAGTCTACGCCATATATATAATGATCATGTTATTGGAGATATGACATTCAATAAATTTACGGATATATGTAGTGAGTGCTGGAAAGATAAATATGGATTCGTTGTTATTAGTAAGGATGATGCAGTAAATAAGGGACGATATAGAAAAGGTTTTGATAAATTCATACAACTGTAGGTGGTTTTGTCCAGAAGCTGATACACAGCAGTTAAAAGCAGATACAGAGCAGATAAAAAGCAGATAAAAGCAGGTACAAAGCAGATAAAAGCAGATACAAAGCAGATAAAAGCAGATAAAAAGTAGATAAAAGCAGATACAAAGCAGATAAAAGCAGATAAAAAGCAGATACAAAACAGATAAAAAGCAGATAAAAAGCAGATAAAAAGCAGATAAAAAGCAGATACAAAGCAGATACAAAGCAGATAAAAGCAGGTAAAAGCACATAAGAAGCATATACAAAGCAGATAAAAGCAGATATAGAGCAGATAAAAAGCTGATACAAAGTAGATATAGAGCAGATAAAAAGCAGATACAGAGCAGATACAAAGCAGACACAAAGAAGTTAACAACCAGATACAAATTAGTTCAAAATTAATAATAATAATAAATTATTAAAAGATATTGTTAAAACAAGAACAATATTAAAAGAAAAACTAAAAAATATAAAATTAAACGAAGTAGACAGACTCAATTTATTGGAAGATACATTTAAGCCTGTAACGAACCCCCTGAATAAGATAAATAAAAAAATTGATGATTATCAATCCGGTGATTTATTGAAAGATACATATACACCTACAGCAAAACCTTTAAAAAAGATAATTAAAGAAACACCTGATTACAAATCAGATGCTTATCAATCAAATAATGATATATCAGATTTAGAACTTCCACCACTACCATCCGATGATAGTTCTGATAACTTTGATGATGCTGAGGGTTATGATGATAATATGATTAACAACATACCAACAAAAAAAAAGAAAACTAGATTTGCAAATAGTTAGCGAGGATATTGACGACGATAAGAACAACTACAAGGTAACCGAAAATGATAATAATAAGTCCTCACTAGTCAAAAATATAGAACTGCTCTTGCTTAATAAAACAATAGATATGGTTTATGGGTTCAACATAGATGAAAGCGGAAACTGGCGATATGCAAATAATGAACTAAATTTTAATGCAGATAATTCTATTCGAATAGGAAATACAAATTGGAAAATGACTCCAGGATTATTCGAATTAGTTTTTCATTCAAAACCCATACATTACACTAAAAATGATTTGAAAACTTACAAAGAATTTTTACCGAGTACAAATGCATACAAACGACAATATCAGCCACATGGTCAAATTAAAGGTACACATGCATATAAATATGTTAAAATAATAAAACATTTATTTGCTACGAAACCAAATGTTTTAAAAAAAGGTAATGGATTATTATTAAGAACTGCAGATAATCGTAAATCTAATTATATATATTGGGATGATCCAAATGAGCTAGTTGACAGATTACGTTTACTTCTTTCATCGGAAAGTGCTGGTCATAATAATCATAAAAATGAAATAATTTCCATTGTTGAAGAATTAAGAGAAGATGACATAATATATTAAAAATGAGTTATATAAATAAGTTTGGAGAAAGTTCCATTAAGACTAATATAAATAATTTAAAGTTAAGTACGTACAAGTATAATTTCCAAATGGATGCCATTGCAAAAGATATCCAGAAAATACATGTTATCATCAAAACCATTAAGGATCAAAGTGAGGAACTTAAAAACGATTATAATTCACAATTAAACGTTATCAAACGAGATGTAAAAGTATTACGAGAGTTGATTACAAAAGGAATCGATGACGATGTTAAAGCTATTGAAAAAGTAGTGATTGACCAAGTTCATTTTGCAAATAAGGGCTTCTTAAAGAATATCGAGGAAAGATTTGATAATATTGAAGAATTTATATTTAAGTCAATTAATAAAAATGCTGTTGCAGATGTTGTTAAAAAACGAAAACTCGAGCTTCCTAAAATCAAAGGATAAAAATTATATATAAGCATATGAAATTCCTGTTTAGATATTAATAAGGAACAACTATTATAAAGGAAATGAATTCAGACAAGAGAGAAATAGTTAATGAACTACACAAACAAGCGCGAAAAATTTTTAAAAGAAGACGAGTTATAATGAAAGGAATTGATGATTTATGGCAAGCAGATTTGGTGGGAATGGGAAATTATGCAGAACATAATAACAAATATCGATATCTTCTAACAGTAATAGATACCTTTTCAAAGAAAGCTTGGTCTGTAGCATTAAAAAATAAAACTGCATCAAATGTAGCGAATGCTATGAAAGTATTTTCACTAACAACAATAGAAAGCCAAGAAATTTACAAACAGATGACGGTAAAGAATTTTTCAACAATCAATTTCATCAACTAATGCAATCGAATCATATTAATCACTATTCAACGTATAGTGCTCTAAAAGCATCCATAGTAGAACGATTTAACAGAACCTTAAAAGGAATGATGTGGAAAGAGTTTAGTTACCAAGGAACATACAAATGGATAAACAAATATCAAGAACTTGTTGATAAATACAATGATACATTTCATAGAACAAATGACAGATGACCCCAAATGAAGTAAATTCGTCAAATGAAAATTTATTGTTGAATACAGTCTACAACAATTTAAAAGTCTTTCAAAAACCCAAGTTTAAAGTAAATGATAATGTTCGAATAAGTAAATATAAGCATACATTTGAAAAAGGTTACACACCAAATTGGACAACAGAAATATTTAAAATCAAAACTATAAAAAATACCAACCCTAATACTTATATATTACAAGACTATCAAAATCATGAAATTAAAGGTGGTTTTTACGAACATGAGCTAATGAAAACTAAATTTCCAGAAACATATTTAGTTGAAAAAATTTTAAAAAGCAGAAATAATATGGTTTACGTTAAATGGTTGGGATTCTCGTCAAAACATAACTCTTGGATTAATATCGACAATACATCACCATAAAAATCATTACAAAATTTATTAATAATTTATTCACTCATCAACCGTTAAAATGTCAATTACATTAACCTTGAACGGAGACTCTTCATATCTTGTTGCAAACTATTTTCCACCAATCGAACTTAATGAAAACTATGTTTGCGGCTTACTAAGTTTCGATACGTATCACTCAATCCCAAATGTTGATGTCGAAAACAATTTATTTCATATTGGGAATCATGAAATAGAGGTCCCAGTTGGCTCATATGAATTATCAGATATAGCTGAAGTATTAACAAATAAATATCACAATATAAATGCAAAAGGATCGCTTGATGTACGAGCAAATTACAATAATCTGCAAACATGCATAAAAAGTACTACAGACTCAATTTATTTTAATAAGAAGAAATCAATCGGATCCTTATTAGGTTTTAGTACAAAAGTATTAGAGCCTGGCGTGGAACATTACTCTGATAAAACAATAGATATAACCAAAATTAATACAATAATCGTTGAATGTAACATTGTAGGTGGATCATATATAAATAACATGTCTGCACATATTTTGCATCAGTTTTCACTTAACGTCAGTCCAGGATACAAAATAACTGAGGCTCCAACTAATGTAATATATTTACCTGTAAGTTCAAGAATAATAAATAGTCTTATTTTGAAAGTTGTTGATCAAGACGGAAACTTAATAAATTTTCGTGGTGAAAAATTAACAATACGATTGCATTTAAAGAGAATGATTATATATAATAAAACTGACTTGCAAAAGCATTCACCATTCATTCTAACCTTATCAACGAAAGACGAAACCAGAAAGTCATCGAATTGCAAGAAATTAAAGAAACAAAATAAACGACAAATTAAAGAAATAATACAACAGAAACAAAATATTCTCCGTGAGGATAATAAGGAGCTTTTAAGCAATTTGGGCTTTCAGTTAAAAATAAAACAGTAAAGACAAAAAAACAATGAGCAGCATTATTAACATCTTACAAAAGCCGCTATATGATAACTCTATTATCAAGAAAGAGTACCACAGCTACACATCATATTTACAATCATTTAAAAATAATGATGAAATTCGTATATCAATTCAAAATCAAGATTTGTATGTTTTACCAAGTGAAAGTCTTATATACATAGAAGGACTTGCTACAAAAGAGGACTCATCAGTTTCTACATCCATACGACTCTTAAACAATTGTATGGCACATTTATTTGATGAAATTCGTTATCAAATTAATGGTATATAAATTGATCGCACACGTCATTTGGGCATTGCAACAGAATTAAAAAACTATGTCTCCCTGAATAAATCTGAAAGTGACAGTCTACTAAATGCAGGATGGTCTCCTTTTAACATTGATGATCTTACACTTGAAAAGGGTTACTTCAATTTTTGTGTACCACTAAAATATTTACTCGGATTTGCTGAAGATTTTAATAAAATTATAGTTAATTCTAAACATGAGCTGATACTTTCACGATCTAAAGATGATGGACAAGTTCTTAAATCTCAAACGATAACTGAAAAAATTAAGTTATCAATTTTAAATATTACTTGGAAAGTACCACACGTTCAACTTGCTGATGCGTATAAATTGCAGATGTTTAAAACAATAAACAATCGTCATCCATTAAGTATATGTTTTAGAAGTTGGGATATGTATTACTATCCTTTACTTCCAGAAAGTACAACAGTTTTATGGAATGTTAAGCTAGCTACCGAAAACGAAAGACCGCGTTTTTTATTATTGGGTCTTCGAAATGATGATAACAAGTTTCAACATTGCGATTTAAGTGATATTAAAGTGCATCTTAACTCTGTTACATATCCTTATGATGATTTAAATCTAAAATTCGACAGAAATCGTTTTGCAATTCTATACGATATGTACTTAAAATTTCCACAAAGTTATTATTCACGTGATTCTCAACCATTATTAACCCCGGAAAATTTCAAAACTATGGCGACAATAATAGTTTTAGATGTTAGTCATCAAAATGAATTAGTTAAAACTGGACCTATTGATATTCGTATTGAATTAAAAACCTTGAAAAATATTCCGCCTAATACAGCTGCATATTGTTTGATTATACATGACAAGATGTTTGAATATATTCCTCTTACAAACGAAATAAGAAAAATAATGTAAATTTACTATTTAGTTAAAATATATATATATGTATATATTATTGAATAAAAATTACAAAATTAAATATAAAAATTCTTTTCATTATGTATACAAGAAAGATGAAAGCAGGTAAGTAATTGTATGTCTACTTATGTAATGAATAGGTCTTATATCATTGATTAAAAAGTATAAATAGGAAACTTCAGAATGCTAATAATTATTCACAAATACTTCGTGCAAGTACTTAGTCATAATCGATTGTAACAATGGTGCTAAAAGATATATATGATTTCTTGAAAAGATGCTCACATATTGTTTCGGATGAAGATAAAAACAAACTGATTAATATTCAATCCCAACTAGAGTGCGCCAATAAATTGAAGATAAAGAAAAATAAATTTGGAGAACATTATGAAGATTGTGTTTGGTCGGACGATAATACAACATGTGGGCCGGACACTTGCTTCTGCTTGCAATATCGAAGGAAAAATATGGAAGCGGAAGAAGTAGCAAAGCAACTGATAACAACATATTATAATATTTATAATGTTACTAAATGTAAAAATTGTAATTTCAATAAAATATAAAGTATAAAGAACAAAGGCTAAATAAAATTAAAACTCAATTTAATTTTTTGTTTATCATTATATTTTTATTTATGTATTTACAAAGTTAAGGAGCATTTTATGTACATATATATATACATATATATGTATATATATATATATATATATATATAAAGTTTAGCATTATGAAAATCATGTCATGTTGACAATAGCTTCACATTGGGCTGCTATTTCATCCAAGATTTTGTCGTTACCATCATGCAGCATCTCAATTAAGGTTACTGTATTGTTGAGTAGTTCATCATCTGTGCTCTCATACATAAAAAGAAGTCGCTTCAGATCTAATCTCGGTAGGATTATTATTTCTTTTATTTCTACTTGTGCTCTTCCTGAGCGAGTATTTTTATTTCTGTTCATTAATGACATTTTACTTAATTCACTTAATTTGTCTAATCTGTTCAAAGGTAGAAGTTAAAATAAACATAAGTTTCTTTATTTTTAACAGTAAGTTTTCCGCTTTTCTTTCGCTAGTTTATTGTCAGCTGATTTTCTTGCTGAAAACCATCTGATCATCACCTTATTGACAATTTAATTGTAAGTAAATATTAAAAAGCAATATTATATCTCTCTTACTCTAATATTGTATATATATATATATATATATATATATATATATATATATTTATATATATCAATAAAATGAGACAACTAGAATAATAGTGCAAACTAGTGATTGCAACATTATTGTTAGTTGACTTCCAACTGATCGTCAACTGATTTTCAGCTGATCAACAGCTGATTATCAACTGACTTCCCAGCTGATCATCAACAGATTTTCCAGCTCATTACCAGCTGATCATCGCCATCTGATTGATCAGCGTCTTGATAATTGGAATACTTTACCCAAAAGCAATATATCTATTTAATATTTATTTATACAAAAATGAAACAACTTCAATTACAATAATATTTGTTTTTTATTTTATAATTTTATTTAATTATCGATAAGCTTATAATCTTCTTGTTAATAAATAATATTTTTTTATTAAATTTTCAGTTTGTACTCCATTTTGATTTTTATTATTCAAATAATCTTGAATTAGTTTTAGATGATCCATAAAAATCAGCCCTTCAATGTCCTTTAAAAATTTATGAATCGGATTTGTGGACATTCTGCTTATTTTCCACGGCAAGGGCAAAAGGCAACTAATAAATTTTGTTAAACTTTTCGTGCCTTATATACAGTTTCCACAATAAATTTACGCATATTGTTCTTTAAAATTTTTTAAATAGTATTTTATTCAAAGAAATTTGACAACATCGCGTTTTACAAAATAAGAATTTTTTATTTCAGCCATAATCATAATATTTTAATATAGTTTTAGAATTTTGCCTCCTTCCCAAGTAAAAAAGGGTTGTGAGTTTGGGATGTAGAAGCCTTCATTGTCTTCAATAATTTTTTCGTTGTCGTCAGGATGTAGCTCCGTCAATTCTAATGCGTATGAATAATTTTCTAGTTTTTTTGTTAAAGAAAATTTTTCATCCCCAGCCCCTTCAATTACTTTATCCTCTAAGCTATTGTAGCGTTTGGGAAGATATAGCATTCCATCCTCGAGTTCTGCAATCACTATATTTCCATATTTGGTCTTATGACGAAACATCATTATCACTTTATATGGCCTTGATGGTTGTATAATTCCTTCACAGATATATATGATTTTGCTTTCAATTTATTAAAAGCCTCAACAACCTCAATGTTTGTAATGTTTTTCGAAGTCATAATTTACTACTGAAGGATTGCAATGAGTTAATGAATAGGAATATTTTAGAAACTGCGTTTTTATATCAATTTATTTGGGACACACTTAAAAATTTTTTAATCAGGAGAGTTTTATTTTCTCAAAATAAATTTTTGATCTCTTAATATTTTTATTCATACATTCATAATTACTCTTACTTAAATTCTACATAATAATGAAAAATGCTTCATCTTAATTTATTTAAAATAATTACATTATATGCAAATATTCACAAACATGCATCTTCATATACATTGACATATTCATTTAAACATACCTATGCAAAATATGTTTATGTATAGTTATGTGCAGAAATAATATTAAATTCATTTAAGAGTCACAAAGGCATTCAATTACTATACAGGGCTTGTTAAAATAAAAATTTTCCTTAAATTTTCACATTTACATCCCAAAATATTACAAAAGAATCCTCTTTTCCCTTTTCTTCTTACCAGACACCAGCAATAAAAAAAGCAAATTTATAGCATTTAAAAACAACAAATAAAGGGGCTTCTTAAAATAAAAATTTTCCTTAAATTTTCACATTTACATACCAAATTTTAACAAAAGAATCCTCTTTTCCCTTTTCTTCTTACCAGACACCAGCAATAAAAAAAAATTAAATTTATAAGCGTACTGATAACAGCAATTGTAAAATGATAAGCAACCGATGTCTCAAACTAAAGACCGTGCTTATAATTGTAAAAAACAAAAAAGGTTTCTATCGACTATTTCAAGTTGGTTTAAGAGACAGAAATAGACATAATTATTATTAAAGAGACAAACGGACAGACAAACATAAAGGCTCGCTAAACCAAAAGTCATCCCCAACATATTTCATCGCATCAAGTGTGCAATGAAAATAAAAAAAAAAATCTGTTCAACAACATTAAACATTTTCTTATGCACTTGCATTTCACTCAAAAAAAAATCATCCCAAATTTTTTCATCTCAAATTTTCATCCCTAAATCATCAAAACTAAAAATCATCGAAAAAAAAATCATCCCAAAAAGAAGAAATCTGTTCAACAACATTAAACATTTTCTTATGCACTTGCATTTCACACAAAAAAAAATCATCCCAAATTTTTTCATCTCAAATTTTCATCCCTAAATCATCCAAACTAAAAATCATCGAAAAAAAAATCATCCCAAAAAGAAAAAATCTGTTCAACAACATTAAACATTTTCTTATGCACTTGCATTTCACACAAAAAAAAAATCATCCCAAATTTTTTCATCTCAAATTTTCATCCCTAAATCATCCAAACTAAAAATCATCCCAAAAAGATGATTTTTTCATCTCATGCCTCATTTCCCTACTACTCCCACAGTCTAGCAACACCTAGATTAGCACTAGAAAATATAACTTTCACGTTTTGCCGTCGTCATTAGGAAAAATCATTTTCCCGTCGGCATTTGAAAAAACAATATTCATGTATTGCCCGGCATTAGGAAAAATTATCATGCATTGCCGTAGGTATTAGGAAAAATTAATAATCACTATTTCACCATTGGTATTAGGAAAAATCATTTTCATGATTTTCCTTGTCTGTATATACACACACAAGAACCGCCAAACTATGAACCGCCTTAATACATTCACACAAAATATTCCACACACAAACATCCACGGTCAGGCAGACAGACAGACAGACGGACAGAGAGACATACACTTAATGTAAACAAAACCTCCTAATGTAAACAAAAAACATCAAAGCGCCGCCGAAAACACAAATTTCCAAGAATTTAACAATTTTCAAATTTTAATTACCCAAATTTAACAATTTCAGCCCACAATTTAACAATTTCAGCAACAATTTAACAATTTTAATTGTCTCCGGAGTGGGATTTCACTACTACTAACGCGAAAAGCAATAAGTTAAAATGCATTTCCGCGTTGCCGCCTAAGCACGGGGTACATACATACATACATATATGCACCTTTTCCTTTAAATTGTAATATTATATTATAATAAACATATGATTCTATTTTTGTTAATTTTTTTACAGGAGCGCATGCGTAAAAGAGCAGAAATTTTAGCCGGCAATAGTACAGCTTTTCCAACTCTTAGCCCGCTGACTGTATCTACCATTATGCTGACATTCTTGGGCAACTCGTACCTCAACTTATAACTTAAGGAAAATTAAACAAAACAATTAAGATTTTAATTAGATAAATTTTAGAAATAAATTAAATAAGAACCACTTTTTGTAAGCATGAAATACAACAACAAATTAAATTTAGTTTCTTATTATAAAAAATTTCCAAGCACTTGACTTTAAATATAAAGATTATAGTTAAAAATTTTCAAAGAATCGTTAATGAGGAAATTTATTATGAAAAAGAATAATAAAAGAATTCCGTGAAAATCGCGAGAAAAGCAAATTGATAGTTAACTTTTTATTAGCACACTCTATAAAAATGCAATACCATTAAATATACATAAAACACAAAAGTTTGAAATTTACTATAGTTTGAAATATATGTACTATGTATGTATATTAATCTATGAAAATTCAAATACAAAAACACTAAAGGAAGAATAGTATGCACATGTCGTTTATATCTTTATTTCGTGCTACATATGTTTACATATATGTATAACATATATGTTAAAAAAATATTAAAACCAAGAAAGTGTTCTTTCTTTCTACAAAATTAAAAATGGACTTAGTCCGTTCGCAAATTATGCTAACGAAATAAAAGATATAAGTATGTATGTATATAGAGAAATAGAATAAAAATTATGAATTTTAAAAAATCAAATGTAACTTATTTATGATACTGATAATAATTTTGATAGTACAGTTAATTCTGATCAAAAAGATCATAAAAATATATTAAACATATTAGTAACTCGTCAGATGAAAAATTTATAAAATAATAATTTCTTTAAAAAATATATACGAATATTGCTTATATATTTATTTATTTATTTAAGTCTAAGTCAGTATAAGGTAAAAAAGTACATCTAAAATAATTTATTTAAGTGCGTTTTAAAAATAGTATTCGACACTGAAATATAAAAATTTTCACAATAACTATTAAATAATTTTATTGCTTTATTGATAGCAAGGCATATCAAACAGGTGCACGTATCAGGCATATTGCTCATCCGCTGATTTTTTGTTTACAAGTTTATAACGAAGAATTCGTTTGACAATTACTTTTGTGCCTTGTTTGATGCATACAATTTTTGACAATTACTTTGTAAAACTATGTGAAAAGCACAGGGTTGCCACAGCGTTGTGCCTAATGCATGTACCTGTATTAAATGTGCCTTGATTGATAGTTTCATTAATAGCATAATCAGTTCCAGCGTTACCATTGAAAATTTTCAAAAAGGGGCACAAAAAGGGGATTTTCAAAAGAAAAGTGGCACAAAAAGGGGATTTCTAACAAAAAAGAGGCAACCTTAAAATCAAGAAAAATTTATATATATATACATATAATATACATATTTATTAAACTATTTTTATTAAAAACAAACAATAAAAATAAATTTCTCATGTATAAGAAGTTCAAAAACATTCATTTTATGAGAACTCATACACTACGTTTATTCAAAGATTTTATTTGCAGGTAAGAATTCTAACTTGAAGAAGAATTAGTTTTTTATAGAGTAACAAAAGTTTAAATTATAATAAAATAAGAAAATGTATTTTTAATATCAACTAAACGGGATTTATTGGATGGAAAATTGTATGAAATTAATTTTTAAATGTGATTTCTGCCATGTGGCACGTAGAAGACGAAATATGGAACACCATTTCTCAACAACTTTTCGCAGCAACTACGGCCGTATTTCACCGATAACTCTTCGAATTTTGATTTCCAGGTGCTCAATTGCTTGTGGTTTATCGACGTAGACAAGTGACTTAATATAACTCCAAAGAAAAGATGCACATTACCAGTAACAGTAAATGTTATCTGAAAACGTGCTATTGTTCTTCGAATTAGCCGCTCTGAAGGACGATAATGGACGCCATAAAATGGAAGAAGTGTACGATAAGTTTAAAGATTTGCACGCGTTGCTTAGCGGAGTTTTCTTTACATACTTACTTAAAAAAACAAAAAATAATACAAAAAATAATATTTGTAGTGTATATTATTCTAGAAATAATAAAAACAGGAAACCGCAAATAAAACATAACAAAAAAAAACAGTGACATTGAGGAATACTCTATATGAGTAAAAAAAATTTTGAAGTGAGTTCTACAGGGAGAAATGCTTATTTTACTGTGAGTTCTGCAACTCTTAATGAAAACAATATAAATAATAAATCTGATGAAAGTATCTTTTTAACGGCAAAGCCAATTTTTCGTCCGGGATCAACTTCACTTTATCAAACGCCAACTAGCAGTGATTCATTAACATTACAGTTGCAAGTCATACAAGTCAGCTATATCATCCCCTTCGGGATCGTGTTCATAACTTAACAAAGTCATCACTACAGATAACAGCAGCTCAAAACCCAAGGTACAAGTCGGAATGGACAGATATATAAATATGGTAATGTTTGGGTGAAGCCCTAATTCTTCTAAAATTTCATCTGCTCCAAAGATGTCTAGGGATAACAGCGCATCCTCTACTAATCGTCAAAACCGCTTTAAAATTGTACAAGATGACAACGAACAAAGCATCCAAGCCGCCACCAATCTATTTGAGAGAAAAAAACTCAAATAAATCTCGGTCATAAGTGAGAATAAATTTCACATTGTTCCAATAAAACGTGGTTTGATGAAACCAAAATTCAAATTTATGAAGAAAAATATTTTCGCAAAATGGTTACTGAATTTGAAAAAAAAAAACAAAGCAAGTTTCTACTCATACCAGCTTAAGAGTGCTAAAGGCCTGCTAAAGGATCGTATTAAAGAAGAAATAAAAGATGTACTCGCCCTCCAGGAACTTAAGGTAAAAAATGTATCAAACATATTAAATAGGGAGAAGAACCCCCAAACTCTATTTCGCGTTGAACTCAAGCCAAATCATATAAAATTTAGAAAAAATTAGAACCACTAAATTTATAGCTTAAAATATCTCTTATACCGAAAAATAACAGTTGAAGAATACAAAAAGCGTTCAGGACCCGAACAGTGCCATAATTATCAGAAATATGGCCACACAAAATTTTACTGCAAATTACCTACTGTTTGTGTCATCTGCGGTGAATTACACGGTACTGCCAGCTGTACTAACCAAAAGATCAAGCAGAATAAAAATGCACTAAATGTGGAGGTAACCACACCGCTAACTACAAAGGATGTGCTGTGTACTCTTTCGTCAAGCAGGCTATGGTGCAAAAACCTAAATTAGCTCCAGTTCAAACAGAAAACGTTCTTCCGCCACTTTTGCGCAAATGAGCCAACCAGTGACTTCCCGTGTATCCTACGCCGATGCTGTTAAGACTAGTTCTATTCCCACACAAAATCTTTCACCGCCAAAAGATTCAACGAATGTAAGCTCAATCTTTAACTTTAGTCGCCTTGAAGTTACAATTGATAATCTGATGCAAGCTGTAACCAATTTTACAACAAGTATGACAAGCATAATGCAAGAAATTATGCAAATGTATAATACACTGCTTCAAGCATTAGCTAACAAACCATGAACACGTTAAAAATATGTTTCTGAAACGCAAACGGCATTCGCCTACATAAAAATGAACTTGAGCACTTCCTTACGGAAAAAAATATTGATATAATGTTGGTCTCTGAGACTCATTTGACTTTGAGGAGCCTTTTCACTATACACTATATGTGATACAAAGGACCCTAGAGGAAGAGCTTGCGGTGGATCAGCAATTCTAATAAAGTCAAGACTCAAGCACTATATTCTTGACAATATTTGTGAAGAACATTTACAAGCAACTAATATTTGCGTCGACAATTTTTGTACGAATTTTATAATATCTTCAATTTACTCCCCTCCCAGATTTTCAATAACTGAGAATCATTATGAGGATTTCTGTAAATTGCTTGGACCTTGCTTGTAGCAACTGGCGACTACAATGCAAAACATACGTACTGGGGCTAGCGTCTTGTTACACTTAAAGGTCGAGCATTATTTAATACAATTTCAAAAATGGGCTTGGATGTCATTTCTAGTGGGGAGCCTACTTACTGGCCTACTGACGTATGGAAAATTCCGGATGTTATAGCTTTTGGTGTCATGAAAATATTTCCAGGGAATTAATTTACGTTGAAACTTCCCTAGATTTCTCGTCCGATCACTCTCCCACGATCGTTACAATCTGTAGCCCACTGAGAAGCGCTTTACCTCACACATATGTGAAAATGATAGATCGTATTATTTGGCTGGGATTCAAAAAATATCTTAGTAGTCATTGCACTAAAAATATAACGCTAAGAACACTCGATGATAATGAATCTAATATTGCCAATCTCAACGAGAATATTAAACAGGCTGCTGAACATGCCACTAACTACCATCCGCAGACAAGGTTTAATAGAATTTATTCAACGGATATTGAACGTCTCGTATGTGAAAAAAGAGTAGCTAGAAGGGAATGGCAACAGCACAGATCACCCCGAAATAAAATTAGAAAAAACTGGATCTCTTCGAAATTATATGCTGTCACACCAGCATCCTTGTGGCCCGCTACTAGAAAGCTTTAAAGAACCGTTGAATTTAAACCACCTCTGCGCACTTCGACCGAAGACTCAGCAAGAAGCGATACTGAAAAAGCATTGCTGAGCATTTAAAATCCGTATTCATCCCAAATACATGTAGTGCTGTTGTTGATTTGTAAAGTATAGGTGCCCTACCCCTTCGACCCTTAAAATTTAAGATGTGTGATGTACAAAAACTAATTGCCAAACTCAACCCGAAGAAAGCTTCCGGTATTGATGAAATTTGTAACAAGATGCTGATGGAGTTGCCTCGTATTAGTAAGAATCCTGTTATTTATTTGTAGTGCCATATTACCAAAAGAGTATTATTCAAACAGCTGGAATCTTGCCGAGGACAAAATGATTCCAAAGCCGGGAAAACATCTTACCAAGGCTGGGTCATACAGGCAAATAAGTTTACTATCAACAATATCAAAGCTTTTCGAAAAGCTTCTCATTACAAAATTGTCCCCAATTCTAACTGATAGTGGGTCCATCTCGGACCATAATTTGGTTTTACAAGTCAGCATAGCATCATTGAACAAACGCATAGATTGGTTCAAGTTAAAAGGCGAACATTTGAAGAAAAGAAGTATTGTTCTACTCTCTTTATTGATGTTTCTCAGGCATTTGATAAAGTATTTTTTAACATGTATTTATTTATTGTATCTTCATATATGAACTAACAATAAGTATTCAAATCTTAAATCTATAAAAAAATACTTATTAGGCGCGACCAGTGTCGGACATAAACTTAGTGATAGTTATAAATAATACCCTAGTAGTGATAATAAAAAAAGGGAAAAAACGTATTTTCAAGAAGTCCCATCTGGAATGTTAGGTATAAGAGCCCGTGTGTCCTCTTTCTTAGGCGGATGTGTCCAGTAAAGTTCAAAATATTACGAGCAAGCGGATTATGACGTGATTCGAGTTTTGTTAAATATTTGCCTGCGTATTTTGCAATTACTTCAGTCACTATTGGCATATTTAAATCACGATGTATAATAGAATTTTGGATGTTCCATTGAGCCGATATTATTAACCGTAAAATTTTGTTTTGCCATCGATAAAGGATGGCATGAAGGCCTTATTTTAAAACGGAAGACATACCTACCAATAAACATTTTCAATCTTTTGCACAGTTACATTATTTCTTGGAAGTTCACTGCTGTTGAAAGTGTGCCACAAGGGAGTATACTGGGGCCAGTTTTGTATGTGATTTATACCTGTAAATGCCTGTAAGCAGTAGTATCCACACTTCTACATTGGCTGACAATACAGCCTTCTTTAGCATGCATTAAAACCCTCACGAGGGATTCTGATATCTTCAGGAGCATATTACCCAGATCGAACTATCGTTAAAGTTATGGAGAATTAAAGTAAATGAATAGAAGTGTGCTCCGGTAACATTTACTCTACGAAAAGATACTTGTTTCCCCATTAGAATCAATAATCAAATTGTTCCTCAACATTCACATGTGAAAAACCTTGTTATACACCTTGACCGACGACTTACATGGAAACACCACATTGATTCTAAGTTAACACAAATGAAACTAAAATTAACTCAGGTACATTGGCTGATTTGTAGAAATTCAACACTCAGTCTAGATGGCAAACTTTTGATATACAAGTCGCTTTTGACCTCTGTATGGTGCTACGAAACTCAACTATGGGGCGCTGCTTAAGCTTCCAATGTCGAGCGAATCCAACGAAGGTAAAACAAAATTGTACGGTTAATAAGATTGGCTCCATGGTACATCAAAAATTCAAATATACATAGTGATTTAAATATGCCACTAGTGGCTGAACAAATTGCAAAATACGCAGGCAAATATCAAACAAAACTCAAGTGACATCCGAATCCGCTTGCTCGAAATATTTTTAACTTTACTGGACAAAACCGCTTAAAAAAGAGGGACACAAGGGTTCTTCTACTCAACACTCCAGATGGGACTGCTTGAAAATTCCTTTTTGATTAACACTACTTATGTATTATGTATAACCATCACCAAGCTTATGTTCGACTCTCTGGTTAGGCCTAATAATTATATTTTAGATGTAAGATTTGAATACTTATTGTTAGTTCATATTTGAAGATACAATAAATAATTACATGTTTTACGAATGGATAGTCGGTTATAGAAATACAATTCTTTTTTTTTAATGCATGTATTTATTTATTGTATCTTCAAATATTTTTTTTTTAATACATGTATTTATTTATTGTATCTTCATATGTGAACTAACAATAAGTATTCAAATCTTAAATCTATAAAAAAAAATTATTAGGCCCGACCAGAGTCGGACATAAACTTAGTGATACTTATAAATAATACATAAGTAGTGATAATCAAAAAGGAAAAATAAATATATTTTCAAGCAGTCCCATCTGGAGTGTTAAGTATAAAAGCCCTTGTGTCCCTCTTTTTAAGGCGGATGTGTCCAGTAAAGTTCAAAATATTACGTGCCAGCGGATTAGGATGTGACTCGAGTTTTGTTAAATATTTGCCTGCGTATTTTGCAATTTCTTCAGTCACTAGTGGCATATTTATATCACGATGTATATTTGGATTTTTTATGTACCATGGAGCCGATGTTATTAACCGTAAAAGTTTGTTTTGCTTTCGTTGGATTTTCTCGATATTGGAAGCTGAAGCAGTGCTCCATAGTTGAATTCCGTAACACCATATTGGTTTCAAAATCGACTTGTATATTAAAAGTTTACCATCTAGACTGAGTGTTGAATTTCTACTAATCAGCCAATGTATCTGAGTTATTTTAAGTTTCATTTGTGTTAGCTTTGAGGCAATATGGTGTTTCCATGTAAGCCGACGATCAAGGTGTATACCAAGGTATTTCACATGTGAATGTTGAGGAACAACTTGACTGTTTATTCTAATGGGGGGACAAGTATCTTTTCGTGGGGTAAAGTTTATATCTACGTACTTCTGTTCGTTTACTTTTATTCTAAGTTTAACCATAGCTCAAGCTGCGTTATATGTTCTTGAAGATATCGGGATGCCTCATAAGTGTTTTCATGCATACTAAGGCAGGCTGTATCATCGGCAAATGTAGAAGTATGGATATTACTGTTCACAGGCATATCACAGGTATAAATCAAATACAAAACTGGACCCAATATACTCCCTTGAGGTTCACCGGATGAGATAGTTTATGTGCTCTCATAAATTCTCATTCCATAACAGAGAACTTCCGGCCTAAAAAATAACTTTCCAAAAGTTTTAGAATGTTATATGGTATATATGTCTTCAATTTTAAAATTAAGCCATCATGCCAAACAGTATCAAATGCCTGAGAAGCATCAATAAATAGGGCACAACAATACTTCCTTTCTTCGAATGTTTTCCTTATAAATTGAACCAATCTATTCATTTGTTCAAATGCTGACTTCTAAAACCAAATTGATGGTCCGGTATGCACATATTATCTGTTAGACAAGGGGACAATTTTGTCATGAGCAGCTTTTCGAAAAGTTTTGACATAGTAGACAGCAAACTTTTTGGCCTATATGACTCTGCTTTGGTAAGATCTTTGTCCGGCTTTGGAATCATTTTGACCTTGGCATGCTTCCAGTGTTGTGGAAAATACTCCAGTCGTAATATGGCATTATAAATAAACAGCAGGATTCTTATTGCAATATGCGGCAGGTTCATCAGCATCTTGTTGCTAATTCCATCAATACCTGGAACTTTCTTTGGTTTGAGTTCAGCAATTACTTTTTGTACATCATGCATTTTAAACTTTAAGGGCCGAGGGGGTAGAGCAATTACACTCGGCAAATCAGAAACACAAGTACATGTGTTTGGCGTAAATACGGATTTTAAGTGCTCAGCAAATATTTTACATTTTTCCGTATCGCTTCGTGCCCAACTTTCGGTAGATGTGCGCAGAGGTGGCTTAAACCACTGCTGGCCAGAGAAGCGCCAGAGTGCCGAACATCAATCGGCTTTTTGTACAAATGAATGCACATACGCTTATACATTTCTCTCGGTTTTCTCTCTGTGGGCAGCAGTTGCTTAAACTCAACGGGTGTTTTAAGCTTTCTAGCAGCGCCACAAAGAGTAATTTGATGCTTGTGTGACATCAAAAGCTCCCAGATAATTTTTAAGAAATGCAGTTTTTTCAGATGCAAGCAACTCTTGGAGTCGTTTAGTACACTCTTTAAATCTAATTTTATTTTGGGGTGATCTGTGCTATTGCCATTCCCTTCTAGCTCTTCTTTTTTCATACACGAGACGTTCAATATCCCTAGAATAAATTTTATGAAACCCAGTTTGCGGATGGGAGGTAGTGGCATGCTCAGCAGCCTGTTTAATATTTTCATTAATATAGGCAATGCTAGATTCAATACATCGAGTGTTCTTAGTGTAATATTTTCCGTGCAAAGACTACTAAGATATTTTTTGAATCCCAGCCAAATAACACGATTGATCATCTTCATATATGGGTGAGGTGAGTCACTTCTTAGTGGCTTACAGATTGAAACGATAGTCGAAGAGTGATCGGAGGACAGATCTAGAGAAGCTTCAATATGAATTAAATTCCTAGAAATATTTTTCATGACGCCAAATCTATAACATCTGAAATTTTTCGTACGTCAGTAGGCCAGTAAGTGGGCTCCCCACTCGAAATAACATCCAATCCCATTTTTGAAATTTTATTAAACAAAGCTCGACCTCTAGGTGTTACAAAAGCAAACCCCAGACGTATGTTTTGCATTGTAGTCTCCAGCTGCCACGAAACAAGATCCAAGCGATTTGTAGAACTTTTCATACTGATCTTTGGTAACTGAAAATCTGGGAGGTGAATAAATTGATGATATCACGAAATTCGAACAAAAATTTTCTACAAAAATATTCGTAGCTTGTATATATTCTTCACTAACGTTGTCAAGGATATAGTGCTTGAGTCTTGACTTAATTAGAATTGCAGATCCACCGCATGCTCTCCCTCTAGGGTCCTTTGTGTCATATACAGTGTAGCCATTAATTAAAAGCTTCTCGAAGTCAAATGAGTCTCAGAGACCAACATTATGTAAATATTTTTTTCCGTAAGGAAGTGCTCAAGTTCATTGTTATGTTGGCGAATGCCGTTTGTGTTCCAGAAACATATTTTTAACGTGTTCGTGGCTTGTTAATTACTGCTTGAAGCAATGTATTCTGCTTTCGTAGCATTTCTTGCATCATGCTTGTCATATTTGTTGTAAAGTTGTTGATAGTTCGCACAAGATTTTCAATAGTGGCTTCAAGGCGATTAAAATTAAAGTTTGAGTTTGTATTTGTTGAATTATTTTGCGGTGAAACATTTTGTGTCGGAATAGAACTAGCCTTAGCAGCATCGGCATACGATACACGCGAAGTAACTGGTTGACTCATTTGAGCAAAATTGGCGGAGTAAGCGTTTACTGATTGGACTGTGCTAATTTTGGTTTTTGTCCCATAGTTTGATTAACGAAATAATATACAGGACATCCTCTGTAGTTAGCGGTGTGATTACCTCCACAGTTACTACATTTTTTATCACTTTGATTTTTTGGCTTATTGCAAGTAGCAGTGCCGTGTAATTCGCCCCACAAAACACAAACAGAGGGTAGATTGCAGTATGTTATTGTATGACCATATTTTTGGCAATTATGGCACTGTACAGGACCTGAACGCTTATTTGGCTCTTCAACTGTGATTTTTCGGTATAAAAGGTATTTTAGTCTATAAATAGGATGAGTCTCTTTTTTTTCATTCGGCTCCAGTTCAACACGAAATAGGGGTTGGGGTACCTTTTCTCTGCTTATTATGTTAGATACATTTTTTACCTTAAATCCCTGGAGGACGAGTTCATCTTTTATTTCTTCAGGAACAACATAGGAATCTATGCCCTTCAATACGATCTGCAGGCCTTTAGCACTCTTAAGCTGGTATGTGTAGAAGCTTGCTTTATTTCTTAGGGTTCCGTACACCAAAGGTGAAAAGGAACCCTATTGTTTTCGCTACGCTGTCCGTCTGTCCGTCACACGGTATTTTCTCAGAAACCGTAAGAGCTACGAACCTGAAATTTGGACAGAGTATGTAGAACCTTGGCCGCTATAACAACAAATACATGAGAATTAAAAGTTAAAGGGTTTTCCAAAACTAGCAACGAAAAATTTTAAAATCCCATGTTATATACATACAATTGTATATTGAAACTTGAAATTTGTAAAATTAGTGTATTTTTATACAGACTACAACAATTAACACTAAAATTTAAAAAAATTAAAATTAAAGGGTGGTCCATCAGTTAATGCAATTTTGACTATGTAATTTTGAGAATTTGCTATATCTTGGAAACCGTAATAGGCAAACACTTGAAATTTTCAAAAACGGTAAAACTAAAAGAACCGAAAATTATAAAATCGCCAAACCAAAAAAAAAATCGCCAAAAAATAAAAAAAATTGCCAAAATGAAAAAAATCGCCACAATTAAAAAAAATTCTAACACTAAAATAAGTCGCCAAATTCGAGAAAAAAACGCCTAAATAAAAAAAAAAAGCAAAAATCGAAAAAAATCGCCAAAACGCGAAAATGCCGCCAAAACTAAAAAAAAAATTTAATTAAAAAAATAAGCAAAAATGAAAAAGATCGCCCAAAAATTAGAAAAAATCGCCAAAATGAAAAAAATCGCCACAATTAAAAAAAAATTTAACACTAAAATAAGTCGCCAAATTCGAAAAAGAACGCCAAAATGAAAAAAAAAAAGCCAAAAATCGCCAAAACGCGATAGTGTCGCCAAAACTAAAAAAATTTATATTAAACAAAAACGCAAAAATGAAAAAAATCGCCAAAAATAAAAAAAAATCGCCAAATTAAAAAAACGCCAAAAACCGAAAAAAATCGCCAAAACAAGAAAATAAAGTGTCAAAATAAAAAAAGGAGACAAAACTTAAAAAAATCGCCAAAAACTTGAAATTTTCAAAAACGGTAAAACTAAAAAAACAGAAAATTATAAAATCGCTAAACCAAAAAAAAAATCGCCAAAACGAATAAAAAACACCAAAACTAAAAACAAATAAAAAAATATATAAAAAAAATAAAATAAATCGCCAAATTCGAAAAAATCGCCAAAATGAAAAAAACGCCAAAATGAAAAAAACGCCAAAAATCGAAAAAAATCGCCAAAACGCGAAAATGTCGCCAAAACTAAAAAAAAATTGAATAAAAAAAATCGCCAAAATGCAAAAATTGCCAAAAATAAAAAAATCGCCAAAATGACAAAACGCCAAGAACCGAAAAAAATGGCCAAAACAAGAAAATAAAGTGCTAAAACTAAAAAAAACAAAAACTTAAAAAAATCGCCAAAACTGAAAAAACGCTAAAACAGTCAAAACAAAAAAACCGAAAAGATCACAAAAATGAAAAAATGCCAAATATAGGATGAAGTTTGTATTAAATTACACATCTAGTGTACGTACGGAACCCTTCGTGCGCGAGTCAGCGTCGCACTTTACTGAATTTATTTTAAATTCAGAAACCATTTTGCGGAAATCTTTTTCGTCATAAATTTGAATTTTCGTTTCATCGATTTTGCCACGTTTTATTGGGACAATGTGAAATTTATTCTCACCAAAATTAAATTTTTAATAAGGGCATTTGAATTTTTCTCTCTCAAATAGATTGGTGGCGGCTTGGATGTTTTATTCGAGGATACATCGGGTTTGTCGTTCTCATCTTGCAAACTTTTAATCCGGTTTTGGCGAATAGTTGAGGCTGCGCTGTTATCCCTAGTCATTTTTGGAGCAGATGAAATTTTTGAAGAATTTGGGCTTCGCCCACGCCTTACCACGGTTATATATCTGTCCATTCCGACTTGTACCTTGAGTTTCGAGCCGCTGTTATCTGTAGTGATAACTTTGTTAAGTGATGAACACGAGCCTGAAGGGGATGATATTACTGGCTTATATGAAGACGTACTAGGCAACTGTAATGTTAATGACATTGGACAAAGCGAAGCTGACGAAAAATTGGCTCTGCCGTTAAAAAAAGACTTTCATCAGGTTTATTATTTATATTGTTTTCATGTTTTAGAACTCACAGTAAAATAAGCATTTCTGCCGTTAGAACTCACTTCAAATTTTTTTGTATTTGAGGCACTCATACAAAGAATTCTTCAAGGGATATTCGTTTGTGTTTTTTTTTTTGTTTGCGGTCTTTTTTTTGTTTTTGGTATTTATGATTGTTTGTTTTTGAGGTACTCGTTAGAGTATTCCTCAATGTCACTTTGTTTAAGTTTTTTTGTTTGCGTTTTTTTTTTGTTTTTGTTATTTCTACTATGTAAAAAATATTGGCAAAGCATAAAGCTTATTTATTAAAGTCAGTTTGTACCCATTACGAATAATATGTACTACGAATATATTTTGTATAATTTTTTGTTTGTTTGGTAAGTATGTAAGCAAAATTCCGCTAATCGACTGTTCGCTATGAAGGTACCACGAGAACTGTGATCTCATTTCAGAAATACAATTCTAGCACATAAATTAGAACTGTTACTTAAATGCCGTAATTTTGCTTCTAGTACTTTAACCAGAAAAACGATAACGATTCAGTTAATAAAACACACTTTTATGCCTTCTTAACTCATTCTACTAATTTATTTTGTCTTCCTTATATACAAAATTATTAATAACAAAACTGCTTAATCTTAAAAACTTAAAATAATAAAAAAAATAAATAAATTACACATGCAGTTGTGACAATTGCAATATATTTTGCGAAATAATAAAACGTTAATACAAAATACAAATTATCAATATTTGTGTTCATTGAGCTTAGAGAATAATTTGAGTCAAAAGTAAATATTTGTTAAATGTTTGTTAAGTAAGCAAATTATGTTCATTGAACTTAAAAAATATAGAACTAAATAAGCAACTTATACATAATTATGTTTGGTGAACAAAAGTAAAAATCCGTTAAATGTTAACTAAGCGAATTATACTTAAACAATAATTTTATTCATAAGAACTTAATAATTATGTTGATGTGTCGACATTCTCCCCCGCATTCAACAACGGTCAATAGTGACAATGTGTATCACCTTTCAGGTGTCTATTATGTCGACTGTGACAGCTTAGAGCAGTGCAACTGTGTGAGGTAGTGTTTGATTGGTTTTGTTAGTTTTTCTGTCTCGATAATTTGAGCAGATTTTGAATATTGTGATGACTACCAAAATGATTAGTGAAATTTAAAGTGCAGAATAGCTCACTACATGATGATGTTGACTTTAAGAATTGATTAGTTTTGGTATATATACATATATCGGCTGACTCAGTCTTTTCTTTAGATTATCCAGTTCATTCAGGTGATTTTCAAGCTGACTGTTAATCGCATTAAAAATTCTTTTGATCTCCTGAGGTGTGCTCATGTGGCTGATGTATTTTAGTTGGACGTGTAATGAGTATAAGCTACTTGATGCACCAAAGTGACCTTGAATAGTGATCATGTTGTTTTTGATTATGCAATTTGGTTCTACTTGTATTATTCCAATGCCTCTTATTATTTCAGTACCACATACTGCTGAAAACTTTGTTTCCGTAGTGGTAGCAAACATCCATTCACTAAGATTTTTGAATTGTGTCCATGTTGTGTTGTCTGGAATCCGTGTAAGTTTACAATTGGTTGTGTTGCGGTTCTTAAGAATGTTAATTTCACAAGAGATGGCAATTCCATTTCCTTTGACCCTAAACTGCTTGTCATTGCATATATATACATCATCTTTAGGTATGATGCAGCTTGTTAAGTCGAGATTTGTAAAAGATATAAATTCATCTCTGTGTGAATTTGTGCCAATGAAATTTTCTTCTGTAGCAATGGATATAAAAACATTATTTGTTATTGTGAAAACTGGAATGACACTTAGGAGTTCTAAAAAGTGTTGGTCGACGAGTGGCAGCGTGATTTCAAAGATAATTTCGCCTTTTGTTACTGCTCGCCTGGGCTGCATTGGCTTGTATAGTTGAATTAAACTATCATCTTCATTTAGAAGTGTGCGTTGTATTGGAAAATGTGCTTTTATTATCGTTATTTTGTTCCTTAGTTGATGGGGTGATAATAAGAGAGGACAAATTTTGCCATGGGTCGGTGAGTACGTCAATAATTTCTTTTTCTATTTTTTGCAAATTAGGAGCTGTTAAGGTTTATTGATTGAATAAAAGTAAAATAAGTTGTGTTTGAGTAACTTGTTCAGATTCCTTGGCTATAGCGTTTGCTTCTCCATTTATTTTTTCACCAATTTCCCTTATTTGCTTATGTGTGCCAAGTTCATTTTGCTTAATTATGTTGATAGTGAAATCAATAATAGACGTTTGATTTTTAAGTAATTTAAGCATATAGTCAGTTTCTACCTTGGCCTTTTTAATGTTGTCTGACATTTGATTTGGATAGTTCGAGTCCAGAACACCACATAAGGATCTTGCTACATTTCCTACCATGTTGAAGGCACCCCTCTTTACTCTAATAGTGACAAATAGCTTCCTTCCCTGTAGTAGTTCCTCCTTTATTTGAATGAAATTATTTACTAGAATTTTACAAGTTGTTTGCTGTTATGTCAGAGCGTAATTGCTGCAGGTTGGCTAATCCAGAATGAAAGGCCTTTATCTCGGAATAAAATGGTGCTAAGTCATAGTACACCATCAGCTTCCATTCAGCCGTAACCAGTTTTACAGTGCCAATTCCTTCAAAATATAATGCTAGGTCAGAATGAAATCTGCTTATATTGATGATATTGCTCATAGGAACTGGAATGAGAAGTAGTGTTATGATCATGGTAAGTGAAGCGACTAAGTGTTGATAGTCTTAGATCTTTTGACTGGTGGAATATCTGCCTCGTCAGGCCGTAGTGGGTGAATGTAAATGCATGCGCTGCTATTGTCCGAGTAAATGGAGTTGGATAACTCGTTAGTTGGTGATTCGTCATTGTGTAGTAGTGGAGCTAATGGGCCTTCTTTTTAAATCTGTTTTTAAATCTGCTACTCGAAATTTACAGTCGTTTCCCTCATAAGTTTATAGAATTCTGCCGAGTGGCCATTGCATTACAGGCAGATTATCCTCCTTTATTATGAACAACTTTCCTTCACTTGCATTTTCTGATGATCTTTTCCACTTCCATTTTTCTTGAAGATGGTGTACATACTATAATGACCAACGTCTCCAAAATTCATGTTTTAGCTGGGACACCAGGTTCCATCTTTTCACAAGTAAAATGGTAGTATTAAGAGCCCTAGATTCTACTTGAGTCGTAAGTGGCTCCTCGACAGCGTGACCGTTTGACCGACTTAAGTGGCAATTTGCCACTTTTTCCACTGCGTTTCCCCTTTTTCGACTGTCTTGCCACTTTTTGACTCCCTTTATTTAGGGTGAGTTATATGAAAATACATTAAAAATAAAAAGTTTAGTGCAGTTTTCTAATTTTTTTTAAATTTTGCCCCTTTTTTTGATAAATCCCCTATTTGGTGCCACTTTTTGAAAAATGTCATCGGTCACCCTGCTTCTCGATTAGAACATTTCCGGGTGTTAAGGCTGCTAAGTTATTTTGATTACTCGGCAGTGGGGTGATTAGTCGTAAGTTTAGAATTCCTTCAATTTAGATGATTATTGTTTCCAGTTATTGGTATGTGAGTGAAGTTGTTGCCACACTTCGAAGTAATAATTGTTTGGCGGATTTAACTACTGCTTCCCACAATCCACCGAAATGAGGTGCTCCTCGGAGTAAAAACTTGAATTACATCCCAGCAGTATTGCAAGATCTGATGATTGCTTCCCGTGATTTTTCGGAAAAGATGACATCATTTAGCTCTTCAAGCTGATTTTGTGCCCCTATAAAATTTTTGGCATTATCCGAGTACATGGTTTGACAGCTTCCTCGGCGAGCCACAAATTTCAATTTCAATTTATTGATTCCATTGTAATACAAAATAGCCATACGGCCAATAAATATATATTACAGGAAAATTACAATTTTCTATGAGATAAAGATAGTAGTATGCCTGCATACTAATAAAAAATAAAATAGTAAAATACAAATTGTTTCAAATCTAAATCAAATATGTATATGTATATTATAATTTTATCAATAAAAACAATAAAAAACATGTACCAATATCTATATAAAGAATGATAAAAAAATACAAAGTACCAATATCATAGCATCACTAACTACTCCCACATATGTACCTCATTATGTGTATTGCAAAGTATAACAAAAGAATGAAAAACCCAAATTATCCGTGTAACAAAATAAGCTGGGTAAATTGAGAAATACACAAAGGTTTCGCTTAAAGATTGCCGAATACATGGCAAAAGAACGTAAGTTTTTAAGCAAGGAATTCCAAAGCCGAGCGGCACGTACAAAAAACGATTGCTCATAAGTAGTGTTATATATTCACTAAAAGGAAAATCATTCATTCAGAGAATGAAACGGTTTCATTAAATGTTCTGCATTATATTAATGAAACTTTTCATTAATACAATGAACAATTTCATTGTACACAGAAAAAAATATCATTGAAATGCAACCAACAAAACAGATTATTAATATTTATTTTAAAAATTAACAATGATCATTGTTGATATGACAAATTTAAATTTTTGTAGTCAATTAAACTTCTCAACAAAATTATTTGTTAAATTATATCATATACGGAATGCGCACATGTATAGGGTGTTTTTTTAAGGGGTACAGAACTTCGAAGTGAAATAAAACACAAGAAAATCGTTTTAATGTCCATCAATTTGGCTTTATTGGAAGGATAATTTTATGCCATTAATGTTTAAATATGATTTCGGGCATGTGGCCGCCGCGGCTGGCTCGAATAAAGCCAATTCTACAGGTCCAATTTTCAACCACTTTTTAGAGCATATGGGGCCGTATGTTGGCAATAACGCCACGAATGTTGGCTTCCAAGTCCCCTAACGTTTCTGGTTTGTTGGCGTAGACGAGCGACTTCACATATCCCCAAAGAAAATAATCCAATGGTGTCAAATCACACGATCTTGGTGGCCAATTGACAGGTCCATTCCGCGAAATTATGCTCTCATCGAATGTTTCCTTCAATAAATCGATTGTGACGTGCGCTGTGTGGCATGTAGCGCCGTCTTGTTGGAACCACAACTCATCCACATTCATGCCATCCAATTCGGGAACAAAATAGTCGGTTAGTCGGCTCCAATTGCTGTGCACGGTGGCGAATCGATTCATTCGGGTCCTCTTCAACACTTTGCTCTACAGCGGCAATTGTTTCTTCGGTGCGCACTGTTCGACGTCTCTGCGGATGCGTATTATCACATAGAGTAAACGTAGTGCGAAAACGATCCATGGTTAACCGAATTAATTGCTCTGATGGACGATTATGTCGACCATAAAATGGACGGAGCTTGCGGTAAACTTCGCGAACTGAACCATTATTTTCGAAATAAATTTGCACGATTTGCAAGCGTTGTTCTTTTGTCAACCTGTATACGATGAAATGGCAAACCAAACTAAATATTAATCACTTGACAGCTGACAAAATGGCCGCCAGTTAAAAAAGTGATGCCAACTTAAAGTTCTATACCTCAATAAAAAACACCCTTTAGAAGAAATAAAAAATCATGTTTTGTGTGTATTCATCATTTGCTTATCTAATAAAGTGTTGCTCTTTAGCTGAGAGGTGAGTGAGTTAGTTTATTAGTATTTAGGTTGCCGGTTCAACTCCGCTCAAAGACATTTAGTGTTTTTCGCAGACAAACAAAAATCGTTTCGAGGATTGTGTTGTGTATAAAAAAGCATTGTTAATATAACAATTATGGTACGGAAATTCAACAATTAACGTTGCTAATATAACAATAACTTTAATTGAAACAACTTTGAAATCAAACAAAAATATATGTTGAACAAATAAATAAATTTCAACAAACTGTTGGTTGATATACATATTTAATTAAAAATATTTTTAAGATTTTCTCTCAACTTACAATTTCATTAATTGTATTTACAAAAATCGTTGTAGGTTCAAAATCAACTAATTATTTAATTGATATAACAAAAAAATTAATTGTATTTACAATTAATTTTTTTCTGTGTATACATGAAATCTTTCCATCTCTGCTGTTCATGTGTTCTTCATAGTTCATTGTATTAATGAAAATCGTTACATTGTTTAAACGAATTTTCTTTTTGGTGAATTTGGGGCAAATATAAATAAGTTCCAAAAATTTTATTTTCTTATTGTATTCAGTTTGTCAAGCTTAAATAAATAAAAAGTTATTTTCTTAATATATATTTTTTATTTCTTACTTTTCCAATCCTTTGAATTTCAAAGCAGTATGGTCATCATAAATGCAATGAAATCATTTCATTTATAAAATGTAATATTCTTCATTCATTCTCTTTTTTTATCCATTCACGTCCCTCACCACTATACAAATGCAAGAAGGTTGTGCCAAACATCTTATAAAGATGCTTGTTTTGTTAAGATTTTTGTTTGATTCTTTTAAACTTATGTTTGTGTATTGTGATTCTCAACAACATATTAAGAGTATTACGATAAACATGCAAGTTTTTCGGCTTACTTAAACATTATTTGGGTTGAGCTCTACTGATGAATTCCTTAAATTTTAAATGTTTTACGTTAATAAATACCTACATATGCTTATATATTAAGTACATATGTATTTCTATATATTAAATAAAATAAAAAAATCTGTATATCTTTTATTAAGTAGGTGGTTTGTAAGGGATATGATTTCATATTTTTAATAGAAAATTTTCATTATTCACTGCTTATATTTCATTATATATATGAAATTTTCTTTATATTAATGAATTAACTTCATTTATAGTATGTAAAAACTTCCTTAAATCAATGAAACAACTACATTATATTCATGAAAAAGTTTCATTGAACTAATGAAATAGTTTCATTCTATTTATGATATAGCCGCAAAAATTAACTTCATAAATACAATGAATCATTCTTCATTGATTCAATGAAGGGCTTCATTAGCTGACTCTTAATGAAACATTTCATTAATACAATGAAGAATCTCATTGTCTGAATGAAGGGTTTCCTTTCAGTGTTCGAGATATCAAAATTTGAGGGTTTCTAATATATCTATTAAAATAAATCATTTGTACAATGCTCAAGGGTCTTTGTGCTTTTATAATGTTAAAAAGATAGATTAATAAGCGAAACTTTAGGTAATTTTCAAAAGATAAATTCAAAAAACTTTTTACGTGGTTAGACACATGTGCCCTCAGCCTCAACCTATAAACAAATCTAATAATTCGATGTACAATATATTTAAATTCTTTCTATTTCTTAAATTACAGCCTGAGTAAACCTCAATACAGTAATTTACTTGTGACATGAGCAGCGCATGAGCGACTGATTTCCTAATGTTCAAAGGTAGGTAGAGATTCAGATGATACAGTCTATGCAGGATAAGACAGACTCTAGCACAAATGTTATCTATATGGGGCTCAAATGATAGTTTGTCGTCAATAATTACACCTAAACATTTTAGCTGGTTCACAATCTCAATCGAAGAGTCGCAGATGTTCAGGTTAAATTCAAAGCTAGCTGATCAGTTGGACCTAAAAACAAGTGCTTTGGTTTTGGCTGGGTTAACTCTAATGTAGTTTAACTCCATCCAATTGTTCAAATAAGCTAAGTTATAATTGACTGTGGCTTGCAAAGAATCAACAAATTCATATTCAGCAGACCACAATAACTGTATATCGTCTGCAAAAGCAAAATGTTTACAATAATGTAGTTCCTCAAATAAATCATTAATATATAAAGTAAATAAAATTGGACCAATTACAGAGCCCTGGGGGACTCCAGACCGTACAGGTTTAAGATGAGAGGCTTGATCTTTCAAGAAAACATATTGTTTACGATTACTTAGATAAGACCAAATAATACGACATGCAGACATAGAGAAACCATACTTTTGGTTGAGTTTCATAACAAGCGAATGATGATTAACTTGATCAAATGCTTTGGAGAGGTCAATGAAAACCAACACACCTAACTTACTCTTGTTGAGCATGCTACTGATAGTGCCAGTGAGTTCGGTCAACAGAAGCCCTGTATTTCGACCGCTACGAAAACCAAATTGACACCCGTTTAGCAAGTCCCCGCAATCAATCCAATTTGAAATCTGATCTTTAATTAGGTTCACAACAACTTTAGATAATACTGGTAAGATACTAATGGGTCTGATATTATTACCTGAAAGTAGCCGTCCTACTTTTAGAATGGGAATGATGCGCGATGTTTTCCAGTCATAGGGATATTTCGAAGTCGTGAAGATGGTAGTAATGAAATATAAAAGGTGCCTACTGATATAAGGATAAATAGTAACTTGATGGAAATTCCATCAACCCCTACAGCCGTTGATTTAATTTTAAACAAGGAATTATACAGGTCAATCTCAATAATATTAGAAAAGGATAAACATTCTGTGCAGTTTGTAGTTTGCATGAAATCAGGTTCCATGTAATCAGTATTTAATTGAATGTTTATTAAAAGTTCATTGATTTCATTCACATTTAAATCAGAATCATTGGTCGGGGCTTCAGAAATACCAGCATTTCTCAGACTTTTCCACATTTTTTTTGTATCATCACAACTATATATAAGACGACTGTGTATTTTTTTAATTTTTTTATTTTAAATTTTGTCAGATTTTCCAGTTCTCGTTGTACCTTCATACTGAACAGTCGATTAGCGGAATTTTTCTTACATACTTACTAAAGAAAAAAAAATTATACAAAAAATATTCGTAGTACATGTTATTCGTAATAGGTACATACTGACTTTAATAAATAAGCCTTATTGCTTTACTAATATTTTGTTTGCATAGTGTAAATAACAAAAACAAACAAAATAACCGCAAACAAAAAAACATAAACAAAGTACCCTTGAGGAATACTCTGTATGAGTACCTCAAAGGAAAAAAATTTTAAGTGAGTTCTAACGGCAGAAATGCCTATTTTACTGTGAGTTCTGAAACTCTTAATGAAAACGTTATAAATAAAATTCAAATGATAACCTTTTTCTAACGGAAAATCTACTTTTTAGTCATCGATCAACTTTGCTTTGTCCAATGCCAACTAGTGAATCGTTAACATTACCATTGCCTAGTACTTCTTCATTACAGTCAGAATTATCATCCGCTTCGGGAGCGTGTACATCACTAAACCAAGCTATCACTACAGATAACAGTAGCTCAAAAATCAAGGTACAAGTGGGAATGGATAGATATATAACCGTGGTAAAGCGTGGGCGAAGCCCGAATTCTTCAAAAATTTAATCTGCTCCAAAGATGTCTACGAATAACAGCGCATCATCTACCAATCGTCAAAAACGTTTTTCATTATTGCAAGACACCGACGACAAGCCCTCTACATTATCGCAAAAGTCTTTTAAGCCACCACCTATTTATCTGAGAGAGAAATTCTAACACGCTTATAAAAAAACTACTGTCGACCATTGGTGAAAATACTTTTCACATCGTTCCAATTAAACGAGGTAATATTGATGAAACTAAAATCCAAATATATAATGAAACAGATTTCCGAAAAATTGTTAGTGAATTCGAAAAAAATAAAACAAATTTTTACACATACCAACTTAAGAGAGCTAAAGGCCTACAGATAGTATTAAAGGGCATAGATTCATATGTTGAACCCAAAGAAGTAAAATGTGCACTTGCCGACCAAGGATTTAAGGTAAAAGATGTTACCAACATAATTAATAGAGAAAAGGTCCCCAACCCCTATATCGGGTTGAACTGGAGCCGAATGACATACAATTGAAAAAACTTAAACCCATCCAATTTATAACGTAAAGTATCTCTTACATCGAAAAATCACAGTTGAAGAGCCACGTAAGCGTTCAGGTCCCATACAGTGCCATAATTTCCAAGAATATGGCCATGCGAAAACTTACTGCAAGTTACCTACAGTTTGTGTTATCTGCGGTGAATTGCATGGTACTGCTAGCTGTACTAAGCCAAAATATCAAGCTGAAAAAAATGTAGTAATTGTGGAGGTAATCACACCGGTAACTATGGAGGGTGCTCTGTATATTCTTTCGTTAAACAGGCTATGGGTCAAAAACTCAAATTAACTCCAGCTCAACCAGTAAACGCGAACTCCGCCACTTTTGCTCAAATGAGCCAACCAGTTACTTCACGTGTATCGTATGCTGATTTTAGCGTTTATGGCTCAATATGCAAGCTACGAATATTTTTGTAGAAAATTTGTTTTCTAATTTTGTGATATCATCAATTTATTCACCTCCCAGATTTTCAGTTACCGAAGATCAGTATGAAAAGTTCTACAAATCACTTGGATCTTGTTTCATGGCAGCTCGAGACTACAATGCAAAACATACGTACTGGGGTTCGCGCCTTGTAACACCTAGAGGTTGAGCTTTGTTTAATATAATTTCAAAAATTGGCCTACTGACGTACGAAAAATTCCAGATGTTATAGATTTTAGCATCATGAAAAGATCGCTCCTCCGATCATTCTCCGACTATCGTTTCAATCTGTAACCCACTAAGAAGTGACTTACCTCAACCATATATGAAGATGATCAATCGTGTTTATTGGCTGGGATTCAAAAAATATCTTAGTAGACATTACACGGAAAATATTACGCTAAGAACACCCAATGATATTGAATCTAGCATTGCCTATATTAATCAAAATATTAAATAGGCTGCTGAGCATGCCACTACCTCCCATCCACAGACTGGGTTTAATAAAATTTATTCTAGGGATATTAAACGTCTCGTGTATGCAAAAAGAAGAGCTAGAGGGGAATGGCAACAGCACAGATCACCACAAAATAAAATCAGATTTAAAGAGTGCACTAAACGACTCCAAGAGTTGCTTGCATCTAAAAAAACTGCATCTCTTAAAAATTATCTGGGAGCTTTTGATGTCACGCAAGCATCAAATCACTCTTTGTGGCGTGCTGCTAGAAAGCTTAAAACACCCGTTGAGTTTAAGCCACCTCTGCGCACATCTACCGGAGGTTGGGCAAGAAGCTATACGGAAATATGTAAAATATTTGCTGAGCACTTAAAATCCGTATTTACGAAAAACACATGTACTGGTGTTTCTGATTTGCCGAGTGTAGTTTCTCTACCCCCTTGACCCTTAATGTTTAAGATGCGTAATTTATAAAAAGTAATTGCTGAACTCAAACCAAAGAGGGCTCCAGGTATTGATGGAATTACTAACAAGATGCTGATGAACTTGCCGCATATTGCAATAAGAATCCTGCTGTTTATTTTTAATGCCATATTACGACTGGAGTATTATCCACAATAGTGGAAGCTTGCCAACGTCAAAATGTTACCAAAGCAGAGTCATATAGGCCAATAAGTTTGCTGTTAATTATGTCAAAACTCTTCGAAAAGCTGCTCATGACAAAACTGTCCCCTTGTCTATCAGATAATATATGCATAACGGACCATTAATTTGGTTTAAGAAGTCAGCATAGTACCATTGAACAAACGTATTGGTTCAAGTTATAAGAAGAACATTTAAAGAAAAGAGGTATTGTTCTACTCTCTTTATTGATGTTTCTCAGACATTTGATAAAGTATGGCATGAAGGCCTTATTTTAAAATTGAAGACATATCTACCAATAAGTTTTCTAAAGTTATTGGAAAGTTATATTCTATCCCGGAAATTTATTGTTGTGGAAGGAAACTTCATGAGTGTTCCCGAATCTATCTCTGCCGGTGTGCCACAGGGCAGGATACTGGGACCAGTTTTGTATTTGATTTATACTTGTGATATGCCTGTTAGCACTAAAATCCATACATCTACTTTTGACGATGATAGAGGCTTCTTTAGCATGCACGAAAACCCTCATTAGGCATCCCGATATCTTCAAAAACATATTATCCAGCTGTAACTATGGTTAAAGTTATAGAGAATTAAAGTAAATGAGCAGAAGTGTTCGCAGGTAACATTTAATCTACGAAAAGATGCTTGTTCCCCCATTAGAATCAATAATCAAATTGTTCCTCAACATTCACATGTAAACTACCTTGGTATACACCTTGATCGACGGCTTACATGGAAACAACACATTGATTCTAGGCTAACACAAATGAAATTAAATTAGCTCAGGTAGATTGGCTGATTGATAGAAATTCAACACTCAGTCTAGGTGGCAAACTTTCGATATACAAGTCACTTTTGAAACATATATGGTACTACGGAATTCAGATATGGGGCACTGCTCCAGCTTCCAATGTTGAGAGAATATAACGAAGGCAAAACAAAATTTTACGTATGATAACTTCGGCTCCATGGTACATCAAAAATTCAAATATACATCGTTATTTAAATATGCCATTAGTGACTGAAGAAATTACAAAATACGCAGCTTAATATTTAACAAAACTCGAATCACATCCTAATCCGCTCGCTAATAATTATATTTTAGATTTAAAATTTGAGCACTTATTGTTAGTTCATATTTGAAGATACAAAAAAAAATATTTTAGGCCGGAAATTCTCTGTTATGGAAGGAGAATTTATGAGTAATCAAACTATCTCATCCAGTGTACCACAAGGGAGTATACTGGGGCAAGTTTTGTATTTGATTTATACTTGTTATATGCCTGTAAGAAGTAATGTCTTTACTACAACATTTGCCGATGATAGAGCCTGCCTTAGTATGCACGAACACCCTCATGAGGTATCCCGATATCTTCAGGAACATATAACAAAGCTTGAGCTATGATTAAACTTTTTTTTTTACATGTATTTATTTATTGTATCTTCTTATATGAACTAACAATAAGTATTCAAATCTTAAATCTATAAAAAAAATTATTAGGCCCGACCAGTGTCGGACATAAACTTAGTGATACTTATAAATAATACATTAGTAGTGATAATCAAAAAAGGGGAAAAAAATTTTAAACTTATGGAGAATAAAAGTAAACGAACAGAAGTGCGTACATATAACCTTTACCCTACGAAAAGATGCTTGTATTCTCATTAGAAACAACAGTCAAGTTGTTCCTCAACATTCACATGTGAAATACTTTGGTATACACCTTGATCGTAGGCTTACATGGAAACACCATATTGACTCAAAGCTAACACAAATGAAACTTAAAATAACTCAGATACATTGGCTGATTGGTAGAAATTCAACTCTCAGTCTGGATTGTAAACTTTTAATATACAAGTCGATTTTGAAACCAATATGGTGTTACGGAATTCAACTATGGGGCACTGCTTCAGCCTCCAATATCGAGAGAATCCAACGAAAGCAAAACAAACTTTTACGGTTAATAACATCGGCTCCATGGTACATAAAAAATTCAAATATACATCGTGATATAAATATGCCACTAGTGACTGAAGAAATTGCAAAATACGCAGGCAAATATTTAACAAAACTCGAATCACATTCTACTCCGCTTGCTCGTAATATTTTGAACTTTACTGGACACATCCGCCTAAAAAAGAGGGATACAAGGGCTCTTATACTCAACACTCTAGATGGGACTGCTTGATAATACATTTATTTTTCCTTTTTGATTATCACTACTTATGTATTATTTTTAACTATCACTAAGTTTATATCCGACACTGGTCGGGCCTAGTAATTTTATTTTAGATTTAAGATTTAAATTCTTATTGTTAGTTCACATATGAAGATACATTAAAAAAAAAGATTTTGTCAGATTACGTAATTTTCGATAGATATCCCATTTCATGTCGCATCTATCATTATAAAATGCCCTCAACGCAGTATTGGTTAAAGATCTATAATAGTTGATATCATTAAGAAATTTTAGTTTACTTTGAGCAGGAGGTCTTATCAGCTTTTTTACCGGTACGAAATTCATAAGTGCATTAAAAAGAGTATTAAAAAACGTTAGTTGTAAATCAGGATCGTTCGAATTATAAATATGTGTAAAATCGGTTAGAGCTAAATGACTCATAATAGCCTCCATGTCAGCACATTTATAATCTCTATAAAAAGCAGGGTGGTCATGGGAGTACGGCACAGGGACTTGGAAGGCAGCACATATTGCGCTGAGCTACTAATTGTAAGATTATGGATTACAAGGAAAAAATCAATTAACGAAGTTGATTAATGAAACGTATCGTAGTGTGTAGGCAATGAATTGTGTAGGCATGATAGACCATGACGTCTTCAAAGTAAGCGAAGATTTTCAGATTTTGCTGGAGTGAATAAGTCATTGTTAAATTCACCCACGACAACAACGTCATTATACCGAACAAAAATATCATTAAAAGACTGTTCAAATAGAGATAAATTTCCCCTTGGAAGATATATAGCACCAACAACTAAAGAACTGTTACCATTATCAATTTCAACAAAAAGCCCTTCACAAGATTTGTATTCAGTGCACTTATAAATGCACTTATATTTAATCCCTTCAGCAATATAAATAGCCACTCCACCCCCTTTATACCCCAACGGCCGATCACTGCGACGCAAAGAATAACCATGTAATCGTACTGCTTGACCGAAGATCGATGAGTCTTACCAAGTCTCGGTAACACAAATTATATCAAGACACGAGTTTCTTACCAGAGAGTTCAATTCATCGAGCTTACGAGACCTGTGCGAAGGACAGAGGCCTTGGGAATTTATATTGGCTACTATAAAATTAGCTGAATCTTTTGAAAGACACGTTCAATAAGACCATCAGAGATAATTGGGCCAAGATTTGTATTAATAACCATAAATAGTATGTAGGAGTCGCAAAGGTGCTAATGTATTGGCATAAGTATAAATTAACAAAAAAAATAGGCATGTAAATGCAAAGAGGTAAAAAGAATATAATATATATATATATATATATATATATATATATATATATATATATATATATATTATATATAAATACAATAAAAATACTATGATCATAAATGAAGCAGTTTACTAGAACTTAATGCACAGAAGAAATAAAAAAGTGGAAACATATGTATGTATAAATTCAAGAAGTGTAAGCAAATTATTTTAAAAAAAACTTGAATACATAATACCAATTAATTTGATCCACACAAATTGGAACACTGCTCGAAATTCAGCTGCTTTTCAGTCTCATCTGGTAGTTTGACTTTCGCTAGCGGAACATCTCGATTTATAATACGGAACCAGGTAGTTTTTATACTATTCTTCAGAGAACGGCATAGCGATTGAAGTTAATTTCCTGCAGTTGTCAGGTTATTATTCAGGAAAACCCTCGCAGTAACATCAGTGATAATAACATTGCATAGTTGTAACTTAGATTCTTTAAAATATGCTCTCATGAGTTCGTCTCACAGGAACACATTATTAAATTTTACCAGCACCGATTTACCTTGATGCGTATACAAACAATGGCAAATATCCTTTTTATCAACCGAGATTTTATAGAATAAGCAAATAGACAAGACAGGATCAAGCAAGCAATTAATGAGCTGATGACAATCCAAAAATAACAACGTCGGCCAGATTCATTCTACGTTCATGTTTGTTATCATCTAGCACTGGCCAAACTTTTCTACAGCATTTGCCTCAACTTATGTTAAATTTTTTTAACAGTTGCAATTGGATTCTGGAAGTCATTTACTGCAGAAGTTAGATTCGCACGCAATTCTGAAACAGACGCTTCTATTGAAGCTTTCAATGCCTGCTGCTCAGAGTGTAATTTCACAGCAAAAGTACCAAAGCTCTTTTCAAACTTACTGTCAATTTCCTCGACAAACTTTTTAAAAGATGATCCATTGTCTTTTGCAGGAGAAACATGAAAAGGTGGACAAAAGAATTTGATATATTCATTATCTCCCATATGTTGATACAATTCGTCCGATATATTAACACACTGAATGAACACAGGTGTTACATAGATCACATTTTATTGCCTGATCGGTTTTGGTAAAATTTTTGGAACAAATGCTACACTTAACGACTGGCGGCATATTGTGGTTGATAATATTAAGAGCAGATGAAAATTTTTGATGTGGGTGATGGTACAATATCAAGTTAACGTTACGTGTGTGTATGTATCACTCAATCTCTTGAGGGCTCTAGTAAATGCTGCTGTAGTAAGATGGCTCACCACTTCTAAATGTACTGCCTTAGTTCCGAAACAGATGAAGACTGCTATGTACACCTTGTGTGGCTTCTTGCCTCTTACAATATAGTGCACCCAGAGTGGGCCGCAGTAGTCCACACCTGACATCATAAATGGTCTTGTGTGAGCCACACGACTAGCGGATAGGTCTCCCATAATTTGCTTCATTGGCATATGTCTGGACTTTGTGTACCGTACACAGTTTTAAACTATGTTTCTAGCCATTATTTTTCCCTTGGTGATCCAGAACTGCAGCCTTGAGATGGCTAATAATGTTTATGAACCGCAGTGATAATAGTAGTTGAATAGTGTATGTTTCTCCCCCATTAATTTTAATGGGGTAATAAAAATGATGTTAATTAGCCAATGAATGAGGTGATAAAAAATTAATGGGGTGTCGGCTTTGTTTGATGTGTGTGTGTTTATATTTGGTGCTTGTTTACATATATTTTATGTGTTTATGTTTCGTCCGTCTGTCGGGCGTATTGATTTCCGTTTGATTGTTTATATTTGGAGGCTGTCGGTGGCGCGTTAGTTTTTGTGTGTCTGTCTGTCCGTGGGAATTTGTGGTAGTTTGATACTTGGTGATAAATTTTGTTTATATTAATTGTGTGCATGTGTGTTTTGTGTGTATGTAATGGCATCCATTCATCCATCTATGCTGTACGCTTGTTTGTCTGTCCTTCTTGAGATTGCGTCTTGTACTCGCTGGCGTATTAATGATTAACAAAAATGAAATGAAGAAAAAATTGTTGTCAAGTAATGATTTTGGAAGAGAATAATTTGTAATTAATTCTGATAAATGTATACACATTTGATATACATATGTATGTACATACATATGTAAGTACATTCAGTCATAGGAAGAAATATTTGTTTACATTAAATTTTGAGAAGTATGCATGCTCGAGATCGCTTCTATGTTGACCCTCAAACTTTTTCGCTATTTGTTTACATGAAATTTTTTGTCAAGTGGTTGATGTGAAATTATGTATAAATTTGTTGTGCATGCTTCTGCTGGACATCTCAATATAAATCTGCAAACAAATGTAATAACATGATAATGTTTTTTAAATTCTCCTTAGAAACAAATAATCGTCTGATCGATTAAATTTGCAATTGTGTTGCTAAGTATAAAACATGCTGATGAAATTTGTTTATGCAACATATTAAATCTATGAGTATGTATTCGAATATGTACATATGCATGTACTATATGTATGTACGTATGTTTGTTTATTTTTGTATACATGTCAACCACCAATACTAATTTTTGACAACAAATCTTTGTTTGGCTGTATCAACTAATTTCTTTAATAATAATAATAAAACATTGGTTAATAGTGCTGAAATCATTTCATTTTTATTGAATAAATTTAAATAAAAATAATTGTAATTGTTAGTTGTACAAAGTTAAAACAAGTTTAAAGGGTTGCTTCTTTTGATAATAAAATAGCATTTCTTAATGCACAAACATCATTATAATGATAACTGCAATATAGTAGATAATGGCTTTTAAAAATTTACAAACGTTTTGATATGAAGTAGTTCCATCGTTCCAGCTTAAGTGATGATAATGTTTTGTTAACCAGTTTGCTTTTCTTTGCTTTTTTGTTGTTAAAAATTTAAAATTAATAGGAGGTTTTATAATAAAATTGAAGTTTTGATTATTGTTGAAAACAACTGCTACTTCTTTTGGTATGAAATCATTTGAATTACTTTTAAAACCTTGCAAGTCTATGAAAACTGTATTATTTTTCATCTTTTTTTTAATTTATAAGATTTTACGAACTTGTCCTCTTATAGGTATGTATTCAATTAAACGATCATGAATAAGAATGCAGTAAGCTGATGTTTTGGATGGAATGTTTGTTGCTGTTTCAAATTCAATTTTTATATCAATTGGTCCGTTATTAAGCGTTTCGTTTTGATAACTAAAATCTACTACAATAATGGGCGCATTATTCTTGAACTCTTGAGAAGTTAGGAGAGGTTGTGACTCCTTCATATAATAGTTTTGTTGAAATCTTACATACATATCATATAGAATTGCGTAGCGTTCATTTTTAAATTTTATGTTAAGATCATCAATAAAAAAATAAAACAAGCTTCTACACATACCAGCTTAAGAGCGCTAAAGGCATGCAGATCGTATTGAAGGGCATAGATTCTTATGTTGTTCCCGAAGAAATAAAAGATGCACTCGTCCTCCAGGGGTTTAAGGTAAAAAATGTGTCCAATATAATAAATAGAGAGAAGATTCCTCAACCCCTATTTCGTGTTGAACTTGAGCCTAATGATATAAAATTGAAAAAAAATGAAACGCATCCAATTTATAATTTGAAATACCTCTTGTACCGAAAAATCACAGTTGAAGAGCCACATAAGCGTTCAGGTCCTGTACAGTGCCATAATTGCCAAGAATATGGCCATACAAAAACATACTGCAATTTACCCTCTGTTTGTGTTGTGTGCGGCGAATTACACGGCACTGCTAGTTGCAATAAGCCAAAAGATCAAAGTGATAAAAAATGCAGTAATTGTGGAGGTAATCACACCGCTAACTACAGAGGTTGTCCTGTGTACTCTTTCGTAAAGAAGACTATAGTGCAAAAACCTAAATTAGCTCCAGCTCAATCAGCAAACGCTTACTCTGCCACTTTTGCGCAAATGAGCCAACCAGTTACTTCCCGTGTATCGTATGCAGATGCTGCTAAGACAAATTCAATTCCCACACAAAATGTTTCCTCGCCAAATAATTCAAAAAATACTGACGCAAGCTTTAATTTTAATCGCCTTGAAGCTACTATTGAAAATCTGGTGCAAACTATAAACAATTTTACAACAAATATGACTAGCATGATGCAAGAAATGCTGCGAATGCAGAATACTCTGCTTCAAGCATTAATTAATAAGCCATGAACACGTTAACAATATGTTTCTGGAACGCAAACGGCATTCGCCAACATAAATATGAACTTGAGCACTTCCTCATGGAAAAAAATATTGATGTAATGTTAGTATCTGAGACTCATTTGACTTCGAGAAGTCTTTTTAAAATTTATGGCTACACTATATATGATACAATTCTAATAAAGTCAAGACTCAAGCACTATGTTCTTGATAACATTTGTGAAGAACACCTACAAGCAACAAATATTGGCATTGAAGGTTTTTGTACAAATTTTGTTATATCATCAATTTACTCCCCTCCCAGATTTTCAATCACTGAGAATCAATATGAGGATTTCTACAAATCTCTTGGACCTTGTTTTGTAGCAGCAGGCGACTACAATGCTAAGCATACGTTCTGGGGTTCGCGTCTTATTACCCCCAGAGGTCGAGCATTGTTCAACACTATTTCAAAAATGGGCTTGGATGTCATTTCGAGTGGGGAGCCCACTTATTGGCCTATTGACATACAAAAAATTCCGGATGTTATAGATTTTGGCGTCATAAAAAATATCTCTAGGGATTTAATTCAAGTTCAAGCTTCTATTGATCTTTCGTCCGATCACTCTCCGACGATCATTACAATTTGTAGTCCATTAAGAAGTAACTTACCTGACCCATATGTGAAGATGATCAATCGTGTTAATTGGCTGGGGTTCAAAAAATATCTCAGTAGTCATTGTACGGAAAACATTACGCTTAGAACATCCGATGATATTGAATCTAACATTGCCAATCTCAGCGAGAATATTAAACAGGCTGCTGAACATGCCACTAACTCCCATCCGCAGACTGGGTTTAATAAAATTTATTCTACAGACATTGAACGTCTCGTACGTGAAAAAAGAAGAGCTAGAAGGGAATGGCAACAGCACAGATCACCACAAAATAAAATCAGATTTAAAGAGTGCACTAAACGACTCCAAGAGTTGCTTGCATCTGAAAAAACTGCATCTCTTAAAAATTATCTGGAAGGTCTTGATGTCACACCAGCGTCTAATTACTCTTTGTGGCGCGCTGCTAGAAAGCTTAAAACACCCGTTGAGTATAAGCCACCTCTGCGCACATCTACCGGAGGTTGGGCAAGAAGCTATACGGAAATATGTAAAATATTTGCTGAGCACTTAAAATCCGTTTTTACGCCAAACATATGTACTGGTGTTGCTGATTTGCCGAATGTAGTCGCTCTACCCCCTCAACACATAAAGTTTAAGACGCGTGATTTACAAAAATTAATTGCCGAACTCAACCCGAAGAAAGCTCCGGGTATTGATGGAATTAGTAACCAGATGCTTATGAACTTGCCTCGTATTGCAATGAGAATCCTATTATTCATATTTAATGCCATTTTACGACTGGAGTATTATCCACACAGCTGGAAGCTTGCCAAGGTTAAAATGATTCCAAAGCCGGGCAAAGATCTAACCAAGGCTGAGTCATATAGGCCAATAAGTCTACTATCAACTATGTCAAAGCTTTTCGAAAAACTGCTCAAAACAAAATTGTCCCAAATTCTAATTAGTAGTGGGTGCATACCAGACCATCAATTTGGTTTTAGAAGTCAGCATAGCACCATTGAACAAACTCACAGACTGGTTCGATTTATAAGAAGAACTTTTGAGGAAAAAAAGTATTGCTCTGCGCTCTTTATTGACGTTTCCCAGGCATTTGATAAAGTGTGGCATGAAGGCCTAATTTTAAAATTGAAGACTTACTTACCAATAAACATTTTAAATCTTTTGGAAAGTTACATTATTTCCCGTAAGTTCACTGTTGTGGAAGGAGACTTTACGAGTAGGCCTGAAACTATTTCATCCGGTGTGCCACAGGGGAGCATACTGGGACCAGTTTTATATTTGATTTTTTTTTTTTTTAATGCATGTATTTATTTATTGTATCTTCATATATGAACTAACAATAAGTATTCAAATCTTAAATCTATAAAAAAAAAATTATTAGGCCCGACCAGTGTCGGACATAAACTTAGTGATAGTTATAAATAATACATTAGTAGTGATAATCAAAAAAAAAAAAAGGGGGGAAAGTATTTTCAAGTAGTCCCATCTGGAGTGTTAGGTATAAGAGCCCGTGTGTCCCTCTTTTTTAAGCGGACGTGTCCAGTAAAGTTCAAAATATTACGAGCAAGCGGATTAGGATGTGATTCGAGTTTTGTTAAATATTTGCCTGCGTATTTTTCAATTTCTTCAGTCACTAGTGGCATATTTAAATCTCGATGTATAATAGAATTTTGGATGTACCATGGAGCCGATGTTATTAACCGTAAAATTTTGTTTTGCCTTCGTTGGATTCTCTCGACATTGGAAGCTGAAGCAGTGCCCCATAACTGAATTCCGTAGCGCCATATTGGCTTCAAAAGCGACTTGTATAATAAAAGTTTGCAGTCTAGGCTGAGTGTTGAGTTTCTGCCAATCAACCAATATATTTGAGTTAACTTAAGTTTCATCTGAGTTAACTTAGAGTCAATATGATATTTCCATGTAAGTCTTCGATCGAGGTGTATACCAAGGTATTTCACTTGGGAATGTTGAGGAATATTTTGATTGTTGATTCGAATGGGGGAGCAAGTATCTCTTCTTAGGGTGAACGTTATATGGACACACTTTTGTTCATTGACTTTAATTCTCCATAAGTTCAGCCATATTTCCAGCTGGGTGATATGTTCCTGGAGATTGCGGGATGCCTCATAAGTGTTTTCGTGCACACTCATACAGGCTGTATCATCGGCAAAAGTAGAAATATGGATATTATTGCTCACAGGCATATCACAAGTATATATTAAATACAAGACAGGACCCAGAATACTACCTTGGGGCACACCAGAAGAAATAGTTTCGGGCACACTCGTGAACTCTCCTTCCACAACAGTGAACTTCCTACCAATAATATAACTTTCCATAAGCTTTTGAATGTTTGTTGGCAGATATGTCTTCAATTTTAAAACTAGGCCTTCGTGCCATACTTTATCAAACGCCTGAGAAACATCAATAAAGAGAGCAGAACAATACTTCTTTTCTTCAAATGTTCTTCTTACAACTTGGACCAATCTATGCGTTTGTTCAATCGTGCTGTGCTGACTTCTAAAGCCAAATTGATGGTCTGGAATGCACCCATTATCAGTTAAAATTTTGGACAATTTAGTCATGAGCAGCTTTTCGAAAAGCTTTGAGATTGTAGATAGTAAGCTTATAGGCCTATATGACTCAGTCTTGGTAAGATCTTTGCCCGCCTTTGGAATCATTTTGATCTTGGCCAGTTTCCAGTTATGTGGAAAATACTGCATTCTTAAAATAGCATTAAAAGTAAATAGCAGGATTCTTATTGCAATATGAGGCAAGTTCATGAGCATTTTGTTACTAATGCCATCAATACCTGGAGCTTTCTTCGGGTTGAGTTCAGCAATTACTTTTTGTACTTCACGCATCTTAAACCTTAAGGGACGAGGGGGTAGAGAAACTACACACGGTAAATCAGCAGCACCCGTACATGAATTGGGAGTGAATACAGATTTTAAATGCTCAGAAAATAAGTTGCCTTTCTCACTATCACTTCTTGCCCAGCCTCCGGTCGCAGTACGCAATGGTGATTTAATATCAACGGGTCGTTTAAGATTTCTAGTAGCGCGCCATAAAGAGTAATTAGATGCGGACGTTACATCAAGACCTTCTAAATACTTTTCCAGTAGTGCAGTTTTTTCCGACGATAGCAGCTCTTTGAGTCGTTTAGTACATTCTTTAAGTCTGATTTTATTTAGGGGTGATCTGTGTTGTTGCCATTCTCTTCTAGCTCTCCTTTTTTCACATACAAGACGTTCAATTTCCGTAGAATAAATTCTGTTAAAGCCGGTCTGCGGATAGGAGGTAGTGGCGTGTTCAGCAGCCTGTTTAATATTTTCGTTAAGATTGGCAATGTTAAATTCAATATCATCGCATGATCTAAGCTGAATGTTTTCTACGCAGTGACTACTAAGATATTTTTTGAATGCCAGCCAGTTGATTCCATTAATCATCTTCACATATGAGTTAGTTAAATCACTCCTTAGTGGGTTGAAAATTGTAACTATTGTTGGAGAGTGATCGGAGGACAGATCTAGAGAGGCCTCTACATGAATTAAGTCCCTATGAATATTTTTAGTGACGGCAAAATCTATAACATCTGGAATTTTTCTTACATCAGTAGGCCAGTAAGTAGGCTCCCCACTCGAAATGACATCTAAGCCCATTTTTGAAATTGTATTGAACAAGGCTCGACCTCTAGGTGTAACAAGACGCGATCCCCAGTACGTATGTTTTGCATTGTAGTCACCAGCTGCCACGAAACAAGATCCAAGCGATTTGTAGAACTTCTCGCACTGATCTTCGGTAACTGAAAATCTGGGAGGTGAGTAAATTGACGATATCACGAAATTCGCACAAAAATTTTCTACGAAAATATTCGTTGCTTGCAAATATTCTTCACTAACGTTGTCAAGGACATAATGCTTGAGTCTTGACTTAATCAGAATTGCTGATCCACCACATGCTCTCTCTCTCGGGTCCTTTGTATCATATAAAGTGTAACCATTTATTTTAAATAAGCTTCTTGAGGTCAAATGAGTCTCAGAAACTAACATTATATCAATATTTTTTTCCATGAGGAAGTGCTCAAGTTCATTTTTATGTTGGCGAATGCCGTTTGCGTTCCAGAGACATATTTTTAACGTGTTCATGGTTTATTAACTAATGCTTGAAGCAGTGTATTCTGCATTCGCAGCATTTCTTGCATCATACTTGTCATAGTTGTAGTAAAGTTGTTTATAGTTAGCACCAGATTCTCAATAGTAGCTTCAAGGCGACTAAAGTTAAAGCTTGAGTTTGAATTCGTTGAATTATTTGGCGGTGGAACATTTTGCGTGAGAATTGAACTAGTCTTAGCAGCATCAGCATACGATACACGTGAAGTAACTGGTTGGCTGATTTGAGCAAAAGTGTCGGAGTTCGCGTTTACTTGTAGAGCTGGAGTTAGCTTGGGTTTTTGACCCATAGCCTGTTTAACGAAAGAAAATACAGGGCACCCTCTATAGTTAGCTGTGTGATTACCTCCACAATTACTACATTTTTTTTCTGCTTGATCTTTTGGCTTAGTGCAGCTAGCAGTACCATGCAATTCACCGCAGATAACACACACTGTAGGTAACTTGCAGTAAGTTTTCGTATGGCCATATTCTTGGCAATTATGGCACTGTACGGGACCTGAACGCTTACGTGGCTCTTCAACTGTGATTTTTCGATGTAAGAGATACTTTACGTTATAAACTGGATGGGCTTCATTTTTTTTCAATTGTATGTCGTTCGGCTCCAGTTCAACCCGAAGTAGGGGTTGGGGGACCTTTTCTCTATTAAATATGTTGGTAACATTTTTTACCTTGAATCCCTGGTCGACAAGTGCACATTTTACTTCTTCGGGTTCAACATATGAATCTATGCCCTTTAATACTATCTGTAGGCCTTTAGCACTCTTAAGTTGGTATGTGTAAAAATTTGTTTTATTTTTTTCGAATTCAGTAACAATTTTTCGGAAATCTTTTTCATTATATATTTGGATTTTAGTTTCATCAATATTACCTCGTTTAATTGGAATGATGTGAAAAGTATTTTCACCAATGGTCGACAGTAGTTTTTTTATAAGTGCGTTAGAATTTTTTTCTCTCAGATAAATAGGTGGTGGCTTAAAAGACTTTTGCGATGATGTAGAGGGCTTGTCGTCGGTGTCTTGCAATAATGAAAAACGATTTTGACGATTGGTAGATGATGCGCTGTTATCCCTAGACATCTTTGGAGCAGATGAAATTTTTGAAGAATTTGGGCTTCGCCCACGCTTTACCACTGTTATATATCTGTCCATTCCCACTTGTACCTTGGGTTTTGAGCTACTGTTATCTGTAGTGATAACTTGGTTTAGTGATGAAGGCGAGCCCGATGCGGATGATATCGCAGACTTAAATGAAGAAGTACTAGGCAATGGTAATGTTAACGATTCACTAGTTGGCATTGGACAAAGCGAAGTTGATCGCTGACGAAAAATTGGCTTTGCCGTTAAAAAAAGATTTTCATCAGATTTATTATTTATATTTTTTTCATTAAGAGTTTCAGAACTCACAGTAAAATAAGCATTTCTGCCGTTAGAACTCACTTCAAAATTTTTTTCCTTTGAGGTACTCATACAGAGTATTATTCCTCAAGGGAACTTTGTTTGTGTTTACGGTTTTTTTTGTTTTTGCTATTTCTTGCTATGTAAAAAATATTAGTAAAGCCAATAAGCTTATTTATCAAGGTGAATATGTATTACGAATATTTTTTGTATGATTTTTGATTTTGTTGTTTTTTATATTTGTTTCGTATGTATGTATGTAAAAAAAATCCGCTTTAATGTCTCTTCACTATGAAGGTTCAACGAGAACTGTGATTTATACTTGTGATATGCCTGTGAGCAGTAGTATCCATACTTCCACATTTGCCGACGATACAGCCTGCCTTAGTATGCACGAAAACCCTGATGAGGCATCCCGCAAACTCCAGGAACACATTAGCCAGATGGAGCTTTGGTTAAACTTATGGAGAATTAAAGTCAATGAACAAAAGTGTGTCCATATAACGTTCACCCTAAGAAGAGATACTTGCTCCCCCATTCGGATTAACAATCAAGTTGTTCCTCAACATTCACATGTGAAATATCTTGGCATACACCTTGATCGACGACTTACATGGAAACACCACATTGACTCTAAGTTAACTCAAATGAAACTTAAATTAACTCAGGTACATTGGCTGATTGGTAGAAATTCAACACTTAGCCTAGACTGCAAACTTTTAATATACAAGTCGCTTTTAAAGCCAATATGGTGTTACGGAATTCAACTATGGGGCACTGCTTCAGCTTCAAATGTAGAGAAAATTCAACGAAGGCAAAATAAAATTTTACGCATGATAACATCGGCTCCATGGTACATCAAAAATTCAAATATACATCGCGAGATGAATATGCCACTAGTGACTGAAGAAATTGCAAAATACGCAGGCAAATACCTAACAAAACTCGAGTCACATCCTAATCCGCTTGCTCGTAATATTTTGAACTTTACTGGACACATCCGCTTAAAAAAGAGAGATACACGGGCTCTTATATTCAACACTCTAGATGATGAAGCTGCTTGAAAACACCTTTTTCTTTTTGTTGCTTATTACTACTTATGTATTATTAATAACTATCACTAAGCTTATGTCCGACATTGGTCGGGCCTAATAATTTTTTTTTATAGATTTAAGATTTGAATACTTATTGTTAGTTCATATTTGAAGATACAATAAATAATAAACATGCATTTAAAAAAAAAAAAAAAAAAAGATCATCATATGGATATGAAACTGAATTCAAATGTACTTTTAGATTAGTGAGATCGCAATGAACAAACTTTTCTTCTTGTTGAAATGCAATCACTACAAAACAGGGTCGCTCTCTACTTGCAGCCATCTTTACATTCGAGATGTGGCTAGTTCCTGCAGTTAGTTGTGGATTTACATTACAATCCCAACTGCGGAATGCTATTGGTATAGAAGCAGCATTGTTTATAATTTTAATCATATTCAATTTACTATGATCGGATAAGTCTACATGGGGAATTCTGCATGAGATTAGCGAAATTGTAAGTTTTGGTTTGTCAGTAGAAGTACTCGAATGTACAAGATCGTCATCACTCTTGTTACGCAAGAGTAGTAATTCATGTTTACCATTTAGTATTATTTTATTATAGTCTTCGGCAAAGCCTAAGAGCATTTTAAGTGGAACATAGAAATTAAAATATCCATTTTCAATATTCAAATTATCAATTTTGTTCCATCCAGCATTTTGCATGACAGTGCTTTCCGTTGGTGATAAGGAAATCAGATTTTTTATGGTACTTGTCTGTCCTAAATATCTTGTATGATCAATTTCAATACCATTAAGTTCATAACGGATTTCATCAAAGAGATACGCTACAAAATTGTTTTTTAATTTAATGCTTAAATCAAAGGATTTTGAGCTTTTATCATCTACAACAAATCCTTCCACATATATATAACTTTCACTGGGCAATACGTACAAATCTTGATTTTGTATTGAAATACGAATTTCGTCATTATTGTTGTATGATTGTAGATATGGTACATATGTGTGATAGTCTTTTTTGATTATGCTCTCATCAGATAATGGCTTATCTAGTACATCCATTATTGAATTCATTTTTTCGTTTTTAATTTTAAATTTAAGGACTTGAGAAAGTTTTGATTTGATTTGGTTAGATTTTTTCGTGAGACTGATCTCGTCAACTGCCGCTTAGGTTCTGGTATAGTTTTAGAATTAAATGCAGCTTTATTCTTTGATATGTTAGTGTTATATATTATCATTATTTAGTTGGTCTCAAATGTATGCGAATGGTTATTTCCTCTCCTCGGAAATTTATTAGGTCACCGTGCTGATCAACCACGCGTAGAGCTAGTGAACTAATCTCTTGGGAGTTGACTGGTAAATAAATTAGATTTTTAGGGATTTCATCTATTTTATAGCCAGGAGGAACATTAATCGGAAACTCATGTAGTGTATGTGCCTTGGAATTGTTCATGTATGTATTAACAGCGATACTGCTTTCAACTCGCAAGAGATTTACCTTAAATATATTGACTGGAAGATCTGAGTAATGATCATGGTTTGGAGTCAGGATTTTAGTATTGAATCCTAAAAGTTTTCCAATTGTATTTTCTTTATTAAAATCTATTACATCTTTAGAGCTGTTAATTTTTACTTGCATTGTATTGTTATTAGCTTCTATTCGAATTTTATTTGTTGGACTACAGACTTTATATTGCTTATCTAAGTAATCAACTATATCATTTAATTCATAAGATCCAATTGGTATTTTAATTACATGTTCTCCTATGTGAAACATATTGTTATAGACGTCTACATTCGGTATGCTATTATATGAATGAAAAGCAGTTAAAGCGCACTCATAACCACCATTTAACTCTATAGGAGGAAAGTACTTTGCAGACACCTCTGATGAGTTAGAGCTTAAAGTAAGTGTTATTGACATTATGACAACCTGTTTACAAATAAATAAAAACTTACTGTAATGTTGCTTATAAAAACGATTTATTTCTTATTTTAAATATATATATTACATTATGTGCTAAATATAAGTAATGTTGTTGTTATTGTTTTACTCCAACTACAATATATCATCTTTACTTATCCAAGAATTATGCTGACTAGAAAACCCCAACCATTTAATATATGCCTCCTCTCCGTTAGGTTTAAGAATTTTTTCAACCAGATATGTATTGGGATATCTAGTTTTTGAAAGTTCTTCTTCATAGAATCCACCTTCAATAGGATTTCCGAGATGATCTTCTAATATGTATGTTGTAGGATATGTATTTTGAACTCTTTTAATTGTGAAAATTTCTGTTGTCCAATTTGGTGTATAGCCCTTTTCAAAAGTATGCTTATATTTGCTCATGCGAACATGATCTCCTACATTAAATTTAGACATTTTAAACATCTTTAAATGACTGTATACTGTATTTAACAACTTTTTCTCATTTTTTGAGTTAACTTTAATAGGAGACATTTTAATTGTGCGATGAAATTTGCTATTATATGCATAAAGTAAATCTTTATACATATCAATCCACTTATATGAACCATTAAAGCTAAATTCTTTCCACATCATCACTTTTAATGTTCTATTAAATCGTTCTACTATTGATGCTTTCATAATGCTATATGTTGAGTAGTGATTAATGTTGTATTTATGCATTAATTTTCCAAAGTGTTTGTTGAAAAATTCTTTACCATCATCTGTTTGCAAGTTTTTTGGAACTCGTCCTAATTGAAAAATATTTTCCATTGCCTTGGTTGTTTCGAGTGCAGTTTTTGTTTTCAGCGGTACTGCCCATGCAAATTTTGAGAATGTGTCAATTACAGTCATCAAAAATCGATAATTTCTATTTTTCGATGAATAACTATCCATTTTGACTAGATCAGCTTGCCAAAGATCATCTAATCCTTTCATCACAACTCTACGGCGTACAAAAATTTTTCGGGCTTGCTTATGGAGTTCGTCAACTAAGTTTCTTTTTGGAGACATTGAGTAGTTTTACGGATTTGTGGGGGAGTGTTGTGATCTACTTGATGCACTTTCAGCTATTGATACGAACATGTAATTTTCTAATCTATAAATTTTCTCATTCAACAGTTCAATTTGTTCTTCAAAAGATGATTTAATTTTTAAAATGTTTTTTTCAATTTTATAATTGTCTTCTATTTGTAATTTTATTTCCCTTTGTAATTCCTCGATTTGTACTTGAATATTTTCTTGAATTAGATTATTGTCTTCCTTGAAGCTATTAATAATTTGACTTCTAGTTTTTCGATTTGAGTTTGCAGAAACAATTTATTGACAGCATCGTTTTCCTCCAGAGCTTTTGCAACATTTTTGATCCTTTTGTTTTGGACATCAATGTTGTTGTTCGTATCCATAAGGAACCCCAGCAGTTTAGGTGCATTTTTAATAGAAATTATATCACTAGTATTGTTTAAATAATGTCCAAACTTATCAACAGACATACTTCATACATATGTAAATACTTTATTAGAGTTAATGTATTATATTCGCTTCACGTAATTCTTCAATAATTGATACAATCTCGTTGTTGTGATTAGTATGACCTGCAGCTTGTGATGCAATCAGTAGTCGAAGACGATCTACTAACTCATTGGGATCATCCCAATATATATAGTTTTGTTTTCGAGGGTTAAGGTGCATAATTCCATCACCTTTATAATTAGGAATTGCTGGATTTGCTACTACACTACTCTTCTGAGTATTTTCTTTAAATATTTTTTGAATTATATGCTTATATTTATAACCTCTCGTCCCCTTGATCTGACCATCAGGATTAAAGCCTCTCCTGCATGCATTAGTTGTAATTAAAATTTTTTTGTAGATTTCAAGTTCAAATTTGTCATAGTTTTTTGGTTTTTTATGAAACATTAAAGAAAACAAACCAGGTGTTAGAGCCCATCTTTGACCACCAACTTGAATTTTTTCTTCATTTAACTCAATGTTACTACTACCAAATTTCCATTCGTTATTGTAATCTCTATGTGGACCATAGTAAGTATCTAATTCATTTCTCGCTTCCAAGAGTGCTAAGTCTGTACAACTCTCTTCAGTATTGGAAGTCTGTGAGTAAAACTCATCTTCATCCTTATCACTGACGTCATTGGCATCATTAAATAAGATGGTGTTATCAAATATTGATCCTTCTACAAGTTTCTTTGTTGTACTTGTCTCTACCTTGACTGATGCTTTCAAGGATTTTAAACTTTTGTTATTCTCAAGTTTTGTTTGGAATTTACTTTCTTCTTTCTTGGGGATTCTTTCAATATTTTTAGAACTATTTATAAATTCTTTGAGAGGTTCTGTTATAGGTTTAAATGTATCTCTTAGTTGATCAAGTGTATCTATTTCAGCAGATTTTATGCTACGGAGCTTTTTCTTCAAGACATTTCTTGTTGTAACCAGCTCTTTTAAAACTTTCTCATCTATGTTTAGTAGCGTCAAATATCAGATCAGTTATCAGGTATCAGAACAGGTTATCAGACCAGTTAACAGGTATCAGAACAGATTATCAGACCAGTTAACAGGTATCAGAACAGCTTATCAGACCAGTTAACAGGTATCAGAACAGCTTATCAGACCAGTTAACAGGTATCAGAACATCTTATCAGACCAGTTAACAGGTATCAGAACAGGTTATCAGACCAGTTAACAGGTTATCAGACCAGTTATCAGGTATCAGAACAGCTTATCAGACCAGTTAACAGGTATCAGAACAGCTTATCAGACCAGTTAACAGGTATCAGAACAGGTTATCAGACCACTTAACAGGTATCAGAACAGATTATCAGACCAGTTTACAGGTATCAGAACAGGTTATCAGACCAGTTAACAGGTATCAGAACAGGTTATCAGACCAGTTAACAGGTATCAGAACAGATTATCAGACCAGTTAACAGGTATCAGAACAGCTTATCAGACCAGTTAACAGGTATCAGAACAGGTTATCAGACCAGTTATCAGGTATCAGAACAGGTATGTGATCAGTTTATCAGTTAATGTTATTAGACCGGTATTATTAGGTTGCTGATCAGATTATCAGATCAGGTTTTATGCATCTGACCAATTATAAAAAATAGATGTATAAAGTTTAAAGCCAGATTAAGAACTAAAGACTACCTTTTATGTGAAGTAATTTATATTGTTATGAAATAATCAAATTGTTTTCTGTAACGACCATTGTTTAGTTCATTATCTTTGCTTATCATCAAAAATCCATATTTATCCTTCCAAAACTCTCGACAAATTTCTTGAAACTTCACAAAATTGATATCGCTTGCCACATGATCACTATAAACATGCTTCATATTTTTCTCATCTTGTTTAAACATTATAATTACATTGGCATTGTCTCTTATCAAATGTTTTGGAATTCTGGTATACGTTTGACATAAGTAAAATGAATCAACATTCTTATGTCGTTCCATACAAAAATATGCACGTATATTATTTTGCTTTTCGCATACAACATCGTCAAATATCATAATTGAATTGCTTTTAGCTTCATTAGGGGGAATAACGGATTCATTGTCTGTAAATGTGTAATATCCCATTCCTTTTATTGGCAAAATTAAATTTCTCAGGTATTCATATTTCGGCTGATATAACGATTTTGAGTATAAATAGATGTTTTTAAACTTGAGTCCATTAGGACTTTCTATCAAGCTAATCATAATATTAGTCTTTCCACAATTTGATGGGCCAACTATTAGAGCACGAATAGAATTTGGTAAGAGGGAACTATGCTTTATTTTTGATCTAATGTTTGATGAAGCATCAACATTACGGATTGAAATATTTTTATGTTGTTTTACTAACTGCATTTTTTTAACTAAATGCAATTCATAAATACTACCTTTTATTATAGAAAAAATAAAATAATATGGTTATACGATATCGTAAATCATTTAGTCATAACAAAACTGTCATTGGAGAAGGTTTAGTTAACAATATAATAAACTCTCTACCTGTTGAACTTCGACTTCCTGGATATCAGTACTGTGGACCTGGAACAAAACTACAAAAACGTTTACGTAGAGGTGATAAAGGAATTAATATATTAGATTCTGCTTGTAAAGAGCACGACATTGCTTATTCTCAAAATAAGGATTTAAATACTAGACATAAAGCTGATAAAATACTTGAAAACAAAGCTTGGAACCAAGTTCTTTCAAAAGATAGCACTCTCACAGAAAAATCGTTTGCATATATGGTTACTAACGCAATGAAAAAAAGCAAAATAAAAAAAATAGTTTAAATGCTAAAAAGCTGTTTAGCACATCAATTAGAGCTGCATCAAAAATGTTGCAGAAGAAAAAACCGTTGGATATTAACTCAGCCATTAAAATTGCACGAAAAACTATTAACAGTTCTTTGAAGGGGAAAAAATCACAAATTATAGCACCACGTATAATACGTGTTCCAAAAATTGGTGGTTTTCTGCCATTAATTCCAATTTTAACTGCTCTGGGCGCAATTGGCAGTCTAGCGACTGGAGGTACTGCTATAACGAAGACTGTAACTGCAACAAAAAATGCAAAAAGACAACTTGAGGAAGCAGCTAGACATAATAGAGCGATAGAATCTATAGCAGTAGGTGAAGGACTTTTCCTCAAACCTTATAAGAAAGGTTATGGTTTGATTTGTAAAGAAAACTCAAAAAACTAATACAAATGCTGCCCACTGGACCATTGACTGAGGTTGATCTACAAATTTTTTCATCAAAAATTCCATATTTTAGAGGAGTTTATATGTTGAACACTCTACCAAAACGTGCGAGGAAAAGAGAATGTGGAATAATAAATTTAGATATCTCAACAGGACTCGGCACACATTGGGTAGCATATTTTAAAAACAATAAAGAAATAGAATATTTCGATAGCTTTGGAAACTTACAACCTCCTGCAGAAGTAATCAAATATCTAAGTAAAAATATAAGATACAACTATAATCAATATCAGAAGTTTAATACATTTAATTGCGGTCATTTATGCCTTCAATTTCTTTATGAAATAAATAAAAAGACTAGAATTTAATATTAAATAATTTATAAAAAATTTTGTTTTATTATTTGCAAAATATATATATGTATATAACAATAAGTTTACACTATTGCCAAATAGGATATTGACCATTTGTGATCAAAAACTCCTCCACCTCCTCCTTATCCAAAATTAAATTTCGCTCCCCTTGTCTTTGCACACGGAATGTGCCATCTGAGAGGTGGTTGAGCTCCTCGTCCGATAGGGAGTTGTATCTGTTAGGTAGGAACATGAAGTGATCCTCCATCTCTACCTTCACAGTTGCCCCATATTTCGTCGTTGTCCTCTGGGCAGTAACAATGCAATATTTCTTTGAAATATCTAAGTCCTTGATATGAATCAAGGACTTGTTGTTCAATGAACTAAACTTTTTAATTAAATTGTGGGAAGAGTCCATTTGAAGTTGTTTTGTCTTCGAGTATTTTACTAATATTGATATTAAATGTAGATTCGATGAATCTAAGAAGTCTACTTGAAAATATTTGTTGTGAAATAGTGAATATGTTTATGTGGAGCGAAAAGATGTAGAAAGAGACAGAAATAGAGAGAGAGAGAGAAAATAGTAATGGTAATCGAAAATTTATATGTATCATTGTGAAATCAAAATTTCAACACAATATCAAATAGTCATTCAATACGTTAAGAACTTGACAATGAAATCTGTAGTAGAAGAATTTCTTAAGGAATATGAAAGATGTTTAATGCACGAACATAAGGATGCAGTACTAAGTTTTCTTCACATGCTTAAAGAAAACGAAGACTTTGGTGTGGAGGATAATAATGATGCAGAACACTTTTCTTGTTGTCCTTGGTACAGCTCAGATTGTATAGAAGGACCAGACACGTGCAGATGCACGATTTATAATATAAGAAAAATCAATGTAATAAATTTAATCAATTCATATACGTTTATTTTTAATATCAAAAATCAATAAAAGTATAAATAAAATGTTAATAAATTTCTTTTTTTTTAGTTTTTAAAGATTATATCAAAAAGACAAAGTAAAAAAGGTATTATATATATATATATATATATATATATATATATATATATATATATATATATATATATATATATATATATATATATATATATATATATATATATATATATTTATATATATATTTATATTTTTAACGGTTTGTTTTCTTAATAATATTATTTATAAGCTAAACAATTTTGGTTTTATAACTAGATGTTAAACCATATAGATATGTATATATAAAATATGTTTATTTTTTTCAAAATTTCAACCTTCTTCAAGTTTATCAATTTCCATTAATAACATATCTAATTCATAATGCGGATTAGTTTCCTCAATTTGATAATGATAATGCGCAAATGTATTAATACCATCAAGTTTCACTTTTCTTTTGTCGTCTTCAAAGCTTAAAATTACTTTTTTTAGTTCACTAGTATAAATTTGATGTACTTTTGACTTAAATGTTAGCATATTATCATATATTATAGACTTATTAAATAAACAATTTTTATAAGTTGATAAACTATACTTATCAAGAATACATTTCTTTACTCCTTTAGATTTTTTAGTATCATTTTCATACTGGACGCTAAAAGAATACATTTTAGATCTCAACCCCACAAACTCTTTCATAACCTTTCCACAATTCTCATCCTTCATCATTCCCAACACCTTCTTGTTTAGACGAGGGAAACCATATTTGTTATCCTCAGGGTAATCAGAAGTATCAAATTCTTGTATTAAGTCACTTTTTATATTAATATAAAAGTCATCCGTTTTTATGGTATATATGAATGAATCTGTATCCATATAATTAAGAGATAAATTTGATTTGAATTTGGGTTGCATATATCTGTAATGCAAATCGTACATTTTCCATTTAGAAAGCTCCAAGACACAAAATCCTAAATATATGGGCTTATTATAATATGTCTTGTCTCTATTCATTTCTATTGCAACCATATCGTCCGAAAATATAGACAAGCTGTGAAAATTAGCCTTGGATATCCACTCTTGAGCTCCTAAGCGGTTTCGGTTCGTTCTACTCCAGTTTGTTATTATTCGTACATCTTTTCTTTTGTCCACATTCTCCATGGTTTTGCCATATACTGCGTTATTTAGTAGTTTATAGAAACTCTTTTCAAAATCATTTTTGGCGACAGCTCTGTGTTGAGTATTTAAATCAATATAATCTTTTAACCATGGAGATTGTTTAAAAGTGAGAATGCGATGAATTTTCCTTAGAACTAGACCATATTGCAAACATTGCTTAAGAACTCTGTAGTGTATTACATAGGAATTTTTCACAGAGAAATCGGTAATCAACTTCTTTTGTCTTGTTCCTAAAGGTTCTTTATTTTCAGGACAAAAAGGTAGATCATTATGCGATTCATGTAAATAAGAAGGATATTCTAAGGTTACTTCATATACATAACCATCATTTGAATTATCCTCTATATATCTAGGATCAAGGTTTAGCTCTTCACTTGTCAACCATCTAAATCCTCCATAAGGAAGATACTCTGACATGGCCCAGCCGTACAGATTATTAGCGTCTAAATATATTAGAAATTCTGAGGGCTTGTCTTTATCAAAATCTTCTAGATATTTATTATTGGCTTTGGAATACCTTTTAACACATTGTACAAGTCCACCACGTATACCTTTTTTAAAGAAATTGTACATATCAATATCAGTTATTAACTCTAATTTAATATTTGTGTGCTTCAACATAGCATCCCATGATAGTCCTGGAGCAGTATAGTAGTGACAAGGATCTTAGTTGTATATTCCTTTACAAACACTTCTTAAGTTTTCAAATATATCAGTTAATAATAGTACATCTGATTTCAAATATAATTCCAAATAATCACGGATAGTTTTGCAACTGAAAGTATGCCAGACATCTCTGGCGTGAGCGTAATCTTCAATCGAACATTCTTTATTATTGAGTTTGTTAAAGAAATCTTCCCTAGACGGAAGCCGAGTTTCATTAAGCTTCTCAAATGAATCAATATATTCATAAGGAAAAATACCCTTTTTTCGTATAAGATCAAACTCTGTTTTGGTTTTAAACTGACTCCTAACCGTACAGAAATCACTGTCCGAAAGATTGTTAGCTAAGGATTCTAAACTGTGAGGCATAAAGCGAAATGTATCAAGAAATCTGAGTTCAAGATTGAATTTATCGGGCATTTTAATAAATTGTGATAAAGATATGTACAATTCTTTATTAAGCGGAATGACTTTCAAATTATTTTCAATTTTACCTAACTCCTTCACAAAGAGGTGGGAGTCATAGCATGAGTAGTTATGGAAATATATTGGTATAAACTTAGGGACTTGATAACTTAAATTACAACTATTTAATCACTATTTAAATATTTTTCACATATATGACAAATCTGAGCATTTTGAAATGATACTAATTCTTCAGGAGTTAGAGTATGCATAAGATTTATTTTTGAGATATAATTATTATAGATTTCCTGACAGTCTCTATTCAAAAATGTAACGAATTTAACTGAAGCATCTTTTCCTGTATAAATTACTAGCTTATCTAACTTATTATTATGTTTACATTTAATGTGGTAGCTAAATGAGCAAGGAATATGTTTCTGAATATATTTAGTCTTATCACTTACACTAGTTTCTATTTTTTCTAGGACACATTCGAAATCTGCATAAATTACAAAAGGGACGTCTATTTTCCTTTGATAATCTTTGAAATTTAGTGTTGAATTTTCAGGTCCAGACAGCTTCGTTACAACTTTACCACACTCCATTTTGTGTTGAGCCATTGTATATTCTTGATGGGTGTATTGTAAACAACTATTACAAAATAATAGTTTACTACAATGTTTGGTTGTCTGTCGTTTCAAAAGTCTTAAAAAATTAAATCAATAAATAAATTATACAAATCTGTATATATGTATGCATAAATATTTTTACTTACTTTGAAATATCATTTATAAAGATATAATGAAACCGCTCAGCATTTTCTAATAACATTAAGTTAACATGATTTTGTTTCTCTTCTCTTGTGTTGTAATATGGGCCAACTATTTCATCGGTTTCTTCATCGTAACCAAATACATTTACGCTAATATTGATATTTCTTTCTTCAAATATTCTTATATCATGTAACTTTAAGGGGAAGTTTAAGAATGAAAAATCTATTGTAAAATTATTTTCTAAAGTGATTCTATTGGAATCAATATCGTCGATATTATAAGAGCTGCACTTTTCTTTATGTGTGATTGTTGAAGTAGTTAATGCTGCAATTAACGCCCACTTGAAACAGTAACTGTCATCATTTTCAATATTGATGCATGCGCGTTGGTTAGCAAGCTTTGCAGGCGAACTTATCGAATATGATCCTTTTACCAATGAAGATTTATTAACATTTATTTCCATACGAACAATTCGAATTAATGTCCAACCAGAATCTCTCTCCTGAAATTCTGACATTTTGTTCTGTATTTCAAACATTTGTTTCCCAACAACTTCATTAATATTATCTCCTCTACATAATAAGCTCATTTTTGCTCTATGCGAAATATTTGTTAGTTGTATATCTTCGTCAACAATTTTCATGTATTCACCAATAAGTGTAATCATAAACTTTATGATATTATGATTAAGCAAACTGCTTTCAAGTCTTTCCCTCACAACATCTTTGTTATTATAAATAAAATTTTCAAAAATAATATCATCCTTTTTATTGGGAATTCCGTAGATTGCTATTTTATTTTTGAAGGCCCTGCTAATATTATAATATCTAGGGGTGTCATTGTTTTCATTTACAGCTTCAGCTTGTTGTCCATTTTATAAAATTTCATCATCATCATCATCAATATTCAAAATATCTATTTCTTCTTCTTCTCCCATCTGAGTGTTATCATCTTCCATCTGAGTGTTCTCATTAATATTTGATAAGGAATTTCCTTCTCTATTTTCATTCCGAATATTTAGATATTGTTCCTCACGGTCTTCAGAATAATTCGATGAAACGTTAAATGGATGATTGTAAGCCAAAGGATAATATGTAGGATTGGTATATTGGACATGCTGTAGGGCTGCTGACGACGTTGAAGGATTAATTGATATGGGATATTGTTGTATTTGATTATTTCCTATCACGTTATAATATAAGGGGGTTGATTGTGGGTGAAAATATTGCATTGGTACATGTTGTTGTTGAGCTGAGATTACGTGATGTGGAAAAGTGTATGGGTATTGCGGAAAATACTCTATCGGCGCATGTTGTTGTTGAGCTGAGCCCACGTGTTGGGGAAAAATGTATGGGTATTGCGGAAAATACTCTATCGGTGCATATTGTTGTTGAGCTGAGACTACGTGCTGTGGAAAAGTGTATGGGTATTGCGGAAAATACTCTATCGGTACATGTCGTTGTTGAGGAAAATGTAACATGGGTATATATTGTTGTTCTGCAGAAATTTGGAGTTGAGGAAAGTAATAACCTGATGAATACATACTTAGATTTTTTTTTTCAAATATGTTTTTATTTTTAAAAAGATTACTTCAAACTTTTTCAAATTTGTTTGTTTTTATATATAAAAATATCACTTAAAATTTTTTAATTTGTTTTTTATTTTTCAAAAAGATCACTTCAAAACTTTCAAATTGTCCTAAACAACATAAGACAATCACTTTGATTTATTTTAATTAGTTTTATATAATAACATAAATGAACTCTATTATATGTTGGTTTTATGAATCTACTTGAACGAAGTTCTTCTTTGAAATACAAATAATGTACTAACTTACAGAAAATAAAATTTTGTACTTATAACTACAAACATATCTTCGACTTGAAATTTTCAGTAAACAACCCAAAAACTCAGCTCGAAAGAAATGCCTACGATGCAAAATTTTTACTAACAAAATAATACGTTTAATTAGAATCATGCTGAGGCAGGCATATGCAGATTGCAAAAATGTAATGTAAACAAATCTAATTTTGTAGCTATGTATATATGTATGTATGTATGAGTATCAAATGATCTTCAAAAAGAAATAATAAAAAATAAAAAAAGACATCCGGGTTCAAGTACAAACATGTTAAAGTACGCATAGTTGGGCGAATTTAATATAAACAAGCATTGCTTTGTATGTAGTATGTGTATCAAATAAACTTATTACAAACATATAGAAAGTATCCAGGGGGATACGTACATACTTATAAAATTAAAAAAAAATCCTAACGTTGCTAAATTTTGTAGTCAAAGAAATGTTTATGTACCAAACGATTTCAAAGTAAAGGAAACAAATTGTAACAATTTTTATTTGAACAATGAATCCCGCGATGTCAACACCGATTTGTACGTTAAAGAAATATAAGGAGATGCTAGAAGGTGATGAGGATCTATTCCTGCACATGAACTTAGAGGAAGGAAATGCATCTGGAAACAATGGAGTATATGAAAATCTTCTCGAAGGTGACGAGGAGATTTTTTTAAACATAAACACTCAACAATTTCAAACGCCTCAGCCTACAGTTTCAAGAGAGATAGTTCAAATACTTGATGTTAAAGTGCTCCCACAAATATATGTCGCATGTTTTCTGGCACTATATGAAAATACGGATGACCAGTTGCTGAAGGAGACAGCGGAGTTACTAGAGGCAACAATATTAAATAATTAATATTCAATTGTATATTTTTATCCTAAAATATTTTTGATACACATGTACATAAAATAAAATAAAAATAAAATAAATATATTCATATAAAACTATACAAATCTTCTATATTTAATATACATTCATAGTAAAATAAAAATAACTTGTTATCAAAAAATCTCCACACTAATTTATATTGTAAAATGAATATTACAGTTAATAAAAATTTTGTTGCACAAGGAAACTACTACATCAAGAAAATTCATCAATTTAATAATAATACTAAAATCAAGAGAGTACACGAATAAACGTAAAGTGTTGGTGGTTGAGATGTATACAAAAATAAACAAACATACGTACATACATATAGTACATGCATATGTACATATTCGAATACATACTCATAGATTTAATATGTTGCATAAACAAATTTCATCAGCATGTTTTATACTTAGCAACACAATTGCAAATTTAATCGATCAGACGATTATTTGTTTCTAAGGAGAATTTAAAAAACATTATCATGTTATTACATTTGTTTGTAGATTTATATTGAGATGTCCAGCAGAAGCATGCACAACAAATTTATACATAATTTCACATCAACCACTTGACAAAAAATTTCATGTAAACAAATAGCGAAAAAGTTTGAGGGTCAACATAGAAGCGATCTCGAGCATGCATACTTCTCAAAATTTAATGTAAACAAATATTTCTTCCTATGACTGAATGTACTTAAATATGTATGTACATACATATGTATATCAAATGTGTATACATTTATCAGAATTAATTACAAATTATTCTCTTCCAAAATCATTACTTGACAACAATTTTTCTTCATTTCATTTTTGTTAATCATTAATACGCCAGCGAGTACAAGACGCAATCTCAAGAAGGACAGACAAACAAGCGTACAGCATAGATGGATGAATGGATGCCATTACATACACACAAAACACACATGCACACAATTAATATAAACAAAATTTATCACCAAGTATCAAACTACCACAAATTCCCACGGACAGACAGACACACAAAACTAACGCGCCACCGACAGCCTCCAAATATAAACAATCAAACGGAAATCAATACGCCCGACAGACGGACGAAACATAAACACATAAAATATATGTTAACAAACACCAAATATAAACACACACACATCAAACAAAGCCGACACCCCCATTAATTTTTTATCACCTCATTCATTGGCTAATTAACATAGTTTTTATTACCCCATTAAAATTAATGGGGGAGACACATACACTATTCAACTACTGATAATTGTCTATGTTCCATCAGGAGCTTTTTCCTCACCGGCAGCTATATAGAGCAATTCAGTATTTTCGAATTGTTGTCTATATGCCACTGAAATGTTCGATGGGCAGTGATATTTCTAAGTTGAAGAAAGTTGCGACCGTGGAGCGTGACAATAAAAAAGCGAAGATGATGTTTTTACGAGTTCAACAATTATAATAATTTTATTTCCAAAAATTCTTTAACTTAAATCTAAAACAATATAAGTATATAAGACAATGTATTGTTGTTGTTTTATTGGTTTACCAATTCAACTTGTTACTATTATTTCATTTAATACAGCAATACCAAACATTGCATTCTTTTTGACTACAACAAAACATACTAATTATTTAGAGAATATACATATATTCGAAATAATGCAAAATTAACTGTTGATTGTTTAAATTAAGTGACAGTGGTCAATGCGTGAAAAATATTGACCAATTAAAGTGGTCCAAATGAGCGACAAAATGAACAGCATTTAATGTAAAAAATGAAAATAGTTATGGAAGAATAACTACATATTAAAATGATTTTAATAGTTTTAGCAAATTGTATGTGGAGACCTAACAGTCGATATGCAACATTTTCATTATTAGCTTTACAATCGGATCGTTCTAGGGTAGGAGTATTGGGTGTTTCTTGTACTATGGAAGGATAGAGGCATCCAGCCTTCCCCCGACGCGTATTGCATCATTCTCGTCCAGGAAGGAGGATAAACTACATATTGTACTTCATTTATAGAGTTCGTGTTTGTTCTTTAGTATGTTGAATTCAGTTTTAAATTCAGATGCTTGAATGGCCTTGGCTATTAGTTGTATTGCTTAGTTTAGTTCTTGAAGGGTGCGTACTTTGCTTATTGGTCGGTCCGTCTTTAATATCTTAATATTTTGCTTGAAACAGTATACATATGCTACTACTATTTGAAGCAGCTTGAAAGAATTATGATGGTTAATGTTATATATGATTTCTTCTAATCCGGGTGCAGATGTAGATAAAGCTGTTACTGGTTTTTGTTTGAATTTTTCTGAAAATGTAGGTGGTTTTCGCTGTCATGTAAAAATATTGGTCCGATGAGCCATAAGTTACATCTTAATAGCTGTTCAGGACTTAAACCTCAAGAAATCAGGTCAGCTGGATTTTTCTTTAAATCGACGTGTCGCCATTGAACGCTTATTATTTGTTCTTGAATCTTGCAAATGTGTGTAGTGAAGATGTTGTAGAGTTGATCCAGTAAAATTGTTAAGATTTTCTAGATCGTTTCTAAATATGATCCAAGATACACATAGATCATTAGTTAACGGTTCGTCCCAATCTAATTAATGCTGCCAAAGGTGTTGAATAAATATTTTGGCCTTAACAATCACAGGGGCTAACAGACCGAGAGGATCAAACAGTTTTGCGATATCAGAAGTTACAGTTCGTTTCGAGATTTGCTGATGCCTGGTTAATTTGACTTTAACGCAAAAGTGATCTCTTTTAGGTAACCAATATAATCCTAAGTTTTTTATTGAATTAGTGCTGTTATTATCGAAATCTAAGTTAACCTCTTAGTTACCAGTTGGAATATTTTTAAGCAATTGTGGATGGTTTGCGCACAATTTTTTCGAACTAAATCCATATTTTTTCAGCATAGTGATGAGCTCTTTTTGCGTTTCCACTGCTATGTTGAGTTTGTTTGAACCTCCAAGGCCGTCATCCACATAGAAGCAGTCGGTTAGCATCTGAGAACCATTCGGAAACTTGAGAGAATTCTCATTAGCTATTTTTTGTAGACATCTCGTGGCCAGATAAGGTGCTGCACGTGTCCCATATGTTACTGTGTTGAGTTTGTAATAGGCAAGTGGCGATGATGGATCTTCTTGGTTAATGAACTTAAAACAAAATTAGGCAATGTTTTTAATGATAATTAAATAAAATAAAAAATAAAAATAAAAAATTACGTTGATATAAGTATCAACAGTACTATTTCCGAATCTGATCATAGATATGTTGGCATGTTTCAGCGTGTATTTCCTTTTTTATCCTCGTGATAAGTTCGGTTTCAAGAAGAGCAGTACGTAGTTCCAATCTAGGAAGAGTCAGGCTTTTCAACGGTGCAATACGAGACTTTGAGCATGATAATCTTACTATGACGTGACCATCCTTTAATTTAGTGCGTACGTTAAACCTGCCTTTTCTGACGCAAACATAAAGGTATATATTTGTGTGTGTTTTGAAATTTTTCCATCAAAAATATGTCTTTTAACGGAAAAATTATCAAGATGTTTTAGATTTTGATGAAATGAAGACCATTATTCGTTAAAATTTGCTGGTAGTAATTCATCGCAAGGCAGTTGTAGCTGCCATAGCTTTTATATGAACATTTTAGCAGCAACTACCACCGGACCCGCGATGCCCAATGAATCTAACATTTGAGCTACGTCTGATATAACAGTAAGCTTTGTAATTCTGTGATATGTTTGAATATCTGACTTAAGGCAAAACATGTCTGCTTTCGGATTCCATGTCAATCCCAAAATTTTTGTGCATTGGCTGTCAAAGTCTAGATTCAGCTCTACATCTTCAGGGGAAATTTCGGATAATAGCTGAGGATGGTTTGCGCACCATTTCCTTAGTTTGAAACCAGTCTCATGTAGTAATTTAGTTAGTTGTTGTTGCATTTCAACTGCTGTACTCAAACTATCAGAACCACTCATGCCATCATCCACCGAAAAGTCATATCTTAATGGTTTTGAACCTAATGGATATTTTTCCATATTCCCGTCTGCCAATTGTTGCAAACATTTCGATGCTAAGTATGGAGCTGCAGAAGTGTCATAGGTTACCGTGTATATTTGAATTGCTTCAGATGGATTCTTCCTTCAACATATTAGTTGCATGTTTCGGTCTGCCGGGTCAACTAGGATTTGCCGGTACATTTTTTTATGTCTGTACAGAATACAAATCTTGGCATTCAAAATCGTAGTAGCAGACCAAAGAGGGATGCCTGTTGACGATTTTGCAGAAGCATCAAATACTACTTGGAGCTTGGTAGTTTTACTTTCTGGCTTAAGCACAGAGTGGTGAGGGATGTAAAAATGAGGATCAGTCACCACAGAGTCATCTATGCGGGTCATGTGACCCAGTTTTTCATATTGGCTCATGAAGTCAACGTACTGATTTTTAATGTACTCATTTTTCGCTTGTCTCTGATCTAAGCAACTTGGGTTTTCCGAAAATGTCAGTCGCACTACAAATCGACCTTCGGAGTTTCTCTTGGTTGTTTGAACCAAATGTGTCTGGCATCTTATTTCTTCTGCAGTGAGATTGTTGTCTGATGTAAACTCATCTAGTCTCCAATAACGTTCAATGAGTTGGTTTGTATTGCTTTCACTATTAACTGCACAAGTCGCTGTGGTGATGGAACCTTCTCCTACCTTTTCGCTTGTAATTCAACCTATGTATTTTGGTATTTTTTAAGGTTGGTAGTTCAGGTGATAAGTTAATTTTGCCAGAAATCATTTGTTAATGATAGTATTCAGCTCCTAGTAGAACGTCAATGTTAATAGGTTTATTAAACTCATGATCAGCCAGTTGTTTATTTTTCGGAATTGGCCAGGATGTGCAGTTGACCTCCTTAGAAGGTTGGAACGGAATAATGTTGGGCAGAACGAAGGCCCAATTGCCGATTCCTTCGATGCATAGATATGTTTCTCTTGGTTTGATGGATAATGGATTTACTAGTAGATTTACTACTCAATATTTATTTGCGAACCTGAATCCAAAATTGATCTAAAAATACCAGATTGTCCATTATTAGCTGTGATTTTTGCGTGAGCTGTTGCCGGCAGGACGTAGCCGTGCCTTGCACTATTGAGATGTGCCGACGCTACTGTTGCACAGTGGCATGAAATAATAAAAGTGGTAAAAGGTCCGCAACTTTTGAACTAGTGAACCGATTTCGATGAAACTAACTGTTTTGGAAGAAGTGTTTAACTTTTCAGAAAGTATATTTAGAGGCACCCTGTTGTAAGACAGGGTAGCTCCAAAGAGCCTCAAAGTGGGAAACTGCTGTCGAAATTTTTCGGAGCTTGTAACTTCTGTAAATACCGACCGATCTTAATAATTTTTTCAGCGGGACAATCAACATTAAAAAACATAAATAAAGCACTCAAAGATCACCATTTTATCTCTTTAAGTTTCCAAGTGATTTGACTTGAAATTTTTTTTTAATTTTTGGCCCTGACTTTTTTTAATCGTTAATACATCACTTCTATATTATTAAGCAAAAATCAGTTAGTTTTGTTGCTTTTGAAAGAAAATTATATTACAAATAATAGGAAAAAAATTTTTTTTGATATCTCAAAAATTGTAGCAAGGAATAATTTTGCAATTTGGATTTTTGAAAATTATGAGAAAATTTTGTATATTTTGTGCAAAAAGTATTTTTAATTTTTTTCGAATATTTAAAAAACCATTAGGTCTTTGTTAAAAATTTTGATTGTTTCTGAGAGAAGAGGCATCAAGAAAGACTGTGAATTAGATTTTAAAGATTTTTGATAATGCACCCTACATCCAGCATTGGTCGAATATTAGCATTTTTTTGCAAAAAAATCTAATTTTTGGATGTAGCAAAAAAATCGTACGCTCGTTTTTATAAATTTTTTGACGGTGGTAAAATTATTTTTCCCTGTCCACCAAGGGCGCGTTAATGATGTTCGCAGCACCTACAACCAGGCTTTTTCTTAAAGGCCAGGTCACTTGTTTCCAGTGATCTTGCTTCGCTCTACTATCTCACAAGCAGATAAAACAAGGATTTTTGGTATATCCACTTTGCTGCCCAAGCAAGAAGTTCACCATTTTTAGATCAACAAAAACAGATAACTGATATTGATGATAGCAGATCTTTTCTAATACCTTTTTGACATTTTCGTATTTTTCCTTAAGTTTTGTAGAGTGCGCAATTGGGATACAGCCATATCTGTTACCATTGTGCAATAACAAACTTTTAAAGCTTCTAGTAGAGCTGTCAATGAAAAGGCGCCAGTCATCTAGAATAAATTCCATTCCCATTTCACGAAAAAGTGCATGAATATTATTGCAGTACACAAGATCTTCATCTTCGCTGAAAAATGGCACAAAGCCCTCGTCTCTTGTCCGATAAAAAGTTATTTTAGTTTCTGGTTGTAAGCAATTTTTTTCTTTTAGTATGGATGCTAACAGTTCAGCATCTACCTTTGAGAGACAAGTCACGTATCAAATCGCTGAGTTCTTCTTGTGAGAATCTGTGAGATTTTCCAATATCTACTTTATACTCAATTTTACTGCTACCAACTGCTTCCATTTCATCTTCATATGGCACTAATATTGGAATGTCATCGCTATGTGGTAAAAGCCGCTTAGCAGATTCCAAATTGGGATACTCCCACTTCGTATTCTTGAATCTATTGAATATTGAATATTTACCATACAGAAATAGCAATCGTTATAATGATTTTTCAGTTCCCTCCACAACATAGGCACACCGAACTTCAAACTGCGTTTTTCTTCATTTTTCCACAGTCGTAATGATTCTACGTAATTTTTGCAAACTTTGGGAGGACCCTAAGGCTTCTCTTGATTGGCAACCGATATTACAAAGTACCTCAAGTACAATTGCTCTTGAGCATATTCCCCGCAAATGTAGCAAAGTGCATTCGGGCTGTTTGCACAATTATTTTGCGTCGAACTCATTTTCAAGGTAAATGAAAATAATGTGATTTTAATATATACTTTCAAAATCACAATAACTTTGCAACAAAATCGATAGATACTGTTTTTAGAAAAAAAAATCAGTAATAGTACAGTATATTTGCAGTACAGTAAAATATTGTGTTTTTTTTAATCTAAATTTAATTACAAAAGGCTCTAAAACTGCACATAATTTGTTCACACAATATGACATATATACAATTCTTAGACTTTTTTCTTTATAAATTATCACCGATAGTATTGATATTGTTATGATTTTTATCCACCCATTAGTTTTCTTAACATATGTCCTAACACGAATGCTAGGAATTGACTTTTCTGACTATTTACTCCAATAAAATCTGGCAACTCTGCGAATGACATCCCTGTACGGACGAATGAAGGAACAAGCAACCACGTTGCATTTTTGACATTTTGCATTCGCACATAATTCTACTGCATTGACCGTTATGTTAGCCAGCGAATCAAAAACTTACGCGTGTGCGATCAAGGAGAATTTGCAATAAAAGAAAACAAAAAAAAAAGAAAACGGTGTCAGCAAGGCGCATTTATTAGGTGGCAGCACTACACCAGGTGACTCATATCATCGTCCGTTATTAGCTGTGATTTTTACGTGAGCTGTTGCCGGCAGGACGTAGCCGTGCCTTGCACTATTGAGATGTGCCGACGCTACTGTTGCACAGTGGCATGAAATAATAAAAGTGGTAAAAGGTCCGCAACTTTTGAACTAGTGAACCGATTTCGATGAAACTAACTGTTTTGGAAGAAGTGTTTAACTTTTCAGAAAGTATATTTAGAGGCACCCTGTTGTAAGACAGGGTAGCTCCAAAGAGCCTCAAAGTGGGAAACTGCTGTCGAAATTTTTCGGAGCTTGTAACTTCTGTAAATACCGACCGATCTTAATAATTTTTTCAGCGGGACAATCAACATTAAAAAACATAAATAAAGCACTCAAAGATCACCATTTTATCTCTTTAAGTTTCCAAGTGATTTGACTTGAAATTTTTTTTTAATTTTTGGCCCTGACTTTTTTTAATCGTTAATACATCACTTCTATATTATTAAGCAAAAATCAGTTAGTTTTGTTGCTTTTGAAAGAAAATTATATTACAAATAATAGGAAAAAAATTTTATTTGATATCTCAAAAATTGTAGCAAGGAATAATTTTGCAATTTGGATTTTTGAAAATTATGAGAAAATTTTGTATATTTTGTGCAAAAAGTATTTTTAATTTTTTTCGAATATTTAAAAAACCATTAGGTCTTTGTTAAAAATTTTGATTGTTTCTGAGAGAAGAGGCATCAAGAAAGACTGTGAATTAGATTTTAAAGATTTTTGATAACGCACCCTACATCCAGCATTGGTCGAATATTAGCATTTTTTTGCAAAAAAATCTAATTTTTGGATGTAGCAAAAAAATCGTACGCTCGTTTTTATAAATTTTTTGACGGTGGTAAAATTATTTTTCCCTGTCCACCAAGGGCGCGTTAATGATGTTCGCAGCACCTACAACCAGGCTTTTTCTTAAAGGCCAGGTCACTTGTTTCCAGTGATCTTGCTTCGCTCTACTATCTCACAAGCAGATAAAACAAGGATTTTTGGTATATCCACTTTGCTGCCCAAGCAAGAAGTTCACCATTTTTAGATCAACAAAAACAGATAACTGATATTGATGATAGCAGATCTTTTCTAATACCTTTTTGACATTTTCGTATTTTTCCTTAAGTTTTGTAGAGTGCGCAATTGGGATACAGCCATATCTGTTACCATTGTGCAATAACAAACTTTTAAAGCTTCTAGTAGAGCTGTCAATGAAAAGGCGCCAGTCATCTAGAATAAATTCCATTCCCATTTCACGAAAAAGTGCATGAATATTATTGCAGTACACAAGATCTTCATCTTCGCTGAAAAATGGCACAAAGCCCTCGTCTCTTGTCCGATAAAAAGTTATTTTAGTTTCTGGTTGTAAGCAATTTTTTTCTTTTAGTATGGATGCTAACAGTTCAGCATCTACCTTTGAGAGACAAGTCACGTATCAAATCGCTGAGTTCTTCTTGTGAGAATCTGTGAGATTTTCCAGTATCTACTTTATACTCAATTTTACTGCTACCAACTGCTTCCATTTCATCTTCATATGGCACTAATATTGGAATGTCATCGCTATGTGGTAAAAGCCGCTTAGCAGATTCCAAATTGGGATACTCCCACTTCGTATTCTTGAATCTATTGAATATTGAATATTTACCATACAGAAATAGCAATCGTTATAATGATTTTTCAGTTCCCTCCACAACATAGGCACACCGAACTTCAAACTGCGTTTTTCTTCATTTTTCCACAGTCGTAATGATTCTACGTAATTTTTGCAAACTTTGGGAGGACCCTAAGGCTTCTCTTGATTGGTAACCGATATTACAAAGTACCTCAAGTACAATTGCTCTTGAGCATATTCCCCGCAAATGTAGCAAAGTGCATTCGGGCTGTTTGCACAATTATTTTGCGTCGAACTCATTTTCAAGGTAAATGAAAATAATGTGATTTTAATATATACTTTCAAAATCACAATAACTTTGCAACAAAATCGATAGATACTGTTTTTAGAAAAAAAAATCAGTAATAGTACAGTATATTTGCAGTACAGTAAAATATTGTGTTTTTTTTAATCTAAATTTAATTACAAAAGGCTCTAAAACTGCACATAATTTGTTCACACAATATGACATATATACAATTCTTAGACTTTTTTCTTTATAAATTATCACCGATAGTATTGATATTGTTATGATTTTTATCCACCCATTAGTTTTCTTAACATATGTCCTAACACGAATGCTAGGAATTGACTTTTCTGACTATTTACTCCAATAAAATCTGGCAACCCTGCGAATGACATCCCTGTACGGACGAATGAAGGAACAAGCAACCACGTTGCATTTTTGACATTTTGCATTCGCACATAATTCTACTGCATTGACCGTTATGTTAGCCAGCGAATCAAAAACTTACGCGTGTGCGATCAAGGAGAATTTGCAATAACAGAAAACAAAAGAAAAAGAAAACGGTGTCAGCAAGGCGCATTTATTAGGTGGCAGCACTACACCAGGTGACTCATATCATCGTCCGTTATTAGCTGTGATTTTTACGTGAGCTGTTGCCGGCAGGACGTAGCCGTGCCTTGCACTATTGAGATGTGCCGACGCTACTGTTGCACAGTGGCATGAAATAATAAAAGTGGTAAAAGGTCCGCAACTTTTGAACTAGTGAACCGATTTCGATGAAACTAACTGTTTTGGAAGAAGTGTTTAACTTTTCAGAAAGTATATTTAGAGGCACCCTGTTGTAAGACAGGGTAGCTCCAAAGAGCCTCAAAGTGGGAAACTGCTGTCGAAATTTTTCGGAGCTTGTAACTTCTGTAAATACCGACCGATCTTAATAATTTTTTCAGCGGGACAATCAACATTAAAAAACATAAATAAAGCACTCAAAGATCACCATTTTATCTCTTTAAGTTTCCAAGTGATTTGACTTGAAATTTTTTTTTAATTTTTGGCCCTGACTTTTTTTAATCGTTAATACATCACTTCTATATTATTAAGCAAAAATCAGTTAGTTTTGTTGCTTTTGAAAGAAAATTATATTACAAATAATAGGAAAAAAATTTTATTTGATATCTCAAAAATTGTAGCAAGGAATAATTTTGCAATTTGGATTTTTGAAAATTATGAGAAAATTTTGTATATTTTGTGCAAAAAGTATTTTTAATTTTTTTCGAATATTTAAAAAACCATTAGGTCTTTGTTAAAAATTTTGACTGTTTCTGAGAGAAGAGGCATCAAGAAAGACTGTGAATTAGACTTTAAAGATTTTTGATAATGCACCCTACATCCAGCATTGGTCGAATATTAGCATTTTTTTGCAAAAAAATCTAATTTTTGGATGTAGCAAAAAAATCGTACGCTCGTTTTTATAAATTTTTTGACGGTGGTAAAATTATTTTTCCCTGTCCACCAAGGGCGCGTTAATGATGTTCGCAGCACCTACAACCAGGCTTTTTCTTAAAGGCCAGGTCACTTGTTTCCAGTGATCTTGCTTCGCTCTACTATCTCACAAGCAGATAAAACAAGGATTTTTGGTATATCCACTTTGCTGCCCAAGCAAGAAGTTCACCATTTTTAGATCAACAAAAACAGATAACTGATATTGATGATAGCAGATCTTTTCTAATACCTTTTTGACATTTGCGTATTTTTCCTTAAGTTTTGTAGAGTGCGCAATTGGGATACAGCCATATCTGTTACCATTGTGCAATAACAAACTTTTAAAGCTTCTAGTAGAGCTGTCAATGAAAAGGCGCCAGTCATCTAGAATAAATTCCATTCCCATTTCACGAAAAAGTGCATGAATATTATTGCAGTACACAAGATCTTTTTCTTCGCTGAAAAATGGCACAAAGCCCTGGTCTCTTGTCCGATAAAAAGTTATTTTAGTTTCTGGTTGTAAGCAATTTTTTTCTTTTAGTATGGATGCTAACAGTTCAGCATCTACCTTTGAGAGACAAGTCACGTATCAAATCGCTGAGTTCTTCTTGTGAGAATCTGTGAGATTTTCCAATATCTACTTTATACTCAATTTTACTGCTACCAACTGCTTCCATTTCATCTTCATATGGCACTAATATTGGAATGTCATCGCTATGTGGTAAAAGCCGCTTAGCAGATTCCAAATTGGGATACTCCCACTTCGTATTCTTGAATCTATTGAATATTGAATATTTACCATACAGAAATAGCAATCGTTATAATGATTTTTCAGTTCCCTCCACAACATAGGCACACCGAACTTCAAACTGCGTTTTTCTTCATTTTTCCACAGTCGTAATGATTCTACGTAATTTTTGCAAACTTTGGGAGGACCCTAAGGCTTCTCTTGATTGGTAACCGATATTACAAAGTACCTCAAGTACAATTGCTCTTGAGCATATTCCCCGCAAATGTAGCAAAGTGCATTCGGGCTGTTTGCACAATTATTTTGCGTCGAACTCATTTTCAAGGTAAATGAAAATAATGTGATTTTAATATATACTTTCAAAATCACAATAACTTTGCAACAAAATCGATAGATACTGTTTTTAGAAAAAAAAATCAGTAATAGTACAGTATATTTGCAGTACAGTAAAATATTGTGTTTTTTTTTTAATCTAAATTTAATTACAAAAGGCTCTAAAACTGCACATAATTTGTTCACACAATATGACATATATACAATTCTTAGACTTTTTTCTTTATAAATTATCACCGATAGTATTGATATTGTTATGATTTTTATCCACCCATTAGTTTTCTTAACATATGTCCTAACACGAATGCTAGGAATTGACTTTTCTGACTATTTACTCCAATAAAATCTGGCAACCCTGCGAATGACATCCCTGTACGGACGAATGAAGGAACAAGCAACCACGTTGCATTTTTGACATTTTGCATTCGCACATAATTCTACTGCATTGACCGTTATGTTAGCCAGCGAATCAAAAACTTACGCGTGTGCGATCAAGGAGAATTTGCAATAAAAGAAAACAAAAGAAAAAGAAATCGGTGTCAGCAAGGCGCATTTATTAGGTGGCAGCACTACACCAGGTGACTCATATCATTATGCCAATTCAAATGTTAAATTTGGATTGTGTAAGGTATAAGCCTAAAATCATGCTTTTATTTGGGTATCCATAAACACCCAACGAATATTCAGTTTTGTATTGTGTTTGACATTTACTATAAGAAACATACACTCTGACGATGCTACCTTGTTTTGAAATGTAAGAAGGTAATTTATACCAACAAAGTACATGTGGTTTTTGCTGTTGTAATATTTGTTGTAGAATCACGGGTACCTGATTTATGTGCCTTGCGTGTCAGGAAAAGTAAAAGAGGTTATTCAAGTAGTGGCGAGCATAGCAAGCAGACAAAAATCGGAAAAAAGAACATTAGTGACGCGCAAGAAAGTTTAAAGTAGATGAAAAAGACAAGTTTTAGAAAGAAATAAAAATTTAGTGAACAAAAACAATTCGCGGCATAACGCAGTAACCAAATCTAAATAAAATAAAAGTGGCTAACTGGAACAAAATAAAATTCCACCACGATCGTGCGTAAATACTTCTCTTGAAGCTAATACACATACGTATGTATGCATGTATTCCGTAGTCGTGAGTTTTGTTCCACGCGGAGGAAATATAAGCTTCGCCTCTTTATTGAAAAGGACACTTGGCCACGCTCCATACAAATTCAGTGCTTTAATGAGTGTCAGTGTATAAAAATTAAATGTAAAAGACGCATATACTTTCAAACACGTATTGCATATGCACATTCGCATAAAGTAAATTTTAATGCTCGTCAAAACAAATCTCGAATTTGTGTAGCCCTTTATTTAACGTTTTGCCTCCATCGTGTATTTAGGATGGAAATGCATATATCATCCTGTGTCTCGCCTCTGTCAAAAAAAAAAAATTGTTAAGGTAACATTAGTCAGTGCGCACTAAAAATATCTATTTACAAAAGAAAATCCCAAGTCAGTAAATATACCAGAAAGTAACTGGCAAGTGGAGTCTGCATATTTTCGTTTTACACACATATGTATAAGTGCATGTATGTATGTATGTACGTATGAACGCATGCATACACAGAGCTGGCAAAATACGTGCCCCTGTGAGTTGTAAATTGCAAAATTGCAAAACAAATACATGGCTATCAAAAAAGAACAAAGGAAAAGCGTAAAAGACTCCTTAATTGTTTACATAACGAAGATTTCAAATAAATGAAACGTGAATTTAAAATTAAATATGATTATAATATATATATATATATATATATACATATATATATATATATATATATATATATATATATATATATATATATATATATATGTATATGTTTATATATTATATATATATATGTAAAGTGTTTTCGACATGGAAAATTAAACTGCAAAGTCTTTATAACATACAATTAAACGCAAAAAAAATTATCTAAATCAGAGTTTAAAACGCAATGCAATAATGCTTAACAAACCCGCTCAATGATAACACCCAAACAAAGAATATCATTAGCTCTTAACAAAACTTAACAAATAGAAGTGTCGCTGTGCAAAACCAACGTACAAAATATACCAACAACATCACATCGATCAGCAGCGTAACGACCACAGATGCCAGCATACCGTCCAGAATTATCAGATCCCGAATAAGAATACCAGCAGTTTCAGAATAAGTATTATATTAACATCATATTGATTTATTTTTCCCCTATGTACATACACACATATACATATGCAAATATATTTACACACTGTACCTTCCTTAATTATTAAACTTTAATATTATACAATAAATATTTTTGAAATTAACTATTTTACGAGTACTTATTATACAAATACTTAGTTTACAACTACCTATACTATACCCATTAATTTACCTATTGTACATACACATGTTATATATATTTCCATATTATACAGTCTAGCTAGGTGGATTTACTCATAAATTGTAAAATAAAAGCCATGAATTTGAAAATTAACTAAATCTTATTTCAAAGGCATGCTAGGGAGACAAGCGGCTGAAGGTAAGTTCTTGTAGTCGGTTATTTTAAGGGACAGGTGCGTAATAACGGGTAGGCGGCCTGCCAGGGTGCTCGGCTTTGGCCGACCAAAGAGGGAAATTATACCCAAGTGGCCTAACATCCAGCCACCTTCAAAATCTCTCATTTTCATACATTAATTCTGGAAAACCTCTTGAACTCTCAACATTTTTGCTCAATTCTTATATTTATTGTAGCTATGCTACTTATGGGACGATACAGGGGTTAGAAAATAATTTTCGTAACATAAATAATCGACACTTTTACAGTTATAAATTTAATTTTGTTTTGATTTCTTTGTACTTAAACCAGAGCACGACAATAAACGAAACAAATTTGTTTGATTTTGTTTTGTTTAATTCTTTGAAGTGAGAGAAACAGAAACCATGAGAAGGATTGCTTAATTTTTTTTTATTACTTTGTACTTTTGTTTTCTTTATTTTTTAGATATTCTATAGATTATCTCAATGGTGTCCAAAAGTTCCTTATGGAAGACAAAAACTAATTTATATTCAATACTTATTTTTTGTTGTAAAAACCAATATCCCTGTAGAAAGTACGAATAGTGAAAATGTACTGAGTCGCTTTTGATTTTGTCACCAGTACTACTCTTTAATTATTCCCCATACAATACTTTATGCTACAGACATTTAGCACGTGCTTGTCATTGAAAATCTACTAGTAACACTAAAACAATTGACTAGGTAGTGAATTCATAGCTCTTATGGGAACATGGAGACATACCAACCAGGCATTTACTGGTACATTTCTATACCTTACGTACATACAAATTTATGTATATTGACAAGTTGTTGCAAAATACACCAGAAATACACCACATCTGTTTTCTCTATTTCTTTTATACTTACGAATAGAAGAGAAATTGTAGAGAATGTAACTACTACTAGAATTTTAGTTTTAACATAGAGACACTTGGCCCCAGTCTGACTGCAGGGATGTGCATACATACATAGAAAGAAAAAATATTGTTGCTTTGCGCTTGCGTATATACAGTGAATAAGGACAAAAAAAAAACTAATAAGACAAAGTTGATTGTGTATTTCGTATTTCTAGTGCTGACTGCTGCTTGTGTGTATGTGTATTTCGTTTATAGTATGTTTACACGATACGTACTTCGCTCTCTATTCAGGCTTCACATCCCAATCATGACCGAATCAACATAAAAAATTATAAGAGCGAATCAAGTAGATTCTATATGAATCTACTTGCGAAGCACGTAAAATTGGTATCTTCTCTAACTTTTATCGCAGTTTATCGGCAGTTTAGCTGAACCAGCTATCAAAACAAAATATGTATATGTGTATGTGTGGGTTTGAACAAATAAAAACAAACCAAAAAAACATAGTTGTGATTTTAATATAAATAAATTTAATTAAGTTATGAATAGTAAAAAAAGGAAAAATAAGAAGAAAATATAGGGATGCCTTCAAAAACAAAATCTTGAATGAGTCGAATGTATGTAAGTATGTGTGCTTATGTGTATGCACATATGTATATACGTGCATATGATACGTATGTAGCCAGCTGGAAAAGTAGGCATTAATTACATGAAGTATTATTTTCCAAAGCAAAACAATGCATGCCTTCAAAAACAAAATTTTGAATGAGTCGAATGTATGTAAGTATGTATGCTTATGTGTATGTATGTATGTATGTATGTATGTATATACGTGCATATGATACGTATGTACCCAGCTGGAAAAGTAGGCATTAATTACATGAAGTATTATTTTCCAAAGCAAAACAGTGCATCCCTTAGAACCGATAGGGTAATTTGATCAAGCACAATTAAAATAATTCATTACTTTCCTAGGACATGTTCTGTGTTAACAGTAATCAATTCAGAAATGAAAAATTATACATGATGTGCATTACCTTATAATTTATTATTCATTACCTTTTCCCACTGGGTATGTATATGCGTGCGTATGATATGTATGAATGTGTGAATATAAATAAAACGATGCCACACGAATAGTTATGCCAACTTTTTCAGAGCAAAAAGCACTGTGCCTTCAAGAAAAGCACTAAATGCAATAAAGCCATATTTCGATTTTGTTCAGATATAAGTAGAATATGAGTAGGAAAATAATTTAAGTTCAAGACAAAAGCAAATTAAACAATTGTAATGGGATATTTGATATAATAATTTTGGATATACATATAAAGTAGAACTCGTAAGCTTATATAATCCATAAAATTAAACTTCAGAAACAAAGTAATTTTATTGACAGGATAAAGATTTCAATTAAAATTTTATTTGTACTCTTTTCTGTAACTGCCTAAATTAAATCATTCCGTATAGACGAAATATCAAAACACTTGATTAAAATTTATGTGGAAATGTAGGATTTTGGTCGATATCGAGTCCATCAATTTGTTACTGTAACTCCAGTAATTGTAACTAGAATCGAAATAAAATGAATTCTGCGTGTAACTAGCATACAAATCGAAAAAGTTTGTATGTATTTATGTATATGTACATGCGTATAAATATGTAGGTATGTGTCAATGAATTAACAAAAACTATTTACTATGTATGGATGTACATTAGGGTGTTCTAAAAAAATCCTTTGTTTTTCTCAGAACCAGGTTTCAAACTTTAGGTAAAAAATAGGCCTGTTAAAATATCAGCTAAAGAGATGGTGAGATGGTGCGCATCGCACTTTTCAATTTCCCATACGATTTACATGGTACAAATTGATTTCATTCATTTTGATTGTCATAAGTAAAGAACGGAATGTCCTACAGTAAACTTCTTGGTACGCTTTTGTAGAAAATTAAACGCTCTATAAAATTTTTTGATAAGTTAGCTGGATCAAAAGTTATTTACAGTCCAAATAAAATTTATCCTAAATTTATAGGATTTTTAAAGAAAACAACAGAAATATTATGTTATTCCAGAAAATTTTACCAAGTTCCATACAAAATGCAAACAGGCCTTTTAAAAAATGCCCAAGAAGTGTTTTTCGTTATAATAGGGAAATTTAAAACAATGTTAGAAGTTTTTCAATTTATGACAATCAGGCAGAAAAGTGGAAAATGTTTATTTGTTGTTTTGTGTAAAGCCACCATACTATCACAAATTTATATTTAGTGGATTTGTTAAACGCACTAAAGTCAAAGGTGAAAAAGCACCAATTTCAGGTATTTTTTAAAAAAACCACCTAGTTGAAAAATTCCAGACTGTTAGGCCGGGTTTCCATCTGTGTGCCATGTGCCACACAAGCGTGAAAAAAGCGTAACCACTAATTACTAATGAAAAACAGTTTATTCAGACACGTATTTATTAAGTTAAACAGTTTCATACATAACTAATAGGCAATTTTATAGAATCCAACATGATTGGAAAATTTTTAAATCAATAAATATATGTCTGAATCAAACAGTTTTTCATTAGTAATTAGTTGGTTACGCTTTTTTGGTCAAATGACACACAAGAAATGCTAGATGTAAACTCAGCCTTATGAATTAAAAAGCACTAAATCTAGTGCGAAAAGCACTGAATTGGCACGCTGCACACGAAGCACGAAGGCGTCGTATAAACGGCAAGATTCAAAAACAAGATTCAGAGAGCAAAGCATGTGATTCAACTCGTCGTCTAAACATAGTATTAGCTAGTGCTGAGTGCACTGATGAAAAATGTGGCATAATTGGAACATTTGTGGTACTATTGGTTTTTTGATGGCCCTGTGGTACTCTCTAGGCTATTTTGGCCCTTTCAGCTCAAAATTAAACTACATATGTAACAAACAAACATTTGAGTACACTTTTTAATGGAATTTTCCCCATTTTAAAAACGGAAGATTTTTTATTTAAACAGGTGTCCGAAATCTGCGCCAAATCATGTTTTAAGTGGGGAAGCCAATAGTATTGCACCATTTGCTATTAAACTTTTCCAAAGGAAACATAATTAATAACTAATAAATAAAGGGCAGTATCGCAAGTTCCACAATTTAAAAATCTCAAAGATTTAAGTAGAAGTATTTTTTGGAAAAAGATTTCTGCAATTAAAAATTGTTTGGGTAAACAAACCTTTGCATAGAGATTTATACAGAATTGTTCAAGGAACTCTTTCGATTCCACAGCATGTATGGAAAGAATATTAAAAAAAGTGGTTGAGACTAATGTCCTGTTTCACGATAAAGATATAAATAAATTTATATTGAAAACAACAATAAAATATGAAAATTTGTTTTTGTTTTTAATAAAAATTTTCAGTCGAAAGTTATCTTTCGACATTGTGAAACAGGGCATAATACAAGAAATCGTCTTCATGTAAAAAACATTGTGTCATTTTTAATACAATTTGTGGTGTTTTAAGGATTGTGTAGTGGAGTATAATGTTCTAGTGGTCCTATAGTCCTTGGTTATATTTATGCAGCTGCCAAGGAGGACAGCTTAACTCTAGGTGTTCAAAGGAACTGCCGAAATGTTGAGATTATTAAATTCAAAACAAGGCTGCTAGAGCCGATATGTGTTTCTACTTATTAAGAATCTGTTTTATTAAAATTTGTTCTTGCTTATATACTAATTATGAAAATAAATCTTAATTCTTCTAACTTACACTAGCTTATTACAATTATCTTCTATTTCATTTGTCATTATGGAGGATCATGTTGCACACTTTCACTTGACCAATCATGAAGTCGTTTCTAAAATAAAAACTCAATGGCAATTGAAAGTGAAAGTGTGTCAAATATCTGCTAACGCTGCACATGTGTTATTGATTCTTAATTCTTTTCTTTTATTTATTCTTTCTTGTTCATTGCGTATGCATAGCAGACGTGTGTGACACACTACACCCTCACCCTTAAGAGAAAAATTATAAAAATGATTTTTCTTTTCCTCTCCATAACGACATTACAAAATTTATTTAGAAATATTTTATATAAATTTACAGTTTTACATTGGTTAAAGTAGTACAAATTTTCTTATTCTAGTACTATATTGTATTTTTTTAAGTTGTTGTTATGATACTGTTTTTGTTTTCCGTTGTAATCTATTGAACTGTTTACGCCATTACTACTAATTATTTTATATGGTCCCTTATATAAACTTTGGCCTTTTTTTTATTCTCTATTTTTATTAAAACTAAGTCTCCTACATTAAAATTAATTTTATTGTTGTTATTGCTAGCTAGAACTCTTTTTTTCTTTTGTTTTTACTATTAATTATTTTGCTCTATTTAAGGCAAACTCTAATTTGACTCATAATTATAAATTTTTGTTTTGTTATTTAATATATCAGATGGCATGCATGGTAGTTTTCCGTACACTAGCTCAAAAGGCGTGTAACCTGTATCAATGTGTAGTGCCGTATGGTAGGCAAAAGTAAAGTATGGAATCCACTTGTCCCATTCGTCATCACTTGCTGTTGGTAATAAAAATTCATTTAGAACCCTGTGATTTCTTTCTATTGAAACTAATGTTTCATGATGGTAAGGTGTTGAAAAGACTTGTTTGATTTGTAATAATGAGCATATGTTTCTCATTAGTTCATTTGTAAATTCTGTCCCTCTGTCTGATTTAAGTATCTTGAATTGACCGTATTTTAAAATAAATTGTTCAACTAATGTTTTTGCGGTTACAACTGCGTCTTTCGTTGGCATTGGGTGCGCAATGACAAATTTTGTCAATTCACATTGTATTGTTAAAATGTAGCGATAATCATTTGAAATACGAAGAGGTCCTACAGTATCAACTGAGATCACTTCAAAACTATTATTTGGTGTGGTTGTTAGTATAAGTGCTTCTTTTGTGTGCTTTGTTTGTTTATCTAGGCGCACGGCAGTGCGCCACGCCAAGTTCTGTCCAATGCACGCAGTGTGTATATTTACAGGAAGCCATTCGAGCTGTTTTTGCCCCCCTCATAACTGTTCCCCGCGACCGTAAAATTATGAAATTTAAATCATAATTAGAATAAATTCATGTAACCACACATGCAAAGTTTCAAAGTTTTACAATGAAAGGTTTTTGTAGATATGGAGGTGCAAAAAGTGCATATTTTAAGACATACTCACGGACTCACTGATCACTCTTCAAATTGATGAAGCACTTCCGCTATAGGTAGAGAGCTAAGATTTGGAACACGGGTAGATCTAGGTGAGCAATGAACCAGAAAAATCTGAAAACTCGAAAATTTCAACCAAGGGGGTGGGGCTACGCCCATAAAAATTAAAATCTAAGCTAGTGAGCGGAAATTTGCTACAGAGCTAGGTCTGGGTGAACAATAAACTAAAAAAATTTGAAAATCCGCAAATTTTGGCGAGGAGGGTGGGGCTACGCCCATAAAGGCTAGAATTAAAAAAGCAAATCTAAGGCGCTTAGTGGAAGCAATTTTATTGAAATTCGGCATACATAAAAAAAAGTGGGCGTTGACACTCAGCATATTTAGATATACTATTTCTCTATGTATTATAATCAGTTCGCTCCGAAACTCGACACGAATAATAAAAACTTGCCGAAAAAAATCTTGAGTTTGGAAAAGTGGGCAGGGTTACGCCCATAAATATTAAAAATTAAAAGTTGCGCTAAGGAGCTGAAATTTGATACACCAGTAGGTCTAGGTGACAAACCAACTAAAAAAATCTGAAAAGCCGGAAATTTAAGTCAGAGGGACGGGGCTACGCTCATAAAAGCTAAAAATTAAAAGTTGCGCTTATGAGCTGAAATTTGATAAACGAGTAGGCATAGGTGAGAAAACAACAAGAAAAACCTGAAAACCCAGAAATTTTAGTCAGAGAGGCGGGGCTGCACCCACAAAAATTAAAAATCAAAAGTTGCGCTTATGAACTGAAATTTGATACACAAGTAGGTCTAGGCGAGACACCAACTAGAAAAATCTGAAAAACAAAAAAATTTTACTAGAATGGGCGGGGCCACTCTACTATTGTTCGAAACTGAAAACTTACAGCCTTATTTATAAAACTTATTAAGGCTTTTTAAGAAAAAATTTTATGAAAATTTGCCTTAAAACCCCTCTATAAAGCCTTAATAAGTTATATAAATAAGGCTGTTAATATACAGCTTTTAACTTAAGCCATTTTAGTGAAACCTTGCATATACGTTACACGTATACAATACTATCACCTAAAATAGTGGTCGTGATCACTCCCATAAAATTTTAGCCTTGTGTTTAATCTACATCGGTCTGGCATATTTTAGAAGAAAATTAGCATGAATTATAAGCGCTGCTCTCGACAATATTGTGAGTTTAAAATAGTGGGACGGGTAATGCTCATAAAATTATAAGGTATAGTTCACGCTAGAAAGCAGAATTTTTATACACAAGTAAGTGTAGATTAGAGCTGCAATAGTCGGTCCACTCGATAGTTTCGATAGTTTTATGTAAAACTATCGATACTATCGAATATCGATATCAGTACCACCGAAATTTATCTTTGTGTCGACGAATTTGAATTTATTAAGATACTTGTGACTACTATTTGTCGAATAACACTTGGATTTATAAATAAATTCATATACATACATATGTATTTAAGTACTTATGTATACAGAAGCAGGTATGCGATGTCATATTTACAAATTGTACTAACTTTCAAAAAAATTTTAATTTTTTCAGTACGATTGTACCTTATTCTTTATTTATATTTTTTTAATACTTGTACTTTTTAATTAACTAAAAATCAATTAACAAAATGCCAGAAGGTGCACAAAGGGCTAGTTTTTTTACTAATTAGTTAAACCTAGTTTAACATATATTTGACTTAACCAAGAAACAAAGTTAAACGGGTTTTAACCGCCCCATTCTGTTTTTCAGTGATGGTTTAAATTTGTCAATTTAGCTAGAAATTCATTTATCATTTGATAGTTCTAACTAGAGTTTAACTGCGCAATGTTGCCCGGTTAAACCTAGATTTTTAACTAGATAATCTTTATCTGAAAAACAAAGTTTTAAGTTTAAACTGCAGTTAACTGACAAGTAGAGTTTATCTTTATGTGAAAAACTAGCTCAAAGAATATAAGTTGCTGGAATCTGAATATAAAAGTAACATTTACGATATACTACGTTTATAACCTTTTTTTTTATTCGATTGTTCACAGTCGATGCAAATAGTCAGCTTCTCTCCTTTGGAATAAATAACATTCCTCCAGCAATTCTTTAAGTACCGGAAAACATCGTTTGATTTACTTAATTTTCTAATACCTTCCAGCTAAAGATTAACCCCCTTGTGCAAAAAAATAAGTGAACGTTAAAACCGGGTTTTCTATTGATATTTTTTTAAATGTACACTTCAAGCACGCATTATTTTTTGCATAAGGGGGTTAATATATTTTAATGCTATTTTTGGCATGTAATATAATATAAAGAGATTCCAGTAGTGCTAAATGGGTCATTGCGGTGCTACGGTACTTTTGGCATTAAAATAGCGCTAAAAATATACAATTGTACCAACTTTTCCATCGCTGTACAAAAGCATAAATCAACTACGGATAATTTGCTTCAAAGCTGCCGGCTACTGTTTAATGACTTCGATTATTTTTACTCTTTTAATTACTTGTTGTTTTTGCCGATAGTATCGATAGTGGAAAAAACTATCGATATTTCATTTACAACAAAACTATCGATACTATAGATAGTACTATCGATAGTTTTGCAGCTCTAGTGTAGATGAGTAAGCCAATGGGAAAATCTTAAAACCAAGATGTTTTTTTATTCTCTAAAACTCCAATTTCCACTAGAGAGCTGAAATTTGGTACACAAATTAATCTAGATCAGAGATCACTAAGAAAAATCTAAGAAACCAGTAGTTTCAATCAGGGGATGGGAACAAGCACTGTAAACTCAAAATCAAGTTAAATTTTATTGAAACTTCTCATACATTGCACTTATCCAAAGTAAAAATTTCCTGTTTTGAAAAGCGGCCGTGAGACTTAACCCATAAATCTTAGCTTTTTCTTTCATGTACTTCGGCTTAGCATTTTTTAGTCTATTACTGATGTATTTCCCATTAGCTTTTTCTTACTAGCAGATATAAAATTCGGCGAGGCCAGGCCCATAAAAATTTTACGTAACATCATACTATAGAGAGCTGACACTTTGTAGACAAATAGTCCTAATTGATTTACTCAATCGGAAAATCCAAAAATTAAAACACCAGCTACCCTATTAAAACTTTGCATGCACATTAGTAGTAGGGAATTGCCAATTCTGGACCAATTAAAATTGTTAAATTGTGGCTGAAATTGTTAAATTGTTGCTGAAATTGTTAAATTGTGGGCTGAAATTGTTAAATTGTGGCTGAAATTGTTAAATTGTTGCTGAAATTTTAAAATTCTTGGAAATTTGTGTTTTCGGCGGCGCATTGATGTTTTTTGTTTACATTAGGAGTTTTTTTGTTTACATTAGGAGTTTTTTGTTTACATTAATTTTGTGTGAACGGGTGATTTTTTTTGGGTTACATTAATTGTGATAACGGGTGATTTTTTTGAGGTTTCATATGAGTGTATATGCCGACGGCAATACATGATTATTATTTTTTTCAAATGCCGACGGCAAAACATGTTTATTAATTTTTCCTAATGCCGACGGCAAAACATGAATATAATTTTTTCAAATGCCGACGGGAAAATGATTTTTCCTAATGACGACGGGAAAACGTGAAAGTTATTTCTTCTAATGCTAATGTTCGTGTTGATAGACTGTGAGAATTTGAACGTGATTTGAGTAGGTGGCGTTGTTGCCGTATTATGTAACCATAGGAATTTGTGGATGTGTCTGTCTGTCTGTGAGAATTTAGGTGAGGGTTTGATTGGCAGGGGGCGGGGTGTAGTTGAGGTAGATCGATTGTGTGTATGTGTGTGCGCGTGTGTGTGTGTGTGTCTGTGTGTCTGTGTATGTTTGTATTAATCTCAATGTACATATGTATTTCTGTAGGAGCTTAAGGCTGATTGTGATTTTTGAGGGGCGAAGCATTCTATTAATATGTAACCGGGGGAATCTGTGTGTTTGTATTTCTGTAGGAGTTTAAGGCTGACCATGATTTGGGTGGGCAGGGTTGTTGACGTAATGCTATGGGGATTTGCGAATGCGTCTGTCTATAGTAGTTTAAGGCTGATCGTGATTTGAGGATCTTGTTGGTGTAAATTGGTTATGTGTATGTATGTATCTGTTTCTGTAAGAATTTAAGATGATTGGGATTTATTAGGGACGAGGTGTTCTTGTATTATGTAGCCGGGAGAATCTATGTGTATAGACGTCTGTAGAAGTTTAAGACTATTCATAATTTAGGGTAGGTGAGTGTTGTGTTCTTGAGATTAATTCTGTAATTGTATATGTATGTATGTATGATCATGGGAATTTGTTTATGTATATCTGAGGGAGAATTTAAGGCTCGTCATGATTTGCAAAAGGTGGGGTGTTGTTGAAATTTTCTTGGATATTTCTTATATGAATTCTGCTATGTGTGTGTGTGTGTGTATTTGCGCTGGTATTTATATGTAGGTGGAAATAAATTGTTTTCAGTATCGACATTTGGTACTATAAAATACTATCATATGTTTGGACTTCCCTAATCTTATTATGTTTTTATAATTACGCTTGTTTTATATTTTCTCATACTTAAATTTGTCTCGCGTTAAAGTCTGCCTATATGAAATTTGTTTATATTACAGATTTTGTTTATTTCAATCTTTGAAAACATTTTTTTTTTGTTTTTTTGTCATTGATGTCTTTTGTTCTTCTTGTTGTTGGTGTTATTGTTGTAAATATTCGTCTGTGTATAGATGCGATATATTCAGTTTTTTTTATTTGAAAATAAAAACGTTTTAATTTTTATCTGCGTTTACTTAAAAGTTTGTGAGGATTTTCTGTTTTTAAGTAAAACTGAATTCCTGAAGATACATACTCTATAGTAGTTTTTTTTTTTTTTTTTTTTTTTAACACAAACACAATTCGCAAAGCGATTAGCTTGTCTGCGAAAAACACCCAGGGTCTATGGTGGGAATCGAACCCACGACCTCTGGACTGAGAGGCTAGCATCGCTACCACTCAGCCACAGGGGCACCCTTAATAGCATAGTTAATAGCAACTATAATAGAAATATTCCTTATACTCAATTTACATTTTTTAAAGTTGATGCAACGTTAGTAAGTTAACGTTAGAAATTTTTGGGGTACATAATTTTTTCTAACTATAGACTTTTTTCTTCACTTTCTACATTTGTTTTCGAAATCTTGCTTTGCTTTATGAAAATGTATAAACATTTTTAAATGAAACTGATCCGGCACTCCAGCTTATATACTGATAGTTTTTTTTTCTTTGGTAGTCAACTTACTTCTTTTTTATGTTTATTGATAAACATTTAAAATCAAAAGGGAGCTTTATATTGAAATTATTATTTTCATAATTGTTGAAAACAATCACTAGTTTTTTTTTTTTTTTTGTGATGAAATCATTTGAAGTTGAAGCTGATATCTTTGCTTACTGTTTTAAATTAAAATTTTATTCAATATTTTAAATTAGTCATAATGAACAAACTTATTTTCTTGTTGAAAAGCGATCATCAGAAAACGAAGTGGTTTTCAGAGACTTTAGGCATACCCTTTCGACGGTTCCTCTAGGATACAAGATGACTTTGTTTGACGAAATTTCTGTTGCTTTATACTGATAATATTTTTACATTAATAAGGTACATATATGTTTGTTTTATGAAGGGTGAGCACCTTTCACTTTTATTTGTTGTCATATATGATTTTTTTTTAATTTTATTAAAGTTCAGCGTATTGTGTATATATTTCTGAAATGTTTAAGTGTGTTTTGTGTTCCCATCGGACAGAGTGTACGTATTAGTTGGTCAGTCGGTCTATATTTTTATTTATTTTTTTCTTCTAATGTGCCACTCCTTTTTTCAGATTTTACTACTTGGAATAGAGTATTTTTGTCTAATTTTTTGCTGGGTATATACATTAGGTATGTAGAAATTAGTTTACTTACAAAGAAATGTATGTTTAATAAACAACTATTGTAGCAAATCGATCTCAAATAACTCAGTTACCTCTACCAGCAATTCACCGTCGGTGTTTTCATAAAGTGTTAAAAACAATGAAATATCTATGTTTGGGAGAATTTTTTTGCATCAAGTAGGTATTTCTACATGATGTTTGCTGGTTGACTCCTATCGCATTCATATGTAATGATTATCCACTTAAAAAAGGTCATCATCACCATCAATCACTCCCGTATACAATACATTCATGAGTTGGGTTGATCCAGATACAATTGCTGTCTCATCACCTTCTAACAGCTTTATATATTTTGCTAGTATGCATGCCTTAGCATGCTTCTATCGATAGTGATAGTAAGAGTCCGAGATGTAGTAGTGTTACAATTAAAAATCTTTACTATTAGAATTTACCAGTTCGCTCTTTTGAATTTTTGCAAAGTAGATACATATGTATGTTTGTATTTAAGTGACCACAAAATCATAAAATTTCTTTGCTTACAAAATTGTATGACGTGAGGATTTTTTTTTTTTTTGAAATTATTCATGCTTCGGCATGCTTTCATTTTTTTTCCGTAAATTTATTTAATACTCATACAGATACAGATATAAAGTAAGATCTGTTTGCAGTATGCATGCTTCAGCATGATTCTAGTTGAAGCGCATATTCATTCACTAAGTTTGCTTGATACTTATTCATACACATGTACATTCTTAAAGATTGGATATCAAAGTCCAAATTCCGTAGTTTACCTATATTTTCTAAAGATCTGATAGCTAAAGAAATAAATAGAGCGAAGATCTTCTATAATAATCCCATTTTCATATTGTAAAATTTTGCGTTCTAACGCTTTCGATGGGAAAATATACATACAACTTTATAAAAAGTGATAATATGATGTGCTGCTGAATATTGCACTATGTTATAGTTTATTTTAAACACTGAAGTTTTAGCAAATTTCATTCAGACCAACAAGTTTAGAGAATTCCACTACATTTAGCTAATTATCTAATTCCACTACATTTAGTTAATTACCTTTCTTAAGACCCATCATTCCTAATCAATCCTACAAAAAACAAGATTTTTCGTTTTAATTTAATTTTTATTTTTATTAAATTCAACATTCATTCTTCAAATTACTTTATACTGTATTAAGCACCTTTTTCTCATTTGTTGAGTTAACTTTAATCGTAAACATTTTAATGTTGAGATAAATTTTTCTATTTTATGCACTAAGTAATTCTTTATATATGTATACCAATCCTTTTATATGAACCATTAAAGCTAATTCTTTTCACATCATTCCTTTTAATGCTCAATTAAATCATTGTACTATTGATGCTTTCATATTAAGTAATGTTTAATCTTCTATTTATGTATGAGTTTTCCAAAGTATTTATTAAAAAGTTCCTTAGAATCATCTGTTTGTAAGTTTTTTGTTTTTTTTTTTTGGTACCCGTGCCACTTCAAAAATATTTTCCATTCCTTGGTTTTTTGAGTGCAGCTTTTATTTTCAGCTGTACTACAATTTGAGAATGTGTCAATTACAGTCTTCAAAAATCAACAATTTCTATTTTCTGTAGAATAGTTCTCCATTTCACCTAACTTAGCTCCATAAAACTTCATATATTCCTGTCATTGCATCTCTACAAGCACAAACAATTTTCGAGTTTTAAAATGGAGTTCGTTTACTAAATTTCTTTTTAAAGACATTGAGTTGTTTTACAGATTTTTTCGATAGTGTGGTGATCTACATGTTGCACTTTCAGCTATTTATACTAACATGTAGTTAATTTTCTAATCTATATATTTAATCGTACAACTCTTCAATTTATTTTTAATTATTTAATTTTTAGAATTCCTTTTTAATTTTATAACTCTCTTCCTTCTCTAATTTTATTTCACGTTGTAGTTCACCAATATGCATTTGAATATATTCTTGAATTATATCAATGCCTTAAGCTATATTATTAATTTGTTCTTTAGTTTGTCGATTTCAGTTTCCAGAAAAATTAACTTATATCATCGTTCTCTGACGGAGAACGATGATAATTCTGTATGCATACATTAGTAGTAATTAAAATCTTTTTATAGATTTCGAGTTCAAATTTATCATAATTTTTTGGTATTTTATCAAACATTAGAGAAAATAGTCCTAGTGTTAGAGCCCATATTTGACCACCAACTTGTATTTCATCTTCATTCAGTTTGAGGTTACTATCACCATTAATTTGTATATAATTCATTTCTTCCTTCCAATACTGATAAGTCTTCGGAATTGGAAGTCTTTGAGTACAAATCATCGTCATCATCATTCTCAGTATTAGCATCATTAAATAAGATGGTATTATCAAATATTCTTCCTTCTGCTAGTTTCTTTGGTGTACTTGTCTCTATCTTGACTGATGGTTTCTCATGCTTTAAACTTTTATATTTTCAACTTCTGTCTTGATTTTACTTTTTTCTTTCATAAGAATTCTTTTAATATTTTTAGAACTATTTATGAATTCTTCTGTTATAGGTTTAAATGCATCTCTTAGTTGTTCATTTGTATCTATTTCACTAGTTTTTATACTACGAAGCTTTTTCTTAATCACATTTGTTCTCCACACCAAATGCTTTAAAACTTTCTCATCCATGTTTGCTAACAGCAAATTCAGGTATCGGCTACTAGATCAGCTTATCGGGAGCTGATCTGGGTTTCAGATCAGCTTATCAGGAGCTGATCTGGTTTTCAGATCAGCTTATCAGGAGCTGGTCTAGTTATCAGATCAGCTTATCAGGACCTGATCTGGTTATCAGATCAGCTTATCAGGAGCTGGTCTGGTTATCAGATCAGCTTATCAGGAGCTGGTCTGGTTATCAAATCAGCTTATCAGGAGCTGGTCTGGTTATCAGATCAGCTTATTAGGACCTGATCTGGTTTTCAGATCAGCTTATCAGGAGCTGGTCTGGTTATCAGATCAGCTTATCAGGACCTGATCTGGTTATCAGATCAGCTTATCAGGACCTAATCTGGTTATCAGATCAGCTTATCAGGAGCTGGTCTGGTTATCAGATCAACTTATCAGGAGCTTGTCTGGTTATCAGATCAGCTTATCAGGAGCTGGTCTGGTTATCAGATCAGCTTATCAGGACCTGATCTGGTTATCAGATCAGCTTATCAGGAGCTGGTCTGGTTTTCAGATCAGCTTATCAGGACCTGATCTGATTTTCAGATCAGCTTATCAGGAGCTGGTCTGGTTTTCAGATCAGCTTATCAGGAGCTGGTCTGGTTTTCAGATCAGCTTATCAGGTAACAGATCAGGCTATCAGGAGCTGTTCAGATTTTCATTTCAAGATATCTGAGTCAGATTTAGTTATCAGTGTACAAGTAGCTAGCCATTTAGAACATTTATATACATGAAGTTTAAAGTCAAATGAAATACGAAAAAGTAAAGTTTTATGTAGTAAAATTATTTTCTATAACGATCATCGTTTAATTCAATATCTTTGCTTATAATCAAAAATTCATATTTAGCCTTTCAACATGCTTTTTATTTTTCTCACCTTACTTAAACATTAAAATTACATTTGCATTGTCTCTTATTAAATGCTTATAGCCATATTCATAAAAATTTTAAACAGCATTTCAAATGTTGTTTTAGCAAAATTCGCTAAAATTGTATTCATAATAGAATATTAGCTTAAAAAACGTTTTTTAACTTGCGTAAATCACCAAATCTTATAAATTAAATGCACCCATATCAAAAATAATTTTGAGTTTACGTCGTTGTAGTTTTGCTTTGTCTGTATGTATGTATGTATGCATGTATTAAGAATTATGCTTATGTTTGGCACAAGTAGAATGAGTCATCATTCTTCTGTCGCCCCATACAAAAATATACACGTACACGTACATATGTATGTATATTATTCTGCTTTCCACATGCAACATCAGCAAATATCATAATTGAAATGTATTAAGCTTCATTACTAGAAAAAAATAAATGTATAATAACCCATTCTTTTAATTATGAAATTATGCAATTTCTTTAACTATTCATATTTGTAGTAGTATATAGATAATTTTAGTACAAATATATGTTTTTAAACGGGAACTGGGCATCTGGCTTAGATTAAAATTTTAAAATTCTTGAAATTTGATACCTACGAGGGTGGTTCAATAAGTCCTTTAAATATTTTTCGAGGGTGGTTCAATAAGTCACTCTTATTTTTGTAACATAAGAAGTTTTTGTTTACATTAAGTCTATGTCTGTCTGTCTGCCTGACCGTGGAAATTTGAGTCTGTCAGTGATTTGGGTTGTGTAATAATTTCTGGGTGTCCTTTGTCGGAGTTATGGGTAATGAAACTTTAAAATTTTAATTAAGTTTGGATATTTTAGTATAGGTGGGTTTATTAATTTTTCTTTTAATTCATGAAAAGCATGTTGGCATTTTTCTGTCCATATGAATATTGTCTTCTTCTTTAAAAGTGCGTTTAATTCCTTTGCAATGTCAGCGAAGTTTGGTATAAATCTTCTGTAATAATTGCAAAATGCAACAAATCGTCTTACTTCGTCTGCGTTCTTTGGTGTGGGGTAGTTTTTTATCACTTCATATTTTGACGGGTCAGTTTTTACCCCGTCTTTTGTTATTAAGTGTCCTAAATATATTACCTCTGGTTTTAGAAACTTACATTTGCTTGGGTTTAGTTTTAGATTGTATTTTTGTAGTCGGTCTAGTACTTTAACTAAATTTTGGTTGTGATGATTCAAACTACAACCATACACAATTATATCATCCAAATACAGAAATGCCTCTGATTCTAATCCTGATAAAGCATTGGTAAGCATTCTTTGAAAACTGTTAGAAGAAATCTTCAATCCGAATGGAAGTCTTTTAAACTGAAAATGTCCTTGTGATGTGGAAAATGCTGTTAATGGTTTGGAGTCTCTGTCTAGTTTAATTTGATGAAAAGAACTAGTCATATCGAGAGTAGAAAACCATTTTGCTCTACCTAGTTTGTCTAAAATGTCTTCTAGTCTGGTTAAAGGAAATTTGTCATTAACGATTTTGTCATTTAGTTTTCTAAAATATATGTTTTTGTCTTCTATGCTTTTCTTTGGTACTAAAAGTAGTGGGGCATTATAAGGGCTAACTAAAGGTTATATTATCTCGTCGTCCAGCATTTTGAGTACTTCTTCATTTATTATGTCGCATGTGAGTGTGGTAGTCTGTAGAGCTGCAAAACTATCGATAGTATCGATAGTTTTGTTGTAAATGAAATATCGATAGTTTTTTCCACTATCGATACTATCGGCAAAAAAAACAAGTAATTAAAAGAGTAAAAATAATCGAAGTCAGTAAACAGTAGCCGGCAGCTTTGAAGCAAATTATCCGTAGTTGATTTAAGCTTTTGTACAGCGATGGAAAAGTTGGTACAATTGTATAATTTAAGCGCTCTTTGAATGCCAAAAATACCGTAGCACCGCAATGACCCATTTAGCACTACTGTAATCTCTTTATATTATATTACATGCCAAAAATAGCATTAAAATATATTAACCCCCTTATGCAAAAAATAATGCGTGCTTGAAGTATACATTAAAAAAAATTTCCATAGAAAAACCGGTTTTAACGTTCACTTATTTTTTTTTTTGCACAAGGGGGTTAATCTTTAGCTCGAAGGTATTAGAAAATTAAGAAAATCAAACGATGTTTTCCGGTACTTAAAGAATTGCTGGAGGAATGTTATTTATTCCAAATTCATCTGCAAATGTGGAAATTTTATTTTCGTACCAAGGAGAGAAGCCGACTATTTGCATCGACTGTGAACAATCGAATAAAAAAAAGGTTATAAACGTAGTATATCGTAAATGTTACTTTTATATTCAGATCCCAGCAACTAATATTCTTTGTGTACTTTCTGGCGTTTTGTTAATTTATTTTTAGTTAATTAAAAAGTACAAATATTAAAAAAAAATAAATAAAGAATTAGGTACAATCGTACTGAAAAAATTAAAATTTTTTTTGAAAGTTAGTACAATTTGTAAATATGACATCGCATCCCTGCTTCTGTATACATAAGTACTTAAATACATATGTATGTATATGAATTTATTTATAAATCCAAGAGTTATTCGATAAATAGTAGTCACAAGTATCTTAATAAATTCAACATCGTCTACACAAAGATAAATTTTGGTGGTACTGATATCGCGACGGCCGCCAATCGTCTCTTACGATAAAACTTTACAGTTAGTGTCTTAAAAGTTATCATCAATTTTCGCATTTTGGTAATTCTAAACCATGGGTAGGCCCATAAAATTTTAAGTTCAATAAAAAAGTATATTTTCGATAATATGCCACTTACGATAAAATCGAAAAAAAGGCTTGATATATTTTTATATACTAATGAAAATGTTGAGGACTCTGGATTTTTTTCGAGTCAAATGTAGTTTATGTGGCAACTTTTATAAAACTATTCGATACTATCGATAGTATCGATAGTTTTACATAAAACTATCGAAACTATCGAGTGGAGCGACTATCGATAGTTTTGCAGCTCTAGTAGTCTGTAGTTTTTTATGTAAACTGGTGTGTTGTCTGGGGTCGTGATTTTCTGCTTATAAAAATTGTTGACACTTAATTTTTCGTCTTCTAAATGAAAAATATTTTGATATTTCTTAAATCTTCCTTTTAATTGTGTTTTTACATAGTCGTCATTATGTTCCAACTGTAGTTCCTTTAATACTTTTTCAAAACGTTCGTTGTTGTTTATACTATTGTAACTTAATACTTCATAATTTTTAAGTGGGTCAGTTTCGAGTTGAATGTCTTTTATTGTTACAGTTTCGTCAGTAGTATTTAAAATTTTTATATGTGTCATCCCGCTTTTGGGTGCTATTGAATTATTTAAAAATATTTCCTCTTGTAATTGTTTATTGAATATGACTCTATCCTCTTCCAGCTCTAATTTTATTGCTTGTATTATTTCTGTTCTTGGCGGTATTTTTATTTGTAACAATTTAAATGATTTTGTATGCATTGGCAGAGTTATGTTGATATTGTTTGTAAATAATGAAATTGTAAATGTTTCATAATCCATTTTACAAAGATATTCCTTTAAAAAATCTCTACCTATTATTCCGTCAGTTTCTATAGGAAAATCTGATTTTACTAATTGGAAAGAGTATCCACATTTCTCATCTTCCAAAGTCAGTTCTAAGTTTATTGTGCCTAATGAATAAATTTCCTCTGTAGTAATTCCTGTCAGTTTACATTTTTCTTCTGGGTTAAATATGCGCCTGTATCGATAAGAAATGTTAACTTCTTATTTTTTTATTCTGTTAATATAAAATTTGTGTTGTTATCTGATACTTTTTAAATTCTTAGTTTTGGCTGTCCGGAATATCTATGTATCCCGAGCCTGTTACGTTTCCCGACTGTTGTACAGTGTGTACATGTTTGTCATTAAAATTTCTTCTATCATTGGTCCTATTGTTCGCAAATCTGTTATTTTGGTTAAAATTGCTACTTCTATTGTTGCTGAAATTGCTGTTTTTATTTTTGTTATTATTGAAATTATTGTTTCTGTTGAAACCAGTGTTGTAATTAAAATTGTTCCTGTTATTGTGCTGGTTAGAATTAAATGTATTGTTGAATCTGTTGTGATTATATTGAGGAGTGTAAGTATGTAGTTGTTCTTTTCTAAAATGCAAAATAGAATTATGATTTGCTTTCTGTTCATTTTCCAATTCCAATGCGAGTTCAGACGCTTCTTTTTAAGGAGTTAGTCGTGCTGCACATATTGTCGATTTATAGTATCCATTCAAACCTTTTTTAATGTTTCTAATGCCGATTTATTGTTTAATTTTAATATAACATTCTTCTCTGGTTCTGGCGCTGTATTTCCTAACTCTGCAATTCCTAGATTATTTAATTTGTCTATTATATTTGTTATTTTTTCAGTAAAAGAGTTTACGGACATTTTCCTTTGGAATAAGGAATTTAGTTTGTTTTGTAATTGAAGCACCCAATGCAACAACCGGATAACTCCACTTTTTTGCGAAATAGCTTTTTTAATGCAGAAAAAACCAAAAAAAAAAATCTGCGTCGTTCGGTGCACAAAAAACACATCTAACTTGACTCTAGGATACGGAAACTCTGAAACTTTGAAGTTTTGTTTTCAAAACGGAGCAAGAACACGACATCTCCTGGAGTTGTCTTGTTTGTCTTGTCAAAAAACACAAATTTTTCAAAACATGTTCTGTTCTGTGTTTATTTTTATTTACGTTCGTGCTGTGTGTGTGCGAAAAAATGATTACAGTATGTTGTTGAGTATGTTGAGTATGTTGTGTGTGTGTTTAGCGGCCGCGTCTCTTTTTTACGCTCTCTGTTTTTTCTTTTATACTATATGTCATCGTTCTAAAAAAAAATGTGTCAGTTGGTTCTTGGTGCTAGGATACGGTGCAAGTATAGTTACATGTGTTAATAATAAATTTAAAACAATGACTGAAAGTGAATCAGATTTTTCCATATCGGGTTCCGAATATAAAAATTGATCTGATGATGAGGAGACATCGAGTAGTGTTGATACTTTACCTGTTCAAAAAGGTAACAAATTCATTAAAATGTTTAAGTTTTCAGTTAATGTTATTGTTTGTATGGCTTTAGGAAAAAAGCGTGTGCGCAATCAGAACGCGTGGAAAAGGAACGTAGTTAAAAGGAAGAGAGCAGAAGGCAAAAAGTATACAAACTGTAAGGGTAATAGCGTTGCAGCAAAAACAATGGGCCGGCCTTGCAGTTGCAAAAAAAATGTTTTGATTCTGGACGTCAGAATCATTATGCCAAAGTTTTTCAAGAATTTAATAAGCTGGGAAATAAAGAAAAGCAAGATGCATATTTGTGTGGATTAATAAGGCAAAATGCAGTTAAGAGGCGTCGATCTGCGAGTGGGAATGAAGTGAGAAAATTCCAAAATAAATATTTTATACGTAGCATTAAACATGAAATAGAGGTATGTAAAAAAGCGTTTTGTTCAGTTCATGGAGTCCATAAAAGTCGCATCGAAAGACTCTCAAGATTTTTGCTGGAAAAAGTAACTGCGCCCTCTGACACGAGAGGTCGTTACGCAAACAGAGTAAATAAGATTCCAGAAGATGTTGTTCAAAATATTGACAGCCATATTAAAAGTTTCCCAAAAAGATTTTCTCACTACAGGCAAAATAAAAAATCGAAGTACTTAAGTTCCGATTTAAATGTAAGGAAAATGTATACTCTTTACTTAGAAAAGTTTAAGCCAAGCGCTTTTGCATTGATGGCTGAAGAAAATGGTAACCCAAAGCCAATAGTTACATACGATTTTTATAGGGAATACTTTGCGAAAAATTTTAAGCTTTCTTTTGGAGCACCTAGATCAGACACTTGCCAGACGTGTGATAGCCATGGAAACAAAATAGCTGCAGCTGATTCTGAGGAAGAAAGACGTGCACTCAAAGTTGCGATAGATCTTCACGAAAAGAAGGCTAAGGCGTTTTATGATGATCTACGCGAAAAAAGCTGCTTACAAGACCCGACAGTTGAGTGCCTTACTTTTGATTTCCAACAAAATTTGCCAGTTCCGCTAATACCATCGGGTGATGTCTTTTATAAAAGGCAGGTATGGGTGTTTAATTTTTGTATTTATCAATGCAGTACCAAAAAAAGCTACATGTACATGTATGATGAGACAATCGGGCAAAAAGGTCCAAATGAAGTAGTCAGCTTTTGGCATCATTTTATTGAACACATTATGAGTGAAACTATGAGAAAATTATGTTTATTTTCCGATAATTGCGGTGCTCAAAATAAAAACAACACTCTTGTCCAATATTTATATGCTGTTGTAAAACACAAAAATATAAGCCTTATTGAACATCACTTGCCAGAACCAGGACACAGTTTTTTGCCCTGCGATCGCTCTTTTGGCGTTATAGAGAAACAGAAACGTCGAGTAGAACGCCTTTACCTGCCAAAAGACTGGCAGAATTTAGTGGAAAAGTGTTCCAAAAAATTTAAAGTTATGTCAGTGAGCAATGCGAACATATTTGATTTTAAAACGAGTTTGGCTCCGTTTTACAAGAAAACAGTCACGAACAAAGATCATATTAAATGGACCATTTCAAAATATCGAAAATTTTGCTACAAAAAAGAGGAAAATGTCGCAAGTATTTCAGCTTCTTGTAATCACCATGGGCCATTAACAAAATTCGATATAGCAATGAAAGCAATGAAAGCAAACTTCCAGGATAACCCCTTCGAGCCAAAACTTTTATACACAACTAATCTAGCCCTCAACGCGAAAAAAATATGACGATGTTATGAGCTTGGCACAAAAGTATGTTCCTCCATCGGATATACATTTTTATGATAATTTAATCTCGCTGCAGTCTATTCAAGAAGCTGAAAACACTGACTATGAAGATGACAACGAAGGACCCCTTTAATTTTTACCAATATCGGTGCAAAAACAGGACAAGTCCAAAAGCAAAATTATTTTTTTTTATTTAAAATAAAACTTTGTAATATGTTTTTGAATTAAACAAATTTGTTTTGATTATTTCTTTTCAAAATTAAATAATATTTAGCAATTCTTTTGGTTTCTTATTTTTGAGAAAGTTTTTTTTGATTTTCTCAACATTTCAAAAAGTGGAGTTATCTTGTTGTTGCACTGGAGGCTTCAATTCAGGAATTGTTTCTCGGTTCTTGTACTTTTCTTTCAAAAAAATTCTTTAATTCATCGAAACTGTTTGGTTTTGAGTACGTTCCTAAAGTTGTTCTGACATTCGAAGTTAATTTTGTATGGTAGATGTACTGAAGAAAATCTACTTTCGCTGTATGTGATAGAGTTTTATTAATAAGTTTTGCAGTAATTATGAAACCTTCTAGTTCTAAGTAATTACCACTGAATAATGGAAGTGCTTTTGAAGCTGTTTCTATGCTAAATGCTGTCATCGTGATATTTTTTATTTTCTATGTCTTTAGAGTTCTCTAGCAAATTTTTTATTCTTGTGTATATATTATTGAATAATTTACCATGTATGTGGAGTATTGATATGAAAAATTATGCTAAATCTCAATTGTATGAATAATAGAGATGTTATTATAATCACTCGCAAATGTTGATTATAATAATTGGGTATAGGAAAGAAGTAAAGGGATTAAATTGAGAGCAATAAGAGTTTAGGTTGCTTACCAATTGTATGGGGGAGAATTTTCAACTTATTTGAACTGGTTAAATATGCGGGTTTGTGTAGATTTAATTATATGAATTAGTATTTATTTCACGTAATTATCTTAACGTACTTACAATATGAGATTATAAGGTAACTTTTGGGTTTGAGTTCTACCAAAAGAATGAAAAATGTGTCTCTATCTTAACTTAAGATACGTCGGCTTTTCCTTCATTGGAAACCCGAAGGTATGTATAACACTTACAATACTAAACAAGTGTTACAATTCTATTTATAACTTAATTTTCAGCGATTATTTATATTTTAGGATGTAGGTAAGTAACTTCAGGTAGGTAATAAACTTCAATGTAAATGAGTATAATATTAAAGTATAAGTATAAAGGTAAATATATAAATGCAAATTCAATATTAATATTAATAACTTTAGGTAATTATTAATATTTAAATGTTGTTCAAATGAAGTTTGGACATGGCGCCGGCCTTGCCTTTAGGCAGTAGATGCCACCTTGTCGTTGATACATAAAACATTTGCCAAGGATTTTATGGCTTCAGCGATGATTTTGGCATTAGGCACAGATGACACCGTAAGAGTTGGTACTGCTGACTGTTCGACGGGTCGTTTTAACTTTTTTCTTTGGTGTAGTTGGCTGGTGCTAATTCTTCTTCGAGGCTTACTTTTATTTGATGAAATTTATCACACTTTTTACAGGTTTCCATTGAGGTGCAGGATCTCAAATCGTGGCTTCTTGCTAAGCAATTGTTGCAATACATATATATATCCACAATGTCTTGTCGCTCTTCTATGCTCATATGCAAAAATTTATTGCAAAAGCGGAGTGCGTGATATAGTAGTACTGAGACGATGCTTACGATCCATGGTTTCACGGTTGCCTGATAATCTTCTTCGGTTGCTGCAGGAAGAAAATCGGAAGCATTATTAGGAGGTTATAAACTTCGTAGAGGGATTATCAGCAAAATTTTTGGTATGTTTTGTTTTTATAAATTGTGTGGTTTACTTAGCTGCTGAGGCAAAAGGTATGTAAAGTAGAATATAAATATGTGTTTTATACAAATGTATTTATAATAGCGCGTATATAACCGTGAGTATTTTGTATAAAGTGTTAGAAATAGAATTTTTACTTATGAATTTTACCATCTAAGAATGGTAAATAGCATAACTTTACGAATGGTCGCGTTATAATTCCAGTTGCTGTCCGGACGTCAATAATACGTACGTTTTAGTCTGAGCCTGGGTCGGTATTCTCAACTCTTCCTAATCGCCATTCATGAAGTGGTTGTAGATTATCAATTACGATTAAGGGATCTCCTACTTTGAGGTTTGGAAATGAGTTTATCCACTTATATCACGTATGAAGTGCTTTGAGATAATCTTCTTTCCATCTTACAGAAAAATTATGGTGAAGAGCTTTTAATTTTTCCCATCTTTTTATGAGGGACATATCTTGAGAGCTTTGCTCTGGGAGAGCCATAAGTGGAGCTGTTTTTAGGAAATGTCCTGGAGTTAGAGCTGTTAGATCTGCAGGATCTTCAGACAACGCTGATATGGGACGTGAATTTAGAACTCCTTCTATGCGGGTTAATACCGTAGAAAATTCTTCGAAGTGGTATTTAAAGCTTTTCACTGCAGCTTCCCATAAGCCGCCCATGTGAGGAGCATGTGGGGGATGAACTTCCATTCACACCCATGAGCTAGATATTTTGTGGATACATCTTGGGCAGAAGTTTTTACAAACTCATTAAACTCACGCTCGAGTACTTTACTGGCACCAAGAAAATTTCTGCCGTTGTCCGTTACTACCCTTTGGGGGAGACCGCGCCTCCCAACGAAGTGCGCAAATGCCGCTTGGAATGCAGCTGAGGACAAATCGGAGCACGGCTCTAAGTGGATTGCTTTTGTACTGAAACATACAAACAAACTTACGTATAATTTTAAGTATATAGACTTCCGTAAAGCAGAGGATTTTAATTCAAAGGGGCCAGCAAAGTCTACACCTGTGATCTGGAAGGGAAGAGAAAGTGTGCATCTTTCGGGAGGTAAGGGAGCCATTATTTGGGAACAAGACTGTTGCCTGTTAATACTGCACGTCTTACAATTTCTTATGATACCTTTTATACGAGGTTTGAGTCGGAAAATGTGAAACTCGGTTTGAGCCATTCGATACAATTGGATGCATTTAGCATGTGCAAGAAATTCGTGAAGGTGATTAAGGTAGAGATGACAAAATCTCGAGTTAGCTGGCAAAATTATGGGATATTTTTCATTATAAGGGACTGATGACTGGGACAATCGTCCATTGACTCTCATTATTGAATTAGAGTCAAGAAATGGATTCAAGTTTCTGAGTGAGCTTTTACTTGACACAACTTTTCAGTTACTCAGGTCTTGATATTCGTCTTTATAAAAAGTTATTTGTGCTAAAGTAATTAGACTATTTTTTACAAATTTCATTTCGCCGTGAGTTAAATTGAGTTTGAGGTTTTGATTGTCATTGGGATTTAGGTTTTTTACATTTATTAAAAAATCGTAAAACATAGCATATAACTCGTAGAGCTCTGCTGAATGATGAAAAATCTTTTAGAAGATCACTTATTTCTACTTCTATATGTAGGGACTGAATTTGTGTACATTCTGTAACTACCAGAGGATTTCACTTGGGCCATTCTGAGTAAGGTTTGCTTAACCATGACGGACCATGCCACCACAGAGAATTCTGAGCAAGATCTTGCGGTCCGCACCCTCTGGTTCCAAGATCAGTTAGATTGTCCTTAGTTGGGACATATCTCCGCGTTACATCTGCTGTTAACGAGTGAATTTGAGATATTCTGTTTGCACCGTATGTTTCCCATGGCATAGGACGTTTTGAGAGCCAACCTAATACTATGGAAAAGTCAGTCCATAAATATATTTCTTTAGTATTTAAATATAGGGATGAGATAACATAATTTACAAGATTTGGTAAGAGTACGGCTCCATTTAACTCTAAACGAGGCAGGAAAATTGTTTTGATAGGAGCAACCTTACATTTGGCTAGGTTGGTAAAAGTAATATGTGTGGGGGTGAGACATCTAATCTACACTGCTGCACAAAATGCGCCTTTAGATACATCAGAGAATCCATGTATTTGGATAGTGTCTGAAACTTTGTATTGTATCCAACTAAATCATTCCATTTTTTTAGAGATTCTGCAGAAACGTCTTCATCCCATTGAAACCCTTCTAACCACAGCTGCTGCATAATAATCTTTGCTCTTACAACCACAGCTAACCACCCAGCTAGGTCAAATAGTTTTGCAACTGATGAAAGGATTTAACGTTTAGTGATGTTTGTAGATTTTTCTAGCGGGCAAAAACTATACGAGAATGAGTCAGCCCATTTTTGAAATAGTGTTGAACAATGCTCGACCTCTGGGGGAAATAAGACGCGAACCCCAGAACGTATGCTTAGCATTGTAGTCGCCAGCTGCTACAAAACAAGTTCCAAGAGATTTGTAGAAATCCTCATATTGATTCTCAGTGATTGAAAATCTGGGAGGGGAGTAAATTGATGATATAACAAAATTTGTACAAAAACTTTCAATGCCAATATTTGTTGCTTGTAGGTGTTCTTCACAAATGTTATCAAGAACATAGTGCTTGAGTCTTGACTTTATTAGAATTGCTGATCCACCGCAAGCCCTTCCTCTAGGGTCCTTTGTATCATATATAGTGTAGTCATAAATTTTAAAATTCTTCTGGAAGTCAAATGAGTCTCAGATACTAACATTACATCAATATTTTTTTCCGTGAGGAAGTGCTCAAGTTCATTTTTATGTTGGCGAATGCCGTTTGCGTTCCAGAAACATATTGTTAACGTGTTCATGGCTTATTAATTAATGTTTGAAGCAGAGTATTCTGCATTCGCAGCATTTCTTGCATCATGCTAGTCATATTTGTTGTAAAATTGTTTATAGTTTGCACCAGATTTTCAATAGTAGCTTCAAGGCGATTAAAATTAAAGCTTGCGTCAGTATTTTTTGAATTATTTGACGGGGAAACATTTTGTGTGGGAATTGAATTTGTCTTAGCAGCATCTGCATACGATACACGGCTCAAGTTCAACACGAAATAGGGGTTGGGGAATCTTCTCTCTGTTTATTATATTGGACACATTTTTTACCTTAAACCCCTGGAGGACGAGTGCATCTTTTATTTCTTCGGGAACAACATAAGAATCTATGCCCTTCAATACGATCTGCATGCCTTTAGCGCTCTTAAGCTGGTATGTGTAGAAGCTTGTTTTATTTTTTTCAAATTCAGCAACCATTTTGCGGAAATCTTTTTCGTCATAAATTTGGACTTTAGTTTCATCGATGTTGCCACGTTTTATTGGAACAATGTGAAATTTATTCTCAGCAATGACCGAAATTAATTTTTTTCATAAGGGCATTTGAATTTTTTTGTCTCAAATAAATTGGTGGCTGCTTGGATATTTTATTCGAGGATACCTCGGGTTTGTCGTTGTCATCTTGCAAAATTTTAAAGCGTTTTTGGCGATTAGTTGAGGCTGCGCTGTTATCCCTAGACATTTTTGGAGCTTTACCACGGTTATATATCTGTCCATTCCGACTTGTACCTTGAGTTTTGAGCCGCTGTTATCTGTAGTGATAACTTTGTTAAGTCATGAACACGAGCCTGAAGGGGATGATATTACTGGCTTATATGAAGAAGTACTAGGCAACTGTAATGTTAATGCATCATTACTATTTGGCATTGGACAAAGCGAAGTTGATCGCTGACGAAAAATTGGCTTTGACGTTAAAAAAAGACTTTCATCAGATTTATTATCGATATTTTTTTCATTAAAAGTTTTTATTAACTAAACTTATTTTATACTTCACCACGAATAAAATTGGTATTTCAAATAAAAAATTAAACTTCAAAAATTGATAAGATGTTTTCAGGGTTGGAAAACTTTAACTTTTTTTCTTATACAAAAGTAACTTACTAAAACAAATTTTTTCTATAAATTAAAAATATCTAATGTTTTTAAAAGAAAGAGATTGATGTAAGAAATCAGAAAAACAAAAAGGATGATTCTAGGGTTGGAAAACCTACGATTTTTGTGATATATAAAATTAACTACCGTAAACTAATTTTTTATTTATTTTTATTAAATAAACTTATTTTATACTTCACCACGAATAAAATTGGTATTTCAAATTAAAAATTAACCTTCTAAAATTAAAAAGATATTTCCAGGTTTGGAAAACTTTAACTTTTTTTATACAAAAGTAACTTACTAAAGCAAATTTTTCCTTTTTCTCTATAAATTAAAGATATCTTATATTCTCAAAAGAAATAGATTGGTGTAAGAAATCAGAAAAATTAAAAAGGATGATTCCAGGGTTGGGAAACTTACTCTTTTTGTGATATAAAAAATTAACTACTGAAAACTAATTTTAATTTTTTTTAAATAAATAAAATTATTTAATACTTCAGTACGAATAAACTTGGTATTTCAATTTAAAAAACCTTAAAACACGTTTCTAGGGTAAACCTTTTTTACAGAAAAGTAACTTACTAAAGCAAATTTTCCCTTTTTCTCTATAAATTAAAGATATCTTTTATTCTTAAAAGAAAGAGATTAGTATAAGAAATCAGAAAAATCAAAAAGTTTGATTTCAGGTTTGGAAAACCCACACTTTTTGTGATATAAAAAATTAGCTACCGAAAACAAGTTTTTATTTTTTTTCCATAAAGTAAACTTATTTTATACTTCAGTACGAATGAATTTGGTATTTCAAAATAAAAAAAAATTTTAAAAATTAAAACGACGTTTCCAGGGTTGGAAAACCTTAGTTTTTATACAAAAGTAACTTACTAAGAAAATTTTTTTTTTCTATAAATTTAACATTTCTTATATTCTTAAAAAAAAAAGATGGTGTAAGAAATCAAAAAAAAAATCAAAAAGGAAGATTACAGGGTTGGGAAACTTACACTCTTTGTGATATAAAAAATTAACTACCGAGAACTAATTTGTATCTATTTTTATTAAATAAACTTATTTTATGCTTGATAACGAATAAAATTGGTATTTCAAATGAAAAAAAAACAATTGAAAAAATTAAAAAGACGATTTCAGGGTTGGAAAACTAACTTTTTTTGTACAAAATTAAGTTACTAAAACAAATTTTTCCTTTTTTTATAAATTAAGCATTTCTTAAATTCTTAAGAGAAAGAGATTGGTGTAAGACCTCACACTTTTTTGATTTATAAATTATATATATATATATATATATATATATATATATATATATATTACGTTTTGGAAAGAAAAGTTTAGTATAGAAAAATATAAAAATAAAAACCACAGCTTCAGAGCTGGAAACTATGATTTTTTTCTGGACATTAAAGTAACTAAATAAAACAATTTTTTTTTAATTTCCTTTTTTTTTCACTTAACACACTTTTTATATTTTTTTAAAAACTACTAGATTGGTATAATTAATCAGAAAAATCTAAAATTATGATTCTAGGGTTTGAAAATTATTATTTTTTTCTTTGTACATAAAAGTAATGTGCTTATGTATGTATCTCTATACTACATAAACGCACTTTGGTAAAGGGTATATAAGATTCGGCACAGGCGAGTATAGCACTCTTACTTGTTTAATCAAGGATTAATTATTATAAAATAATTATTATAAAATACTGAACTTGAGTCTGATTAAAAAATTATTCTTTGATTAAATTTATTTGTTCTCTTACAACTTAACAGTACTTGAAACAAACCTTGGATCGTCCAGGTGCCTGCTTTTGGGCGAAATGCCCAGTAAACTTACACAAGTATTTCATCCATTTGTTTAGTATTAATACCGCAGGAATTTTCTACATTATTTTAGTAACGCTTGTGTTCATTTATATTGCACACTTGACACTGTATACCCTGCTTAATGAGGCCACACAAAAGCTAGCCGCAATTATCCGTAATGCTTTTATATATTTGTGTGCAATTAATAAATTAAGCGTTTATAATTGTGTCACATTTAAATTAAAGCGTTGACCAGCCGGCACAGTTTCGAAGTTGATTAGCTGTAAAATGTAAAAAAAATGTTATTTATGAAACAAAACTTGATAGATTTCGGTGTGAGCACCCTTACCTCTTCTCGTATGCCAGCACATTTTGTTACCACTGAGCGATGACATCTCTTATGTAGAACAAAGGTGCAAACTGAAAGGCCAGCAAGACATTCTTCTTGTCTGAATTGAGATATTCGAGGAGTAAATGCATCGTGACGAGTCTGTCCTTCGACCAACACTACAACCTAGATTTGCGTTTATTGTTGCTGACTAATATTATTGTTGCTGACAATCATATGGTTTGCGGTTTAAAAAAAGAAACGATATTGTTTTTGCGCTTGCGAACGACACATTTTTTGTATTGTATTGTATTGTATTGTAAAGGCTCAAAACTATAGAAAAAATTTCCATCCATTCGAACTTTTACGAGATAACTGTCGATAAACATACATATTTGTCAAATAATTATGAGATTTAATAAATTAAGCTGGGAAGCTGAATTAGCAATACTTATACTTAATTGAAGCAAAAACATTATAAACACTGCTGCCAGATTTTCTAGGGGTGAAATCGTCAAAAAATACAGATTTCTGTGCAAAAAATCGTCAAATCATTTTAGAAAATCGTCAAAAAAAAAACGTCAAATCAAAAATATTAAATTTTTTTGTATATTAATTGTTTTATTACAAACACTATTACAATAATTCAAACTTATTAACTATGCTTTCAACAAATATACACATATACATTAATATATACATATGTATGTATATAACCTAAACATGAAAACCATTAAAATTAAAAATAAAAGTTAAAAAAACTTAAAATGAAATCAAAATTCACATACGTACATATACATATATTTATTTTTAAAACAGATAATTTATCAAAAAATAATTAGCATTTTTGTTATAGAAACATTTTGTGTATAAATATGAGAATTTAACATTTTTAACAAATTTGAACTGATCTCAGTGTCATAGCAGTTTGACTTTTTAAGTTTTAAATAGTCCTTTGTATATACGATGGCTTCTAAAGAATCGTTTTGTAAACGATTATGAACTTTAGTTTTATTTAAATTCACCTGACTAAATATCCTTTCGACATTTGCCGATGAATGTGGTAAAATCATTATATTATATAATTTGTTAAAATTGGGAAAGCCAGACTTGAGTCACATCTTTTCATTTCGGATATTTTTTTCCAAAATTCTGTAAAGTTTGTTTCCTTTTCTTCAAAAATACTCTTAAAATCCAAAAATTGCAACTCCCTAAGCTCTGAATCTATTATTTGCTTATCATTTTCGTTTAAAAAATTTGGAAAAATCTGTGCAAGGTCCAGAATAGAGTTGGGTTCGCCATTTACTATTAGGCTTGGATGAATTATGTTTAAAGATTTATATTGACTTTCAAAATCAAATCTTTTAAGTATCTGGTCACATAGTTCCATGTAAAATTGTATACGAGTATTCATTATTTCTTCTACATCACTTTCACAAATATTTGAATTTGAAAGAATTTCTGCAGCGTAAACACCTATATATACTTTTTTACTATTCTCGAAATCTGAAAAGTCTTTGTAATCTACCAACAAAATGTTACTACATTTGACTAGATTTGGCTTTAGAAAGTTACTCATTAATGTTTTGAGTAATTTTTCCATTTGAAAGTACAAGTTATGAATTTCAGTACCTCCGCTCTGAAATATTTTATTTATATTATTTACAATACCAAGAATGTATTTAAGAAATGAGAAGTAAACCTGATTTATGTCATTTAAATTCTCCTGAATGTATTTAGCTGTGTCAATTTTGTCAATGTTGACTGCAAAGGAAAAATAAATTTTAAGAGGTTCAAACAAATCCAACAAACGACTAACAACCACTTCCAAGGAAAGCCAACGCGTTTGGCATGGGTGCAAAATCTTTTTAGGTTGAATTTGTAATAGTTTTTGTATAGCGTCAAACTGGCTATTTCTTTTTGGACTATTAGATAAATAGTTGTATACATCTCTTGCAAGAGTTTCTACAGCTGATGGAAGTTTAAGGCATGCATAAGACGAACATAGAGCCAATGAATGGCACACACATTTGATTATAAATAAGTCAGGTATATCATTTTTCAAAAGTTGGGCTACTGAATGTTTTTTCCGGTCATGACAGAAGCCCCATCTGCTGCAAAACCAACTAAATTTTTCTTGTAATTAATGTCATTTTTATTAAAGTAGTTCACTATTAAGTTATACAAACTTGTAGCATCACACTGGTCTGCGGCCAGTAACCCAAAAAACAAATCTCGAATTTGAAAATCAATACAAATACGTGTTCGAAACATCAGTAGATTCATCGACGCATAATGAAAACAAATTATTTCTTAACAATTTGCACACATATAAAAAATGGTTTCCTCCTAAAACATTTTTAACAATGGCATTGGCTTTTGTTCTACGCAGTTTCATATTACTTGCAATTTCCGAGTCACTGAAGGAACTTTGACACACTTTTGTCAAATGGTCAGCAACAGCAAATGGTAGATTATGTTCCACAACAAATAAAGACAGTCGTATTTCCGCTGTTTTATCTTCACATTTCTTAATGGGAAATAGTTTATTAATTTTTTGCTGCTGGTCAGCAATACCTTTCGAAACATCTAAATGTTTTTTTGTTCGCGAATGATTTATTAAATCATACTTTCCTGATGATGCTTTTAGTTCTACGTTGCACAATTTACAACAAATGACTTCATTTTTAATTTCTGCCCAAGACTTTATTTCAGGGTCCTCCATCCAATCACTTTTAATTTTTCGTTTTTTTCTTTCACTTGATGTACTCGACTCTTCACCATCATTCTTATCTAAAAAATTAAGTAAAAGATTCTTTAATACATTTAGGAATCAAAACTGTTAACTTGCCCTTTCTGTGAAAATATTTTAGCATTGGTTTATATATATGTATAGGTATATATTTATATATTTTTTTTTAAATTGTGTATAATATTGTTCTTTTCGCCGCAAGAAGTGTACGTTAACGAAAGAACCGTTAGATTTTTTTCTTAATTTTTTTCTGCGAAGAAATCTTTGTTGATAATTTTGTGCACTATACTCACAAAATATTCATTACTTACTTACTTACTTAAATTATCAACAGAAAACACATACACTCAAACTTATCGGTTCTCTCTTTTGAATTGATTTTCTTAAAGCATGAGTTGTTGTTTTCGTTGAGGTAGTTTAGACGAGAACAATTTTTAAGCCGCACAATTTTTGTTCTTTTCAAAATTACACGAGACTAATTCATCTGGCACAAAATGTATTCATATACACAGCTGTGTGTGTGTAAGTGTTTTTAGTATTCATTTAACATTTGCTGTTTTTTATTCGTTTTATGCTGCTAATGCGGGGTTGAAGCTGGTTGAAAAGTTATGCCAACCGCAAAACCACTCTCTTTGCCTCTCTCACCAACAAACTGGCATGTTATGCCAGCACAATTATGCCCGTGTAAATCAGCGCGTTAAGTTGAACACAAAAAAAAATCAAAACATAACAAGAAACTAACTTTAAAAATGCAATAATAAAAAAAGTTGCCATATATGTTAAATTTAGAAAAATCGTCATTGTTGGACCTAAAATCGTCACTAGTGTATTTTTAAAGGTGAAAATCGTCAAAATGCAGAGAAATCGTCAATTCTGGCAACAGTGATTATAAAACCTTGTAGCAGTTACGTATACCAAGCAGGCAGCAAACGGATTGTTTTGTTATAATGTTTATTATAAACTGAATTGAAATGTAATAAGCTGGAGTTAATTATTTATTCAATTTTTTATGTAACAATAATTTATTCACTTAAAGCTTAATTTTTAACAGTTTTTTTTGGCCCATCGTGCGTTGCTTTGATTTCTGCACTTTTAATCGCGTATTTAGGTGTCGTATTCTGAAATAAATATGACATTTAAAAAAAAAGCTTTAACATATTCAGGAAGTTCCACAAAATTGCTGCATTCTGTAACTGCTTTTGGATATTTTTGTAATATGAAATTTCCTTTCCATTTAAATTATAGAACACCGATTCCAGCTTCTTGATATCTTCCAAAAATGAACTATTTGGCTTTTTTAGTTTGCCCTTCGATACTTGATCGACCCACGTGAAGGAACTTTCACGACATTCGTATCCTTCAAGCTTCAGCTTTTTGATTATGTAACCGGATATGTACTCCAAAGCATCCGCTTGAAGAATACCCATGTCGCATAAGTCTGCATCGCTTAGGTCGTCAAATTCTTCCACAACACTGGCGTCCAAGTCTGACAAATTCACCAAAATTTCTGCATTATTTTCTTTATTATTACTGGTCGTTCTGTCATTTTGGGTACTAGACGTAATGGACGAGTTGTGGTTATCGGAACTCAGCCATTTAGTACAATCACATTCGACGCTTCCCCTGCCGCCAAGGTATTCAGTATTTCTAGCTGAAATTTAATATTAATAAAACAATCGTATGAATACAAATACATATTTATGTATGTACATTCCTCAATTATTTTGAACTTACCCAATATGTACTTGCGCAATCTATGCTTAAAAGCCTTTGGTGACGGATGGTCATTAAACCCACCTTTGCTACGGATCGCGCCAAAAAAGTGTTCTATGACATCTTGGTTTAAGCGCTTGGTACATATGTATTTTATGTTATATTTTTCATGAACGTAATTATGAAGCATGTATTTGTCATTATAACACCTTTCTGAAATGGCTCTATAGTCGATTTAGATGGAATAATTTTTAATAACATTATACGATTCATTTCATCTAAAGTCTTAATTTGAGCCTGAAGCGCATTGCCAAATGGTTCCTTAAATAAATTTTTTACTTTCACAAGAATTTCTGTTAATAAAAGACTTATGTATAAATTACCTTGCCAGGATAATTAAATTTTGTAAGGTCGGAATTTAAAATGTCAAACCAGTCGTTGACCAACTGTAGAAAGTCTGCAGTTTCAGTGGGCTTGTAAACGTCCAGCCCAACTGAATACCACCGTCGGATTGCGTTAGCAGTGGTATTTGAAAAAAGCTGCGCAGCAGGTTTCATCTTTTATCGAGCTGGAAAATTTGTTACTGTTATATTTTAGATCACAGAATATTTTCTTGCCTGAACCTCTGACAGACAGATGATCTTATATTATTATATTATATCGATGGTTAAAGCACTTTGTCTTGAACTGCGTCGTATTCGAAAGTTTCCAAAATCTTCATTTCATCAAAGGCCAGTACGCATATTATCTTCTCATACTGGTTTCTTTTACCTACCGTATCTTGCAGAATTATTACGGGGCTATTAAAATATGATACATTTTATAATTTCTTATATAATTTTATAAACATATGCATGTATGTACTCTGTGTTGCCTGTTCTACGACAAACGTATGGTCCAATTGTACAAAATGTGGGTATGGCATAAGTTCACTATTATCAAATAGTGCGTAACAGAAAATTTCTTGCGGAGGGAACTGGTAAGGAGTAGTAGGGAACTGCCGCTTCTGGATCAATTAAAATTGTTAAATTGTCGCTGAAATTGTTAAATTTGGGTAATTAAAATTTGAAAATTGTTAAATTCTTGGAAATTTGTGAAATTTGATACCTACGAGGGTGGTTCAATAAGTCCGTCTTATTTTTTGTTTACATAAGGAGTTTTTTGTTTACATTAACCCTTGTGGGAACGCGTGATTTTTTTTGGGTTACATTAATTGTGATAACGGGTGATTTTTCTTGAGGTTTTTTATGAGTATATATGCCGACGGGAAAATCAAGAAAATGTTTTTTTCTAATACCAATGGTGAAATAGTGATTATTAATTTTTCCTAATGTCTACGGCAAAACATGATTATTATTTTTTTTCCTAATGCCTACGGCATGCATGATAATTTTTCCTAATGCCTACGGAAATGCATGATAATTTTTCCTAATGCCGACGGCAAAACATGATTATTATTTTTTTCAAATGCCGATGGCAAAACATGATTATTATTTTTTTCAAATGCCGACGGTAAAACATGATTATTATTTTCTAATGCTCCCAGTGTTGCCAGACTGTAGAAATTTGTTATCGTAATACTACATCAGTAATATCAGAGAGAGTAGATTTGATGACTACTAGGTCATATGGTCTCATATGAATCATGGGAATGTGCTTGTGTGATTTCCTCACGCTAATAAATTGTTATAAAATAAAATAATTAAATAAATGAATAAAATAATTAAATAAATAAATTATTTTATTTATTTATAAAACGTTCTGATGTATGTGAACACCCTAATGCTTGTGTGTGGGGGTCCAGCTTGTTTGTCGCTGGTAAGCTTATATTCTGTTTATTTGTTTAAAAAATATATTTGTATGTACGTATGTGTGTATGATGTATGTATGTATGTATGTATGTATGTATGTATGTATGTATGTATGTGTGTATGATGTATGTATGTGTGTATGTATGTGCGATCGAAAGAACTTGTGCGTGGAATATTTTGCGGCTGTGTAGAATACATTTATATTTTGCAACGTGCTCATTTTCTTTGGCTGCGATTATTTTAAAGCAGCAAAGTTTCAACTAACTACAGTCATAAGCAGAGAAACAAAAAGTAAAAATTTGCAAGTTAGCTAAAATGCTAACTTCTCCTCCTCCTTCCCACTTCATTCTCTTTCCTTTATGTAGTTTGTATTTGAAATAAGAAAACACTTGCAGATATTTTATTTTTCTATATATTTATTGTTTAAAATTTTTTAAAATTTTATAATAATACATACATTAATATTTTAAAGAGTGAAAAAGTTCATTTAAAGCTAGATATTTCTTTTGTTAGTAAAATAGCATTTTTTAATGCGCAAACACCAAGTTTATGATAATTACAATAAAAAGATTCTGGATACTTAATCTCCATTTGTTTGAAGTTGATACTGCCTATATCCTCAACGTTAAAAATTTTTCGGCATAAGATTTTTTCCAACCATCGTCTTTTCTTTTCACCTTTTACATAAATTTTAGAACATCTTGCGTTGGCTTTTAAAAAATTGCAAACGCTTTGAAAAGAAACTGATCCAGCATTCCAGCTGAGGTGATGATAGTTTTTCGTTAGCCACTTTACTTCTCTTTGCTTTTTTATTGATAAGCATTTAAAATCAAATGGTGGTTTTATAATGAAATTGTTATATTCATAATTGTTGAAAACAATCGCTACTTCTTTTGCGATGAAATCATTGGAATTACTTTTGAAACCTTGTACGTCTATAAAAATTGTGGCATTTTCCATATTACTCAATTCATAAGACTTTTCGAACTTGTCCTTTGATGGGTATATATTCTATTATGCGATCATGAATAAGAATGCAGTAAGCTGATGTCTTTGCTGCAATATTAGTTGCTGTTTCAAATTCTATTTTTATATCAATCGGTCCATTTTTGAGTGATTCATTCTAGTGACTGACATCTACTACAATAATAGGAGCTTTTGTTTTAAACTCTGATGCAATTAGAAGCGGTTGAGATTCTTTCATATAGTAGCTTTGTTGGAATCTTACATATATATCATATAGAATGGCATATCGTTCATTTTTTAACTTTATGTTAAGATCATCATATGGATATGAGACTGAATTTAAATGTACTTTTAAATTAGTCAAATCACAATGAACAAACTTATTTTCTTGTTGAAAAGCAATCAATACAAAACGGGGGCGTTCTCTATTTGCAGCCAGTTTAACATTCCAAATATGGCTAGTACCTGTGTTTAATTGTGGATTAACATGACAATCCCAACTACGAAATGCCATAGGTATAGAAGCACCATTGTTAATAATTTTTATCATATTCAATTTGCTAAAGTCGGATAATTGTACATGTGGGATTCTCCATGAGATGAATGAAATTGTAAGTTTAGCTTTTTCAGTAGAAACACTCGAGCGTGCAAGATCTTTATCGTTCTTATTGCGCAAGCGTATCAATTCATGTTTTCCATTTAGTATATATAACTTTGTTATAGTCTTCAGCGAATCCTAGAAGCATTTTTAGAGGTACATAAAAATTTAAAAATCCATTTTCAATAGTGACATCGTCAATTTTGTTCCATCCAGCATTTTGCATCACATTACTTTCTGTTGGTGACAGAGAAACCACATTTTTTATAGTGCTTGTGGCTCCTAAATATCTTGTATGGTCAATTTCAATTCCATTGAGCTCATAGCGAATTTCATCAAATATATATGTTACAAAGTTGTTTTTTAATAAAAAGTTCTCCGAAGAAGAAGAAGATTTGGCCTTATTATCATCGGCAACAAACCCCTCTACATAACTGTAGCTCTCACTGGGTAGCACGTACAAATCTTGATTTTGTATTGAAATTCTAATTTCATCATTATTGTTGTAAGATTGTAAGTATGGTACATATGTACATATGATAGTCCTTTTTGATTATATTCTCATCAGACCAGGGCTTATCTAATTATCTAAAATTTTTATTTGATGTTGTTAGAGCTTTTTGTTGAGCTGGTCGCTTTAATGTTGTTGTTGTTGTTGTTCTTGCTGCTATATTTTTCAATGTATTTGTGTTGTATATTAGCATTATTTAGTTGACCTTAAATGTATTCGTATTGTAATTTCCTCTCCTCGGAAATTAATTAAATCACCGTGTTGATCCAGTACGCGCAGCACTAGTGAACTTATCTCTCTGGTGTTTATAGGTAAATAGATGAGATTTCTTGGAACACCATCTATTTTATAGCCTGGAGGCACATTAATCGAAAATTCATGAAGTGTATGCGATTTGGAGTCATTCATATATGTGTTTATAGCGATACTACTTTCAATTCGCAAGAGATTCACTTTAAAAATATTAACTGGAAGATCTGAATAATAATATTTGTTTGGTGTTATGATTTTGCTATAGAATCCTAAAAGTTTTCCAATTGTATTGCCTTTATTAAAATATACCGGATCCTTGGAACTATTAACTTTAACTTGCATTGTATTGTTATTGGCTTCAACAAAAATCTTATTTGCTGGGCAGAGTCGTTTGCATTCCTCTTCTATACAATCAACTATATCATTTAATTCGTAAGATCCAATTGGTATTTCAATTATATGTTCCCCTATATGAAACATATTGGAATACTGTTGTATGAATGAAAATCAGTTAGAGCACACTCATATGCACCATGTAACTCAATAGGAGGAAAGTAACTAGCAGATAGTTCTGATGAGTTAGAGCTCAGAGTAAGTGTTATTGACATTATAACAGTCTGATTACAATTAAATATAGTTTAGTACACAGTATGGTTTATAAGCATGAGTTACATATTTTATTTCAAATTTTTTCTCATTTTAAAATTAACATTAGTTTCTTAATATTAATGATATTGTTGTTGTTGATAATTTAGTTTTTCTTCCAACTATAATATTTCATCTTTACTTATCCAAGAATTGTGTTGATTAGAAAATCCTAGCCATTTAACATATACCTCCTCCCCTTTAATTTTAAGAACCTTTTCAACTAGATATGTATTTGGAAATCTAGTTTTTGAAAGTTCCTCAGTATAGAAGCCACCTTTAATGGGATTGCCAAGATAATCTTCTAATATGCAGGATTTGTATTTTGAACTCTTGTAATTGTGAAAATTTCTGTAGTCCAATTTGGAGCATAACCTTTTTCAAATGTGTGCTTATATTTGCTTATGCGAACATGATCTTCCACATTAAATTTCGATATTTTATACATTTTCAAATGACTATATACTTTGTTGAGTTGACTTTAATAGGAGACATTTTAATAGTACGATGAACTTTTCTATTGTATACATTAAGTAAATCTTTGTATATATCAATCCACTTATATGAACTATTATAACTAAATTCTTTCCACATCATTCCTTTCAATGTTCTATTAAATCGTTCTACTATTGATGCTTTCATACTACTATATGTTGAGTAGTGATTAATGTTGTATTTATGAATTAATTTTCACGTTATTTGCAAGCATTTTTTTCAAAATTCTTTGCCATCATCTGTTTGTAAGTTTTTTGGTACTCGTTTCAATTCAAAAATATCTTCCATTGCCTTGGTTGTTTCGAGTGCAGTTTTTGTTTTTAGCGGTACTGCCCATGAAAATTTTGAGAATGTGTCAATTACAGTCAACAAAAATCGATAATTTCTATTTTCTTTAGAATAGTTCCCCATTTCAACTAAATCAGCTTGCCAAAGATCATATATTCCTTTCATTACAACTCTACGACGCACAAAATGTTTTCGTGCTTGCTTATGGAGTTCGCTTATTAATTTTTTTTTTTTTGAAGACATTAAGTTGTTTTTAAAGATTTTTTGCAGAGTGTTGTGATCTGCTTGATGCACTTTCAGCTATTGATACAAACATGTAATTTTCTAATCTATAAATTTTTTCATTAAGCTGTTCAATTTGTTCTTCAAAGGATGTTTTAATTTGTAGAATATCTTTTTCAATTTTATAATTTTATTCTATATCTAATTTTATTTCGCGTTGTAGTTCCTCAATTTGCATTTGAATATCTTCTCGTATTATAGTATTATCTCCCTTAAAGTATGTTAATAATTTCTCTTCTAATTTTTCGATTTGAGTTTGCAAAAAAAATTTATTGATAACATCGTTTTCCTCCAAAGCTTTTGCAACATTTTTGATCCTTTTGTGTTGGACATTAATGCTGTTGTTCATATCCACAAAGAACCCAAGCAGTTTAGGTGCATTTTTTAAAGAAATTGTGCTGCTAGTATCGTTTAAATAGTGTCCAAATTTATCAACAGACATACTCTATATACTTTATTAAAGTTAGTGTATTATATTCGCTTCACATAGTTCTTCAATAATTGATACAATATCGTTATTGTGATTAGTATGACCTGCACCTTGTGATGCGAGCAGTAGTCGAAGTTGATCTACTAACTTATTTGGATCGTCCCAGTATATATAGTTGGGCTTATTGATGTTAAATTGCATCATTCCATCACCTAAATAGCTACCTTCGGGCTTAGATCCTGTTGATTCAGGTGAATTCTTCTGGTTTTTCTCATCAATAAATTTCTTAATATGTTTATATTTATATCCTCTAGTACCCTTAATTTGACCATCAGGTTTAAAGTCTCTTCTATATGCATTAGTAGTAATTAAAATCTTTTTATAGATTTCAAGTTCAAATTTATCGTAATTTTTTGGTATTTTATGAAACATTAGAGAAAATAGTCCTGGTGTTAGAGCCTATATTTGACCACCAACTTGTATTTTATCTTCATTCAGTTTTAGGTTACTAACACCAAATTTCCATTCATTATTGAAATCTTTATGTGGGCCATAGTTTGTATCTAATTCATTTCTTCCTTCCAAAACTGATAAATCAGTATAAGTATCTTCTGTATTAGAAGTCTGTGAGTAAAAATCATCTTCATCATCATCATCATCATTATCAGTATTAACATCATTAAATAAGATGGTATTATCAAAAATTGTCCCTTCTACTAGTTTTTTTTTTGTATACTTGTCTCTATATTGACTGATGAGTTTTCAGGCCTTAAACTTGTATTATTTTAAACTTCTGTCTTTATGTAACTTTCTTCTTTCATGCGAATTTTTTAATATTTTTAGAACTACTTATGAATTCTTTAAGAGGTTCTGTTATAGGTTTAAATGTTCACGTGTATCTATTTCACCAGTTTTTATACTACGAAGCTTTTTCTTCAACACATTTCTTGTCAACACCAACTGTTTCTTGTCAACACCAACTGTTTTAAAATTTTCTCATCCATGTTTGCTAAGGGCAAATAACAGGTATCAGCAATCAGATCAGCTTTTCAGGACCTGGTCTGGTTTTCAGATCAGCTTTTCAGGACCTGGTCTGGTTTTCAGATCAGCTTTTCAGGACCTGGTCTGGTTTCCAGATCAGCTTTTCAGGACCTGGTCTGGTTTTCAGATCAGCTTATCAGGACCTGGTCTTGTTTTCAGATCAGCTTATCAGGAGCTGGTCTGGTTTTCAGGTAGCTTGTCTAGTTTGGAGATCAGCTTATCAGGTATCAGATGAGGTTATAGCAAATAGATGTATCAAGTTTAAAGTTAGATTAATAACTAAAGTCAATCTTTTATGAGAAGTAGTTTATATAGTTATGAAATAGTCAAATTGCTTTCTGTAGCGACCATCATTTAATTCATTATCTTTGCTTATCACTAAAAAGCCATATTTATCCCTCCAACACTCTCGACAAATTTCTTAGAACTTTTCATAACTCATATCACTGCCAACATGATCCCTATAAAGATGCTTCATATTTGTCTCATCTTGCTTAACGTTTGCATTGTCTCTTATTAAAAGTTTGGGAATTCTAGTATAAGTTTGACACAAGTAGAATGAATCAACATTCTTATGTCTTCCCATACAAAAATATGAACGTATATTATTCTGCTTCTCACATGCAACATCATCAAATATCATAATTGAATTAGTTTTAGTTTCGTCAGGTGGAACAACTGATTCATTATCGGTGAATGTATAATATCCCATTCCTTTAATTGGTGAAATTAGTTTCTTCAAGTACTCATATTTGGGTTGATAAAGAGATTTTGAGTATAAATAGATGTTTTCCAACTTGAGTCCATTAGGACTTTCTAGTAAGCCGATCATAACATTAGGCTTTTCACAATTTGATGGCCCCACTATTAGAGCACGAATAGAATTTGGTAAGAGGGCACTATGCTTTATTTTTGAAGTGATGTTCGATGATTCATCAATATTACGAACTAAAATATTTTTATGTTGTTTCTCTACCTCTTATTATAGAAAAAGTTAGATAATATGGTTATACGATATCAGAAAACGTTTAGTCATAAAAACACCTTCGTTGGAGGAGGTATAGTAGATAAAATAATAAGCTCTCTACCTGTTAAACTTCATCTTCCTGGATATCAGTACCGTGGACCTGGAACAAAACTACAAAAACGTTCGAATCGAGGTGATAAAGAAATTAATTTATTGGACTCTGCTTGTAAAGATCACGATATAGCTTATTCAAAAAAGAAGGATTTAAGCACTAGACATAAAGCTGATAAAATACTTGAAAATTCAGCTTGGGATCGAGTTTTATCAAAAGATAGTTGAAAAATAATTTGCCTATATGGTTACTAACGCAATGAAAGCCAAAACCAAATTTGGTATGGGTGTGGAGAAAAAGAAAAATGTTAAAAAGAACAAGCTAAATGATAAAAAGCTATTTAGAACATCAATTAAAGCTGCAACAAAAATACTAAAGAAGGAAAAACCATTAGATATTAACTCAGCAATTAAAATTGCCCGAAAAATTATCAACAAATCATTAAAAGGAAGAAAATCTCAAATTATAGTACCACGTGTAATACGTGTCCCAAAAATTGGTGGTTTTTTGCCTCTAATACCGATTTTAACTGCTCTGGGTGCAATTGGTAGTCTAACAACTGGAGGTGCTGCTATAGCTACAGCTGTAAATGCAACAAAGAATGCAAAAAAAAACAACTTGATGAAGCAACTAGACATAATAGAGCTATGGAATCTATAGCAGTTGGAAAGGGACCTTGCTTAAAACCATATAAAAAAGGTTATGGTTTAGTTTACAAAGAAGAATCAAAAAACTCTTAGAGATGCTACCCAACAGACCACTATCTGATGTGGACATAAACCGTTTCTCTATAAATATTCCATATTTTAGAGGAGTTTTATGTTGAATATTCTACCAAAACGAACAAAGAAAATAGAATGTGGAATAATCAATTTAGACGTATCAACAGGACCTGGTACACATTGGGTAGCATATTATAAAAACAACAATGAAAAAGAATATTTCGACAGCTTTGGAAACTTACAACCTCCTTCGGAAGTAGTCAAATATCTTGGTACAAATATAAAATACAACTATAATCAACATCAGAATTTCAATACATTTACCTGTGGTCATTTATGTCTTCAATTTCTGTATGAAATAACTGAAAATATTAAATAAAAAAACACAAACATTTATATTTTACAAAACTCTTTCATGTATTTTTATTTATAATTTAAAATACAAAATTATTATATATTATTGCCAAATTGGAAATTGGGAATTTTGAATTAGAAATTCACTCAGCTCGCTTTCAACAATTAAGCTTTGTTCACCTTCTCTACTTAAGCAATATGATCCGCTCGAGAGTTCTTTAATTTCGTCATCGGTTAAAGTATTATATCGCTTTGGCAGGAACATTATGTGGTTTTCCATTTCAACTTTTAGTGTTGGCCCATATTTTGTTGTTACTCTTGTCACTTTTCGAATGGTGTATTTAATTGATGTCTCAAGCTCCTTTATGTGGATTAAGTTTTTATTTTTTAGTGAATTTAATTTTGATGTTATATTTGTTGTAGACTCCATTTTTTTATTACTTCTGCTCACTTTGAAAGTTTAACTGAAAATGATCTTAAAAGTAGCGATGATGACTTCAAGAAGGCTAATCGAGAATATTTATGGTGAAATAGTGAATAAGTGGGGGGATAGTGATAGACAGAAAGAGATGGTTATAGAGAGAAAAGGGATAGAGAGAGATAGAGTGCTAAAAAAGAAGTATGGAATATAGATGATGGTATAGATATTTTAAAGATCGAGAGATACTACTTTAAAAATTTAAAGAGCAAATTAGTCTTAAAGAAACCTTCAAACAATAATCATTCATTAATTTATCCGCATATAAAATGAATCAAATTAGACGTACTCTAAACCAATTTATAAGAGATTTTGAAAGCTTCAGACTTTTTGATCATTGGGAGATGACCAAATTTTTCCAAAATATGCTAGATGAGAACGAAGAATATGGTATCATGGAAGATGAAGACAACACAGAAGGACACTGCAAAAGCTGTCCTTGGTATGATCCTGAGTGTGAGGAAGGACCTGATACTTGTAGATGTACAATATATTTTTTGCACAAAAGTATATTAGAACATTTAATAATAGGATACTATGAAATGTTTCCATCATTATAATTAAAATAAATAAAATTAAATTAAAATGTATTATGAATATAAATAAAATTAAATTAAATTATTCCTTGTTTTGTATTATTTTTTTAAAGAAAATTTAGGAATCATTTATTCGAATAGAAAATTACAGAAACTTGTATGTAGTGAAAAATATAAGGACTCATCCGATTATGTAAATTGTTTCTCTTTATGAAAATATCTAATAAAATTTAATGGAATTTGATAATATTGTGAAATTCAATTTGTTTTGTGCAGAACAACCTCTCAGGGAAAACAAGACTGTGCATGTTTAAGCGATATGAATACAAGAATTTGCAAATAACCAAAAATGAAAGTTTTTTTTGATTCAACGGAGTAAAGCCAATAAAGAAATAAACACCATTCACATATTTAATTCTCTTTTCAATATTTTATTTCAAATTTGTTCTTAAAAATTTATTTACATAGTACAGTAGTTTTTCTTAATAAATAGGATTTTATTTACAATTATTTTTCTTAATAAATAGGATTTTATGTACAATAATTTTTCTTAATAAATAGGATTTTATTTAAAATTATTTTAACAACAATAAATAAGATTTTATTTACAATAATTTTAACTACAATAAATAAGATTTTATTTACAATAATTTTGACAACATAAATAGGATTTTATTTACAATAATGTTTCTTAATAACTAAGATTTTATTTACAATTTAAAAATTAACCACTTACCTAAAAATTAACTAATTTTAGCTATTTTCTTGCATTCTAGCAATCTCATCTAGCAACATATCAAGTTCGTATTCAGGGTTAGTTTCCTTAATACGAAAATGATACCATGCATATGTGTTAATATTATTTGACCTAATTTTTCTCTTATCGTCTCCATAACTTAAGACTACCTTATTTAATTCACTAGTATATATCTGGTGAAGCTTAGATTTAAATGTTAACATATTATCGTATACATTAGTCTTATTGAATAAACAGTTTCTATAAGTAGCTAAAGTATATTTATCTAATATGGATCTTTTTACCCCCTTCGATTTTTAACGTCATTTTGATTTTGTACACTGAATGAGTACATTTTTATCGCAGCCCAACAAATTCTGTCATTATCTTACTGCAGTTTTCATCCTTCATCATGCCTAAAACTTTTTTATTTATTAATGGGAAATTATAAGTATTGTCCGTGGGATAGTCCGATGTATCAAAATGTTCTTCTATGTTATTTTTTATGTCAGCGTAAAAGTCATCCGTCTTTATTGAATATATAAAAGAGTTCGTGTCCATATAGTTCAATGAGAGTTTTGTCTTAAACTTAGGTTGCATGTACCTGTAATGAAAATTATACATTTTCCATTTGGACAACTCAAGTACACAAAATCCTAAGTAAATTGGGTTATTGTAGCAGGTTTTGACTCTAGTCATTTCGATTGCTACCAGATCTTCGGAAAATATAGATAAACTATGAAAATTTGGTTTTGATATCCAATCTTGAGCCCCCAAACGATTACAATTCGTTCTCTCCCAAATATTGACAATTTTAACATCTCTCCTTTTATCCACATTTTCCATGGTTTTTACATAGACTGCATTATTCAGTAGTTTGAAAAAGTTTTTTTCAAAAGCATTTTTAGCAGTGACTCTATGTCTGGTATTTAGGTCAATATAGCCTTTTAACTATGGAGATTGTTTAAGTGCTAGAATACGATGTATTCTCTTTAAAACTAAGCCATTTTCTAAACATTGTTTCAGAACTCTAAAGTGTATCACGTATGATTGCTTTGTAGAGAAATCGGTTATCAACTTGCTACATTTCGCTTGCAGTGGTTTTTTATTTTCAGCGCAAAAAGGTAGGTAATTATGCAAGTCATGTAAGTGAGAAGGATAATTCAAAGTGACCTCATATACATAACCGTCTGTTCCATTGTCAGATATGCTGTTTGGATCCAGATTCAGCTCGTTTTGCGATAACCATCTGAAGCCCCCATGAGGAAGATATTGCGTCTAAATAGACAAGAAACTCTGAGGGCTTCTCTTTATCGAAATCTTCCAAATATTTGTTATTCGCTTCCGAATATCTTTGACTACACTGTACGATTCCCCCACGTATACCTTTTTTCATAAAATTGTACATGTCTATGTCAGTCAATAATTCTAGTTCAATTTTTGTGTATTTTAACATTGCATCCCAGGAAAGTCCAGGTGCGGTATAGTATTGACATGGATCCAGCTCATAAATACCTTTACAAACTTTTCTAAAGTTCTCGAAAATATCTGTCATTAAGAGGACATCTGTTTTTAAGTAAAGTTCCATGTAATCTTTCATTGTTTTGCAACCAAAAGTATTCCAAACCTCTACAGCATGTGAGTATTCCTCTAAAGAACACTCTTTATTGTTCAACTTATTAAAGAAATCACTGCGTGAAGGCAGCTGGCACTCGTCTAATTTTTGGAATGAATTTAGGTACTCATAGGGGAAAATACCTTTCTTCTTAATAAGCTGAAATTCTTTTTCTGATTGAAATAAGGACCTTATAGTGTTAAAATCATTATCCGACAAATTGCAGGCTAATAACTCCAAACTCTCAGCCATAAAGCGTAATGTATCAAGAAATCTTATTTCAAGATTATGACCATCGCTCATTTCTGTAAATTGCGAGAGTGATATATAAAGCTCCTTATTGAGAGGGAGTACTTTCAGTTGCATAGAAATTTCACCTAGTTCTTTAATAAAAAGATGTGAGTCATAATTTGAGTATTTGTGAAAGTAAACTTGTATAAAGTTGGGAATTTGGTAATTCAAATTACAGTTATTGTGGGCTGCACCTCTATATTTACCGCTAATGTGACAATGATCTCTAACGCGATCTTTACCTAGAAATTTTTGACAAATATGACAATTCACCGTAGAGCTGCAAAACTATCGATGGTACTATCGATAGTTTTATTTTAAGTGGACTATCGATATTTTTTTTCGATAGCAATACTATCGACAAAAACACTTCAAAAAGAGAAAAAATCAAAGTCAATAAAAACGGAATGATGGCGACTGTGTAATAAAAAATGCAACATTCAAATTTCGCCGCCTGGTTTGGTAATGGTTATCATTAGATATATAAATAAATGTGAAAACAAATTAATTAATTAGTTTTGATTTGTTTCAACATAAGATGTCAGTTTTTATCTACTAAATACAAATTGCATAAAAATACAATTATTATGTCCCAACGGCTTTGATACTTGAAGAAACTTGACGGTGGCTAAATTTGACGACTACTGGACTGTCTACGCTCTTTACTTTTAAATAAAAGGTGACGCTAAATAGTTTGCTTCACAGAATATGATATTAAGTAGTCTATGGTTTGCTTCTCCTTCTGTTAAACGAATACTTTTTAGCTAACTGCAATAGTTTAAGTAATGATGAAAGATTTTTTTATTTTATTCCTTTTTAATTTATTTTTTATTGATCCATATATCTATCTGCTTGCTTTTTCATTTATATTTTTTATAGAACTGTGTATATATGTTTTTTGAATACGTGTATTAAAAACATCGGAACTAAAAGTTTTAAAAAAATCAACTTTCTTTTTACTTAATGGAATCATTAAAAAATTCAAGATTTTATATTAAAAATATACACAATTGATAAGTTTTAGCCCTTATAGACACGGAACATTTACTTTGCAAGGCCTTAATTGAGCAGGGAGAAAGACAGAAAGAGATAGTATTTATCACTCTGTCTTTCACACACCTGAATTAAGACTTTGCGAAGTAAACTTTCCGTATGTAAAAGGGGTGTTTCTAAGAATCAAAAACTATCGATAGTATCGATGGCATCAAAAAAAACTATCGAAACTATCGAATGGAGCCACTATCGATAGTTTTGCAGCTCTAATTCACCGCACTATAAAAATTATAAATATCAGAAGGGGATAAAGTATCCATTTGCCTATTATTTACTAAATTATTATTTTAAATATCCTCATAATCTTTAATTAAAAATGAAACAAATTTTTGTGAAGCATCTTTCCCTGTATAAACCCTTAATTTATCTAACTTATTGCTATGGAGACACTTAATGTAATAACTAAAAGCACAAGGAGTGTGCTTTTTGACAAGACTGGTGTTATTACTCACGTTATTACTAATGTCTTCCAGGATGCATTCGAAGTCTGCGTACACCACAAAGGGAACATCCATTTTCCTCTGATGCCCCTTAAAACTTAGAATTGCATCTGGACCTGATGGATGGTTGTCACGACTTTGCCGCATTCCGCCTTATGATTACTCATGACATTCTCCCTATGAGTGTACTGGAGACAGCTGTTGCAAAAAATTAATTTATGTCTATCGGTGGTTATTTGATTCGTCAAAAGTCTGTGAATAATAAAAACCAAAATAAAAGTTTATTAGTAAAATGTATACAGTATAAAATATAAAAAACAAATATATTTGTCATTAAATTAAAGTGTTGTATAATTTTCTAACTTACCTTGATATGTCTTTTATCAAAATGTAGTGATGAGCTTCACCATTCTCCAAAAGCAGTAAGTTGACATGCTTTACTTTCTCATCCTTGGTCACATAATAGGGACCAATGATCTGATTTGCTCCCTCATCATACCCAAACACAGTAACACTTATTGCTGGATTATTTACCTCGAACTCCTTAATTTTGTTTAGTGCTAATGGGTAAGTTAAATTTGTGAAATTTAACGCTACACCATTTCGTGTAGCAATCGTCTCTACAGAAATGTCCTGAATATTATAAGAACTGCAACGTCTTGCATCATGATAGTTGGTAGTATCCATGGCAGCGATTAGACACCACTTGAAGCAGTATTCATCACTATTTTCAATATCGATGCAAGCTTGTTTTCTTCATTGTTTTTCCGGAGTGGATATCCAATTTGATCCTTTGACGAGCGAAGATTTGTTAATGTTGATTTCTGCTCGGACTCTGCATGACAAAGTCCAACCAGAATCTCGCTCTTCAAATTCGGACATTTTTGTTGAAATCTCCTCAATCTGTTTACGGAATAATTCTTCAATGTTATCTGCCTTCGTCAGCAAACTCATTTTGGCTACATGTGTTATAATACACAAATCCAATTCTTCTTCTACGATTTTGATGTACTCCGCCACAATACTCACATGAAATTTAATTATTATATGCTTAGACAAAGACATTTGAAGTCTCTCAATAAAAATATTCATGTTTTCTTAAATAAATTCTTCCAAGAGAAGTTGGTCCTTTTTATTTAGTATTACATATATGGCGATATGGTTTTTGAAGGCTTTCGATATTTTGTAATATCTCACATTCTCTTCGACTTCTTCTCTCCTAGCATGCGAAGTACTCATTGGAGTTGGCAGAGTTTCTTCTCTTTTTTCTTCTACTTCTCCATCACTTTCCGGTAAACTTATGTCCATAGCATCGTTGTATAAAGTCCCTCCAAGGATATCCACACCTTGTTGATGAGCTTGTTGTTGTAGCTGCTGCTCTTGTTGATGATAATTAAGAAGTTGCCATTGCATCAAATTGGAATACTGCTCCATTTGATTAACTGGTGTGACGGGATTATAATTGTAACTTGAATACTCATATTGCATTGGTACTCCTGATCCCAAAAACTGATTACTCTACGACATTGGTGTAGGGTAACAGTTAGGCATACCGTATTGTTGATATTTGGGATACTGTAGAGAAGGGTGCTGCTGGTGATGAAATGAATTTATCTGCTGTTGACGATTTTGAACAAATGTCTGCGGTTGCTCTTGATTTTTACCCCGACTGACTACGACCATTTGATCCTGCACGCTATGACTTTTCACATGATCCAAAAAGGACTTTTGGTATTTGTATACCTTATGGCATCTATTACACTGATAACCTGTATAACTAATTTTTAATTATTTTATTATTATTTCACTTTAACACAATTGCTGATGATACTACTTGTAAATACAATAAAGTACTGATGTGTTAGTTAGAAAAGTTGGCGTATTTATACGAAAATTAGTGGTAATATCCTTGAAGCATTCACAGTTTTTACTTTTTGTTTCTCTGCTGATGACTGTACTTAGTTGAAACTTTGCTGCTTTAAAATAATCGCAGCCAAAGAAAATGATTACGTTGCAAAATATAAATGTATTCTACACAGCCACAAAATATTCCACGCACAAGTTCTTTCGATCGCACATACATACATACATACATACATCATACACACAAACATACATACATACATACAAATATATTTTTTAAACAAATAAACAGAATATAAGCTTACCAGCGACAAACAAGCTGGAACCCCACACACAAGCAGTAGGGGCGTTCACATACATGAGAACGTTTTATAAATAAATAAAATAATTTATTTAATTATTTTATTCATTTATTTAATATTATTATTTATAAACAATTTATTAGCGTGAGGACATCACACAAGCACATTCCCACGATTCATATGAGACCATATGACTTAGTAGTCATCAAATCTATTTTCTCTGATATTACTGATATAGTATTACGATAACAAATTTCTACAGTCTGGCAACACTGGGAGCATTAGAAAATAATAATCATGTTTTGCCGTCGGCATTTGAAAAAAAATATGGCTACGCCCACAAAGGCTAGAATTAAAAAAGCAAATCTAAGGCGCTTAGTGGAAGCTATTTTATTGAAATTCGGCATACATAATGCGATAATGCAAGCCAAAAAAGTTTTCATTAAAAAAGTGGGCGTTGACGCTCCCATACAATTGCAACCTCATTTTCGTGTACTACGGCTCAGCATATTTAGATATACTATTTCTGCATGTATTATAATCAGTTTGCTCCGAAACTCGACACGAATAATAAACACTTGCCGAAAAAAATCTTGAGTTTGGAAAAGTGGGCAGGGTTACGCCCATAAATATTAAAAATGAAAAGTTGCGCTAAGGAGCTGAAATTTGATACACGAGTAGGTCTAGGTGAGAAACCAACTAGAAAAATCTGAAAACCCGGAAATTTAAGTCAGAGGGGCGGGGCTACGCCCATAAATGCTAAAAATTAAAAGTTGCGCTTATGAGCTGAAATTTGATAAACGAGTAGGTATAGGTGAGAAAACAACAAGAAAAATCTGAAACCCAGAAATTTTAGTCAGAGGGGCGGGGCTGCGCCCATAAAAATTAAAAATCAAAAGTTGCGCTTATGAACTGAAATTTGATACACAAGTAGGTCTAGGTGAGAGCCCAACTAGAAAAATCTGAAAAACCAAAAAATTTTACTAGAATACTAGAAAATTTTTTTTTAAAAATTGCCTTAAAACCCCTCTATAGAGCCTTAATAAGTTATATAAATAAAGCTGTTAATATACAGCTTTTAACTTAAGCCATTTTAGTGAAACCTTGCATATAAGTTACACGTATACAATACTTTGAACTATCACCTAAAATAGTGGTCGTGATCACTCCCATAAAATGTTAGCCTTGTGTTTAATCTACATCGGCCTGGCATATTTTAGAAGAAAATTAGCATGAATTATAAGCGCTGCTCTCGAAAATATTGTGAGTTTAAAATAGTGGGACGGGTAATGCTCATAAAATTATAAGGTATAGTTCACGCTAGACAGCAGAAATTTTATACACAAGTAAGTGTAGATGAGGAAGCCAATGGGAAAATCTTAAAACCAAGAAGTTTTTTTATCCTATAAAACTCCAATTTCCACTAGAGAGCTGAAATTTGGTACACAAATTAATCTAGATCAGAGATCACTAAGAAAAATCTAAGAAACCAGTAGTTTCAATCAGGGGATGGGAACAAGCACTGTAAACTCAAAATTAAGTTAAATTTTATTGAAACTTCTCATACATTGCACTTATCTAAAGTAAAAATTTTCTGTTTTGAAAAGCGTCCGTGAGACTTCACCCATAAATCTTAGCTTTTTCTTTCATGTACTTCGGCTTAGCATTTTTTAGTCTATTACTCATGTATTTCCCATTAGCTTTTTTATACTAGCAGATATAAAATTCGGCGGGGCCAAGCCCATAAAAATTTTACGTAATATTATACTGTAGACAAATAGTCCTAATTGATTTAATCAATCGGAAAATCCAAAAATTAAAACACCAGCTACCCTATTAAAACTTTGCATGCACATTGTTCATATCCTTGTGAGTTATTTACTTCGGCTAAAGAGACTTTAATATGTAAATATATTGAGAAAATAGGCGGGGTCACGCCCAGTAAAATTTGCGCTGTATTTTACATATTTCTTTTCAGACTACTCTTAGCAAATTGTGTACACATCGGCGACCATTTGTAATGATACAATAGTACATTTTTAAGGTCTACAATCCAATACCCAGCAAGCTCTAATCCATTACTTAATATAACTATGCTATTTTTAACTGGCACAGTGATCATGAATAGAAATGAAACACACTAGAAATTTTAAATTTAAAAAGTTTTATCATATAAAATTTTTCAAAAAGTAGTCAGATCCTCACAAAAACATAAATGTGAAAAAAGGCCAAGTTCCTATCAAAAATTTCGGCATTAAAAGCAGTGAGATATAAATTTTGACCAAGTTCTTGTTTGGAACAACACCTTTCACTGAAATATGCTATGCGTTATATGCATTTGTAATCGTAAGGGTGCCATATAATTTTTAGATAATCTGCTAACTTGGCAATATTTTTACTTTTCTAAAAAAGGAGAAAATAATGTTTATTTGTTCATTTCTTTATATCGGTAAAAATGTTGTCAAGTAAGCAGAGTATCTAAAAATTATATGACACCCTTACGATTACCAGTGTATATAACGCATAGCATATGTCAGTGAAAGGTGTTGTTCCAAACAAGAACTTGGTCAAAATTTATATCTCACTGCTTTTGATGGCCGAAATTTTTGATAGGAACTTGGCCTTTTTTCACATTTATGTTTTTGTGAGGATTAGTATTTATTTCAAGTAATTATCTTAACGTATTTACAATATGCGATTATAAGGTAACTTAAGGGTTTGAGTTCTACCAAAAGAATGAAAAATGTGTCTCTATCTTAACTTAAGATACGTCGACTTTTCCTTCATTGGAAAACGGAAGGTATGTATAACAGTTACAATACTAAACAAGTGTTACAATTCAATTTATAACTTCATTTTCAGCGATTATTTATATTTTAGGATGTAGGTAAGTAACTTCAGGTAAGTAATAAACTTCAATGTAAATGAGTATAATATTAAAGTATAAGTATAAAGGTAAATATATAAATGCAAATTCAATATTAGTATTAATAACTTTAGGTAATTATTGATTTTTAAATGTTGTTCAAATGAAGTTTGGACAATTATTGAATTCTATTTTTAAAGATGTTACTTTTCCTTCGTCTTTTTTTCAAGCTCTTTAATTTCAAAATTTGTTCTTATCTCTTCTATAAATTTTAATTAATTTTGATTAGTTTTTATTGTATATGTTCTTCCTGGACTCTTCTTCAAATTCTTTAGGAGATCTTTTAATTTTTCAATATCTTCTTCAATTTAATTTTTATTACTATTTGAAATCATGTATGTTTGTAGTTATATCTTTCTTCATTATACTCATTGTAAATTACTGTTATTTTTATTTCTATATTTAATTATATAACTTTTGAAATATAAAAAAATTTTATTTAATATGTATGTTGAAAATGTTATTACAATGAAAATTATTAAAAGATTGTTTATAAAATTATCATCTTCAATTTCATTTGAATTTTTGGTTACAATTTGCTTCTCTTGATTACTTTTTTTAATGGGGTTTCCCCAGATGGGACCTACCATTGTAAATTTTAAATGTTTGTTTAATTAGACATTACTTGTTGTATCATATATATTTCCTTTTTTTTGACACGTAGTTTTTAAAATATTTATTAATTTTGTAGGCTATGAACAATACTAATGCTACTATGACTAATGTTATTAGCTCAATTCACAATCTTGTGTAAATGGCCTTGCATCGTTGCATGTGCAAAATGGTATAGTATATTGATACTCACCACTAAGAATTGTTAAGTGGTGAGTAGAATATATTACACTATTTTGCACATGCAACGATGCAAGACCATTTGCACAAGATTGTGAATTGAGCTATTATGTATTCGGGTATTAGTTGTTTTGAATTTTCTGCATTCCCGTTGTTAACGATATTTTCTTGGATATCAACTTTACTCTGTTGCTTACCCATCCTATGTTTTATTTTATTGTAAAAATATATTATTATTTATTTATTTTATTATTATTATTTTTTTGTGTTATATTTTTATTTCAATTCTTTAACCTTTTGTTTAATTGCCTTTTGCTCGTTTTTGGTAGTTGCGACCACTAAGCTTTTAAAAAGCAACGCCTTATTCTTCCTGATCTGTAACTTCTTTCCAGCTCTCTTCTTCCTTTTTGGCGCTTGCGTCTGTTGTTGTGGTTCCTTTTGCTTTTTTTTCCTTCTCCAGTATTCTTCGATTGTGATAGCTTTTGGTACTGCTGTTCTGGGTAAAGGATTGTAAACTGGTGCTTCTAAGGGTGTCGGTTCCGGCTTATATTCTTCGGTTGTGAAACTCTCCCATTTCTTAAAAATCTCGTCGATTACCTTCTGCATTTCTTACAATTTATTTACATATTTATTTTTATTTACATGGCCCGTAATGGGCAGGATCGCTATGTGGTGTTTTAAGTATTGTGTAGTGGAGTATAATGTTTTAGTGGTCCTATAGTCCTTGGTTATATTTATGCAGCTGCCAAGGAGGACAGCTTAACTCTAGGCGTTCAAAGGAATTGCCGAAATGTTGAGATTATTAAATTCAAAACAAGGCTGCTAGAGCCGATATGTGTTTCTACTTATTAAGAATCTGTTTTATTAAAATTTGTTCTTGCTTATATACTAATTATGAAAATAAATCTTAATCCTTCTAACTTACACTAGCTTATTACAATTATCTTCTATTTCATTTGTCATTATGGAGGATCATGTTGCACACTTTCACTTGACCAATCATGTAGTCGTTTCTAAAATAAAAACTCAGTGGTAATTGAAAGTGAAAGTGTGTCACTCAAATATCTGCTAACGCTGCACATGTGTTATTGATTCTTAATTGTCTTCTTTTATTTATTCTTTCTTGTTCATTGTGTATGCATTGCAGACGTATGTGACACACTACAAATTGAATGAAAGCTAGTTCTAATAATTGTTGTGATAAAGATATTTTAAATGTTAGCACACAAAAGTGTTGGAAGCTAGAGCTGCAAAACTATCGATAGTACTATCGATAGTATCGATAGTTTTGTTAGAAATGAAATATCGATAGTTTTTTCCACTCTCGATACTATCGGCAAAAAAACAAGTAATTAAAAGAGTACAAATAATCGAAGTCATTAAACAGTAGCCGGCAGCTTTGAAGCAAATTATCCGTAGTTGATTTATGCTTTTGTACAGCGATGGAAAAGTTGGTACAATTGTATATTTTTAGCGATATTTGAATGCCAAAAGTACCGTAGCACCGCAATGACCCATTTAGCACTACTGGAATCTCTTTATATTATATTAGATGCGAAAAATAGCATTAAAATATATTAAGCCCCTTATGCAAAAAATAATGCGTGCTTGAAGTGTACATTAAAAAAATTTCCATAGAAAAACCGGTTTTAACGTTCACTTATTTTTTGGTACAAGGGGGTTAATCTTTAGCTCTAAGGTATTAGAAAATTAAGTAAATCAAACGATGTTTTCCGGTACTTAAAGAATTGCTGGAGGAATGTTATTTATTCCAAATTCATCTGCAAATGTGGAAATTTTATTTTCCTACCAAGGAGAGAAGCCGACTATTTGCATCGACTGTGAACAATCGAATAAAAAAAGGTTATAAACGTAGTATATCGTAAATGTTACTTTTATATTCAGATCCCAGCAACTAATATTCTTTGAGCTAGTTTTTCACATAAAGATAAACTCTACTTGTCAGTTAACTGCAGTTTAAACTTAAAACTTTGTTTTTCAGATAAAGATTATCTAGTTAAAAATCTAGGTTTAACCGGGCAACATTGTGCAGTTAAACTCAAGTTAGAACTATCAAATGATAAATACGAGTATACATACATACATATATAGACATGTATAAAATAAATACTACGCAATTGAAAAAAAAAACAGTTTTACTGAAAAGTTCAATAAATAAATAAAATGGATGCTTCTTATGACGACGAAGATTTTAGCGATTATTAAACCTATAATAACTTGGATAGGACAATTGTGAGAAATATAAAGGAGATACGAACACGCCAAAATGATTTTTATGTGTGTAATGAATTGGAATTCTTTCAAATATTTCGCTGTTCTTTTGTAGTTTATTTTTGGAGCGACACTATTTTTAAGTCCATATTACTTATTTTTAAATTCTTAAAAATTACAAAAATCTTATAGAAGTTTTTTAATATAAATTTAAAGAATTGTCATATCGCTTTTTAAGTGTTGCCCTATTTATATAAAATATTTTCAAGAATGCCATATCTATATTGAAAGCAAAGTATGGCATTTCTAGCTAAATTGACAAATTTAAACCATCACTGAAAAACAGAATGGGCGGTTAAAACCCGTTTAACTTTGTTTCTTGGTTAACTTAAACGTATGTTAAACTAGCTTTAACTAATTAGTAAAAAAAACTAGCCCTTTGTGCACCTTCTGGCGTTTTGTTAATTGATTTTTAGTTAATTAAAAAGTACAAGTATTAAAAAAATATAAATAAAGAATTAGGTACAATCGTACTGAAAAAATTAAAAATTTTTTTGAAAGTTAGTACAATTTGTAAATATGACATCGCATCCCTGCTTCTGTATACATAAGTACTTAGATACATATGTATGTATATGAATTTATTTATAAATCCAAGTGTTATTCGACAAATAGTAGTCACAAGTATCTTAATAAATTCAACATAGTCGACACAAAGATAAATTTTGGTGGTACTGATATCGCGACGGCCGCCAATCGTCTCTTACGATAAAACTTTACAGTTAGTGTCTTAAAAGTTATCAACAATTTTCGCATTTTGATAATTCTAAACCATGGGTAGGGTAGGCCCATAAAATTTTAAGTTCAATAAAAAAGTATATTTTCGATAATATGTCCCGCTTACGATAAAATCGAAAAAAAGGCTTGATATATTTTTATATACTAATGAAAATGTTGAGGATTCTGGATTTTTTTTCGAGTCAAATGTAGTTTATGTGGCAACTGTTATAAGACTATTCGATACTATCGATAGTATCGATAGTTTTACATAAAACTATCGAAACTATCGAGTGGAGCGACTATCGATAGTCTTGCAGCTCTGTTGGAAGCAAGAATAAATGGAGGAACTGTTGGACTAAGAATTTAGAGATTATGTACACCAAAATTGTAATAACATATGAATTATTTGTTTCTAAAATTTCATTTTATTTAAGCAACATTTTTTGTTTGTTTTTGCTATATTTTTTGTTTGTATGATATTACTAATACATATTTTTGTTTTTATATAAATAAAAATATTGTAGTCAAATAAATTAAAAATTTGTTTGGCCCTATTCATGTTATTTTGGCCCTTTCAAATTTTTAATTTGGCCCCATTGGTGCCATTTTAACATTTTCACTACCGGATCTGGCATTTTCATTAGTTAAAAAGCATTCAACTTTTAAAAAATTCTGCTAAATGCTTTCTGGCAGATTTTGTTGAAAATATAAAATTATAATTATATTCTACTCAGAAATGTACATGCATTGCAGTGTAAAGGTTCCCTGATGATCTGGACTAGCAACAGTGATATACGCAGCAAACACCTTATTAATCAATTTTAGTGTATTTTTAATGAAGAAATATTTTACTGAATAAGTACAATATTAATTTGGGATTATTAGTGCCTTAAAAAGTTTTTAAACGTAATTGTAACAATTCCAAAAAACACAATTGTTTACTATTTTATGCTTGTGTGTGTGTTATAAAAATATCTGTAAACCCTAATAAGTTTGTATAAACATGAAATTTAAAGCTATTTCAATAATTTGTTTTAAATTTTAATCTAGCATTATACTTTTCTTCTGTAGAACATTTGAGCAGAATTTTCTTTACCGCTTTAGCATTCTCTCATCCTCATTTTCTGGCAACACTGTTTGGCCCTAAAACAAAAAACTCAAAATGCATCACTGGCTGAGTGTGTTCTGTGCAGTGTTGCCAAAAAATGATGATGAGAGAATGCTAGATCCGTAAAAAAAATTTGCTAAAATGTTCTACGGAACAAATGTATATTTTTTTAGAAGTAACACTCAGGCAATTAATGCTACTACTATTACTAGGTGTTACCTTATTTCGGAAAGGGAAAGTGATAGAAGACAGGTAGTGAAAGAAGAGATAGAAGAAAGCTTCATTCTTTTTGCACGGATTTTTTTGTAATAATACAGTGTTGTAGCGCCTTCTAGTCTGAAATTAGGCGTATTAAATTTTGAAGCTGTGTTTAGTAGCCATTTTATTGGTTATTTTACTTTGCCGATAATTCTGCTACACAATACCGTCGAAGGAGGGCACTCTGATTTTACATTAGGACTAGCATCTGTTGAAGTCGGTATAGTTCAGTGACCAGTGACTATGCCTTCATCAATTGAACTTTCCTACAACAACTGATACATAGGGACACTAATGCACATCAGAAAAATGTGTGCTGTTATTATTTAATGACTGTCGGATACAGGGATTGAACCCAGGATCTTCGCTTTTGCAGTCAACGTGATAACTACTTCAGCCAACGCCACCCCCAAATGCCAGATTCATATTTAAAAATTTTTATTGAAAAAGCTTTGAAGTTCATGTTTATACAAAGTTATTAGTATTAACAGATGTTTTTATAGCACATACATATGTATATATATGTACATACATACATATGTATGTGTTTGATATTATCCATACATATATGAATATTTATGTATTTTAAGACTGAGGCCAAGTGTCTTCATATCAACACTAAAATTCTGGTCACAAGTTTATTAGTCACATTGTCTACAGTTTTTCTTCTATTCATCAATGTAAAGGAAAGAGAGCAAACAGATGTATATCTGGTGAATTTTTGAACAACTTGTCAATATACACAAATTTGTATGTACGTAAAGTACAGTAATGTATCAGTAAAGTCTGGTTGGTATGTCTCCATGTTGCTATAAGAACTACGCAGTTAATTGGTTAATTGTTTTAGTTACTAGAAGATTTCCAATGACAAGCACATGCTAAATGTCTATAGCACAAAGTATTGTATGGGGAATAATTAGAGAGTAGTACTGGTGACAAAGTCAAAAGCGACTCATTACATTTTACCATCGACATTTCCTCCAGGGTATATACCTACATATAATATACGTATGTAGGTATATCGAGACCTATTTTCGGTTTAATTGTCAGAAAGATGTTGTAAAAAATAAGCTTTTTAATTGAAATTAAAACTATGGCCAATCCATAGTTGAGAATTATCAAAATGTCGAAATGTTTGATATTTTTTAAAATACAAGCTGTAATTCATGTATGGTAAAGTATATTTGGATACTATAAAAAAAAAAAACTTTCATTTTTGCCCCCTTACGGATAATTGAAAATAGGGCTCCATATACATAAATATTGTTACGTTTTTCTCTCCATAAAAACGCTTTTCCGTAGATCCGAAGATTTGCAAATGAATACAAGAGCCGAGTGTAGTAATTAGGGTTAAGAATGATACAACTTTTTTATTTACAAATACACTTATACTAAATTACTCAAGAGCTCAAATACACTACTACAACTTAAACTACTAAATTACACTCAAATATTCACAACTGGTTACCACTACGCCTTCCTGACTGTAGTTTACGCACGTCTCTTAGCTGGCTGCGCAAGTATTCACGTGACACCTCTTTGTCCGCTGCTTTTCACTTACGAGACTCGCTCTGCCGACACACACAGTTGATACACCAATACCTCTTTGTCTGCTGCTCGTCACACACGGCACTCACAATGCCGACCCTCTCACTTGATACACCAATAAAGACTCACTGGCTTTACTTAAACCCTTACTTATTTGCTGCGCTGTTTCCTTTACTCCATTCGACATGATAGACTCCACAATAATCTCAATTCCTCGACAGACTTTGCTTTTACTATAGACTGTCCTATTGTTTCTCCTTTTCCCAACTCACGTGTAAAGCACAGACTGCTCTTAACTATCAACTCACCACTGTATCGCAAACTATTATTAATTCACAACTTAATTATCTGCCAACTAACGAGGTCTTAACTTGACTATTTTCTGATTAGCACTAACTAACTGACTGGATGCGTCACCTCTTTTTATATTTCACACAAATACCACTAGAAGTTTCAAGCAATGTCTAGACGATCATTATTATCTTATATGCTGCCTAATTAAGTTCATGTGGTAACTATGTACATACATGTGTATATGCATACCTGTGTACATCATTAACTAAGCAATACACGGTGGTTGTTTATCTTTTGCTTTTCGTTTGAATTAGCATGTATGTATGTGTGTAAATATGTGAATCTTCTTAATAAGCAGACGCTTTTTGTTGTTGCTTTTGCTTGTTTACGTTTAATGCTGCGCATGCTTATTTAGTTGATGGCTACTATTCTAGACTATTCGTTACATTGACCCTGTAGGAATATTTTAGCATAACACTTACATTAACCCTGTTAGAATATTTTTGTGTAATATTGCCTTAAACCTGTCGACGGCTATTTTCGTAACAATATGTATACAATACATAACATATAATACATAGGTATTCGTTGTATCTACATTACGTAGGAAACAAAATTGTAATTGTAGTTGTAATTGTAATTGTAAACAAATTTATATTTATGAATATAATTACTCTCTACACTAAAAAAATTTAACAAATTAAAATTTTTTATTTTAAGCAAATTCTGCCAAAAAGCATTTGGCAGTTTTTTTTTTGATGGGAAAATGCCACATCTGTAAAAAATTCCGCTAAAATGTTCTACACCAGATTTAAATTTTAAAAAATTTATTGAAATGGTTTTGAATTCATTGTTTTTATACAAACTTATTAGTATTTACAGGTATTTTTATGGCACATACATATTATACATAGGTATGAATTTTTATGCATTTTTAATCATTAAATATATATACATACATACATATATGTATGTATATCGACACCTGTTTTCGATTTAAATTAAAGTTTTGAATTGAATTGAAATTAAAGTTTTATTGTTCTACATCCTGAAATTTTATCGTAAGCGACAATTATCGAGCCTTATTTTTTATTTAATCGGAAGCGACATAAATTAAATTTTTCAGGAGAAGGTTTTTTTATGATATTCAAATTTGTTTTACATACGTAAATTGTCGCTTACGATAAAATTTTACAGCCCGTATCTTAAAAGTCAGCAACAATTTCGGCATTTTTATAATTCTAAACTATGTGGGTCTAACCATTTTACCACCAAATTGTAATTTCAATAATAAAGTATTTTCGATAACATGTCTCTTACGATAAAATCGGAAATAAGGCTCGTTATGTATGTTGTAAACCATATTTGAATACTAAAACAACCGTCAACTGAAAACTTAAATTTTTGTCGCTTATGTATGATTAAAAATAGGGTTCCATATGTATATGATACGTAGGTATTCATTGTATTTACATTACCTAGGAAACACATAATTGTAAAAAAATTACGTTGATGAAAAGAATTATTCTAAAAACTGAAAAAATAACAAATTAATATTTTTTTATTTTGAGCAAATTCTGCCAAAAAGCATTTGGCAGAATTTTTTAAAAGTTGAATGCTTTTCAACGAATGAAAATGCCAAATCTGGCAGTGAAAATGCCAAAATGGCAACAATGATTGAAACACACAGCCACGCTCCTACGCTTTCCTTAAAATTTACGATTTTTCAATAGTTCAAATATGGCAGCTTTTTATGAAAAACTTACTTTTAAAATTTATATATGCATAACCAATATATTTAACACATTATTTTTGTTTTATATAGCTAAGCAGCATAGCTACAACCGGGTGTCCTAAGACACCTCTCTTCTTTTTTGTTTATTAGTACACTCAACGTAACAACTGTGCAGCCCATCGTTGTAACTATGGGCTAATGATTTCTTCTAAAATGTTTTTTTGTATATATATATATGTATAAGTGGTTTTCATTTTGGCAAGGTACATATATATACTGTATGTTATGCGTCAGACAAGCGGGTTTAGAACCATTTGCCACTCACTAGCCGGCCAACTTGTATCTTGCCGCTTGACCGCAGCTCACTCCGTTTAATCTGATAAAAAAAAACAGAAATTCCATTTTTGCTAGACTACCATGCGACGCGTAACAATATTGGCCTATAGTTGTTAACATTGTTTTTTTCAGCACTTTTGTAAATAGGTCTAACTATGGACGTTTTTAAGAGTTTTGGGATTGCAGATTGGTTGATGCTTTGGTTAATTAATGTTGTAATTACGGGTGTTAGAATTAAAGCTTTATTTTTAATATCTTTGGGTCTGATTCCATCAATACCTGGGCCTTTGTTTATATTCAGCTTTGTTAAAATGTTAAAAATTTCATCTTGATTTGTGTGTTCTAAGTACATCGAGTTTTGAATAGTGTTTTCGCGTGTGTATTTGTTTTTACGTTGTATGTGTGCATTATTTTTATAACGTTTTCATTAAAATTCATAGCAAATTTGTGTAAAACATTTTCAATGTTGCAGTTTTTAAAGTTTTGTAAAATTTTGCTATCGATATTTTTCGAAGGTTTGCCATTTATTTCGTTTATTATTTGCCAAGTTGCTCGCGGATTATTTCGATTTTCTAAATTTTTTTTGTAGTATTTGTTTTCTTCTTGAAAAATGTTTTATTAAGTTGATTCCTGAATTTTTTATATTAATGTTCATAATTTAAATTTCTTTTATTGTTTAACCATTTTTTATAAAATGTATCCCTATATTCACAGCACTTAACTAATTCATCAGTAATCCAATGATTCACAGATCTGTTTTGTTTCTTTATTGGTTACTTTAGATTTTTCATAGATTTCGCAAAACTTGTTGAAAATTTTATTTTATGAATGGCTTATGTTGTTTTCGACTATTAGATTATGCTAATTTGTTTCGCTAATGAATTTATTAACTTTATAGTTACTTATGTGGGTGGCCCCTCGTAAACATGTTGAGTGTCTCTGATAATTTTTTGTGTTGTATGTTGCAATATGTTTGATGCAACAAAAAGTCGAAAAGTGGTCTGATATTGTTGTTTTAATCAGCGTTGCCGTTTTGGTTACTTGTAACCAAAATTGGTTGCTTTTTTTCCAATGTGTACTTGTGTACTTTTTTCCATTTTGGTTACTTTTTTTCAACACAAAAATAACCATTTTTTATACATATACATATGTACATATGTGGTATGTTAAATTTGCACATAACTAATTATCTTGATAAAATATCACAATTTAAGCGTTTTTAATGCGTTGTAAATACAACACTGGTTAATCAACATAGCGTTTAAAACAAATACATGTCTGTCTCTGAACATAACAAGCCTGGTTTCAAAAATCAGATGCATCCATGGTTGCAAAATCTTTAAACGTCAAACACTATCAGCCCAATGATGAATATTCCCGGGGAGTTTTCTCCCTTCCTTACTATTTGTTCCCGGCGAATAATCCTCCTATTCAAAACAGCCGGGGAATAAGAAAATACGGGAGAGAGTAATATCTTCATCAGCTGTTTAATGTTTGCATATTTTTTGCACTAACGCAAGAGTTCAACAATAGAAGTTTAATAAAAATTTTATGTTTTCATTGCCAATAAGATTGTGTGTTAATATAATTATTTGCTATGCTTAAATAAAAATTATATAAACCACTAACACTAACCATTCACAGGCATGCGTAATAACATTGTGCTGAGAAAGTAGAGTGAAGACTGAGCAAGGTGCAGATGCAAATTGATTAAATTCCGAAGGACTGTGTGTACAAAGGAAATTGTAAATTTTAAAAAGTTTTTCTTATCCTATTCATAATTGGGCTGTATATAAAAAGTTAAAAGAAAATTTTTTTTATATTTAAAGGCTCAGTTAGCCGACTGTAATGTAATGTAACTGTAACGTAGAAAATAGCTGATTGATATTTTTATATGAAAAGTAGTTTACCTTCCATTACATCTCTTAAGCCATTTTCATTACTTTTCACATAACAAAATCGATCAGCTGTTTCTTACTGTTGCAATTACGTTACATTACAGTCGGCTAACTGAGCCTCAAGTTTGAGAGCGTAACAATCAGGGAACGAAGCCGATCGGCTGTGAGTCGGCTAACAGCCGCTCCTGGCAGATTTTCTAAATTTAAGTAAGTGCTGATATGGACATAGTTGATTTTTGGGACGCAGTTTCAAAACATTCAAATGGATTGAACGAAAAATGTTTTTATGATTTGAATAATTTTGTATATAATTTAATGTCACTGCCACACAGTTCGGCTGCTGCTGAAAGGATATTTTCGCAGCTAAGTCTAGTCAAAACTAAATATAGGAATAAGCTCATTTTAATGCTGTAAACTCAATAATGCAATCTAAGGAATTGTACATCAATCGAAACAATTCCTATTATGTTTGGTCTGCCAAAGATTTGTTTTAATATTAACAAATTTAATACTTTGTCTATACAGTCTTGTGTTTTGATAACGAATGTATGTAATTAAATTACATATAATTTTTTTGTTACTAAAAATATTTTTGGTTTGGAATTTCTAATAATATTACCTGAAGTATTTTTGTTGCAAAATTGATTTTATTGATTTTTAACCCCCGAATAAAAAAAGGGGTGTTATAACTTTGTAGTGTGTATCTGTGTGTCTGTCCGTGTCCATGTACAGGCCAAACGGCTGGACCGATTTTCATTTATTTTTTTCTGTTTGAAAGATGACTTGATCGAGAGGGTTCTTAGCTATGTTTGAAGAAAATCGGTCCAGCCGTTTAGAAGATATAACATCTTTTCTGAAAAAAGTCGGGGGTTTTTAAAATTTTTAATTTTTGTTATTAATTATAATAAGTATACTTATAAAACTGAAGTAAAAATTTAAATGTAATGGTCCATTTATATTACCTATATATGATTTTGTAATAATACATATTAATATATGTATGTATATTTTTCAACTGAAGTACAAATAAATCAGTATTTTAAATATATAAAAATTTTGGTTACTTTTTTATGCATTTGGTTACTTTTTTTTTGTATTTTGGTTACAAAATTTGTTTGGTCGTGGCAACGCTGGTTTTAATTACTGCTGATTTGATACATGTTTGAGCTTGTAAGGTTTTAATGTCCTGTAAAGAAGAAAACACTTCGTGACGGAAGAATTTGTGATACTTGCTTCTTTCTACGCATGAGCGCGTGTACAAACGTCATGCATGTATGTGTGTATGATTTTTTATTTTTCTGCGCACATGCAAAGGCACACACATGCATTAGTTGTATGCGGTTAATCACATAATAGCTTGCAATCTACATATTACACACACGCTAAAACGTGCAATATGAAAAATAACAAGCATACACTAATCAACAGTACTTCTTTTGAGTGTTTGTTACAAACAAGCTGTCTTGCGACATCGCTTGTTAACACTGACATACACATGCACCAATACATCCATCGTGCTTCGCTTATAGTACGACAGCATTTATTATTGGTTTAGTATAATACATGCGACGTGAATGCATTTAAAAATCATGACGTATTTACAATTAAAGACCTTTTACGCAGGTCTCTAATGTCTATACGTGTTGGTTCATTTATAACATTTTGTAATCCGTTTGACATCTGCATATCTATGTATGTTGTTGTTACATTATTGTCTCTTATCGTATCAATATTCATATCACCAACTATAGCAATGTTTTTTTTTGTTCGATTTTGTTTTATAATCTCTTCCAGTTCTTTTACAAATGTGTTCGCATTGGTTTTTGGTGGACGGTAAATTGCGATGATGACGTTGTGCTAGTAGTTGTGTGCAGTTAATATTTTCTTTCACGTATACAACAATAAAAATTATTAGGCCCGACCAGTGTCGGACATAAACTTTGTGACGGTAAAACTCAGGGGTTCGTTTTTACCACACAAGAAATTTGTTGTGCTTATTAATTTTATAGAATATTATTGGATATTAATTATTGAATTATTACTAAATTTATTATTACTATGACTGTCTCGATTAATTGAATTATTTGTTTGTTTTCCTCATCATTCGATCAAATATCATTGAATACTGAAATCAAATTATTACTTAATTTATTATTGTTTCTTATTGAATATTAATAATTGAGTTATTACTGAATTTATTATTGTTTCTTATTGAAGATTACTGATTGATCGAAGTATTATTTGAATTATTATTGGAATTTAATCAAGGTAGGCATAACGCCACCTGTATGTCAAGGCATGCATTACTTACGCTACGAAATACAACCCCGACAAAACTCACAGCTGCCCGTGGTGTAAAATCACCACCTATAGATGAGCGGCTGAGCATGTGTGTGTTGGTAGTTTTGTACATAAGCGACAGGTATAAAAGGCCGCACACAGCATGTAGAAGGACAGTCTTCGGGTGCCTTTTGAAAAGGTAAGACAAATACCGGAGAAAGGTTTGTAATCACTCTGGCTATTTAATTTAATTTTGAAACTTAAGGTTTGCCTGGACTTCTTTGATATAGATACTGATGCATTTGTAACCACAGTACAAATATCATATATTTTTGTTTTGTTGCATAGAACACTAGCTGCTTGTAGACTGGTGGCATACTGACGCGTTTGTAACCACAGTACGTTCATAATTTTCCAAGCAGACTTTGTCGGTCGTTACGGTGCATAGAAGCACTCTCTGTGGGAAAACTGGTGACGTGTTGACGCGTTTGTAACCACAATACGCTCATCATTTTCCAGGCAGTTTGTTTGTAGTTATAGTGCACTTGAAGCACTCGAGGTGTAGCATACTAGTGCCAAGTTGAACATATGTAGTTTTAGTACATTTAATTCACTCTTAAATAAATGAGATTTATAACGTTGTTAAGCCAAGCGTGTTTTTCTCTTTATTTGTGTTCCCTAAAACTTAAATAAATTTTTGTGACGAACCCTAGACACCGGCGAGTGATACCCCAGCCGAAGAAACGTCGTTTCAAATAGTTATAAATAATACATAAATAGTGATATTCAAAAAAGGGGAAAAAATTATTTTCAAGTAGTCCCATCTGGAGTGCACAGTGGTGACTTTTGCAAAATAAATGGTAATAAATCTGGAACTTCTAAACTACTGATTGGATTTATATGAAACTTCGAACATCCGTAGAGGAGGACTCAGACTTTATAACAAATGCCTTGGCAGCCGTCTGGCTTAAGCTGTACAGGAGTTACAGTGGGCCTAAGTTGACAACATGGGACTCAAAAAAAAACTCTGAGGCTTGTAACTTTTAGAAAACATCCGATTTTTATGAGATAAAGCGTTTTGATCTAAGCTTAACATTTTTAATAAATCATGTCCTTAGATGTGTTTTCGTATCTCTCATAACTTAGAAGATATTTGACTTTTAACAAAAAAAAATTTTTTTTGCCTTGACTTTTTTTAGTATTTCACCTACAACTTTTTAGTTAATTGTTGGATTTTAAATTAAAAGACAGCATTAAATTTCTGATCAAATTTTAAATAAAAATAAGTAAAAAACTTATTAATGTCTGCAGTCGTAAAAACCGGAAAAGGCAAAGAATTCAAAGTCTTAAAATTTTTCTGGAAAAGGCACGTTTTTTTAAGAAAAAGTATCTTCATTATTTTCAATTTTGTGAAAAACTTTGTTTAACGCATACACTTTTAAACCACATAGCGCTAAAAACAATCTATTCAGAATATGCTAAGAGCCAATTATTTTGTATTTTGGGCATGCACCCTACACTCAGCAGTGTCCGAAAATTGCCAATTTCAATATTTTTTTTTTGTGCTTATGCGCTTATAAAAAGTTGTGACGGTATATTTTGAAAGCTTTAGCTATATCATTTAATTTGTTAGGATAGTTGGCAACATGTTAAACTTAAATTTTTAACAGCCTTTTCATAAATGCGAGGATGCGCGCAAATTTTCTGAAAAAAGTCAAAATTTTGGAAAAATTTTGTTTTGTACCATAAAAAATATATATAAAAATAATTTTCTTTTTTTATGTTGGAATTTTTAGCTTTCATGTGAGTCCTTTTACTTTGCCTGAAAAAATTATTCCAATATAATTAACTGATCTCGAGATATTCCGATTGTAGGGTGCAATTCAAAAAATATGTAGAATGCCCTTAACTTTTTTCCCTTTATTCACACATCAGCTGTTTAAAACTTTTATGAATTCTGAAATTCAACCTAAATAGAAAAACAAAAATAAATTTGGAATGTTATCCAATAAGTCTATGTATAATTTTCGCAATAAAAAATATTTATGGTAATTATACCACATGTTTTTCCATGTAAGTGTAGTTAATGTTAATAACAGGTAAGCATTTAACGAATAACAACACACATGTTTAATGGATTAAAAAAAGGTTTTTGCGGATTTTATTACAGCAACATCGGGAGGTGCTACCTGATTGTGCTACTACTACTTAATAACACTTCACAGTACTAGGTAATTAGACAAAATTAGCAAAGGTTCTTATAAATTATGCTGTATTGCATAAAAAATGTGAAAAGTTTTATTTGTGTGTATTGTTTTTGTATTATTATTTACCAATAGATAATCTATTTAATATTAGGCTAGAGCTAAGAAAAACTATTTAACACTAAATAATTTATTTATTTTTAAATTACATGTTTGAGCTATGTTAATTACCATAATTTTACAATTTATTTATTTCAATTATTTTTAAGAAAACAATCCGAAATATCGAAGCTTAAGAGGTTTTTTATTTGAATTGCTTCACTGTCGTCTTTCTCTATTTCTTTAGTTATCTTTGGTAACCATTTCAACCGTATTGCTTGTAAAACTGGATCTGAGGATAACAATAAGTGAAGCATTAAATCATAATTTTCTGCTAATTTTGAACACTTTCGACTATTAAATAATCTGTACTGCTTTACATCTTTGTTCCTTGCTTCTTGAGCTCCTTCTGTAAGTTCTCCCAGAGGTAGGATGTTGGTTTCAATGATTTCTTTTCCATAAGATAATACCTTATGTACAGTTGGCGTCATCAATCTCCATGGATATAATTTTTTTATGAATACTTTTGTTTCATTAGCAAAAGCATCAAATTTTTCTGCATTAATTTGCTTTTTACTGTTAATAGTTGCCAGTATTATTTTGAAGTTCCTTATTAGTTTTTTATCCAAGCCGGCTATCAAGGATGTAGTCTCAGGATCCTCAAAAAAGGGTCTAGCAGTATTTCCATTATTCGAGCTACCATAACCGTTAATTGGCTTATCAATTATAAGCCCATGCTTTCTAAATTCATCTTGTATCCCTTTCTTCTCAGTTCTTCGTGTATCTGCTAAGTCTTTGTTGTTTCGTGAGGAGACAGTTTCATTACCTTTGATATTTCTATATTTTATATCATATGATAGATGCAAGCAATACTCCATAAATCTAATGCGAGCATGAAGTGGGGAAATTCCAAATTTAAGGGCTTCCTCTTTTATAGTTTCATCAGATTTATCTTCAAACTCAGAGCTTTTTTTCCCACATATATTGCATTTCCAGTATGACTTGGTATCCGTTAGGGCATTGGCAACTTTTCCATCTATCATAGTCAATTGTAAATCAAATGTGACATTTATAATGCAGTCAGAAATTTTTATTGCAATGCTTGGTAAGTTCCTTATTTCTTCTGATATAGTAACTACAATATTTTGAGTTTCATCTCTATTTTCTTTCATATATTCAAATTTTATTGGTCGACATAATAACCTTGATGCAGGCGTCCTATTTATCCATACGTCTTCAAATGCAGGTACAGTGGATGATGATGATGAATTTGTATATAAACGTATTCTAAGAGGTACCAACGTAGACATAAATATCGATGAAAAAGATATATTATCTTCTCTTTGTTGTCTATATTCAGAAAATCCAGTAGTCCCATCACAACCCCATTTACAAGTTAATACTAGCTCGGACTTGTGGCATTTACTTATGTCTTCTTTGCTAAAGGTTGAAATTATCCTAGAAGCAATATTTTCGAGGAGACTGCATGACTCAATAGTGGCGCCCGTGCTACTAACGTTCGAAACCGATGGCAAAATTACATCCTTTGTTGCCTTCAATGACTTTGTAGATGGCAAATTTCCCCATTTCTTTTCAGTCATAGCTTTTCTTAATATTTCATATTTATTCCTTGTTAGACCCAAGTTTAGAATAAGGGCTAATGCATCTTCATTATTAAAATCTGTTTTAGATTTAGGCGTTGGTATGCTTTCCACCATACGTTGTATTCTCTTTGGAGATGCTTTTGGAAGAGCATCTACAATTTTGCCAACTTCCTTCGGTTTGTTTTTGGTTAAAGCACTTCTAAAGGCATCCTTTATAAGGCCAAAAGAGTGGTTTTCAATGAGGTCTTCTTGCTTTCTTTTCTGGCTTCTTGGTTGAAGTTCCTCGTATAATTTATTAGGCCTTCCCAATTGTTTTATACCAATCTGTGTAACTATCTCGGTTTTTAGCCATTGTTCATTTTGTTTTTGGAACTTAGTTTTGTTATAATTTAATTCTTTCATTTTTCTTTCGTACGCTACCAAAAAGTTCTCTATTTTTTTAGTAGCATCTTCATTTAGTTTTAATCCAAATGAGTTGTCAATTATATCTATGATTTTAGAACATTTTCCTTGGCGCAATAAACTAACAGGAACGTATTCCCATAGAAGTTTACATACCGCGTTATATTTAATACTAATCTCCATAACAGTTCAATATAGAGTGATTGTTCTTATAAAAGAACCCTGCGTTTTTATGCAATACAGCATAATTTATAAGAACCTTTGCTAATTTTGTCTAATTACCTAGTACTGTGAAGTGTTACTAAGTAGTAGTAGCACAATCAGGTAGCACCTCCTGATGTTGCTGTAATAAAATCCGCAAAAACCTTTTTTTAATCCATTAAACATGTGTGTTGTTATTCGTTAAATGCTTACCTGTTATTAACATTAACTACACTTACATGGAAAAACATGTGGTATAATTACCATAAATATTTTTTATTGCGAAAATTATACATAGACTTATTGGATAACATTCCAAATTTATTTTTGTTTTTCTATTTAGGTTGAATTTCAGAATTCATAAAAGTTTTAAACAGCTGATGTGTGAATAAAGGGAAAAAAGTTAAGCGCATTCTACATATTTTTTGAATTGCACCCTACAATCGGAATATCTCGAGATCAGTTAATTATATTGGAATAATTTTTTCAGGCAAAGTAAAAGAACTCACATGAAAGCTAAAAATTCCAACATAAAAAAAGAAAATTATTTTTATATATATTTTTTATGGTACAAAACAAAATTTTTCCAAAATTTTGACTTTTTTCAGAAAATTTGCGCGCATCCTCGCATTTATGAAAAGGCTGTTAAAAATTTAAGTTTAACATGTTGCCAACTATCCTAACAATTAAATGATATAGCTAAAGCTTTCAAAATATACCGTCACAACTTTTTATAAGCGCATAAGCACAAAAAAAAATTTTGAAATTGGCAATTTTCGGACACTGCTGAGTGTAGGGTGCATGCCCAAAATACAAAATAATTGGCTCTTAGCATATTCTGAATAGATTGTTTTTAGCGCTATGTGGTTTAAAAGTGTATGTGTTAAACAAAGTTTTTCACAAAATCGAAAATAATGAAGATACTTTTTCTTAAAAAAACGTGCCCTTTCCAGAAAAATTTTAAAACTTTGAATCTTTGCATTTTCCCGTTTTTACGACTGCAGATATTAATAAGTTTTTTACTTATTTTTATTTAAAATTTGATCAGAAATTTAATACTGTCTTTTAATTTAAAATCCAACAATTAACTAAAAAGTTGTAGGTGAAATACTAAAAAAAGTCAAGGCAAAAAAAAAAATTTTTTTTTGTTAAAAGTCAAATATCTTCTAAGTTATGAGAGATACGAAAACACATCTAAGCACATTATTTATTAAAAATGTTAAGCTTAGATCAAAACGCTTTATCTCATAAAAATCGGATAAGTTTTCTAAAAGTTACAAGCCTCAGAATTTTTTTTGAGTCCCATGTTGTCAATTTATGCCCACTGTAACTCCTGTCCAGCTTAGGCCAGACGGCTGCCAAGACATTTGTTATAAAGCCTGAGTTCTCTTCTACGGATGTTCGAAGTTTCATATAAATCCAATAAGTAGTTTAGAAGTTCCAGATTTATTACCATTTATTTTGCAAAAGTCCCCACTGTGGAGTGTTAAGTATAAGATCCCGTGTGTCCCTCTTTTTTAGGCGGATGTGTCCAGTAAAGTTCAAAATATTACGAACAAGCGGATTAGGATGTGATTTAAGTTTTGTTAAATATTTGCCTGCTTATTTTGCAATTTCTTCAGTCGCTAGTAGTATATTTAAATCACGATGTATAATAGAATTTTGGATGTACCATAGAGCCGATGTTATTAAACGTAAAACTTTGTTTTGCCTTCATTGAATTCTCTCGACATTGTAAGCTGAAGCAGTGCCCCATAACTGAATTCCGTAGCACCACATTGCCTTCAAAAGCCACTTGTATAGTAAAATTTTGCAGTCTAGGCTGAGTGTTGAGTTTCTGCCAATCAACCAATATATTTGAGTTAACTTAAGTTTCGTCTGAGTTAACTTAGATTCAATATGATGTTTCCATGTAAGCCTTTGATCAAGGTGTATACCAAGGTATTTCACTTGGGAATGTTGAGGAATATTGTGATTGTTGATTAGAATGGAGGAGCAAGTATCTCTTCGTAGGGTAAACGTTATATGGACACATTGTTCATTGACCTTAATTCCCCATAAGTTCAACCATATTTCCAGCTGGGTAATATGTTCCTGGAGATTGCGGGATGCCTCATTAGGGTTTCCGTACACACTCATACAGGCTGTATCATCGGCAAATGTAGAGGTGTGGATATTATTGCTCACAGGCATATCACAAGCATATATTACATACAAGACTGGCCCCAGAATACTACCCTGTAAATTTTTTTATAGTTAGCACCAGATTCTCAATAGTAGCTTCAAGGTGACTAAATTTAAAGCTTGAGTTTGATTTCATTGAATTATGTAGCGGTGGAAAATTTTGTGTGGGAATTGAACTAGCCTTAGCAGCATCAGCATACTGGTTGGCTCATTTGTGCAAAAGTGGCGGAGTTCGCGTTTACTGGTTGAGCTGGAGTTAATTTGGGTTTCTGACCCATAGCCTGTTTAACGAAAGAATATACAGGGCACCCTCTATAGTTAGCTGTGTGACTACCTCCAAAATTACTACATTTTTTTCTGCTTGATCTTTTGGCTTAGTGCAGCTAGCAGTACCATGCAACTCACCGCAGATAACACACACTGTATGTAACTTGCAGTAAGTTTTCGTATGGCCATATTCTTGGCAATTATGGCACTGTACGGGACCTGAACGCTTACGTGGCTCTTCAACTGTGATTTTTCGATATAAGAGATACTTTACGCTAAAATTTGATGGGTTTCATTTTTTTTCAATTGTATGTCATTCGGCTCCAGTTTAACCCAAAATAGGGGTTGGGGGACCTTTTCTCTATTAATTATGTTGGTAACATTTTTTACCTTAAATCCTTGTTCGACAACAACATATGAATCTATGCCCTTTAATACTATCTGTAGGCCTATAGCACTTTTAAGTTGGTATGTGTAAAAATTTGTTTTTTTTCGAATTCACTAAAAAATTTTCGGAAATCTTCTTCATTATATATTTGGATTTTAGTTTCATCAATATTACCGCGTTTAATTGGAATGATGTGAAAAGTATTTTCACCAATGGTCGACAGTATTTTTTATAAGCGCGTTAGAATTTTTCTCTCTCAGATAAATAAGTGGTGGCTTAAAAGACTTTTGCGATGATGTAAAGGACTTGTCGTCGGTGTCTTGCAATAATGAAAAACGATTTTGACGATTGGTAGATGATGCGCTGTTATGCCTAGACATCTTTGGAGCAAATGAAATTTATCAATTTTATTTAAATTTTTATTTTATTTACTTATCACGGTTATATATCTGTACATTCCCACTTGTACCTTGGGTTTTGAGCTATTCTTATCTGTAGTGATAACTTGGTTTAGTGATGAACACAAGCCCGATGCGGATGATAATTCTGACTAAAATGAAGAAGTACTAGGCAATGGTAATGTTAACGATTCACTAGTTGGCATTGGACAAAGCGAAGTTGATCCATGACGAAAAATTGGCTTTTCGTTAGAAAAACCTTTCATCAGGTTTATTATTTATATTGTTTTCATTAAGAGTTTCAGAACTTACAGTAAAATAAGCATTTCTGCCGTTAGAACTCACTTCAAAACTTTTTTCCTTTGAGGTACTCATACAGAGTATTCCTCAAGGGTTCTTTGTGTTTACCATTTTTTTTTATTTCTTGCTATGTAAGAAATATTAGTAAAGCCAATAAGCTTATTTATCCAGGTGAATATGTATTACGAATATTTTCTGTATGATTTTTGATTTTGTTGTTTTTTTATATTTGTTTCGTATGTATGTGTGTAAAAAAATCCGCTTTAACGTCTCTTCACTATGAAGGTTCAACGAGAACTGAAAATACAATATAATAATTATAAAATACAATATAATACTTTTCTGGTGATATAAACGTAGTCACTACCAGGGTTACCGTTCATCCGACTAAAGTCGCAATTTGACCCTTTTTTTTAGCGTTGTGCGACTTTTTGTGAGACTTTTTTCGATCACCGTCTTTTGCGACTTTTTTAATTTTGTTGGGACTTTTTACCCTTTTTTGTAAAGATTCTCACAGAAAACATTTAAATTGCATAATTTATAAATTTCCTTATTTTTATCAAAATACTAAAAAAATCGCAAAAATTTAAAAGCAATTCCCAGATTATTGTTCATTTGGAAGCACTTTTGTTAAATTCAACCTTGTCACGTGTAAAATGTATTTAAGAAATTTTTCGTAAATTTTCAGTAGAAGTTTGAAAGAATAGTTGTAGCAAAAAAAAATTTAATAAATAAAAATTGTGGTTTTTGGAGTGCTTATTTTACAAAATTATTTTTACCCGCCGAGTCAATGAAAGAAGTTATTGTAAAATATATACAGGTGTATACGAACATGTGAACATTTTGAAATTATCTTTGCTTAATAATAAATTAAGTAATAAATTAGCCTTAAATTTAATACATAAAGATGTAGAAGACTGGATTTCTTTTGATGAACTTATTTTTAAATAAATACAATTAAAGTAAAAAGTACACGGAGCTTTATTTGAAAATGTTTGTCAAAAATATCTTAAGTTTAACTTTTTTAGCTTGTTTTTTTAATGAATCCTACTCCTCTGACCTCGGCAGCATAAGACAGCCAAATGTATTAAACTTAAGTAAATTTGTTCAGTATACATCCATAAAAACATTTATAGAAAGAAGCACATATAATGGAACTGTATATGCTATGAAATATGCATTGTTTCAACTTATCTTTTTGTTGTGTTAAGCTTTTTCTTAATAAAAACGTTAAAAAAAGATGTGCAACTTTTATTTTCTCAAACGACTTTTTTGTGCGACTTTATTTTTATAAAACGACCTTTTGTGCGACTTTTCAAAAATTCCTAACGGTAACCCTGGTCACTAAACTATCACAAAAATGGTCTCAAATGTGGTTTTATAGATAACAGAGTAATCGGAATAAGTTGAAATTTTTACAGTAGATAGATATTGATGTTGTTAGACTTCTTGGAAAAAGTGAAATTTTAAAAATTTTGAGTTCATACCCTCTTGTTGATCAAGTGCGATATGTAAAATTTCGAATCGTATCGAATGCCGTAATTTGCCCCCAGGATTTGTTCTAACTAATCGAATGTTTGGTATGTTGAATTCCCTGGCTAAGTTGCTCGTTGTGGAATCAATATATTTTTATTTTAGTTAATTTTAATTATTATTCGAACTCCATTTGTTTCAATATTTGTGATTTGAACGGGCTAAGGTTCGTATTGCTTTTTAAGCCAAATTACATGCGATAATTATTAATGAACAAATAACACCAAAGTCTGTTGTAAATATTCTGACTAACAACACATAGTTGAACGGAACAGCCAGCCGTTTTCGAAGGCCACTAAACCTTCATCATATTTTTATTTGTTGACATTGTCAGCAGTAATCTTAATATTCCAAAATGTTGTCAAATATTTTCAGCCACCTTTAAAAAAGTTAAAATTGCAAACACAATTAATACATATAAAATATCTTCTTTATTAAATGTTTTTTTACTTACTTGATTGACCAATCTGAAATCGTGAGAAATACAGACCATGCCCACTATAAAAATCTTTAATAGCGTCTGCTAAGGCATCAATTGTTTCCATGTCCAAGTGATTGGTAGATTCATCAAGTAACAAAAGACACTTTCCAGGCCAATCCAGCAAACACAACACGACAACGCTGACCATCGGAAAGTTGTCTTATGGGACACACTTGCTGGCGACCATTCAAGCCATAGCGACAAATAATTTTACGCATTTCCTTTCTCTTTGACGGGGAAGGCAAGCATCATGTGTTCTAAAGGACTGAAATTCAAATTCAGTAGATTTACCAAAACCATTGGGGGATAAAATCAGGTTTAGGTACGCCTATTAAAGATATCCTATGCTATAGAAAAATAAATTGGCGTCCAGGCTTAGTTATGGGCCTCTGAAATTGTAGTACAAAATTGTCCAACTGTCCAATGACAAGACAGCACAATTGTCGAACAGAATTAGTCCATAAGATTTTCTCCACCACGGTGTTTCCAGAATAGGCACAGCCTAATAAAGATTTGCTGTCTGATAAAATTTTCATGCATTTTACCATTCGATGAAAGGCATTGTCAAAAGCTTAAGATGACCCCAATATTAGTCATATTTGTTAGAAAACACCGTGTATGACAATATTATTCAGAGGCCCATAAGTAAACTAAAATAATAACAACACTATTGGCAGCTTTGCTATAGCATATGGTTTTTATTTACATTTATTATATTATTTCTTAAAAATGGATAAAACAGTGCTCGCTCGTCTAACTTTGCTGTGCTAGATATTGAATTAGTGCTGAAATTGGTTTGGGAAAACCAAAATATAATAGAAAATAAACAAAAAGAATGTGTTACAGCTAAATACAAAGAATATGTTCGACAACGTATGTGCGAAATGTGTCTAAAATTGTTCACAAAACAACAATACTAAAAAAGCTTATAATGAATCAGCTGTTGTCTAACTATTTGTTAACCAATGACTTTTAACTAATGGTAAACAAAGAGCTGTGAATCAAATATTATTGGTTAAACTATTGCTATTAGTTAACTAATGACTGTGAAGTATCGCCGCCAAAATAGCAAAAAAAAAGTGGTTCCAAGACAATAATGTGTGTATAACAGTGGCCTGCTCAGTCGCCAGACCTTTGTAAAGTATGTTGATTAATAAAAAAGATGTTAATTGTTTTTATTAATTTTATTTTCTAGAGCTCATAGAACTGTTGTTTAACAAATCAATTTAGAACTAATTTACATGAGCTTATATACTAATTATGAGAATAATGCTTAACCTACTTATCTTAACTTACTTATATTATATTTATGTATATAAACACGAGTTCTCGTTGAACCTTCATAGTGAAGCGACATTAAAGCGGATTTTTTTTTACATACATACATACGAAACAAATATAAAAAACAACAAAATCAAAAATTATACAAAAAATATTCGTAATACATATTCACCTTGATAAATAAGCTTATTGGCTTTACTAATATTTTTTACATAGCAAGAAATAGCAAAAACAAAAAAAACCGTAAACACAAACAAAGTTCCCTTCAGAAATAATACTCTGTATGAGTACCTCAAAGGAAAAAAATTTTGAAGTGAGTTCTAACGGCAGAAATGCTTATTTTACTGTGAGTTCTGAAACTCTTAATAAAAAAAATATAAATAATAAATCTGATGAAAATCTTTTTTTAACGGCAAAGCCAATTTTTCGTCAGCGATCAACTTCGCTTTGTCCAATGCCAACTAGTGAATCGTTAACATTACCATTGCCTAGTACTTCTTCATTTAAGTCTGCGATATCATCTGCATCGGGTTCGCCTTCATCACTAAACCAAGTTATCACTACAGATAACAGTAGCTCAAAACCCAAGGTACAAGTGGGAATGGACAGATATATAACAGTGGTAAAGCGTGGGCGAAGCCCAAATTCTTCAAAAATTTCATCTGCCCCAAAGACGTCTAGGGAAAACAGCGCATCATCTACCAATCGTCAAAATCGTTTTTCATTATTGCAAGACACCGACGACAAGCCCTCTACATCATCGTAAGTCTTTTAAGCCACCACCTATTTATCTGAGAGAAAAAAATTCTAACGCGCTTATAAAAAAACTACTGTCGACCATTGGTGAAAATACTTTTCACATCATTCCAATTAAATGAGGTAATATTGATGAAACTAAAATCCAAATATATAATGAAAAAGATTTCCGAAAAATTGTTAGTGAATTCGAAAAAAATAAAACAAATTTTTACACATACCAACTTAAGAGTGCTAAAGGCCTACAGATAGTATTAAAGGGCATAGATTTATATGTTGAACCCGAAGAAGTAAAATGTGCACTTGTCGACCAAGGATTCAAGGTAAAAAATGTTACCAACATATTTAATAGAGAAAAGGTCCCCCAACCCCTATTTTGGGTTGAACTGGAGCCGAATGACAAAAAATTGAAAAAAAAAATGAAGCCCATCCAGTTTATAACGTAAAGTATCTCTTACATCGAAAAATCACAGTTGAAGAGCCACGTAAGCGTTCAGGTCCGTACAGTGCCATAATTGCCAAGAATATGGCCATACGAAAACTTACTGCAAGTTACCTACAGTGTGTGTTATCTGCGGTGAATTGCATGGTACTGCTAGCTGCACTAAGCCAAAAGATCAAGCAGAAAAAAAATGTAGTAATTGTGGAGGTAATCACACAGCTAACTATAGAGGATGCCCTGTATTTTCTTTCGTTAAACAGGCTATGGGTCAAAAACCCAGTTAACTCCAGCTCTACAAGTAAACGCGAACTCCGACACTTTTGCTCAAATCAGCCAACTAGTTACTTCACGTGTATCGTATGCTGATGCTGCTAAGACTAGTTCAATTCCCACGCAAAATGTTCCACCGCCAAATAGTTCAACGAATTCAAACTCAAGCTTTAAATTTAGTCGCCATGAAGCTACTATTGAGAATCTGGTGCTAACTATAAACAACTTTACTACAAATATGACAAGTATGATGCAAGAAATGCTGCGAATGCAGAATACACTGCTTCAAGCATTAGTTAATAAGCCATGAACACGTTAAAAATATGTTTCTGGAACGAATGCCGTATTCGCCAACATAAAAATGAACTTGAGCACTTCCTCATGGAAAAAAATATTGATATAATGTTGGTTTCTGAGACTCATTTGACCTCAAGAAGCTTATTTAAAATAAATGGTTACACTTTATATGATACAAAGGACCCGAGAGAGAGAGCATGTGGTGGATCAGCAATTCTGATTAAGTCAAGACTCAAGCACTATGTCCTTGACAACGTTAGTGAAGAATATTTGCAAGCAACGAATATTTTCGTAGAAAATTTTTGTGCGAATTTCGTGATATCATCAATTTACTCACCTCCCAGATTTTCAGTTAGCGAAGATCAGTATGAGAAGTTTTATAAATCGCTTGGATCTTGTTTCGTGGCAGCTGGTGACTACAATGCAAAACATACGTACTGGGGATCGCGTCTTGTTACACCTAGAGGTAGAGCCTTGTTCAATACAATTTCAAAAATGGACTTAGATGTCATTTCGAGTGGGGAGCCTACTTACTGGCCTACTGACGTAAGAAAAATTCCAGATCTTATAGATTTTGCCGTCACGAAAAATATTCATAGGGACTTAATTCATGTAGAGCCCTCTCTAGATCTGTCCTCCGATCACTCTCCAACAATAGTTACAATTTTCAACCCACCAAGGAGTGAATTAACTAACTCATATGTGAAGATGATTAATGGAATCAACTGGCTGGCATTCAAAAAATATCTTAGTAGTCACTGCGTAGAAAACATTCAGCTTAGATCATGCGATGATATTGAAATTAACATTGCCAATCTTAACGAAAATATTAAACAGGCTGCTGAACACGCCACTACCTCCTATCCGCAGACCGGCTTTAACAGAATTTATTCTACGGAAATTGAACGTCTTGTATGTGAAAAAAGGAGAGCTAGAAGAGAATGGCAACAACACAGATCACCCCTAAATAAAATCAGACTTAAAGAATGTACTAAACGACTCAAAGAGCTGCTATCGTCGGAAAAAACTGCACTACTGGAAAAGTATTTAGAAGGTCTTGATGTAACGTCCGCATCTAATTACTCTTTATGGCGCGCTACTAGAAATCTTAAACGACCCATTGATCTTAAATCACCATTGCGTACTGCGACCGGAGGCTGGGCAAGAAGTGATAGTGAGAAAGGTAACTTATTTTTTGAGCATTTAAAATCTGTATTCACTCCCAATTCATGTACGAGTGCTGCTGATTTACCGTTTGTAGTTTCTCTACCCCCTCGTCCCTTAAGGTTCAAGATGCGTGAAGTACAAAAAGTAATTGCTGAACTCAACCCGAAGAAAGCTCCAGGTATTGATGGCATTAGTAACAAAATGCTCATGAACTTGCCTCATATTGCAATAAGAATCCTGCTATTTACTTTTAATGCTATTTTAAGAATGCAGTATTTTCCACATAACTGGAAACTGGCCAAGATCAAAATGATTCCAAAGGCGGGCAAAGATCTTACCAAGACTGAGTCATATAGGCCTATAAGCTTACTATCTACAATCTCAAAGCTTTTCGAAAAGCTGCTCATGACTAAATTGTCCAAAATTTTAACTGATAATGGGTGCATCCCGGACCATCAATTTGGCTTAAGAAGTCAGCACAGCACGATTGAACAAATGCATAGACTGGTCCAAGTTGTAAGAAGAACATTTGAAGAAAAGAAGTATTGTTCTGCTCTCTTTATTGATGTTTCTCAGGCGTTTGATAAAGTATGGCACGAAGGCCTAGTTTTAAAATTGAAGACATATCTGCCAATAAACATTCAAAAGCTTTTGGAAAGTTATATTATTGATAGGAAGTTCACTGTTGTGGAAGGAGAGTTCACGAGTGTGCCCGAAACTATTTCTTCTGGTGTGCCCCAGGGTAGTATTCTGGGTCCTGTCTTGTGTTTAATATATACTTGTGATATGCCTGTGAGCAATAATATCCATATTTCTACTTTTGCCGATGATACAGCCTGTATGAGTGTGCACGAAAACCCTTATGGGGCATCCCACAATCTCCAGGAACATATCACTCAGCTGGAAATATGGTTGAACTTATGGAGAATTAAAGTCAATGAACAAAAGTGTGTCCATATAACGTTCACCCTAAGAAGAGATACTTGCTCCCCCATTCGAATCAACAATCATAATATTCCTCAACATTCCCAAGTGAAATACCTTGGTATACACCTTGATCGAAGACTTACATGGAAACATCATATTGACTCTAAGTTAACTCAGATGAAACTTAAGTTAACTCAAATCTATTGGTTGATTGGCAGAAACTCAACACTCAGCTTAGACTGCAAAATTTTACCGTACAAGTCGCTTTTGAAGCCAATATGGTGCTACGGAATTCAGTTATGGGGCACTGCTTCAGCTTCCAATGTCGAGAGAATCCAACGAAGGCAAAACAAAATTTTACGGTTAATAACATCGGCTCCATGGTACATCCAAAATTCTATTATACATCGTGATTTAAATATGCCACTAGTGACTGAAGAAATTGCAAAATACGAAGACAAATATTTAACAAAACTCGAATCACATCCTAATCCGCTTGCTCGTAATATTTTGAACTTTACTGGACACATCCGCTTAAAAAAGAGGGACACACGGGCTCTCATACCTAACACTCCAGATGGGACTACTTGAAAATACTTCCCCCCCCTTTTTTTTGATTATCACTACTAATGTATTATTTATAACTACCAATAAGTTTATGTCCGACACTGGTCGGGCCTAATAACTTTTTTTTTATAGATTTAAGATTTGAATACTTATTGTTAGTTCACATATGAAGATACAATAAATAATTACATGCATTATAAAAAAAAAAAAAAAAATTTATATAAATACATGTGGTTATTAAAATATGATTAATGCAAGTGCTTTGTGCTGCAGCCCTTCATCAGACTTGTGAGTGTCAAATGGCCGTTGTGCAAAATACAAATTTACGTTGCAGTATGTCAATGCATTTATGTAACACTTCAGGCAGCGGTATTTGCTCGAATGCATGAGTGTCAAATAGACTTGTCAGATTGAGATTAACAAAAAGCTGGATATTTGAATTAAAAAAGCGAGATTATTAAAAAAAAAGTTGGACATTTTGAAATAAAATTTTTATGTTATACAAACAATTTTATTAAAAAAATATATGTTTATATTGTTTTTTAAATTTTTTATATAATTATCTAACACACTATTAACATAGCCAAATATGTATAACTAAACCTAATTTTTTTCAGTTCATTTATCCACAGCTATATATGTACAGCTACGATCAAAATAATAGTGACACGCAATATAATCGACATCTAACCAGAAATAATTTCTTATTCGGGCTTAAGTTCAGTAATTTCAATTCTTATTGAATGAAATATTTTTTATTAATTAATGTGAGTTTCTAAAGAAGAGAAGAAAAATTAAACTAGATTTTTTAGCAGGGGGAAATACCGATATTTTTCTGTGCAGCCACGCACTTCATCAGCACCCTAGTCTATCTACTTGGGTAGAGATTATTATTAACATCAGCTATTTAACGTAAATTTTAATGAAACGGAATATGAGAAACTATTGTCTCATTTATGGGCATTTAACGTTAAAATCCAAAACTTTAAAACGAAATCGAACATTACGGAAAAATAAAAATTTTTTGTAGATAATTTTTTGTTTACGTCTATCTAGAACAGATTGTATAACCAGATTTGTGTGGTTAGATATACCCGTTTTTCAGTCCTTTTAATTTTGACCTTAAACATTTTTGATAACTAAGCAGGTATTTTATTGTTTATTAATTTTGTTATATCTTTATTTAGAGTAATAAAAAATAAGCAAATAAATATTTCCTTAGCTAATAAAAAATTGAAGGTTAAAAATTAAAAGGACTGAAAAACGGGCAACCAACTATATAGTACTAAAAGTACATAATTATTTATTTAAAAAAAGCAAGACATAAAAAAATTGACAAGCCGGTATCTTAAAAATATTTTTTTTAATACATGTATTTATTTATTGTATCTTCAAATATGAACTAACAATAAGTGTTTAAATCTTAAATCTATAAAAAAAATTATTAGGCCCGACCAGTGTAGGACATAAATTTAGTGAAGTTATAAATAATACATATGTAGTGATAATCAAAAAAAGGGGAAAAAAGTATTTTCAAGTAGTCCCATCTGGAGTGTTAAGTATAAGAGCCCGTCCCTCTTTTTTAGGCCCAGTAAAGTTCAAAATATTACAAGCAAGCTGATTAGGATGTGAATCGAGATTTTTAAATATTTGCCGATGCTATTAACCGTAAAATTTTGTTTTGCCTTCGTTGGATCTTAAAAATATATTAAAATAATTTGATTTTCCAGTTCTACAATCGTAGCATATTCATTAATTATATAATCTGATATCAAATAGATAATAGTATATATTAAATAAATTGTCTATAAAACAATATATTTTTTAGCTATGTTCGATTTAGTTTTAAAGATAAGACTTTTTGTATTTTAACATTAGGTGTCCATACTTAGGGTTTGCCAAGAACCGTGGAAACAAGAAAACCGCGGTTTTCGGTTTTAAAAATATGTATGTCTGTAAATATGTATGTATGCTGGAAAAATAATCATCCCTATCGTGAAAAACAAATGGAATTTTTCTTCATGTGAAATTTTCATTCCCCTCGAAGAATAAAATGCTATCTTAAATATCCTGTGAAATTTTGTCCCTGGTATCAGTCCACGTGAATGTAAAAAAGGAAGAATTTTTGTAAAGCTTAAAAATTAATTGAAAATCGGACAAAGTTAAGTTATATAAATGAAACTTATTTATCTTTAAAATTTTACTCATAGATGTGCTTCTGTGTGGTGCACCACCATGAAATTTACTTTTTGTGAACCAAAGAGATTCATACTCTATGAAAAAATGTGTTGTAGGAAATTATTGCCCTAAAAATAAATAATTATAACTTTTAATATATAATTCGAAGAAAAATATCGATATTATTCGATGTCATAATTCAGTTCACCTGCGAAAATAAAGTGAACAAAACCAAGAGAAAAGTGAAAAAACTTCACGTGAAAAATATTCTGCCTTATCGTTGTTGGAGTATTTCAAATACGACCACGACTGTTTGGTAATAGGTTAAAGAAGGCAGTTTTTCTTTAATATATTGCCAAACAGTCGTAGTCGTATTTGAAATACGCCAACCATGATAAGGCAGATTATTCAAGATAAGGGGAACCAAATAAGGGAAAATATTTCTGGGAAAAAATTTTCGAGGAATAAATAGTTACTATAGGGGTGATAGAGTTTCTCTGGTTTGTATTCAATTCAGAAAGGAAACATTTGGTAGTGAGCATGTGTACAAAAAGCTTAAGAATAAAAGATTTATATTTAATTATCCGAGTAATAAAATTTCAGAAACGTTAAAGCGTTCAATGTAGAGTCGTTTAAACGAACTCTTATTTTTGTGCAGAAGTTACCAGCGACAGAAAACACTCTTTCGCTTTCAATTGAAGAGGGTTTTATTGTGTTATTACCTTGTGAAGCAATAATATGTTTGTTGTTTTGTTGTTCGTTTTTTATGAAGTACAAATACTTGCCGAAGAACATTAAAATTATAGTCTTTTTGCTTTACATCTGCTAGAGCTTTTTTGATAACAGGTTACAGTTCTTCCTGCAAAGAATTGTTATAATTTTCTTAAAATTTTACAATTTTCTTAGCTTTCATTGTTACAGAATGCTTAGTAATGTATAAAAGTCTTCAATGCAAAGTACATTTGCTGTATTTTTAAACAAGATAACAATGTTAAAGTAAAACTTAAAAAACGACGATTTTTTTTGTCAGTTTCGGTTTTTAAGGGTTAAGGGTTTTGTATTTGATTTATACTTGTGATATGCCTGTGAGCAGTTATATCCATACTTCTGCATTTGCCGATGATACAGCCTGCCTTAGTATGCACGAAAACCCTCATGAGGCATCCCGATATCTTCAGGAACATATAACACAGCTTGAGCTATGGTTAAACTTATGGAGAATAAAAGTAAACCAACAGAAGTGCGTACATACAACCTTTACCCTACGAAAAGATACTTGTCCCCCCATTAGAATCAACAGTCAAGTTGTTCCTCAATATTCAAATGTGAAATACCTTGGCATACACCTTGATCGTCGGCTTACATGGAAACACCATATTGCCTCAAAGCTAACACAACTGAAACTTAAAATAACTCAGATACATTGGCTGATTGGTAGAAATTCAACACTCAGTCTAGATGGTAAACTTTTAATATACAAGTCGATTTTGAAACCAATATGGTGTTACGGAATTCAACTATGGAGCACTGCTTCAGCTTCCAATATCGAGAAAATCCAACGAAAGCAAAACAAACTTTTACGGTTAATAACATCGGCTCCATGGTACATAAAAAATTCAAATATAAAGGGTGTTTTTTATTGAGGTATAGAACTTTAAGTTGGCATCACTTTTTTAACTAGCAACCATTTTGTCAGTTGTTAAGTGATTAATATTTAGTTTGGTTTGCCATTTTATCATGAACAGGTTGACAAAAGAACAACGCTTGCAAATCGTGCAAATTTATTTCGAAAATAATGGTTCAGTTCGCGAAGTTTACCGCAAGCTCCGTCCATTTTATGGTCGACATAATCGTCCATCAGAGCAATTAATTCGGTTAACCATGGATCTTTTTCGCACTACGTTTACTCTATGTGATAATACGCATCCGCAGAGACGTCGAACAGTGCGCACCGAAGAAACAATTGCCGCTGTAGAGCAAAGATCTTGGCTTGCGACCTTACAAGATCCAGCTTGTGCAAGAATTAAAGCCGCGAGACCATGCAATGCGTCGTGATTTTGGTGTATGGGCCGAAAATGAGATTGATCTCGATGCTGATTTTCATGCAAAATTTTGTTCAGTGATGAGGCTCATTTTTGGTTGAATGGCTACGTCAACAAGCAAAATTGCCGCATTTGGAGTGAAGAGAATCCACATGAGACCCTTGAGACGCCATTACATCCACAAAAACTGACTGTTTGGTGTGCTCTATGGGCTGGTGGAGTCATTGGGCCATACTTCTTCCGAAATAATGCTGGAGAGTCAGTTACCGTTAATGGAGACCTGTATAGAGCCATGATAACCGACTATTTTGTTCCCGAATTGGATGGCATGAATGTGGATGAGTTGTGGTTCCAACAAGACGGCGCTACATGCCACACAGCGCACGTCACAATCGATTTATTTAAGGAAACATTCGATGAGCGCATAATTTCGCGGAATGGACCTGACAATTGGCCACCAAGATCGTGTGATTTGACACCATTGGATTATTTTCTTTGGGGATATGTGAAGTCGCTCGTCTACGCCAACAAACCAGAAACGTTAGGGGACTTGGAAGCCAACATTCGTGGCGTTATTGCCAACATACGGCCCCATATGCTCGAAAAAGTGGTTGAAAATTGGACCTGTAGAATTGGCTTTATTCGAGCCAGCCGCGGCGGCCACATGCCCGAAATCATATTTAGACATTAATTAATCTTCCAATAAAGCCAAATTGATGGACATTAAAACGATTTTCTTGTGTTTTATTTCAATTCGAAGTTCTATACCTCTAAAAAAACACCCTACAAATACATCGTGATACAAATATGCCGCTAGTGACTGAAGAAATTGCAAAATACGCAGGCTAATATTTAACAAAACTCGAGTCACATCCGAATCCGCTGGCTCGTAATATTTTGAACTTTACTGGACACATCCGCCTTAAAAAGAGGGACACAGGGGCTCTTATACTTAACACTCCAGATGGGACTGCTTGATTATATAATTATTTTTCCTTTTTGATTATCACTACTTATGTTTTATTTATAACTATCACTAAGTTTATGTCCGACTCTGGTCGGGCCTAATAATTTTTTTTATAGATTTAAGATTTGAATACTTATTGTTAGTTCACATATGAAGATACAATAAATAAATAGATGTATTGAAAAAAAAATATTAAAGACACAAACAAACAAAAACCGAATTGAGTTGTCTGAACGTTGGTGTAAAAAAATGATAAACAAAATTAATAAAAATGTATACATTAGTCAACATGTTGTGCTCAGCCTGAACAGCTGATCGAATAGAGTTATACCGTTTATATGGCTTGTTAGGTGGCAGGAGCAAATACTTGTTAAATTTTACATTACAAATGCAATAAATTAACGAAATAAAGATATAAAATTAAATTATATCCATCAAGACGTTTCTAAGACGTAACTATTTGGGCCAACGGTTGCCAACAGTTTTACAACTGTTGAGCTCAACAGCCCAATTTTATTTTTTCTGCCACATATATTTTGTATTTGCGCTCAGGGATTTTGCTACTTCCAACCCTTTAAGTATTTGAAGAAATCTTTGAAAATCTTTGAAAGATTCCTCTAAGATAGTTCGTATTAATATTTCCGCTCTAGTAAGATCGAGACATTCGATTTCTTTCTTTTTTGTATAAATTGCTTAAGATACTAAAAACTCTTTCACAGAATGCGTTACCAGCTGGTATTGAAGGGACGAAACATACAACTTTTCGTAAATTTTCTAATTCATTGCTTTCAATTTTCATTAAAAAATGGGACCATATTTTTTCATTTTACAAATCTTTTGGTAATTTGTTATAAACTGCGCGAAGACAGCAATAGTCGATGTATAGTTTATCGTTAGAAATTTTATTTTAGCTTGAGTCTGGACAGGTATACCTGTAAGTATACTTAAAAAGCCAAAACAAGCCCGATTGGCAACCCTAGTGCCAAATGTCCATTGCACAAAAATACTTGCAATGCAATTGGATGTTATGTATGTTGCGGTCTAGTTTACTTTAAATGTTTACTATACAATGTTGGTCGTAGTGATAGTTAGAACACGCTCCACCTTAGCCCTACAGAAAATTTGTGGGCTGACGCTGAAGTAAATAGGGGTAGTATAAATAAAAACGTATTTGCTTTTTACTTAAAATTTTGTTTTAAAACACTAAAGGCAGGGGCAAAATAAATCCGTCATACGTTAAACTTCGCCTTTTTCAACTGATGTTAACCCAACAACGGAGAAGGTAGGCACAATGAGTACTTTATTGACGGAAGTATTTAAATAGCTTCACTAGGTCGATTCTCCATTTCATTTATTAAATTCAAATTTTTATTTATTTCGTTTATTTTTTATTGAATTTTATTTTTGCTGCCACAAAACACAAAAATTTAATCAGAACATACAAAAAAAAACAATATCTGTCAAACTACTCAACGTAAGCAAAAAGTTAAAAGTTGACCAAATTTTGTACATTGCGTTGACGGACATGTACTGAATGTAACAGACCTCATAAGAAACCATGTATTTCAACTTAGCTGTCAGTTGAAAAAGTCGAAGTTTAACGTATGACGGATTTATTTTGCCCCTGGTTCATTGTGCCCCGGTCTTAAATGTGATTTTTTTAAACAAATTTTAAGTTAAAAACAAATACCTTTTCTTATTCATACAGACTCCATGCCAGAGTTTCAATTCGTCACAAAATTGCGGCGGCTAGCCGGCCGGAGCCGATTTTTTTTTAATAATTTTTTTCATGTATTTACTCAGGCATTGGTATATACTACAAGTTAAAAATAACCGGTCCATACATAATTTCTTCTGCTGATTACAATGGCATCATTAATTATTCTCCAGCAGCTATAGTTTTAAAGGCATAATGTACTTTAGCATTTGCAGCACTTTTTGAATTATTCCCTTAATATTTCACGAATGGTCCCCCAAATATAATTTTTTTTTGGTTTCTTCATCTACATAAGATTTTCTTTCATTAGAGTAGAGGCACATTGATGAGTATATCATGATATCTTACCGGATGTCAATAATCATGAATTTTTGGTTCAGTCCTTAAAACTTTCTTTTATTAAAAATTTTTGGCAATTAAAATAACTGATCCTTATGTACTTTTGCCCGTTAATTACGCCATTAGCCTTATAAATTTTAGTTTCAGAGTATTGTGCGTTTATAAAAAAATTCTTTAAATATTTATTTTCTCAAGCCATAAAAAATCGTTTTTTATATAATATTTGTCAATTTACAAGTTATTAATGCAATTATTACGTACAAGAAATATTGTATGGACCATTCCAGAAAATTGTTGTGTTATTTATAGTTAGTATATTGTACATTTGAAATTTCCAGCTTTTATGAAATAAAACAACCAATTTTATTAAAAAAAAAAAACAAAATAATTAGAAAATAATCACAACGCCTCAAAGATCCTATATTTACAATCAGATACCTCATATGTATTATAAAATATATGGCATAAGAAAAGAAATATTTTAAGTATTTTTTAATATAATGCTCCATATCTCTGAAACTAAACTATTTTCCTAATTAGCGAACAAAAGAACATAAGATATAGTTATTTTATATTAAAAAACCATGATAAAAAAGTTTTAAGGACTAAACTAAAAACACACAGTAAGATATCCTAACATACTCATCAATGTGAAAAACCAGAAAGTATTTTAATGCTTGGAGGGCCATTCGTGAAATATGGCTTCGTTAGTCAAACCATATTCTCTTACTTTTGAAGTTGTCGTATCCTTTAAATTTGGGTGTTAGTTAGTAAAAAACACAGTAAACAAATAGTAATTGAAAAATTTCAAAACTGAACTGCGACCAACTTAACCGTTAAATATCCTGAATGGACATTCCAAATGAAAAATCAAAAGGGAAACCTAAGGATGTGTTGTATATTGATCTACATATATACTTTGTTAAAATATCACTGTACTTATAAACATATAAAATAGTATACTGTTGGTATACTTCAAATATGTAATACTTATAATTTATATATATATATATGGAATTTGTATGGCGATGATTAAATAAAACAGTTTATTATATATTGTAATAGTAAAAAATAACTTTATGTTTTTTATTAGCTTTTTTGGGCGTGCCTCTCACAATATTAAAAGCTTGGTTTTCTTCAGAGTTGTCGTCCTTCAATCATATTTCAGTGCTGCCACATATCGAAAACTAGCGTTGCAAGCTGGGTCGTATAGTTGCATGACTTATGCGCCACATCACTCCCCCTTCAGTTACATTGCCAAATCAAAATGTTGCATTTTGTTGCATTCATAGATTGCGTCTTTTCTTTTCTGTTTTGAGTTTCATCAGATTTTAACCTCTCCTTTAGAACATTTGGGTTTCCGTAATCATCAATAAATGCTGCTTTTACTCTATCAATACTCACATTTGTTGTCTTATTTCCAATTCTTCAAATTGTTGTTCCTACTCAAAACTTCGTACGGACCGTCGTACGGTGGTTTCAAGGGTGCATGAACTGTATCATCCCGAAGAAATACATGTGAACAATTTTTGAGTTCTTTTTGCACGAATACTTTATTTACACAGTGTTGAGACGTTGGAACAGGCTTTAATTCACTAATGATGTTGCGTAGCTTTTTTACGAAATCACTGCCAATATATTCATCTGAAGTCTTTTCGAAAAATTCACATGGTAATCTTTAAATTGAGCCATAAACCATTTCAGCAGGAGAAGCATTAAGGTCGTCTTTTATGGTTGCTCGTAGTCCTAGGAGTACAATACGTAAACTGTCATACCAATCGCTCGAAGTGTGACATTTTATAGCACTTTTTAGCGATCGATGCATACGCTCTACCAAACCGTTGGCTTGAGGGTGATAAGCAGTAGTTCGGAAATGCTTGGATCCTGTAAGACGCGACAATTCATTAAATAATGTTGATTCGAACTGTCTGCCACGGTCTGTTGTAATCGCGCTGGGCATTCCAAATTGTGCTATCCAGCCATGTAAACATGCTTGGGCAACTGCTTCAGCAGTTATGTCCTTCATTGGGAATGCTGCTGGCCACCGAGTAAATCGGTCCACACAAGTCAGGCAATATTTTTGCGGACCTATAATAACCATGTTTATATGTCTGAATCGCTCGTCCGGTACATTAAAACGTTGCAGTATGCTTTTATTATGCCTTGCTATTTTACATCTCTGACAAGATATACACGCCTTAGCCATTCTGCAAATATCTTTTTTCATATTCTTCCACACGAACCGTTCACTGATCATTTTTACAGTTGCTTTTTTTTCCAGGATGGGACATATTATGTATCGATTTGAATCTTTGTTCTCTGAAGTCTGCCGTAATATACGGTCGTACGATATTGTTAGAAACATCACACCATACTGTAGATCGAGAGCCCAGTACTGGTACGAGTTTAAGTTGAAGACTGGTATTTATTTTAGCGTCGTCAATTTCTTTACTAATTCGTTGATCTAATGCTAATTTTTCAAAATCTATCTGTCTACCATCAAATACCGATTCCACTCGAGACAACGTATCGGCAACAATGTTATCTCTCCCTGAAATATGTCTGATGTCAGTCTTATACTCACTTATAAAGCTTAGCTGGCAGGATTGTTTTGGTGTGAACTTCTCAGGCTTTTGGGAAAAGGCGAATGTCAAAGGCTTATGATTGGTTAGTACCACGCAGTCGCGTCCATCTATAAAGTAGGCAAAGTACTTAATAGACTGGTAAATAGCCAACAATTCCCGGTCATAAGTGCTCAAACGTTTTTGAGTATCCGTCATTCTCTTAGAAAAAAATCCAAGAGGTTTTAACTCGTTATTCTCTTTCTCATGTAAAGCAGCGCCAACACAAAAATTACTTGCGTCCACATGTAGTGACAATTTCGCATTCACAGATTAATAACACATTTAATAACAGACTTATCGTTTTTTTTTATTTCCTACTATAAGTTTCTGTAACTTGCCTTGCGTAAATGCTGCCTGAGGAACAAATCGACGATAATAATTTAACAAAGCAATAAATCTTCTCAGATTGTGGGCAATCGTTGGTTTTTTATAATTTAATATTGTACTAACCTTCTCTGTAGTTGGCCTAATACCATCAGCTGAAATACAGTGACCCAGAAATATAATTTCAGCCTGTCCAAAAACACATTTCGATATTTTAATCTTCAGTCCATGTGTCCTTAATCGATCGAAAACCATTCTTAAATGTTGTTGATGTTCTTCTATACTAGACAATGCGATACATATGTCATCGATATAAATTATAACAAAGTCCATATCCCTAAACATCTGGTCCATAAATCTTTGAAACGTTTGGCTCGCATTTCGTAATCCAAACGTCATTACATTAAATTCATATAATCCGAATGGAGTCACTATTGCTGTTTTTCCGCGATCTTCCGGTGCTATGGGAATCTGATTATATGCCCGTTCAAGATCCAGTGTGGTAAAAATAGATTTTCCATGTAATCTGTGTGACACGTCGTGTACATGTGGTATTGGGTACCTATCGGGCCTTGTGGCAGCATTAAGGCGCCTATAATCACCACATGGACGCCATTCATCTTTGGTCTTCTTTGGTGCCAAGTGCAAAGGGCCTGCCCATTGGCTGCTACTTGGGCGACATATACCGTGCTGCAGCATATAATCAAATTCTCTTTTGGCTATTGTTAATTTATATGGGTTTAGCCTTCTTGATCTGGAAAATATAGGTGGGCCTTTAGTTACAATGTGGTGGTATACGTGACATTTTGTTTCTGCTGTGGAAAATTTGAATGGTTCTGTCAGGTCTTTGTATTCATTGAGAAGTGATTTTATTCATGTATGTATTTTTGGTGATATGGTATGAATTTGTTCAGGATTATTTTTGCATTCGATAACATTGACAGCAAGATTTGTTTTTCTATCGATTAATTTTTTTCTGCGCATATCAACAAGTAGATCATATTTATGTAAAAAATCCACCCCTATTATTGGCCTTGTAAAAATTCGAAGTCCATTTTTCTTCTTAGTCCAAGGTCGACCGAAACTGTTTTCGTGCCATACGTTTTAATAGGTGTACCGTTTGCGGCATATAAATTATTTGAATGGGTCAATTTTCTACATGTGGGTGGTAATACTGAAAAATCAGCGCCGGTGTCTATGAGGTATCTAACTTTTGTCTTACGGTCAGTAATGAAAAGGCGACGGCATTCTGCATGCACATCTCTATCAGCCGTCGGCGATAGGATGGTGTTTAGTTTTCCGTAGCTAACTTTTTAAACTGGCATGGCTCAATGCATTTTCTGGCCTTATCACCATACCAATAATGGTATTTGCAAAATGGAAAGCGTACCCGAGAATTTTTGCGGTAGTGCGGAGAACGATTTTTTGATCTTGATCTCGATGAGGTACCCTGTTGATATAACTTCAATTCTGCTATCTCCTTCCTGAGACTTTCTATTTCAGCTTGTAGAGGTGAACTATTTTGAATAGATGAAACTGTTGAAAAATTTTGCATTTCGATCATTTTGTCAGCTTGCTCTGCCATTTTTGTCGAATCTCCATCTACAAGAGATATTACAGTTCTGATTGATTCGGGCAGACGCTCCATCCATAAGGATTTAAGAGCTTCGTCTGAAAGCTTATCGCCGGCTAAGTCTTGCATACGCTTCAACAGTTGAGATGGTTTTGAATCACCTAGTTCTACCTCTCTGATTAACTTACGCAATTTTCTTTGATCCGAATCAGTATATTCAATTATTAATGAGCGCTTCACTGCATCATATTTACCTTCACCTGGTGGATTACGAATTATATTAGCTATTTGAAGTAAGTACTGCGGTTCTAGTGAAGATATAACATGATGGTACTTTGTCTCGTCCGTTTTTATTCCCGATACAGCAAATTGTGATTCCATTTGACTGAAATACAAATCGGGTTGCTCTTTGCAAAAGACAGGTGGCTTAACACCAACACGAAACACTTCACAAGATGATAGCTGGTCCATCTTGACGCTTTTACTGCATTGTGGTTTCTCTGCCGCAGATGTTGCATCATTATCATTGTCCATCTTTGTTAATTTTAATATAATTTCAAGACGAATCGGGGTCACCAATATGGAATTTGTATGACGATGATTAAATAAAACAGTTTATTATATATTGTATTAGTAAAAATTAATTTTATGGTTTTTATTAGCTTTTTTTGGGCGTGCCTCTCACAATATTAAAATTCGTTAAAGCTTGGTTTTCTTCAGAGTTGTCGTCCTTCAATCATATTTCAGTGCTGCCACATATCGAAAACTAGCGTTGTAAGCTGGGTCGTATAGTTGCATGACTTATGCGCCACATATATATATATATATATATATATATATATATATATATATATATATATATATATAGTTTTTACTTATTAATAAATATTCGTTACTATAATACACAACATGGTGTCAGGTGTGAAATAAAAAAAGTCTAATTCAAAAAATAAAATACCCAGCTAAAAAAATATGTATGGAGCAGATATGATATCCCATATATGGTTCGGATCCGAAAAATGAGGGTATATGGGCATATATGATTATATATATTCATACATTTTCATACATCAATGTGTAAATATTTCCTCTACAGTTCATATTCAAGCGCACTGATGTGCAATAAATTAAATTACTAAAATTACTTTTTTTATATTTTGAACAGGGAGGTTGTATTTAATGAAACATCTGTTTGGACAAATAATGAAAAGCCAACTAAAAGTCATTTCATTCATCATTTTAAGTCAAAAGTCGATTATTTAAAAAACACAAAACTCAAACAAAACTCGTACATAAAATTTAATTTAAGAAATCATATTAAAAACTAATGCAATTAATTATAAAAGAAAAAATAATCCGTCTACCAATAGTTATAAATATAATTTTTGCAGTAATATGAACTTTGTTTCTTATCTAGGGAATTTTGTTATTTTCTATAAAATTAATGACTGGATTATCCTTTTGATTATTTGATATATTGAATGGGGCCACAATGTATAAAATCATACAAGAATGTTTTTTTTTTTTTTTTTTTTTTTTTTTGTAACAAAAGTTTTTATTTTTTTAACGTTGAGGGTACACATATAAACCTTGCATACCGTATGTATTTTCTAATGGATTTACTATTCACCAGTGATAAAATCCAAGCTTTTTTGATTGCAAAAACGATCTTATGTGAGATATCATGTATGCATACAATCTTATATGGCTCCATATATTAAATCTTATTTCTATATATGGATCCACATATGAAGAGCTTTGTAATTAAATTTCCATATATGAGCTCATATATTATAATAAATTTCATATATTAGTCTATATATATGAGTTCATATATAATAGTTTTGCCATGTATAATCCTATACATTTCCATACATGAATTCATACATATTCATATATAGTTATATACATTCATTTATTAAAAATATATGGACCATATATAATTTTTTTAGCTGGGTATATAAACATTTTTGTTTTGGAAATTAATATTATTAAAAAAATAATAAATAATTAATTCAATTACAATTATGTCCAGTGAGTGAAAGCATGGTGTTGGTGTTGGCAGTGTTGCTAAAATGAATATGAAGACAACCAACATGTCACAGGAATGGAAAAATTGGCTGGCACAATTTAAAATTTTTCTAACCGCCTCTAATTTAAATAGCGAGTCAGATGCAAGGAAGGTAGCACTACTACTTCATTACATGGGCCCAAAGTCTTTTCACGTTTTTTCAATCATTTGATACAGATGTTGATACCGTAAGGTTCATTGATATTATTAAATTATTCGAAGCATACTTTGTACCAAAAGTCAAAATAGCTATGGAGCGCCATATTTTTTTTACAAGGAAACAAAATAGTGGCGAAACAATTTATGACTAAATTACAAAGCTAAAAATTTAAGTCAAACTTGTGATTTTGGACAATTAAGAGAAGATCTTGTGAAAGATATATTTATTTGCGGATTGTCCTCAAATTTTAAACACATTAAGGAAAGACTCCTTAGCGAAGGTGGCATAAAGCTAGATAAAGCAGTTGCGGTTGCACAAAGCATTGAAGCAGCTGGTGAAAATGCAAGCCAATTGGATGGGCTTTGACTCAGAATGTTGCAAAGTAAAGGCAGAGACACTACAAAAACAAATTTTAGTAAAAAATCCTGCAACAAACGTTGTCAAGTTCACAAAAATAAATGTCCGGCAGAAAATGCTGACTGTCATAATTTTTTTTTCTTTTTTTTTTAATGCATGTATTTATTTATTGTATCTTCAAATATGAACTAACAATAAGTATTCAAATCTTAAATCTAGAATATAATTATTAGGCCCGACCACTGTCGGACATAAACTTAGTGATAGTTATAAATAATACATAAGTAGTGATAATCAAAAAGGAAAAAAAAAGTATTGCAAGTAGTCCCATCTGGAGTGTTGAGTATAAGAGCCCTTGTGTCCCTCTTTTTTAGGTGGATGTGTCCAGTAAAGTTCAAAATATTACGAGCAAGCTGATTAGGATGTGATTCGAGTTTTGTTAAATATTTGCCTGCGTATTTTGCAATTTCTTTAATCACTAGTGGCATATTCAAATCACGATGTATATTTGAATTTTTGATGTACCATGGAGCCGAAGTTATTATACGTAAAATTTTGTTTTGCCTTCGTTGGATTCTCTCGACATTGGAAGCTGAAGCAGTGCCCCATAGTTGAATTCCGTAGCACCATATAGGTTTCAAAAGTGACTTGTATATCAAAAGTTTGCAATCTAGACTGAGAGTTGAATTTCTACCAATCAGCCAATGTACCTGAGCTAATTTTAGTTTCATTTGTGTTAGCTTAGAATCAATGTGTTGTTTCCATGTAAGCCGTCGATCCAGGTCTATACCAAGGTATTTTACATGTGAATGTTGAGGAACAATTTGATTATTGATTGTAATGGGGGAACAAGTATCTTTTCGTAGAGTAAATGTTACCTGCGAACACTTCTGCTCATTTACTTCAATTCTCCATAACTTTAACCATAGTTCCAGTTGGGTAATATGTTCCTGAAGATATCGGAATGCCTCGTGAGGGTTTTCGTGCATGCTAAAGAAGGCTGTATCATCGGCAAAAGTAGATGTATGGATTTTAGTGCTAACAGGCATATCACAAGTATAAATCAAATACAAAACTGGTCCCAGTATACTCCCCTGTGGCATAGCGGCAGATATAGATTCGGGAACACTCCTAAAGTCCCCTTCCACAACAATGAATTTCCGGGATAGAATATAACTTTCCAATAGCTTTAGAAAATTTATTGGTAGATATGTCTTCAATTTTGAAATTAGGCCTTCATGCCATACTTTATCAAATGCCTGAGAAAATTCAATAAAGACAGTAGAACTATACTTCTTTTCTTCAAATGTTCTTCTTATAACTTGAACCAATTTATTCATGTATGTATTTTTGGTGATATGGTATGAATTTGTTCAGGATTATTTTTGCATTCGATAACATTGACAGCAAGATTTGTTTTTCTATCGATTAATTTTTTTCTGCGCATATAAACAAGTAGATCATATTTATGTAAAAAATCCACCCCTATTATTGGCCTTGTAAAAATTCGAAGTCCATTTTTCTTCTTAGTCCAAGGTCGACCGAAACTGTTTTCGTGCCATACGTTTTAATAGGTGTACCGTTTGCGGCATATAAATTATTTGAATGGGTCAATTTTCTACATGTGGGTGGTAATACTGAAAAATCAGCGCCGGTGTCTATGAGGTATCTAACTTTTGTCTTACGGTCAGTAATGAAAAGGCGACGGCATTCTGCATGCACATCTCTATCAGCCGTCGACGATAGGATGGTGTTTAGTTTTCCGTAGCTAACTTTTTAAACTGGCATGGCTCAATGCATTTTCTGGCCTTATCACCATACCAATAATGGTATTTGCAAAATGGAAAGCGTACCCGAGAATTTTTGCGGTAGTGCGGAGAACGATTTTTTGATCTTGATCTCGATGAGGTACCCTGTTGATATAACTTCAATTCTGCTATCTCCTTCCTGAGACTTTCTATTTCAGCTTGTAGAGGTGAACTATTTTGAATAGATGAAACTGTTGAAAAATTTTGCATTTCGATCATTTTGTCAGCTTGCTCTGCCATTTTTGTCGAATCTCCATCTACAAGAGATATTACAGTTCTGATTGATTCGGGCAGACGCTCCATCCATAAGGATTTAAGAGCTTCGTCTGAAAGCTTATCGCCGGCTAAGTCTTGCATACGCTTCAACAGTTGAGATGGTTTTGAATCACCTAGTTCTACCTCTCTGATTAACTTACGCAATTTTCTTTGATCCGAATCAGTATATTCAATTATTAGTGAGCGCTTCACTGCATCATATTTACCTTCACCTGGTGGATTACGAATTATATTAGCTATTTGAAGTAAGTACTGCGGTTCTAGTGAAGATATAACATGATGGTACTTTGTCTCGTCCGTTTTTATTCCCGATACAGCAAATTGTGATTCCATTTGACTGAAATACAAATCGGGTTGCTCTTTGCAAAAGACAGGTGGCTTAACACCAACACGAAACACTTCACAAGATGATAGCTGGTCCATCTTGACGCTTTTACTGCATTGTGGTTTCTCTGCCGCAGATGTTGCATCATTATCATTGTCCATCTTTGTTAATTTTAATATAATTTCAAGACGAATCGGGGTCACCAATATGGAATTTGTATGACGATGATTAAATAAAACAGTTTATTATATATTGTATTAGTAAAAATTAATTTTATGGTTTTTATTAGCTTTTTTTGGGCGTGCCTCTCACAATATTAAAATTCGTTAAAGCTTGGTTTTCTTCAGAGTTGTCGTCCTTCAATCATATTTCAGTGCTGCCACATATCGAAAACTAGCGTTGTAAGCTGGGTCGTATAGTTGCATGACTTATGCGCCACATATATATATATATATATATATATATATATATAGTTTTTACTTATTAATAAATATTCGTTACTATAATACACAACATGGTGTCAGGTGTGAAATAAAAAAAGTCTAATTCAAAAAATAAAATACCCAGCTAAAAAAATATGTATGGAGCAGATATGATATCCCATATATGGTTCGGATCCGAAAAATGAGGGTATATGGGCATATATGATTATATATATTCATACATTTTCATACATCAATGTGTAAATATTTCCTCTACAGTTCATATTCAAGCGCACTGATGTGCAATAAATTAAATTACTAAAATTACTTTTTTTATATTTTGAACAGGGAGGTTGTATTTAATGAAACATCTGTTTGGACAAATAATGAAAAGCCAACTAAAAGTCATTTCATTCATCATTTTAAGTCAAAAGTCGATTATTTAAAAAACACAAAACTCAAACAAAACTCGTACATAAAATTTAATTTAAGAAATCATATTAAAAACTAATGCAATTAACTATAAAAGAAAAAATAATCCGTCTACCAATAGTTATAAATATAATTTTTGCAGTAATATGAACTTTGTTTCTTATCTAGGGAATTTTGTTATTTTCTATAAAATTAATGACTGGATTATCCTTTTGATTATTTGATATATTGAATGGGGCCACAATGTATAAAATCATATAAGAATGTTTTTTTTTTTTTTTTTTTTTTTTTGTAACAAAAGTTTTTATTTTTTTTAACGTTGAGGGTACACATATAAACCTTGCATACCGTATGTATTTTCTAATGGATTTACTATTCACCAGTGATAAAATCCAAGCTTTTTTGATTGCAAAAACGATCTTATGTGAGATATCATGTATGCATACAATCTTATATGGCTCCATATATTAAATCTTATTTCTATATATGGATCCACATATGAAGAGCTTTGTAATTAAATTTCCATATATGAGCTCATATATTATAATACATTTCATATATTAGTCTATATATATGAGTTCATATATAATAGTTTTGCCATGTATAATCCCATACATTTCCATACATGAATTCATACATATTCATATATAGTTATATACATTCATTTATTAAAAATATATGGACCATATATAATTTTTTTAGCTGGGTATATAAAAATTTTTGTTTTGGAAATTAATATTATTAAAAAAATAATAAATAATTAATTCAATTACAATTATGTCCAGTGAGTGAAAGCATGGTGTTGGTGTTGGCAGTGTTGCTAAAATGAATATGAAGACAACCAACATGTCAAAGGAATGGAAAAATTGGCTGGCACAATTTAAAATTTTTCTAACCGCCTCTAATTTAAATAGCGAGTCAGATGCAAGGAAGGTAGCACTACTACTTCATTACATGGGCCCAAAGTCTTTTCACGTTTTTTCAATCATTTGATACAGATGTTGATACCGTAAGGTTCATTGATATTATTAAATTATTCGAAGCATACTTTGTACCAAAAGTCAAAATAGCTATGGAGCGCCATATTTTTTTTACAAGGAAACAAAATAGTGGCGAAACAATTTATGACTAAATTACAAAGCTAAAAATTTAAGTCAAACTTGTGATTTTGGACAATTAAGAGAAGATCTTGTGAAAGATATATTTATTTGCGGATTGTCCTCAAATTTTAAACACATTAAAGAAAGACTCCTTAGCGAAGGTGGCATAAAGCTAGATAAAGCAGTTGCGGTTGCACAAAGCATTGAAGCAGCTGGTGAAAATGCAAGCCAATTGGATGGGCTTTGACTCAGAATGTTGCAAAGTAAAGGCAGAGACACTACAAAAACAAATTTTAGTAAAAAATCCTGCAACAAACGTTGTCAAGTTCACAAAAATAAATGTCCGGCAGAAAATGCTGACTGTCATAATTTTTTTTTCTTTTTTTTTTTAATGCATGTATTTATTTATTGTATCTTCAAATATGAACTAACAATAAGTATTCAAATCTTAAATCTAGAATATAATTATTAGGCCCGACCACTGTCGGACATAAACTTAGTGATAGTTATAAATAATACATAAGTAGTGATAATCAAAAAGGAAAAAAAAGTATTGCAAGTAGTCCCATCTGGAGTGTTGAGTATAAGAGCCCTTGTGTCCCTCTTTTTTAGGTGGATGTGTCCAGTAAAGTTCAAAATATTGCGAGCAAGCGGATTAGGATGAGATTCGAGATTGCGTATTTTGCAATTTCTTTAATCACTAGTGGCATATTCAAATCACGATGTATATTTGAATTTTTGATGTACCATGGAGCCGAAGTTATTATACGTAAAATTTTGTTTTGCCTTCGTTGGATTCTCTCGACATTGGAAGCTGAAGCAGTGCCCCATAGTTGAATTCCGTAGCACCATATAGGTTTCAAAAGTGACTTGTATATCAAAAGTTTGCAATCTAGACTGAGAGTTGAATTTCTACCAATCAGCCAATGTACCTGAGCTAATTTTAGTTTCATTTGTGTTAGCTTAGAATCAATGTGTTGTTTCCATGTAAGCCGTCGATCCAGGTCTATACCAAGGTATTTTACATGTGAATGTTGAGGAACAATTTGATTATTGATTGTAATGGGGGAACAAGTATCTTTTCGTAGAGTAAATGTTACCTGCGAACACTTGTGCTCATTTATTTCAATTCTCCATAATTTTAACAATAGTTCCAGTTGGGTAATATGTTCCTGAAGATATCGGAATGCCTCGTGAGGGTTTTCGTGCATGCTAAAGAAGGCTGTATCATCGGCAAAAGTAGATGTATGGATTTTAGTGCTAACAGGCATATCACAAGTATAAATCAAATACAAAACTGGTCCCAGTATACTCCCCTGTGGCATACCGGCAGATATAGATTCGGGAACACTCCTGAAGTCCCCTTCCATAACAATGAATTTCCGGGATAGAATATAACTTTCCAATAGCTTTAGAAAATTTATTGGTAGATATGTCTTCAATTTTAAAATTAGGCCTTCATGCCATACTTTATCAAATGCCTGAGAAAATTCAATAAAGACAGTAGAACTATACTTCTTTTCTTCAAATGTTCTTCTTATAACTTGAACCAATCTATGCGTTTGTTCAATGGTACTACGCTGACCTCTAAAACCAAATTGATGGTCCGGTATGCACCCACTATCAGTTAGAATTGGGGATAATTTTGTCATGAGCAGCTTCTCGAAAAGCTTTGATATTGTTGATAGTAAACTTATTGGCCTGTAACACTCAGCTTTAGTAAGATCTTTGCCCGGCTTTGGAATCATTTTGACCTTGACAAGCTTCCAGCTGTGTGGATAATACTGTAGTCGTAATATGGCATTAAAAATAAATACTAAGATTCTAGTTGCAGTGCGAGGCAGATTCATCAGCATCTTGTTACTAATACCATCAATACCTGGAGCTTTCTTCGGGTTGAGCTCAGCAAGCAGTTTATGTACATCATGCACCTTAATTTTTAATGGTCGAGGGGGCAGAGCAACTACACTCGGCAAATCAGCAACACCAGTACATGTATTTGGGGTAAAAACGGATTTTAAATGCTCAGCAAATATTTTACCTTTTTCAGTATCGCTTCTTGCCCAATCACCGGTCGAAGTCCGCAGAGGTGGCTTAAACTCAACGGGTATTTTAAGTTTTTTAGCAGCGCGCCACAAAGAGAAATTAGATGCTGGTGTGACATCGAGACCTTCCAGATAATTTTTAAAAAATGCAGTTTTCTCAGATGCAAGCAACTCTTGGAGTCGTTTCGTGCACTCTTTAAATCTAATTTTATTTTGGGGTGATCTGTGCTGTTGCCATTCCCTTCTAGCTCTTCTTTTTTCATGTACGAGACGTTCAATGTCTGAAGAATAAATTTTATTAAACCCAGTCTGCGGATGAGAGGTAGTGGCATGTTCAGCAGCCTGTTTAATATTCTCGTTGAAATTCGCAATGTTAGATTCAATATCATTTGGCGTTCTTAGCTTAATACTTTCCGTACAATGACTACTAAGGTATTTTTTGAACCCCAGCCAATTAACACGATTTATCATCTTTATATATGGATGAGGTAAGTCACTTCGTAGTGGGCTACAGATTGTAACGATCGTGGGAGAGTGATCGGACGAGAGATCTAGGGAAGCTTCAACGTGAATTAATTCCCTAGAAATACTTTTTATGACGCCAAAGTCTATAACATCCGGAATTTTTTGTATGTCAGTAGGCCAATAAGTGGGCTCCCCACTTGAAATGACATCCAAGCCCATTTTTGAAATAGTGTTGAACAATGCTCGACCTCTGGGGGTAATAAGACGCGAACCCCAGACCGTATGCTTAGCATTGTAGTCGCCAGCTGCTACGAAACAAGGTCCAAGAGATTTATAGAATTTCTCGTATTGATCCTCAGTGATTGAAAATCTAGGAGGGGAGTATATTGAAGATATCACGAAATTTGAACAAAAATTCTCAATGCAGATGTTTGTTGCTTGTAGATGTTCTTCACAAATGTTGTCAAGAATATAGTGCTTGAGTCCTGACTTTATTAGAATTGCTGATCCACCGCATGCTCTCCCTCTAGGGTCCTTTGTATCATATAATGTGTAGCCATTCATTTTAAAGAGGCTTCTAGAAGTCAAATGAGTCTCAGAGACCAACATTAATCAATATTTTTTTCCGTAAGGAAGTGCTCAAGTTCATTTTTATGCTGGCGAATGCCGTTTGCGTTCCAGAAACATATTTTTAACGTGTTTATGGCTTGTTAATTAATGCTTGAAGCAGTGTATTCTGCATTCGTAGCATTTCTTGCATCATGCTAGACATATTTATTGTAAAGTTGTTGATAGTTTGCACAAGATTTTCAATAGTGGCTTCAAGGCGATTAAACTTAAAGCTTAAGCTTGTATTTGTTGAATTATTTAGTGGGGAAACATTTTGTGTGGGAATTGAATTTGTCTTAGCAGCATCTGCATACGATACACGGGAAGTAACTGGTTGGCTAATTTGCGCAAAAGTGGCTGAGGAAGCGTTTGTTGTTTGAACTGGAGCTAATTTAGGTTTTTGCACCATAGTCTTCTTTACGAAAGAGTACACAGGACAACCTCTGTAGTTAGCGGTGTGATTACCTCCACAATTACTGCTTTTTTTCCGCTTGATCTTTTGGTTTAGTACAACTAGCTGTGCCGTGTAATTCGCCGCACACAACACAAACAGAGGGTAAATTGCAGTATGTTTTTGTATGGCCATGTTCTTGGCAATTATCGCATTGTACAGGACCTGAACGCTTATGTGGCTCTTCAACTGTGATTTTTCGGTACAAAAGGTATTTCAAATTATAAATTGGATGCGTCTCATTTTTTTTCAATTTTATATCATTAGGCTCAAGTTCAACACGAAATAGGGGTTGGGGAATCTTCTCTCTGTTTATTATATTGGACACATTTTTTACCTTAAACCCCTAGAGGACGAGTGCATCTTTTATTTCTTCAGGAACAACATAGGAATCTATGCCCTTCAATGCGATCTGCAGGCCTTTAGCACTCTTAAGCTGGTATGTGTAGAAGATTGTTTTATTTTTTTTAAATTCAGAAACCATTTTGCGAAAATCTTTTTCGTCATAAATTTGAATTTTCGTTTCATCGATGTTGCCACGCTTTATTGGGACAATGTGAAATTTATTTTCACCAATGACCGATATTAATTTTTTAATAAGGGCATTTGAATTTTTTTGTCTCAAATAGATTGGTGGCGGCTTGGATATTTTATTCGAGGATACCTCGGGTTTGTCGTTGTCATCTTGCAAAATTTTAAAGCGGTTTTGGCGATTAGTTGAGGCTGCGCTGTTATCCCTAGACATTTTTGGAGCTTTACCACGGTTATATATCTGTCCATTCCGACTTGTACCTTGAGTTTCGAGCCGCTGTTATCTGTAGTGATAACTTTGTTAAGTGATGAACACGAGCCTGAAGGGGATGATATTACTGGCTTATATGAAGAAGTACTAGGCAACTGTAATGTTAATGCATCATTACTATTTGTCATTGCACAAAGCGAAGTTGATCGCTGACGAAAAATTGGCTTTGCCGTTAAAAAAAAGGTTTTCATCAGATTTATTATTTATATTTTTTTCATTAAGAGTTTCAGAACTCACAGTAAAATAAGCATTTCTGCCGTTAGAACGCACTTCAATTTTTTTTTGTATTTGAGGCACTCATGCAAAGAATTCCTCAAGGGTTATTCCTTTGTGTTTTTTTTTTTTTGTTTGCGGTCTTTTTTTGTTTTTGTTATTTATGATTGTTTATTTGTTTCGAGGTACACATAGTATTCCTTAATGTAACTTTGTTTATGTTTTTTGTTTGCGGTTATTTTTTTTGTTTTTGTTATTTCTACTATGTAATAAAAATATTTGCAAAGCATAAAGCTTATTTATTAAAGTCAGTATGTACCTATTACGAATAATATTTTTTTTTTTTTTTGATGCATGTAAATATTTATTTATTGTATCTTCATATATGAACTAACAATAAGTATTCAAATCTTAAATCTATAAAAATCATCAACTTAGTGGTAGTTATAAGTAATACATTAGTAGTGATAATCAAAAAAAAGGGGGGGGGGGAAGTATTTTCAAGTAGTCCCATCTGGAGTGTTAGGTATAAGAGCCCGTGTGTCCCTCTTTTTTAACCGGACGTGTCCAGTAAAGTTCAAAATATTACGAGCAAGCGGATTAGGATGTGATTCGAGTTTTGTTAAATATTTGCCTGCGTATTTTGCAATTTCTTCAGTCACTAGTGGCATATTTAAATCACGATGTATAATAGAATTTTGGATGTACCATGGAGCCGATGTTATTAACCGTAAAATTTTGTTTTGCCTTCGTTGGATTCTCTCGACATTGGAAGCTGAAGCAGTGCCCCATAACTGAATTCCGTAGCGCCATATTGGCTTCAAAAGCGACTTGTATAATAAAAGTTTGCAGTCTAGGCTGAGTGTTGAGTTTCTGCCAATCAACCAATATATTTGAGTTAGCTAAAGTTTCATCTGAGTTAACTTAGAGTCAATATGATGTTTCCATGTAAGTCTTCGATCAAGGTGTATACCAAGGTATTTCACTTGGGAATGTTGAGGAATATTTTGATTGTTGATTCGAATGGGGGAGCAAGTATCTTTTCTTAGGGTGAACGTTATAAGGACACACTTTTGTTCATAGACTTTAATTCTCCATAAGTTCAACCATATTTCCAGCTGAGTGATATGTTCCTGGAGATTGCGGGATGCCTCATAAGGGTTTTCGTGCACACTCATACAGGCTGTATCATCGGCAAAAGTAGAAATATGGATATTATTGCTCACAGGCATATCACAAGTATATATTAAACACAAGACAGGACCCAGAATACTACCCTGGGGCACACCAGAAGAAATAGTTTCGGGCACACTCGTGAACTCTCCTTCCACAACAGTGAACTTCCTATCAATAATATAACTTTCCAAAAGCTTTTGAATGTTTATTGGCAGATATGTCTTCAATTTTAAAACTAGGCCTTCGTGCCATACTTTATCAAACGCCTGAGAAACATCAATAAAGAGAGCAGAACAATACTTCTTTTCTTCAAATGTTCTTCTTACAACTTGGACCAGTCTATGCATTTGTTCAATCGTGCTGTGCTGACTTCTTAAGCCAAATTGATGGTCCGGGATGCACCCATTATCAGTTAAAATTTTGGACAATTTAGTCATGAGCAGCTTTTCGAAAAGCTTTGAGATTGTAGATAGTAAGCTTATAGGCCTATATGACTCAGTCTTGGTAAGATCTTTGCCCGCCTTTGGAATCATTTTGATCTTGGCCAGTTTCCAGTTATGTGGAAAATACTGCATTCTTAAAATAGCATTAAAAGTAAATAGCAGGATTCTTATTGCAATATGAGGCAAGTTCATGAGCATTTTGTTACTAATGCCATCAATACCTGGAGCTTTCTTCGGGTTGAGTTCAGCAATTACTTTTTGTACTTCACGCATCTTGAACCTTAAGGGACGAGGGGGTAGAGAAACTACAAACGGTAAATCAGCAGCACTCGTACATGAATTGGGAGTGAATACAGATTTTAAATGCTCAAAAAATAAGTTACCTTTCTCACTATCACTTCTTGCCCAGCCTCCGGTCGCAGTACGCAATGGTGATTTAAGATCAATGGGTCGTTTAAGATTTCTAGTAGCGCGCCATAAAGAGTAATTAGATGCGGACGTTACATCAAGACCTTCTAAATACTTTTCCAGTAGTGCAGTTTTTTCCGACGATAGCAGCTCTTTGAGTCGTTTAGTACATTCTTTAAGTCTGATTTTATTTAGGGGTGATCTGTGTTGTTGCCATTCTCTTCTAGCTCTCCTTTTTTCACATACAAGACGTTCAATTTCCGTAGAATAAATTCTGTTAAAGCCGGTCTGCGGATAGGAGGTAGTGGCGTGTTCAGCAGCCTGTTTAATATTTTCGTTAAGATTGGCAATGTTAATTTCAATATCATCGCATGATCTAAGCTGAATGTTTTCTACGCAGTGACTACTAAGATATTTTTTGAATGCCAGCCAGTTGATTCCATTAATCATCTTCACATATGAGTTAGTTAATTCACTCCTTGGTGGGTTGAAAATTGTAACTATTGTTGGAGAGTGATCGGAGGACAGATCTAGAGAGGGCTCTACATGAATTAAGTCCCTATGAATATTTTTCGTGACGGCAAAATCTATAAGATCTGGAATTTTTCTTACGTCAGTAGGCCAGTAAGTAGGCTCCCCACTCGAAATGACATCTAAGTCCATTTTTGAAATTGTATTGAACAAGGCTCTACCTCTAGGTGTAACAAGACGCGATCCCCAGTACGTATGTTTTGCATTGTAGTCACCAGCTGCCACGAAACAAGATCCAAGCGATTTGTAGAACTTCTCATACTGATCTTCGGTAACTGAAAATCTGGGAGGTGAGTAAATTGATGATATCACGAAATTCGCACAAAAATTTTCTACGAAAATATTCGTTGCTTGCAAATATTCTTCACTAACGTTGTCAAGGACATAGTGCTTGAGTCTTGACTTAATCAGAATTGCTGATCCACCACATGCTCTCTCTCGGGTCCTTTGTATCATATAAAGTGTAACTATTTATTTTAAATACGCTTCTTGAGGTCAAATGAGTCTCAGAAACCAACATTATATCAATATTTTTTTCCATGAGGAAGTGCTCAAGTTCATTTTTATGTTGGCGAATGCCGTTTGCGTTCCAGAAACATATTGTTAACGTGTTCATGGCTTATTAATTAATGCTTGAAGCAGAGTATTCGGCATTCGCAGCATTTCTTGCATCATGCTAGTCATATTTGTTGTAAAATTGTTTATAGTTTGCACCAGATTTTAAATAGTAGCTTCAAGGCGATTAAAATTAAAGCTTGCGTCAATATTTTTTGAATTATTTGGCGGGGAAACATTTTGTGTGGGAATTGAATTTGTCTTAGCAGCATCTGCATACGATACACGGGAAGTAACTGGTTGGCTCATTTGCGCAAAAGTGGCAGAGTAAGCGTTTGCTGATTGAGCTGGAGCTAATTTAGGTTTTTGCACCATAGTCTTCTTTACGAAAGAGTACACAGGACAACCTCTGTAGTTAGCGGTGTGATTACCTCCACAATTACTGCATTTTTTATCACTTTGATCTTTTGGCTTATTGCAACTGGTAGTGCCGTGTAATTCGCCGCACACAACACAAACAGAGGGTAAATTGCAGTATGTTTTTGTATGGCCATATTCTTGGAAATTATGGCACTGTACAGGACCTGAACGCTTATGTGGCTCTTCAACTGTAATTTTTCGGTACAAAAGGTATTTCAAATTATAAATTGGATGCGTCTCATTTTTTTTTCAATTTCATATCATTAGGTTCAAGTTCAACTCTAAATAGGGGTTGGGGAATCTTCTCTCTGTTTATTATATTGGACACATTTTTTACCTTAAACCCCTGGAGGACGAGTGCATCTTTTATTTCTTCGGGAACAACATAAGAATCTATGCCCTTCAATACGATCTGCATGCTTTTAGCGCTTTTAAGCTGGTATGTGTAGAATCTTGTTTTATTTTTTTCAAATTCAGAAACCATTTTGCGGAAATCTTTTTCGTCATAAATTTGGACTTTAGTTTCATCGATGTTGCCACGTTTTATTGGAACAATGTGAAATTTATTCTCACCAATGACCGAAATTAATTTTTTAATAAGGGCATTTGAATTTTTCTCTCTCAAATAGATTGGTGGCGGCTTGGATATTTTATTCGAGGATACCTCGGGTTTGTCGTTGTCATCTTGCAAAATTTTAAAGCGGTTTTGGCGATTAGTTGAGGCTGCGCTGTTATGCACTACGAATATTTTTTTGTATAATTTTTTGTTTGTAAGTAAAATTCCGCTAATCGACTGTTCGCTATGAAGATACCACGAGAACTGACTGTCATAATTGCAAAAAAAAAAAAAAGGTCACTATGCTAAAATGGGCTATACTAAGAAACTTCAACAAAATAGCACTAATTTTAAAAGTTACGGTCATCAAAAACAAAATAATGCAGCAAAGTATATCAAAAACTTATCGGATGCACATAGTGATGAACTGTTCGTTAGTACTTTGTCTCTATGTCCCCAAAAACTTCAACAACAACGGAAGAAAAAAGAAACCTTTCCAAAAAGAAGCAAATAAATATAGCAATCAAAAATACAAGATGTTTTCGTTAGGAAAAAGTCAGCAACAAGTAATAAATAATGGTTGGAAAATTAATGTGCTAATCAACAATAAAGATGTTGAATTTCAAGCTGATAAAGGTGCAGATGCGAACATTATTTCAAACGAACTTGCCGAATATGTGGGTTTATCTGGTAGTATCAAATCAACAAGTACTTCCATCAATACCTTCAGTGGTGAGAGGTTGCCGATTAATGGTAAAGTGTAAATAAGCTTTATTTATGGTTTTAAAAAATATATTGATAAATTTTATGTAGTGAATCTAAAATGTAAGAACATTATAGGTCTTAGTTTATCTATGAAAATGGGTCTGGTAAAAACAGTAAAAATTTTGTGAACTGAAAATGTTATAAATAGCATTTTAGATGTATTTGAAGGGTTAGGTCTTATCCAAAATGAATGTAATTTAATGTTAAAACCGAATGTCAATCCTATCGTGGATCCTCCCAGAAGAATACCATTTTCGTTACATAATAGTTTAAAAGAAGAGTTAGAAAGAATGGTTAGTCTAAACGTAATTTTTCATGTTGAAGAGCCAACAGAATGGGTTAGCTCAATCGTATTAGTGTTTAAACCGAATGGTAAAATAAGACTTTGTTTAGATCCTAGAAACTTAAACAAAGCCATATTACGACCGCACTACCAATTTCCCAATATAGACGATTGCAAAGCAAGAATAAGTGATTCACAGGTTTTTAGTGTGTTAGATGACAATTGCGGGTGTTGGATGATTCCTCTCAATGAAAAGTCGTCAAAATTGTGTACTTTTAATACTCCATTTGGAAGATATATATTTCTTCGTCTGTCTTTTGGCATAAATGCCGCACCAGAAATTTTTTATGCGGAAATAATCAAAATGTTTGGAAATATTAATGGACTATTAATTTACATGGATGATTTTCTAATTTACGCAAAATCAACGGAAGAACATAACAAAATTCTACAAAAAGTGTTAGAAAGAGCCAGATAGATAGGATTAAAATTTAATAAAACAAAATCAAGATTTAATCTAAATGAGGTAGTTTAGACGAGAACAATTTTTAAGCCGCACAATTTTTGATATTTTCCAAATTACACGAGACTAATGTATCTGGCACAAAATGTATACGTATATACAGCTTTGTGTGTGTGAGCGTTTTTACTATTCATTTAACATTTGTTGTTTTTTAAGTTGTGGTTGTATTGGTTTTATGCTGCTAATGCGGGGTTGTAGCTGGTTATGCCAACCGCAAAACCACTCTCTTTGCCTCTCTCACCAACAAACTGGTGTTGTGTTGATAGTTTAAATACGGAATTTTTCTTTTAATATATTAATGGCTTATTAAAAAAAAGCTTTGTTAATAACAACTAGTATCATGTTCTTTTAATTTACAATTTTAAACCTGGAGGGTCCCGTGGGAATCGCAGGTATGACTCTAACTTTTAAATACACATGTACCTATACCTTTCTGTAGGTTTTCTCTCTGTGGGCAGGTCTGATCTAAACATACTTATGCATGTATGTATGTTTATACAAACATACAAGTTTACACTACACTAAACTTAGTTTTTTTATGTTACTGTTTACTAAAGACTTTATGTAAAATTACTTACTTTTAACTTAATAAAAAGAGGTTTTTGCTATATACACTGTATGAATCAATAAACTTCACAGTAATAGCGGTATACCGGTATTTTAAACTCGATAACGGTATGTACCGGTAATACCGATACCGAAATAAAAAAAATACCGTTACCGTTACCGATACCGAAATTTTTAAAATAATTGTACCGGTATCAATACCGATACCGTTATTTGTTTCGGTTTCCAACCTTTTTGTTGAATGTTTGCTGTTATTATACACATGCATGGCGTGTTGAGTCCATTCGTCCCAGTTGGTACCATTAAGCACCATTCGCTTGTGGATGATAAGGAGTGGTTAGTAGTTTCTTTATTCTTATCATCTTACACGTTTCGTTGAATAATCTGGATGTGAAGTTTGAACCATTATCCGTTACCAACACTTTGGGAATAAAGTATCTTGAAATTATTTCCTTAAAAAAGACTTTAGCTACAGTGGGTGCCTCTGCGTCAGGCTCGGCTGCACATGCGAAAAATTTTGAAAAATCATCTTGAAAGGTGACTATGTATTTGTTTCCCCTAGCTGATTCTGGCAACGGACCTAGCAGGTCCATGAAAACCTTTTCAAAAGGTTTACTTGAAGTGCTTGTTATAACCAATGGCATTTTTTCAACTTTCGAACATTTGGTTTTCTGGCATAGGCTACACGTTGTTACATAATTTTTTATTTGTCGATACATACCGGCCCATTTATACTGATTCCTGATGCGGAAATAAGTTTTGAATGTACCTTGATGTCCACCCAAAGGTGTATCGTGAAATGCTTTTATTACTTTGTTAATATATTCTGCATTCGTTAAATAAACAGCCATATCTTCTTATCCAACGAGAATATCGTTTAACTCTATTTGATGCATAATTTCTTCATTCTCCTCATTCAGGTTGTTTTGTAATTCTCGAGCTTTTGATCTGGTTATTGCCCCTACATTTATATTCTCTATTGGAAGGCGACTGACGGCATCAGCATTTTGATTCGTTTTTAGGGTTCCGTACACCAAAGGTGAAAAGGAACCCTATTGTTTTCGCTACTCTGTCCGTCTGTCCGTCACACGGTATTTTCTTAGGAACCGTAAGAGCTACGGACCTGAAACTTGGACAGAGTATGTAGAACCTTGGCGCTACAACAACAAATACATGAGAATTAAAAATTAAAGGGTGTTCCAAAACGAACAACGAAAAATGTTAAAATCCCATGTAATATACATACAATTGTATGAACATATGTATATTGAAACTTGAAATTTGTAAAATTAGTGTATTTTTATACAGACTACAACAATTAACACTAAAATTTAAAAAAATTAAAATTAAAGGGTGGTCCATCAGTTAATGCAATTTTGACTATGTAATTTTGACAATTTGCTATATCTTGGAAACCGTAAGAGGCAGACACTTGAAATTTTCAAAAACGGTAAAACTAAAAAAACCGAAAATTATAAAATCGCCAAACCAAAAAAAAATCGCCAAAAATTAAAAAAAAAATCGCCAAAACTAAAAAACAATTTCTAACACTAAAATAAATCGCCAAATTCGACAAAATCGCCAAAATGAAAAAAATCGCCAAAATGAAAAAAAACGACAAAAATCTAAAAAAAAATCACCAAAACTCGAAAATGTCGCCAAAACTAAAAAAAAATTATATAAAAAAATCGCCAAAATGAAAAAACGCCAAAAACTATTTTTTTCAGTTTTTGGAGGTTGACTAGAATCAGCTGGGATTTTATGCTTAAGTACATTTGTGTGAGTTAAACTGTCTCCTGGTAATTGAAACACGTCATCGTATGATTTCAAAATGCTCTCGATCGATAATCGCTCTTCCGGGTTCAAATCTGCGGAAAGCTGTACTGTTTCCAATAGCAATTTGGTTCTTTCTTTGTTGTCCGCGGTACTTATTGTATTAATGGCTGTTGTTGATTCTATCTTTCTTTCAACGTCTTTAACAATTACCCGCTCAAAAACATCATTTGATCCTATGTTATTCATTATACTATTGGTTATCTTTGTTATTTCCTGCATTCTTGTTTCTATGTTATGCCAGCACAATTATGCTCGTGTAAATCAGCGCAATGAGGTAAAGTTTATTGGCCATGTTTTCAGTAAAGATGGCATAAAACCTGACAAGGATAAAATAAAGGCAATTTTAGAAATGCCAAGTCCCAAAAATGTTACTTAGGTAGCTTTATAGAAAATTTATCTGTTAAAAACAAACATTTGCGAGGCCTTTTGAAAAAGACATAGAATGACATTGGAATGATATTATTCAAAAAGAGTTTGAGAGTTTAAAATTGGAAATTAGAGATACTCCAGTATTAATGTATTATAATCCTAAAATGCAGTTGATACTTACCGTTGATGCATCAAAAAGTGCAGTTGGAGCTGCAATATTACATGGGAAAAATCCCATTGCTTATGCTTCAGCATCTTTAACAGATGCACAGACAAATTACGCTCAAATGGAAAAAGAGCTTTTTGCTATATTATTTGGTTTTCAAAGATTTCACCAATATACTTATGGTAATCAAGTAATTGTTGAAACAGATCATAAACCACTGGTATCAATATTTAATAAACCATTATATAAAATACCTGCAAGGTTACAACGTTTTATGTTACGACTATAGTGTTTTGGTTTGAATGTTGTCTATAAACCTGGAAAACATTTATACATTGTAGATACATTATCAAGGTGTCCTTTGAAAGAAAAGGTATTGTTTGAATTTGATAATTACGTTTCACTCCATTGCAATTTCTTAAAATCGCATATGGAAATACCATTTTCAAATATTAAAGATATCAAACTTCAAACTGTAAGGATCCAATATGTCAAAGACTATTACAATATATAAAAGATGGGTGGCCAAAACATCAAAAATTTGTTGATAGAGAAGTTATGCCATATTTTAAAGTCAAAGATTAACAATTCTCGATGGTATAATACTTAAGGGTAACCAAATCGTAATCCCGAAAAATGAACGTCGTAATATATTAAATGCTTTACACGAAGGACACATGGGTATACAAAGATGTCAATGTACCGTTTATTGGCCTAATATTTGTAATGATATCTTAAATTTAGTAAGCAATTGTGAAATTTGTTTAAAATATCGGAACTCAAATAGTAAACCAGAAATGAAACCACATGAGATTTACAATATTCCATGGTTTAAGGTCGGATCTGATATTTTTTAATACAATAAAAAGTCTTATATTATTCTTGTCGACTATTATACTAAGTATTTTGAAATTGATTTACTTAGCAATTTCAATTCAAGTGCGAATGTAATTGCAAAACTAAAATCAGTTTTGGCTAGACATGGAATACCACAAATTTTAATTTCCGATAATGGACCACCATATAATTCAAAAGAATTTAAACTGTTTTGTAACTTGTGGTGTATTGAACATAAAACTTCAAGTCCGTACTTGCCTAGATAAAATGGAATGGCTGAGAAATCCATTCAAACTGCAAAGAATATGTTACGCAAATGTCAAGAAAGTGGTGACTGAAGAAATTGTAAAATACGCAAGCAAATATTTAACAAAACTCGAATCACATCCTAATCCGCTTGCTCGTAATATTTTGAACTTTACTGGACACATCCGCCTAAAAAAGAGGGACATACGGGCTCTTATACCTAACACTCCAGATGGGACTACTTGAAAATACTTTTTTCCCCCTCTTTTGATTATCACTACTAATGTATTATTTATAACTATCACTAAGTTTATGTCCGACACTGATTGGGCCTAATAATTTTTTTTATAGATTTAAGATTTGAATACTTATTGTTAGTTCATATATGAAGATACAATATATAAGTACATGCATTAAAAAAAAGAAAGTGGTGCAGATCCATTTATAGCTCTGCTAAACTACAGAACAACACCAAATTTTAAACATATATATTACATATTTTAACAATTCGTTTCTTTTTATACGAATTTAAGCGCGAAACAGTGTTTTCATGTAAATTTAAGCAAATAACTTCTAAGTTTTAGGCCAAAATTAATTCATAAATTTCTTTCAAAAAATCGATTTTTTGAACATTTCGGTGAGTATTTACTAAAACTATGGAAAAACTACAAGGTTTTGTGTGATTAAAATAAACTTCTACTTGGTTTTCTGCTAACTATCGGCAAATTAAAAATATCGATTTTTTGGAAGCAATGAAAATGTGGTTCCTTCAGAATGACTTCCATTTTTTTTTTACTGAGCGATTGATAAAGCAAAATATGAGAGAAACATTAAAAATCGAACATCAAAATCATCTGATCAATACAATAAAAATGTAAAGAACCGCAGAAGAGTTCAACCTGGTAATAAGGTATGTCTATGCACCTTGTTACTTGTCACTGAACTATCTCATATGGGAAGATTTATCTGATTTTCGAAGTTTTTCGGGATGTTAAAAATGCTAAAAGATTTCTTTGTTAAAAATAAGATTTTTAAGAATATGATATTTGGCACTTTTAGTATATTATTTAAAGTCCTTTTGACTAAAGTACTGACATATTTTCTTATTTCCTTCATCAAAAGTATGAATTATATGCATTCATGTAATTGTCTTATACATGTTCTATTCAGCAAATATTTTGTGTTATTTATTTATCTTTACGTTTGTTAGTTCATTTGAAACAAAATGAATTTTTCTTGAATTCTAATCCAGTAAAATCAATGTATATTAATATATTTTGAATAAAAAAAGGATTTTTGTGTTCGAATGGAAGGTTTTTGAGAAAATAAATATGGCACCGCTGTTCCGATACTTACCTGTAACAATGAAAATTTTTAATTTTTTTTTTGTTATAAATGCAATTATAATTTATTTTTAAACATACCTATATTTTTTGGGACTCGAACTGCTTAAGCTCAGGTTAATATCTAAGAATAGTTACGGGACTGGTTCCAGAGTGGCTTGGCGGTACATTGGAGGGAACAGCGAACATTATGTTTATACTGTTTGATAGGTCCCAACCACATCGAACTGAGCCTTTTACTATAATACTAGACAAAATCCCTATTAAATTGACAAAATATCACGACTATACATCAACACAATGAAGGTATATAACCATTTACAGGATATGTCCTTCTTTCACCATACAATACTCCTTACTTTTGGTAACACTCCCATTTTCTCAAGTCATAGGACGAATACGTTTGGATCAACTGGCACCAAATTATTTGCAGGGTATTATCATTTCAAGCACCTTTGCGATGCATCCACAAGTGTTGTGAATGAATTACGAAAGGGCAAGCATGTTGAGCATGAGCCAGTACATCACGTCAGTATTTGGAGGAATGACTAAAAATTAAAAAAATTATTCGTTTTTTTCAACAGAAATTTTATATTTTGACACAGAGCATTAACTTTCGGCAAAATCGAGAAACTGCTAACAGAAAAATATATGAATAAATCACAACTATCCTATTTAGCAACAAAACAATCCTAGTCACTTAGTAACAATAACATTTCATTGATAGAATCAATAAGAAAACACCCGGACCTAATCAAAAATTAACGGCTTTTGAATACTGATTGTTTGTCATTGTTTTTTTAATTTCTTTTTTTTGTTTTATTCCATTTTCCAAGTGCAATGTGAAGTCACAACAAATAAATAAAATAAAAACAAATAATGCAAAGATATCCAAATTAGTACAAACTTTTAGTCTTTCATATAGAACAAAATAAAAAATTATTTTTTTATTTAGTATTTTTGGTGCGTTTTTGTTCTATATGCACGAGTTTTTGCATATAGAACACAATAGGTTACGAAGCTTGTCACTAAAGAGTTGTATAGCACAAAGTCAATGTCTCATATTTCGAAAACTATAAATGAATGGAACAAACTGATTACACAGATCGACAGATCTCTAAAAGTTTTCCTAAAAATCAATCTTATCTCAATTTTTTATATTTTGCGGTATAGAACACAATAACTTGCGAACGACGATATGATGAGGTGCATTGAATTTTCAGTGAATTTAAAAAATTTATTATTCGACATATTGTCAGAAGTTTATTTTAATTTGAAATTTATTTGCTGGTGGTTTTTTGTATTAGTTTCTACGCCTACTACTCTTATTTTTCTTTTCTTTTGTGAATTCTCAAATAGTTCTTGAAAGTCTGTGCATAACATAAGAGGTTTGTGACTATTCAGAATGTGTGGTTGAAGTCTACTGATGATTTGTTACAGCAACAATGAAATGCATATAGACAACGCTGAACCACCAGCAAATAAATTTCAAATTATTTTAGTGAATTTTTTAATTGTATCTTCAATGCATTTATCGAAAAAATTTACAATATTATTTACATTATTATTTTCATTAATACTTAGAACTGCTCCTATCTCTCTAGAAAACACATTTTTATTGTACTTAAAATATTCCATTTGTTTGTACTTCGTTGCACTCCTATTTTCTCTATTATATTCGATATTTATGTTAAGTGTCTCATGATCCGATATTTTATTGTTATTTTCAATGCTCACTGATATATTGTTTTTATTAGTTACCACTAAATTTATCACAGTTCACGTATTTTCTGTTACTCTCGTATATTCACTGAATATTTGTTTTATTCCATTATCATTAAAAAGACTTTCTAATTTCTGCTTATAAAATCCATTGCTCGACCAGTATATGTTAAAGTCACCTGTTATTATTATTTCACTGTTATATTCATTAAGTTTCTCTATAATTCTTTCAAAGTGATCACAAAATTCTGCTTTACTACACGACGGTGATCTGTATACTGCCGCCAATATAAAACAATTTTTTTCATATTTCATAATGCATGCATTTATCCAATATTTCAAATCACACGTTTTTTCGTAAATGCTTTCAGCTATAAAAATTTCATTGAAATATGTTATTACAACTCCTGTTGATTCAGATAATGTTGTAAGTTGTCCGTACCCATGTAATGTTATTTCTTCTTCGTCAACGTCTTTTGTTAAGTGTGTTTCCGTTAGCACAACAAAGTCTGGTTTTTCATTTTCAACCATTATTTCAACTTGATTATAGTTATTTATTAATCCCGGAACGTTTGTATATATACCACAAATAAAAGCCTTTGGCTGCTAAAAATTAATTCCTATTCTTTTTTGTTTCGTGCTCGGTTTATTTTGATAAAATAAAATAATAACTTACATGTTTCTTGTCCTCAAATTATGTATTTCTGCAGAACCTGCAAAAGAAATTTAAAATTATGAAAAGTAAAAGAAAACTAAAAAAATTCTTTGATAAAAAAGATAAATCAAAATCAAATGTCGTAAAAAATATTGGCCCTACAGTTCGGCTATAATCTACATCGACTAGAATTTGCCGTACATTTTTGTTTACTTTTTTTAGCTGATTTACTTTAAACAAGTTTTTATATGGAAGATAAAAGAAAATCAAATGTCTTAAAAAATTATATACAATTAAGTTCGGTTATAACAAACATCGATATTATGAATGATCGTCTACAACGAACAATTGAAAACCCGCATTTCGCTTAAATATATGCAGTTAGATTCGGTTATAACGAGCAAGTTATAACATTCAAGTTTATTTCCAGTTATTTTTGAAGTACAAATCAAATCAAAGTACAAATCCTCCGAAATGTATTCATTACATTCAAAACCGTACGGCAAATTATAAAGCATGCCAAGTTTTTAAGTCTTTAAGGCAGAAAATAAATTCAAATTATCGTGTATCGACAATAATTTGCCATGAACTCTCATGAATCTCATTACACTAGGAATTCACAATATACAAATTATAATAACTGTCATACGGGGCCCTCGCACTTATAAACTTTTAAGCAAAATAAAGAAAGTGAAACTTCGACATTAAGAAACATTGAAAATATGTTTGGTCAATTATTGAACATGTTAACTGTTTTAATAAACAAACTATGCAAATTAACCTAAGGATATCAGTATGGAATGCAAATGGTATCTCGCCAAAAATTTAATGAAATTGAAATTTTTTTTTGAGAACTAAGCATATCGATATTTTTTTAATTTTTTTTTTATTTTTTTTAATGCATGTATTTTATTTATTGTATCTTCAAATATGAACTAACAATAAGTAATCAAATCTTAAATCTAAAGTATAATTATTAGGCCCAACCAATATCGGACATAAGCTTAGTGGTAGTTATTAATAATACATAAGTAGTGATAAGCAACAAAAATAAAAAATGTTTTCAAGCAGCTTCATCATTTGGAGTGTTGAATATTAGAGCCCGCATATCTCTCTTTTTTAAGCGGATGTGTCCAGTAAAGTGCAAAATATTACGAGCAAGCGGATTAAGATGTGACTGGAGTTTTGTTAGGTATTTGCCTGCGTATTTTGCAATTTCTTCAGTCACTAGTGGCATATTCAAATCACGATGTATATTTGAATTTTTGATGTACCATGGAGCCGATGTTATCATACGTAAAAGTTTGTTTTGCATTCGTTGAATTTTCTCTACATTTGAAGCTGAAGCAGTGCCCCATAGTTGAATTCCATTCCATATTAAAAGTTTACAGTCTAGGGTAAGTGTTGAATTTCTACCAATCAGCCAATGTACCTGAGTTAATTTAAGTTTCATTTGTGATAGCTTAGAATCAATGTGGTGTTTCCATGTAAGTCGTCGATCAAGGTATATACCAAGATATTTCACATGTGAATGTTGAAAAAAAAACTTGATTATTAAGTATCTCTTCGTAAGGTAAATGTTACTTGAACAAACTTTTGTTCATTTACCTTGATTCTCCATAAGTTTAACCAAAGCTCCATGTGGCTAATGTGTTCCTGGAGTTTGAGGGATGCCTCATCAGGGTTTTCGTGCATACTAAGGCAGGCTGTATCGTCGGCAAATGTGGAAGTATGGATACTACTGCTCACAGGCATATCACAAGTATAAATCAAATATAAAACTGGTCCCAGTATACTCCCCTGTGGCACACCGGATGATATATTTAGCTTCAGGCTTGCTCGTAAAGTCTCCTTCCACAACAGTGAACTTACGGGAAATAATGTAACTTTCCAAAAGATTTAAAATGTTTATTTGTAAGAAAGTCTTCAACTTTAAAATTAGGCCTTCATGCCACACTTTATCAAATGCCTGGGAAATGTCAATAAAGAGCGCAGAACAATACTTCTTTTCTTCAAAAGTTCTTCTTATAAATTGAACCAATCTGTGAGTTTGTTCAATGGTGCTATACTGACTTCTAAAACCAAATTGATGGTCTAGTATGCACCCACTACTAATTAGAATTGGGGACGAGTTTGTTTTGAGCAGCTTTTCGAAAAGCCTTGACATTGTTGATAGTAGACTTATTGGCCTATATGACTCAGCCTTGGTTAGATCTTTGCCCGGCTTTGGAATCATTTTAACCTTGGCAAGCTTCCAGCTGTGTGGATAATATTCCAGTCGTAATGGCATTAAAACTGAATAACAGTATTCTCACTGCAATACGAGGCAACTTCATCAGCATCTGGTTACTAATTCCATCAATACCCAGAGCTTTCTTCGGGTTGAGTTCGGCAATTAATTTTTGTAAATCACGCATCTTAAACCTTATGTTTTAAGGGGGTAGAGCGACTACACTCGGCAAATCAGCAACACCAGTACATATGTTTGGCGTAAAAACAGATTTTAAGTGCTCAGCAAATATTTTACCTTTTTCAGTATCGCTTCTTGCCCAATCACCAATAGATGTGCGTAGAGGTGGCTTATACTCAACGGGTGTTTTAAGCTTTCTAGCAGCGCGCCACAAAAAGTAATTAGACGCTGGTGTGACATCAAGACTTTCCAGATAATTTTTAAGAGATGCAGTTTTTTCAGATGCAAGCAACTCTTGGAGTCGTTTAGTGCACTCTTTAAATCTGATTTTATTTTGTGGTGATCTGTGCTGTTGCCATTCCCTTCTAGCTCTTCTTCTTCGCGTACGAGACGTTCAATGTCTGTAAAATAAATTTTATTAAACCCAGTCTGCGGATGGGAGATAGTGGCATGTTCAGCAGCCTGTTTAATATTCTCGCTGAGATTGGCAATGTTAGATTTAATATCATCGGGTGTTCTAAGCGTTATGGTTTCCGTACAATGACTACTGAGATATATTTTGAACCCCAACCAATTAACACGATTGATCATCTTCACATATGGGTCAGGTAATTTTTTGTATGTCGAAATGACATCCAAGCCCATTTTTGAAATAGTGTTGAACAATGCTCGACCTCTGGGTGTAATAAAACACGAACCCCAGAACGTATGTTTTGCATTGTAGTCGCCAGCTGCTACAAATCAAGGTCCAAGTGATTTGTAGAAATCCTCATATTGATTCTCAGTGATTGAAAATCTCGGAGGGGAGTAAATTGATGATATAACAAAATTTGTACAAAAACTATCAATGCAGATATTTGTTGGTTGTAGGTGTTCTTCACAAATGTTATCAAGAATATAGTGCTTGAGTCTTGACTTTATTAGAATTGCTGATCCACCCCAAGCTCTACCTCTAGGGTCCTTTGTTTCATATATAGTGTAGCCATAAATTTTAAAAAGACTTCTCAAAGTCAAATGAGTCTCAGACACTAACATTATAACAATACTTTTTTCTCTGAGGAAGTGCTCAAGCTCATTTTTATGATGGCGGATGCCGTTTCCGTTCCAGAAACATATTGTTAACGTGTTCATGGCTTATTAATTAATGCTTGAAGCAGAGTATTCTGCATTCGAAGCATTTCTTGCATCATGCTAGTCATATTTTTTGCAAAATTGTTTATAGTTTGCACCAGATAATCAATAGTAGCTTCAAGGCGATTAAAATTAAGGCTTGCGTCAGTATTTTTTTAATTATTTGGCGGGGAAACATTTTGTGAGGGAATTGAATTTGTCTTAGCAGCATCTGCATACGATACACGGGAAGTAACTGGTTGGCTCATTTGCGCAAAAGTGGCAGAGTAAGCGTTTGCTGATTGAGCTGGAGCTAATTTAGGTTTTTGCACCATAGTCTTCTTTACGAAAGAGTACACAGGACAACCTCTGTAGTTAGCGGTGTGATTACCTCCACAATTATTGCATTTTTTATCATTTTGATCTTTTGGCTTATTGCAACTAGCAGTGCCGTGTAATTCGCCGCACACAACACAAACAGTAGGTAAATTGCAGTAAGTTTTTGTATGGCCATATTTTTGACAATTATGGCACTTTACGGACCCAGAACGCTTTTGTGGTTCTTCAGCGGTGATTTTTCGGTATAACAGGTATTTTAAGCTATAACTTGGGTGCGTCTCATTTGTTTTTCCAATTTTATATCATTAGGCTCAAGTTCAACACGAAATAGGGGTTGGGGAATCTTCTTCCTATTTATTATATTGGACACATTTTTTACCTTAAACCCCTGGAAGATAAGTGCATCTTTTATTTCTTCGGGAACAACATAAGAATCTATGCCCTTCAATACGATCTGCATGCCTTTAGCGCTCTTAAGCTGATATGTGTAGAAGCTTGCATTATTTTTTTTCAAATTCAGCAACCATTTTGCGGAAATCTTTTTCGTCATAAATTTGGATTTTAGTTTCATCGATGTTGCCACGTTTTATTGGAACAATGTGAAATTTATTCTCATCAATGACCGAAATTAATTTTCTAATAAGGACATTAGAATTTTTTTTCTCTCAAATAGATTGGTGGCGGCTTGGATGTTTTATTCAGGATACCTCGAGTTTGTCGTTGTCATCTTGCAAAATTTTAATGCGCTTTTGGCGATTAGTTGAGGCTGCGCTATTATCCCTAGACATTTTTGGAGCAGATGAAATTTTTGAAGAATTCGGGCTTCGCCCACGCCTTACCACGGTTATATATCTGTCCATTCCGACTTGTACCTTGAGTTTCGAGCCGCTGTTATCTTTAGTGATAACTTTGTTAACCCTGCACTATCATACTTCGTCGAAATAACGACGCGCGATTTTATTTTCGATTTAAAACATATTTTTTGTGATTGTTTTTGTCTCGTTTTTCGTATAGCGTTAGCCGCTAATATCAGTTACTCGAAACTAATGTTGCTTTTTTAGTTTAATAAATTTATTATAAGAAACTACAAGACTTAATGGAAAAAAATGTGTAATATTTCATACAATTGATGCTATAAATGCTATGTTTTAAGAAAAAATGCCAATTGATAGAAGTCTGTGAAATGTTAATTTTACGTTAAACGATTAAAAGAAATATATGAATTTCGTTATATGATAATTAAAAACTAGCTAAATATCAATAATAAATCTATTTTTGTACTTATTTTTGTTCAAGACGTTTTTTATTGGCTCTTGAAATAGGTCGTAGTCGATTCGACGAAGTATGACGTTTGCGATATAAAAATAAGTATGATATTCTAGGGTTAATTGATGAACACAAGCCTGAAGGGGATGATATTACTGGCTTATATGAAGAAGTACTAGGCAACTGTAATGTTAATGAATCACGACTATTTGACATTGGACAGAGCGAAATTGATCGCTGACGAAAAATTGGCTCTGCCGTTAAAAAAAGACTTTCATCAGGTTTATTATTTATATTGTTTTCATTAAGAGTTTCAGAACTCACAGTAAAATAAGCATTTCTGCTGTTAGAACTCACTTCAAAATTTTTTGTATTTGAGGCACTCATATAGAGAATTCCTCAAGGGTACTTCGTTTGTGTTTTTTTGCGGTCTTTTTTTGTTTTTGTTATTTATGATTGTTTGTTTGTTTGTTTTTGAGGTACTCATACAGAGAGAGTATTCCTCAATGTCACTTTGTTTAATTTTTTTTATTTGCGGTTTTTTTTTGGTTGTTATTTCTACTATGTAAAAAATATTAGCAAAGTAGAGCTGATAAAACTATCGATACTATCGATAGTATCGAATAGTTTTACAAAAGTTGCCACATAAACTACATTTGAATCGAAAAAAATCCAGAGTCCTCAACATTTTCATTAGTATATAAAAATATATCAACCCTTTTTTTCGATTTTATCGTAAGCGGCATATTATCGAAAATATACTTTTTTATTGAACTTAAAATTTTATGGGCCTACTCATGGTTTAGAATTACCAAAATGCGAAAATTGATGATAACTTTTAAGACACTAACTGTAAGGTTTTATCGTAAGAGACGATTGGCGGCCGTCGCGATATCAGTACCACCAAAATTTATCTTTGTGTCGACGATGTTGAATTTATTAAGATACTTGTGACTACTATTTATCGAATAACACTTGGATTTATAAATAAATTCATATACACATATATGTATTTAAGTACTTATGTATACAGAAGCAGGGATGCGATGTCATATTTTCAAATTGTACTAACTTTCAAAAAAAATTTTAATTTTTTCAGTACGATTGTACCTAATTCTTTATTTATTTTTTTTTTAATATTTGTACTTTTTAATTAACTAAAAATCAATTAACAAAACGCCAGAAAGTGCACAAAGAATATTAGTTGCTGGGATCTGAATATAAAAGTAACATTTACGATATACTACGTTTATAACCTTTTTTTTATTCGATTGTTCACAGTCGATGCAAATAGTCGGCTTCTCCCCTTGGTACGAAAATAAAATTTCCACATTTGCAGATGAATTTGGAATAAATAACATTCCTCCAGCAATTCTTTAAGTACCGGAAAACATCGTTTGATTTTCTTAATTTTCTAATACCTTCGAGCTAAAGATTAACCCCCTTGTGCAAAAAAAAAAATAAGTGAACGTTAAAACCGGTTTTTCTATGGAAATTTTTTTTAATGTATACTTCAAGCACGCATTATTTTTTGCATAAGGGGGTTAATATATTTTAATGCTATTTTTGGCATGTAATATAATATAAAGAGATTACAGTAGTGCTAAATGGGTCATTGCGGTGCTACGGTACTTTTGGCATTCAAAGAGCGCTTAAATTATACAATTGTACCAACTTTTCCATCGCTGTGCAAAAGCTTAAATCAACTACGGATAATTTGCTTCAAAGCTGCCGGCTACTGTTTACTGACTTCGATTATTTTTACTCTTTTAATTACTTGTGTTTTTTGCCGATAGTATCGATAGTGGAAAAAACTATCGATATTTCATTTACAACAAAACTATCGATACTATCGATAGTACTATCGATAGTTTTGCAGCTCTATAGCAAAGCATAAAGCTTATTTATTAAAGTCAGTATGTACCTATTACGAATAATATATACTACGAATATTTTTTTGTATAATTTTTTGTTTGTTTGGTAAGTATGTAAGCAAAATTCCGCTAATCGACTGTTCGCTATCAAGGTACCACGAGAACTGATGCATATCGATATATTCCTAATTTCTGGAATTCATTTAAACAAAAAATTTCATTTTAAAATAAATGGCTATGACTTAATTGCAGCAAATCATCCAGATGACAGATGCTGCTCTACTTATTAAAATATCTATTAGTTATGAAATAGATAAAGAGATAAGTAGACCTTATATCCAATACTTAAATGGTATATTTAAATATTCTGACCACGGAAGGCATTGAAAATTTTAAAATTGTACCAACATCTCTCAAAAATTTTACTTTTTTGAACTTAATTGTACTAAAAAATTTTTTCAGAGCAAATTACATATTTTTATTTGTTTTTATTGAAATAATCGACTTCGTTCTGACTACCGAATCGCTTTCACAAATTTGCTTGTAAGTTGGGATGTTTAAGCATATGGTTACACATGTTTAAGTTGAAAATTAAAATACACAAGTAAATAGCATTTGCTCTAGCATCCGAATTTAGATTAAAAATGATTTGGAAAAGGACGAGTTCACATTTTTTTATTTTCTCGCTGTTTTCACAGGACTGTTTTCAAGTGAGAAGAATATGAGTTTTATTGTTCAAAACTGAATATTGACACATACAATCTCTTGAAAATAAATGCGGAGTGAAGCTGGGAAGATTCCTTAAATGCACTTAATTTGTAATTAGTGTACTATTGTACTTTCCGAGTTTGATAATACCAAAAAAGGTACAATTGTACCAACTTTTCCATCCCTGATTCTGACCCTAGGTGATTACTTAATTATGTCTAATTGTGTACCAAATTTCAGCTCTTTACCCATAGCAGAAGTGATTCGTTAATTTGCTGAATGAGTCAGTGAGTATATCATATAAAGCACCCCATACACTATTCAATTCAATTTTCAATTGAGTCGGTTATTGTTCAAATCAAAGCGTGTATGGCTTTGTCAATTGATTAGTTTGGCAGTTGTCGAGTTGGTTGAAGAAAAATCAAAAGATTTTGATTTGTCATGTTGACTAGTAAATCGTTCAATTCGATTGTGCTGTGTGTGCTCGAGTTTCGTGATTAGGTGTAAAAGTTTATGTTTTTACCTTTATTTTGTATAGAAAAAGTTACGTATTTTTAAAATTGTATTTTATTTCATTGAAATTTAGATAAAAAAATTTAAAAAGTGATGAATGAATGCAATAGAAGTTTTAGATTTTTAAATTTCTAATTGTGAAAAAAATATAAATTTGGCAGTTGAAAATCTTTCAATTCAGTTTATGAAGTGTGTGGCCAGGAACCAATTCAATTGAAAGACTAAATTCACAATAGAATTGAAATGTGTATGGGGTGCTTAATATGCAATTTGGCATCTCAATATATGAGGAAGCTTTCCTTTTCAATTAAATATACCAATAATAAATAATTTGTTGAAATTGATTAATTTTTCTACATTTATTTTTGTTAGATTTCAAAGTTATTTCAATTAAAGTTATTGTTATATTAACAATGCGAATTCTTGAATTTCCATACAAATTTTGATCATCATAGTTGTTATATTAGCAATGTTTTTATACACAATCACAATCCTCGAAACGGTTTTTTGCTTGTCTGCGAAAAATACTGAGGGCCTGTCCCACGATGACGACAGCGTTTCACTTGCCACACACTTACATTCAAAACAAAAACAAATTTTTAAATTTTGTTATTTTTTCCAAGTAGAACGTTATCGACATCGTGGGACAGGCCCTGAATGTCTTTGGGCGGAGTTGTACCGGTAACCTCAAGACTAATAAACCAACTTATTTACCTCTCAGCTAAAGAGCAACACTTTATTAGATACGCAAATAATGAATACACTCAAAACATGATTTGTTATCTTTCTTCTACATGTGCGCATTTCTTTATGATATTTAACAAATAATTTTGTTAAGTAATTTAACTGACTACAAAATCTTAATTTTGTTATTATATCAACAATGATGATTGTTAATTTTTAAATTAAATGTGAACAATTTGTTTTGTTGGTTGCATTTCGATGACTTTTTTTCAGTGTATCTACAAATGTTTTAAAATCTGTCATAAGTAACTGCCAAATTATAAACAATAATAGAAAGGTGTTATTTCATTCACTTCAACTATTTCGTTTCGTTACTTCTTTCTCCATTTATGCTATTTATGTACTATATACAAGATGTTGCATACTATTTATCAACATACATATGTATGTACATATATTTTTTGTTAAAATAACTAAATAAAGAAAAACTACATAAGCCGGCTTAGCCGTCTTTTTGTACTAGCCGTACAAAAAACGGCTAGCCGATGTAATTGTCGGCTGACAGCCGAATTTGAGCCGCCGCCGTCGATGAAAACTCTTCGGCGCAGGTTTTTACTCGCAAGCAAAAAGGCACTCGAAATCATGTGATCATGTTTACATAGCGTCTATACCTGATATAAAATCAAATATATTTCTGTCAGCAAACGTCAAATTTCATAGCAGAGCGAATTATACTACGTGTGGACTGCAATATTAGTATTATATTAATAATTCATGACAGGTAAGTCAATACTACAACAAAACACAAACAATAAAAACAATATGGTATTTTGTTGTTGCCTTGGAGGATCGTATGTCGAAAGCAGCTGATTGAAGTTACTCAAGCAGAGATCTAGGCCATGATGGCTCACAACCGGCTGAGCCGAGCCGTCGATAATTTTAGTCAGCTACGCCGCCGCTGGAAAAAGTTTGGTTTAAGTAGCCTGAAAAACAGCCGCAGATTCAATATACAATATAATCTAATAATTATTTTATTTATTTAAAAATATTTGTTATTTGACATATTTTCATACGTTTATTTTAATTAATATGTATTTGATAGTGGCTAAGCATTGTCTATGTATTTTATTGGAGCTTTGCGAAATCATCAGAGACTTCAACCATATATTTTGAACTGTTACAAACTTCTTATCTTATGGACAGAATTTAAAAAACTATTTGAGAATTCACAAATCATAATATATTTGAAAATCACAACAAAAAATATAAGCGTAGTAGGCGTAGAAACTTTAAGAAAATATATGGTTGAAGTCTACTAATGATTTGGCAAAGCACCAACCAAATATATAGACAATGCTAACCACCAGCAAATAAATTTCAATGAAAATAAACTTATGACAATATGTCAAATAAAAAATTTCTTAAATGTTAAATTTATACTTTATTTTTCATTTTGCCTTATAAATACTTTTATTGCTATCCAATGAATTTTTAATTGTATATAGGTGTAGAAAAATAAAATATATTCATATCGAATATAAATTATTTGCTGGGTTTTGTTAAAGCTCTAAGCCTACTACGCTTGTTTTTCTTTTGTAATTTTCAAAAATATTATTATTTGTTAATTCTCAAATAGTTTTTGACACAGAAATTTTTTAAAGTCCGTGCATAAGATAAGAGGTTTGTGACTGTTCAAAATGCATGGTTCAAGTATACTGATGATTTGGCAAAGCACCAATGAAATAAATAGATAATGCTTAACCACCAGCACGTAAATATCTACTTTATTTATTTTTTAATTCTTTTTTATCTTAAATATTGTAATTCATGTTATTTGATTATCAGCTTCCGCCGACAATTTTTCCAAGAGCTGGCTCCGCCGAAAAAATTGTCCGGCGCAGGTCTGTATATATAAACAACTTTTGACATACGAGCCAACAGTTACATGAATTCGCCTTGAATTTGGCACAAAAAAAAAATGATCAGCTGTGTTTTCGTAATATGTATATATTTAAACAACAATATTATGGTATCAAGTCACAAAACATACAGAAGTGTCACGAGACGGAAGATACGGGCATTTTTGAGTTTGTCTCGTTTTCCCTCAAATTTTGTCGTCAGTTTTGTTTTGCTACGTCTTTCTAGTGCAATACATTTTTATTAGCTGTGTTAATTGGTAAGTAGTAATACACTACAGTATCAAATACACTATTCTTTTCTCCTTCTTCCATGAATTTTAACAAAAACCTGATTGGAGCTTTTTTTTACCTGTCACTTTCTTCACTTCTGTGTATTCTGTGATCAAGTGTCAAAAAACGCACACATACATAGATACGAGAAGAGAATTTTGTGAATTTAAATGAAAATGAATATTTTTTTGATAAAAAAGGGATGAAATGCTTTAATTATATATATATATATATATATATATATATATATATATATATATATATATATATATATATATTGTTACGTTTAAATTTTTATTAAACGTGTGAGTTCTTTTGATTGCTCAAAAATAAAAATAAATAATACACAATTTTACACAATTTTTATTTGCTACTGTTTTTCCTTTTATTCTTAACGAAGCAAATTACAACTTGTCTTTTCTTAACTACTTCTTATCGTTATTATCCACTTTCAACGAGGTCTTAACTTGACTACTTTCTGATTAGTACTGCTCTGTTCTCGCACATGCTGCCACTTTTTATAGTACAGGAACCGGATCTCGAATGTTCGCCTGATAGGTGCATGATGCCATCTGTATTGTCATTTACTATTGGTAGCCAGATGTTCAAACAGTCCTCTAGCACAATCGGGAAAATTCATGTTGCTGCTTCTAGGCGTTTGTAGATAATTCGATTGGTCGTTATTTTTGAATTTAAAAGTAACGACTCTTATGTTGGCAATGCGGTTTGTACTGGTAGTACAGTGCTCGCACTTTTATTTGCATGTGTGTGTGTCTGTAGCTATGTATACAATTATTGTTGTTGCTATAGTATTTGCACGTAAATATGTGTGTACGTTTAGTGCTTTAGTTAAATACTTCCAGATAGTTCTTTGCTTTAACCCTGTAGGAATATTTTTACGTAACAATGCCGCCCACTTAAGCCTATTCTTCCCAAATAGGCACATTATCCGGCTTTCCATAGTTTGCGAGTCGTTCTAAATGTACAACTTTCATTTTTGACCTTGGGCTATTGTGGTTTTGTATTCTGTAGACGACATCGTTTAACCTTTTTACCACCGTATATGGTCCCTCCCAGTGAGTCTGTAGTTTTGGAGACAATCCTATTTTCCGCTGTGGGTTGAAAAGTAGAACCAATTGACCTTCATTAAAGCCTTTAGAATTTGCAGCACGGTCATATCTAACTTTCATCTTATTACTGACCATTTTAATTCGGCTACGGATAAATTCATGTAGCTCATTTAAATTTTCTTGCCTTTGGAAAGGGCCAGTATCTGCTTCATTTGTTAGTGTAGGCTTGACGCCGAACTCTAAATCTCCAGGCAACTTTAACTCAGCTCCAAAAATAATTTTTGCAGGTGTTCGCGATGTTGTGTCATGCACAGCTGACCTGTATGCTAATAGAAACTCCGGAATGTGTTCGTCCCAGTCCTTTTGATGCGTGCTCACCACTTTTCGCAAATATTCTTCTAATGTACGGTTGAACCTCTCTACCATGCCATCAGACTGTGGGTGAAGTGGTGTGGTTCTGGTTTTCTTTATCCCATATCGCTCGCACATGTCTTTAAATATGGCAGACTCAAAATTTCTACCTTGGTCAGAGTGCAGTTCAATAGGAACTCCATAGCGACATACCCAGTTGTTTACAAACGCGTCCACAACCGTTCTGGCTTCCTGGTTGGGTATGGCATAAACTTCTGGCCATTTGCTGAAATAGTCCATCACTACAAGAATATAACGATTCCCAGCGTTGCTGACCGGAAAAGGTCCTGCTACATCCATTGCTATCCTCTCAAAGGGTGCTCCCGAGTTATATTTTTGCAGCAGACCCCGACTTCGTTTTGCTGGACCTTTAGCCTTCATACACTGTGTGCAATTCGCTATCCATTCGGCTACGGCTTGTTGACATCCAATCCAATAAAAACGCTGTTTTAACTTTTCGAGCGTTTTTGTTACGCCCAGGTGACCACCGCTGGGTCCATTATGGAACTCCTTCAACACCTCGCTCCTCTTGGATGTTGGGACCACGATCAGATTGGAAACCGTCTTACCGTCTACACTTTCCCAGACACGATACAAACAACCATTTATCAAATTCAGGCTGTCCCACTGGGCCCAATACGATTTTACCAGTGGACTTTCAGCTGATATCTCATTACGGGTGGGCCTTCTATCCTCCTCTTTCGCCGCTATAATATTTCCCAGTGCTGGATCTGCCCTTTGCGCCTCTGACCAGTCTTCTTCCGTACCGATTTTTGTAAGCCTGACATCAATGACACATTCCTTCGCCTCGACTTTTGAACAATGTCTGCACTCTAAGCTACAGGGCCGTCGTGACAGAGCATCAGCATTATTATGCTTTGCACCCTTTCTGTGCTCAATGCTGAAGTCGTAGCTCTGAAGACGTTCAATCCAGCGTGCTAGCTGCCCTTCAGGATTTTTAAACTGCAGTAGCCACCTGAGCGCAGAATAGTCAGTTCTTAAAGTAAAGTGTTGGCCATACAAGTATTTATGAAAATGCTTAATGCACTCCAACACTGCCAGAAGCTCCCGTCGTGTCACACAGTAATTCCTCTCAGGTTTCGAAAGTATTCGGCTGTAATAGCCCACTACTTTTTCTGTTCCATTAATCACCTGTGATAACACACCTCCTATTCCATATCCACTTGCATCGCTATCTAGCACAAATTTTTCCCCAGCAACTGGATATGATAAGACTGGTGATGTGCACAATAAATCTTTTAGTGTCTGGAAAGCATTCTCCTGCAATTCACCCCAATCGTATGGTTGTGACTTCTTTGTTAGCTCATGCAAGCTTGCAGCTACGCTGGCAAAATTTGGCACAAAGCGTCTGTAGTATGTGCAAAGGCCCAAAAAGCTGCGCAATTCGTGAAGATTTCTTGGACGAGGCCAGTCCTTTACTGCTCGTATCTTATCTTCATCTGTTGAAATACCATCTGCTGTAACTTTATGGCCCAGATACTTCACCTCTTTCTGGAATAGTGCACACTTTTTGATGCTGAGTTTGAGTCCAGCCGATGATATGCGCTGAAAGACTTCAGTCAGATTTTTAAGGTGTTCATCAAAAGTCTTCCCCATTACAATTATGTCGTCAAGATACACCAAGCATGTTTTCCAGTGCAGTCCTTTTAACACTTGCTCCATGAGCCGCTCGAAAGTAGCCGGAGCATTGCAGAGCCCAAATGGCATAACATTAAACTGCCACAGACCATCGCATGCGCTGAAAGCAGTTTTCTCCTTGTCTTTCTCTGCAATCTCCACCTGCCAATAGCCGCTTTGTAGATCCAATGTGGAGAACCATTTCGTTCCAGCAAGCGTGTCTAAGGTGTCGTCAATTCTTGGTAGCGGGTAACTGTCCTTTTTGGTCACGTCGTTAAGTTTCCTATAATCGACGCAAAATCGAGTACTGCCATCCTTTTTCTTTACTAACACTACCGGTGAGCTCCAGGGACTTGAAGATGGTTCGATTACACCACACCGCTCCATTTCATTGACGAGCTCTTTTACCTCAGTTCGCTAAGCCAGTGGTATACTTCCGGGTGCCAGTTTTATTGGCCTTGCTTCGCCAGTATTTATTTCGTGTTTCACTATTGCCGTTCTCCCTTGGCTTTTATTCTGCCCGGCAAAAATGCAGGCGTGCCTTTTTAGCAGTTGCTTGGCTTTATTTCTGTCAGGAGGTGATAGCCCAGCTACCCATCGCTCCACATATGCCTGAAATTCTTCACGCTCCTTTGCAGACAAATTGGCAGGTTCTGGCTTTTTATAGCAGTTTATTATTGCCTCTGCTTGAGCACATTGACCTATTTCGGAATTCTTGTTGATGACTTTTTCTTGGCCTGATAAATTTAGTACCCGTATGGGAACCTTTCTTCCATTGCAAGTTCTTACGAGGGCTTTTGCTGTTAATAGCTCTCTCTTAATTTCTGCTGGTTCTACTACCCACAACCGATTGTCCTCACAATTTCCCTCCATTTGTGCCCATATTACTGATTCAGACCGTGGTGGTAATGTCTGATTTTCAATAGCAAGCAGTTTCTTGACGTGCATCTGATTGTCATATCCAACATCAAGCGGTATTTCAACATTACGCCAAATCATCACTTGTTGCCCCATATGCAAGTTGATTCCGTGGTTTATCATAAAATCGGCTCCAATAATAACCTCGTCTACAATATCGGCAACAATAAATACGTGTTTCACACTGATATTGGCAATAGTCACCTTCGCCTCAGTTTTACCATAGATAGTGGCAGGCTCCCCAGTAGCTGTACGTAGTCGTATATTACTTATAGTTTCACATTTCCCCTTCACTACATTGGGCCTGATTATTGACTGTGACGCTCCTGTGTCTATGGTAAGGATGTGCTTTTCACCGTTGATGTATCCGCATGCAGTAAGGTTGCTATTTTTCTGTTGCATCACTGATATGGAGATTGTGGGGCCGTCGTTTGTGGGAGCTAGCTCTTGCCCCTTAGTGCTAGCTCGTTTTAGTTTAACGGGGACTCTTGTGTTGTTTGTTGGTACATCCGTTTACTGTTCCTTGATGGCGAAACAGATCTGGCTCTCTTTCTTGGCGCCTTGCAGTTGCGCTGGTAATGACCAACTTTGCCGCAGTTATAGCACTTATTATTAATTTTTTGCTCTTTCTCCGCCAATGCTTGTCTCACGGCCTCCTTAATGCTAGAGACTAGACTATTATCATTTTCGGCAAGTACTTCCACGTTCCGTACCTTGCACACCTGTGGCTTCAAAATCACTCTAGCAGTCTCCTGAGTTAGTGCAAATGAAACCATTTCTGCGAAGGTTGCCTTTTGCGTAGCACACACTGCAAGATTGATATCAGGGTCGCGGATGCCATTAACAAACGCCTCCGTTTTGACATGATCCAGGAATGGATGGTTTTCGCCTGGATACGTAAGCTGCACCAACCGCTTGATTTCCATTGCGAAATCTTGTAGAGACTCATTGGGCTTTTGTCCTCTACATCGCAATTCCATGCGGTATATGTCACGCTTGTGCTCACCGCCATATTTGCGTTGCAGTGCCGCCATTATGTCATCAAAACTGTTTCTGCAGCCTACTGGCACAGTTTCGAGAACTTCTGCTGCCGCACCTTTTAAGGCCAAAACTAGCTCTATGGCCTTTTCTTCACTGTCCCATCCATTTCTGTTAGCCACTGTTTCGAACTGAAATTGGAAGATGTTCAGTGGTGCACTGCCATCGAAACAAGGCGTCTTTATCCTGCTGGAAACCTCTGGAACAAATCGCACTGGTCCGCCTTGGCACTGGAGATTGACGATTTTTGCTTCCAGCTCGTGCAATTTCTCGTCTACATCTTTCACTTGTACTGCCACGCCACCAATTTCTAAGCTATGGACTTTATTCTCAAGCTCTGAGATTTTCTCGTCAAACTTGCTGACTTGTACTTCAATACCATCTACTCTTCTATATAAGGCCTCAGAAATTTCTTGAAGTTTCCCGTTTGTGGCCTTAACTTCAGCTAAAACTCTCTCGTTGTTGGCTTTAGAAGTTTCTTGAAAATCAGCCTTCATAGCTCTAGAAGACTCCTGAATTTCAGCCTTCATTGCTCTAGAAGACTCCTGAAGTCTCCCATCCATTGCTCTAGAAGACTCCTGAATTTCAGCCTTCATTGCTCTAGAAGACTCCTGAAGTCTCCCATCCATTGCTCTAGAAGACTCCCGAATTTCAGCCTTCATTTTCTCATTGTTTGCTTCTATTTTCTCATTGACCGCTTTTATTTCGCTCATCATGGCAGCAAACATTGCTCCGATGTCTGTACTGGTTGCTGCTGCACGAGTACATACCTCAATTTCTTCTTTTTCATCGAACTCATAGCTTTCTATGTCGATGTTGCGCCGCTGGAACTCTTCCAACAATCTTTTCTGTAGGTCGACCTTATTACCAGTTGTTGACAAGTACAGACTGTTCAACTCTTTCTTGAGTTGCTCCACCTTAAGCTCTTGAAATTTCATTCTTCCTCGTATTACAAATTAATTATTTTCTAATTAATTTATTATTTTTTTTTTTATTTTAATTTTTGCAATCCCACTTCTGACACCAAATGTTACGTTTAAATTTTTATTAAACGTGTGAGTTCTTTTGATTGCTCAAAAATAAAAATAAATAATACACAATTTTTATTTGCTACTGTTTTTCCTTTTATTCTTAACGAAGCAAATTACAACTTGTCTTTTCTTAACTACTTCTTATCGTTATTATCCACTTTCAACGAGGTCTTAACTTGACTACTTTCTGATTAGTACTGCTCTGTTCTCGCACATGCTGCCACTTTTTATAGTACAGGAACCGGATCTCGAATGTTCGCCTGATAGGTGCATGATGCCATCTGTATTGTCATTTACTATTGGTAGCCAGATGTTCAAACAGTCCTCTAGCACAATCGGGAAAATTCATGTTGCTGCTTCTAGGCGTTTGTAGATAATTCGATTGGTCGTTATTTTTGAATTTAAAAGTAACGACTCTTATGTTGGCAATGCGGTTTGTACTGGTAGTACAGTGCTCGCACTTTTATTTGCATGTGTGTGTGTCTGTAGCTATGTATACAATTATTGTTGTTGCTATAGTATTTGCACGTAAATATGTGTGTACGTTTAGTGCTTTAGTTAAATACTTCCAGATAGTTCTTTGCTTTAACCCTGTAGGAATATTTTTACGTAACAATATATATATATGTATTAAGGAAATCGCAAAATTTTTATGAAATACACATGACTATTCAAATAAACAAAGATGTTCACTGCACGGCTGCCTGTAACCACAGAGGTTAAACTGAGTTGCACGCATCATTTAAGAAAGATCTCAAACGTGAATTTGATTTGTTTATTTGTTTTATCTTTAAAAATTTTTTAAATCAAAACAAGTTAAACAGTGCACATATAAGTTTCAGTAAATCTTAAAATATTTTAATAATGCTATTAACTAGCATAATTAACTTAATCGAGCCAGATTTTTTGGGTCAGTAGTTTTAGAAATAAAAGACATATTAAAAAACTTTTAATATAATCATAAATAATGCCAAAAGGTTTACGTACATCACCACTTGTTTATGGTTATGACTGGACTATTTTTAAATATATTTTTTTTAATGCATGTATTTATTTATTGTATCTTCAAATATGAACTAACGATAAGTATTCAAATCTTAAATCTAGAATATAATTATTAGGCCCGACCTGGACTGCAATATTAGTATTATATTAATAATTCATGACAGGTAAGTCAATACTACAACAAAACACAAACAATAAAAACAATATGGTATTTTGTTGTTGCCTTGGAGGATCGTATGTCGAAAGCAGCTGATTGAAGTTACTCAAGCAGAGATCTAGGCCATGATGGCTCACAACCGGCTGAGCCGAGCCGTCGATAATTTTAGTCAGCTACGCCGCCGCTGGAAAAAGTTTGGTTTAAGTAGCCTGAAAAACAGCCGCAGATTCAATATACAATATAATCTAATAATTATTTTATTTATTTAAAAATATTTGTTATTTGACATATTTTCATACGTTTATTTTAATTAATATGTATTTGATAGTGGCTAAGCATTGTCTATGTATTTTATTGGAGCTTTGCGAAATCATCAGAGACTTCAACCATATATTTTGAACTGTTACAAACTTCTTATCTTATGGACAGAATTTAAAAAACTATTTGAGAATTCACAAATCATAATATATTTGAAAATCACAACAAAAAATATAAGCGTAGTAGGCGTAGAAACTTTAAGAAAATATATGGTTGAAGTCTACTAATGATTTGGCAAAGCACCAACCAAATATATAGACAATGCTAACCACCAGCAAATAAATTTCAATGAAAATAAACTTATGACAATATGTCAAATAAAAAATTTCTTAAATGTTAAATTTATACTTTATTTTTCATTTTGCCTTATAAATACTTTTATTGCTATCCAATGAATTTTTAATTGTATATAGGTGTAGAAAAATAAAATATATTCATATCGAATATAAATTATTTGCTGGGTTTTGTTAAAGCTCTAAGCCTACTACGCTTGTTTTTCTTTTGTAATTTTCAAAAATATTATTATTTGTTAATTCTCAAATAGTTTTTGACACAGAAATTTTTTAAAGTCCGTGCATAAGATAAGAGGTTTGTGACTGTTCAAAATGCATGGTTCAAGTATACTGATGATTTGGCAAAGCACCAATGAAATAAATAGATAATGCTTAACCACCAGCACGTAAATATCTACTTTATTTATTTTTTAATTCTTTTTTATCTTAAATATTGTAATTCATGTTATTTGATTATCAGCTTCCGCCGACAATTTTTCCAAGAGCTGGCTCCGCCGAAAAAATTGTCCGGCGCAGGTCTGTATATATAAACAACTTTTGACATACGAGCCAACAGTTACATGAATTCGCCTTGAATTTGGCACAAAAAAAAAATGATCAGCTGTGTTTTCGTAATATGTATATATTTAAACAACAATATTATGGTATCAAGTCACAAAACATACAGAAGTGTCACGAGACGGAAGATACGGGCATTTTTGAGTTTGTCTCGTTTTCCCTCAAATTTTGTCGTCAGTTTTGTTTTGCTACGTCTTTCTAGTGCAATACATTTTTATTAGCTGTGTTAATTGGTAAGTAGTAATACACTACAGTATCAAATACACTATTCTTTTCTCCTTCTTCCATGAATTTTAACAAAAACCTGATTGGAGCTTTTTTTTACCTGTCACTTTCTTCACTTCTGTGTATTCTGTGATCAAGTGTCAAAAAACGCACACATACATAGATACGAGAAGAGAATTTTGTGAATTTAAATGAAAATGAATATTTTTTTGATAAAAAAGGGATGAAATGCTTTAATTATATATATATATATATATATATATATATATATATATATATATATATATATATATATATATATATATATATATATATATATATATTGTTACGTTTAAATTTTTATTAAACGTGTGAGTTCTTTTGATTGCTCAAAAATAAAAATAAATAATACACAATTTTACACAATTTTTATTTGCTACTGTTTTTCCTTTTATTCTTAACGAAGCAAATTACAACTTGTCTTTTCTTAACTACTTCTTATCGTTATTATCCACTTTCAACGAGGTCTTAACTTGACTACTTTCTGATTAGTACTGCTCTGTTCTCGCACATGCTGCCACTTTTTATAGTACAGGAACCGGATCTCGAATGTTCGCCTGATAGGTGCATGATGCCATCTGTATTGTCATTTACTATTGGTAGCCAGATGTTCAAACAGTCCTCTAGCACAATCGGGAAAATTCATGTTGCTGCTTCTAGGCGTTTGTAGATAATTCGATTGGTCGTTATTTTTGAATTTAAAAGTAACGACTCTTATGTTGGCAATGCGGTTTGTACTGGTAGTACAGTGCTCGCACTTTTATTTGCATGTGTGTGTGTCTGTAGCTATGTATACAATTATTGTTGTTGCTATAGTATTTGCACGTAAATATGTGTGTACGTTTAGTGCTTTAGTTAAATACTTCCAGATAGTTCTTTGCTTTAACCCTGTAGGAATATTTTTACGTAACAATGCCGCCCACTTAAGCCTATTCTTCCCAAATAGGCACATTATCCGGCTTTCCATAGTTTGCGAGTCGTTCTAAATGTACAACTTTCATTTTTGACCTTGGGCTATTGTGGTTTTGTATTCTGTAGACGACATCGTTTAACCTTTTTACCACCGTATATGGTCCCTCCCAGTGAGTCTGTAGTTTTGGAGACAATCCTATTTTCCGCTGTGGGTTGAAAAGTAGAACCAATTGACCTTCATTAAAGCCTTTAGAATTTGCAGCACGGTCATATCTAACTTTCATCTTATTACTGACCATTTTAATTCGGCTACGGATAAATTCATGTAGCTCATTTAAATTTTCTTGCCTTTGGAAAGGGCCAGTATCTGCTTCATTTGTTAGTGTAGGCTTGACGCCGAACTCTAAATCTCCAGGCAACTTTAACTCAGCTCCAAAAATAATTTTTGCAGGTGTTCGCGATGTTGTGTCATGCACAGCTGACCTGTATGCTAATAGAAACTCCGGAATGTGTTCGTCCCAGTCCTTTTGATGCGTGCTCACCACTTTTGGCAAATATTCTTCTAATGTACGGTTGAACCTCTCTACCATGCCATCAGACTGTGGGTGAAGTGGTGTGGTTCTGGTTTTCTTTATCCCATATCGCTCGCACATGTCTTTAAATATGGCAGACTCAAAATTTCTACCTTGGTCAGAGTGCAGTTCAATAGGAACTCCATAGCGACATACCCAGTTGTTTACAAACGCGTCCACAACCGTTCTGGCTTCCTGGTTGGGTATGGCATAAACTTCTGGCCATTTGCTGAAATAGTCCATCACTACAAGAATATAACGATTCCCAGCGTTGCTGACCGGAAAAGGTCCTGCTACATCCATTGCTATCCTCTCAAAGGGTGCTCCCGAGTTATATTTTTGCAGCAGACCCCGACTTCGTTTTGCTGGACCTTTAGCCTTCATACACTGTGTGCAATTCGCTATCCATTCGGCTACGGCTTGTTGACATCCAATCCAATAAAAACGCTGTTTTAACTTTTCGAGCGTTTTTGTTACGCCCAGGTGACCACCGCTGGGTCCATTATGGAACTCCTTGAACACCTCGCTCCTCTTGGATGTTGGGACCACGATCAGATTGGAAACCGTCTTACCGTCTACACTTTCCCAGACACGATACAAACAACCATTTATCAAATTCAGGCTGTCCCACTGGGCCCAATACGATTTTACCAGTGGACTTTCAGCTGATATCTCATTACGGGTGGGCCTTCTATCCTCCTCTTTCGCCGCTATAATATTTCCCAGTGCTGGATCTGCCCTTTGCGCCTCTGACCAGTCTTCTTCCGTACCGATTTTTGTAAGCCTGACATCAATGACACATTCCTTCGCCTCGACTTTTGAACAATGTCTGCACTCTAAGCTACAGGGCCGTCGTGACAGAGCATCAGCATTATTATGCTTTGCACCCTTTCTGTGCTCAATGCTGAAGTCGTAGCTCTGAAGACGTTCAATCCAGCGTGCTAGCTGCCCTTCAGGATTTTTAAACTGCAGTAGCCACCTGAGCGCAGAATAGTCAGTTCTTAAAGTAAAGTGTTGGCCATACAAGTATTTATGAAAATGCTTAATGCACTCCAACACTGCCAGAAGCTCCCGTCGTGTCACACAGTAATTCCTCTCAGGTTTCGAAAGTATTCGGCTGTAATAGCCCACTACTTTTTCTGTTCCATTAATCACCTGTGATAACACACCTCCTATTCCATATCCACTTGCATCGCTATCTAGCACAAATTTTTCCCCAGCAACTGGATATGATAAGACTGGTGATGTGCACAATAAATCTTTTAGTGTCTGGAAAGCATTCTCCTGCAATTCACCCCAATCGTATGGTTGTGACTTCTTTGTTAGCTCATGCAAGCTTGCAGCTACGCTGGCAAAATTTGGCACAAAGCGTCTGTAGTATGTGCAAAGGCCCAAAAAGCTGCGCAATTCGTGAAGATTTCTTGGACGAGGCCAGTCCTTTACTGCTCGTATCTTATCTTCATCTGTTGAAATACCATCTGCTGTAACTTTATGGCCCAGATACTTCACCTCTTTCTGGAATAGTGCACACTTTTTGATGCTGAGTTTGAGTCCAGCCGATGATATGCGCTGAAAGACTTCAGTCAGATTTTTAAGGTGTTCATCAAAAGTCTTCCCCATTACAATTATATCGTCAAGATACACCAAGCATGTTTTCCAGTGCAGTCCTTTTAACACTTGCTCCATGAGCCGCTCGAAAGTAGCCGGAGCATTGCAGAGCCCAAATGGCATAACATTAAACTGCCACAGACCATCGCATGCGCTGAAAGCAGTTTTCTCCTTGTCTTTCTCTGCAATCTCCACCTGCCAATAGCCGCTTTGTAGATCCAATGTGGAGAACCATTTCGTTCCAGCAAGCGTGTCTAAGGTGTCGTCAATTCTTGGTAGCGGGTAACTGTCCTTTTTGGTCACGTCGTTAAGTTTCCTATAATCGACGCAAAATCGAGTACTGCCATCCTTTTTCTTTACTAACACTACCGGTGAGCTCCAGGGACTTGAAGATGGTTCGATTACACCACACCGCTCCATTTCATTGACGAGCTCTTTTACCTCAGTTCGCTAAGCCAGTGGTATACTTCCGGGTGCCAGTTTTATTGGCCTTGCTTCGCCAGTATTTATTTCGTGTTTCACTATTGCCGTTCTCCCTTGGCTTTTATTCTGCCCGGCAAAAATGCAGGCGTGCCTTTTTAGCAGTTGCTTGGCTTTATTTCTGTCAGGAGGTGATAGCCCAGCTACCCATCGCTCCACATATGCCTGAAATTCTTCACGCTCCTTTGCAGACAAATTGGCAGGTTCTGGCTTTTTATAGCAGTTTATTATTGCCTCTGCTTGAGCACATTGACCTATTTCGGAATTCTTGTTGATGACTTTTTCTTGGCCTGATAAATTTAGTACCCGTATGGGAACCTTTCTTCCATTGCAAGTTCTTACGAGGGCTTTTGCTGTTAATAGCTCTCTCTTAATTTCTGCTGGTTCTACTACCCACAACCGATTGTCCTCACAATTTCCCTCCATTTGTGCCCATATTACTGATTCAGACCGTGGTGGTAATGTCTGATTTTCAATAGCAAGCAGTTTCTTGACGTGCATCTGATTGTCATATCCAACATCAAGCGGTATTTCAACATTACGCCAAATCATCACTTGTTGCCCCATATGCAAGTTGATTCCGTGGTTTATCATAAAATCGGCTCCAATAATAACCTCGTCTACAATATCGGCAACAATAAATACGTGTTTCACACTGATATTGGCAATAGTCACCTTCGCCTCAGTTTTACCATAGATAGTGGCAGGCTCCCCAGTAGCTGTACGTAGTCGTATATTACTTATAGTTTCACATTTCCCCTTCACTACATTGGGCCTGATTATTGACTGTGACGCTCCTGTGTCTATGGTAAGGATGTGCTTTTCACCGTTGATGTATCCGCATGCAGTAAGGTTGCTATTTTTCTGTTGCATCACTGATATGGAGATTGTGGGGCCGTCGTTTGTGGGAGCTAGCTCTTGCCCCTTAGTGCTAGCTCGTTTTAGTTTAACGGGGACTCTTGTGTTGTTTGTTGGTACATCCGTTTACTGTTCCTTGATGGCGAAACAGATCTGGCTCTCTTTCTTGGCGCCTTGCAGTTGCGCTGGTAATGACCAACTTTGCCGCAGTTATAGCACTTATTATTAACTTTTTGCTCTTTCTCCGCCAATGCTTGTCTCACGGCCTCCTTAATGCTAGAGACTAGACTATTATCATTTTCGGCAAGTACTTCCACGTTCCGTACCTTGCACACCTGTGGCTTCAAAATCACTCTAGCAGTCTCCTGAGTTAGTGCAAATGAAACCATTTCTGCGAAGGTTGCCTTTTGCGTAGCACACACTGCAAGATTGATATCAGGGTCGCGGATGCCATTAACAAACGCCTCCGTTTTGACATGATCCAGGAATGGATGGTTTTCGCCTGGATACGTAAGCTGCACCAACCGCTTGATTTCCATTGCGAAATCTTGTAGAGACTCATTGGGCTTTTGTCCTCTACATCGCAATTCCATGCGGTATATGTCACGCTTGTGCTCACCGCCATATTTGCGTTGCAGTGCCGCCATTATGTCATCAAAACTGTTTCTGCAGCCTACTGGCACAGTTTCGAGAACTTCTGCTGCCGCACCTTTTAAGGCCAAAACTAGCTCTATGGCCTTTTCTTCACTGTCCCATCCATTTCTGTTAGCCACTGTTTCGAACTGAAATTGGAAGATGTTCAGTGGTGCACTGCCATCGAAACAAGGCGTCTTTATCCTGCTGGAAACCTCTGGAACAAATCGCACTGGTCCGCCTTGGCACTGGAGATTGACGATTTTTGCTTCCAGCTCGTGCAATTTCTCGTCTACATCTTTCACTTGTACTGCCACGCCACCAATTTCTAAGCTATGGACTTTATTCTCAAGCTCTGAGATTTTCTCGTCAAACTTGCTGACTTGTACTTCAATACCATCTACTCTTCTATATAAGGCCTCAGAAATTTCTTGAAGTTTCCCGTTTGTGGCCTTAACTTCAGCTAAAACTCTCTCGTTGTTGGCTTTAGAAGTTTCTTGAAAATCAGCCTTCATAGCTCTAGAAGACTCCTGAATTTCAGCCTTCATTGCTCTAGAAGACTCCTGAAGTCTCCCATCCATTGCTCTAGAAGACTCCTGAATTTCAGCCTTCATTGCTCTAGAAGACTCCTGAAGTCTCCCATCCATTGCTCTAGAAGACTCCCGAATTTCAGCCTTCATTTTCTCATTGTTTGCTTCTATTTTCTCATTGACCGCTTTTATTTCGCTCATCATGGCAGCAAACATTGCTCCGATGTCTGTACTGGTTGCTGCTGCACGAGTACATACCTCAATTTCTTCTTTTTCATCGAACTCATAGCTTTCTATGTCGATGTTGCGCCGCTGGAACTCTTCCAACAATCTTTTCTGTAGGTCGACCTTATTACCAGTTGTTGACAAGTACAGACTGTTCAACTCTTTCTTGAGTTGCTCCACCTTAAGCTCTTGAAATTTCATTCTTCCTCGTATTACAAATTAATTATTTTCTAATTAATTTATTATTTTTTTTTTTTATTTTAATTTTTGCAATCCCACTTCTGACACCAAATGTTACGTTTAAATTTTTATTAAACGTGTGAGTTCTTTTGATTGCTCAAAAATAAAAATAAATAATACACAATTTTTATTTGCTACTGTTTTTCCTTTTATTCTTAACGAAGCAAATTACAACTTGTCTTTTCTTAACTACTTCTTATCGTTATTATCCACTTTCAACGAGGTCTTAACTTGACTACTTTCTGATTAGTACTGCTCTGTTCTCGCACATGCTGCCACTTTTTATAGTACAGGAACCGGATCTCGAATGTTCGCCTGATAGGTGCATGATGCCATCTGTATTGTCATTTACTATTGGTAGCCAGATGTTCAAACAGTCCTCTAGCACAATCGGGAAAATTCATGTTGCTGCTTCTAGGCGTTTGTAGATAATTCGATTGGTCGTTATTTTTGAATTTAAAAGTAACGACTCTTATGTTGGCAATGCGGTTTGTACTGGTAGTACAGTGCTCGCACTTTTATTTGCATGTGTGTGTGTCTGTAGCTATGTATACAATTATTGTTGTTGCTATAGTATTTGCACGTAAATATGTGTGTACGTTTAGTGCTTTAGTTAAATACTTCCAGATAGTTCTTTGCTTTAACCCTGTAGGAATATTTTTACGTAACAATATATATATATGTATTAAGGAAATCGCAAAATTTTTATGAAATACACATGACTATTCAAATAAACAAAGATGTTCACTGCACGGCTGCCTGTAACCACAGAGGTTAAACTGAGTTGCACGCATCATTTAAGAAAGATCTCAAACGTGAATTTGATTTGTTTATTTGTTTTATCTTTAAAAATTTTTTAAATCAAAACAAGTTAAACAGTGCACATATAAGTTTCAGTAAATCTTAAAATATTTTAATAATGCTATTAACTAGCATAATTAACTTAATCGAGCCAGATTTTTTGGGTCAGTAGTTTTAGAAATAAAAGACATATTAAAAAACTTTTAATATAATCATAAATAATGCCAAAAGGTTTACGTACATCACCACTTGTTTATGGTTATGACTGGACTATTTTTAAATATATTTTTTTTAATGCATGTATTTATTTATTGTATCTTCAAATATGAACTAACGATAAGTATTCAAATCTTAAATCTAGAATATAATTATTAGGCCCGACCACTGTCGGACATAAACTTAGTTATAGTTATAAATAATACATAAGTAGTGATGATCAAAAAAAAAAAAAAATTATTTTCAAGTAGTCCCATCTGGAGTGTTGAGTATAAGAGCCCTTTTGTCCCTCTTTTTTAGGCGGATGTGTCCAGTAAAGTTCAAAATATTACGAGCAAGCGGATTAGGATGTGATTCGAGTTTTGTTAAATATTTGCCTGCGTATTTTGCAATTTCTTCAATCACTAGTGGCATATTCAAATCACGATGTATATTTGAATTTTTGATGTACCATGGAGCCGAAGTTATCATACGTAAAATTTTGTTTTGCCTTCGTTGGATTCTCTCGACATTGGAAGCTGAAGCAGTGCCCCATAGTTGAATTCCGTAGCAACATATAGGTTTCAAAAGTGACTTGTATATTAAAAGTTTGCAATCTAGACTGAGAGTTGAATTTCTACCAATCAGCCAATGTACCTGAGCTAATTTTAGTTTCGTTTGTGTTAGTTTATAATCAATGTGTTGTTTCCATGTAAGCCGTCGATCAAGGTGGATACCAAGGTATTTTACATGTGAATGTTGAGGAACAATTTCATTATTCATTCTAATGGGCGAACGAGTATCTTTCCGTAGAGTAAATGTTACCTGCGCACACTTCTGCTCATTTGCTTTAATTCTCCATAATTTTAACAATAGTTCCAGTTGGGTAATATGTTCCTGAAGATATCGGGATGCCTCGTGAGGGTTTTCGTGCATGCTAAGGAAGGCTGTATCATCGTCAAAAGTAGATGTATGGATTTTAGTGCTAACAGGCATATCACAAGTATAAATCAAATATAAAACTGGTCCCAGTATACTCCCCTGTGGCATACCGGCAGATATAGATTCGGGAACACTCCTGAAGTCCCCTTCCACAACAATGAATTTCCGGGATAGAATATAACTTTCCAATAGCTTTAGAAAATTTATTGGTAGATATGTCTTCAATTTTAAAATTAGGCCTTCATGCCATACTTTATCAAATGCCTGAGAAAATTCAATAAAGACAGTAGAACTATACTTCTTTTCTTCAAATGTTCTTCTTATAACTTGAACCAATCTATGCGTTTTAGTGGCGAAACATTTTGTGTGGGAATTGAATTTGTCTTAGCAGCATCTGCATACCATACACGGGAAGTAACTGGTTGGCTCATTTGCGCAAAAATGGTTGAATAAGCGTTTGTTGTTTGAACTGGAGCTAATTTAGGTTTTTGCACCATAGCCTGCTTGACGAAAGAGTACACAGGACAACCTGTGTGCGGTGTGATTACCTCCACAATTACTGCCTTTTTTCTGCTTGATCTTTTGGTTTAGTACAACTAGCAGTGCCGTGTAATTCGCCGCACACAACACAAAACAGTAGGTAAATTGCAGTAAGTTTTTGTATGGCCATATTCTTGGCAATTATGTCACTGCACGGGACCTGAACGCTTATGTGGCTCTTCAACTGTGATTTTTCTGTATAAAAGGTATTTTAGGCTATAAATAGGATGAGTCTCGTTTTTTTTTCAACTGTATATCATTCGGCTCCAGTTCAACACGAAATAACGGTTGGGGTACCTTTTCTCTGCTTATTATTATGTTAGATACATTTTTTACCTTAAATCCCTGGAGGACAAGTGCATCTTTTATTTCTTCAGGAACAACATAGGAATCTATGCCTTTCAATACGATCTGCAGGCCTTTAGCACTCTTAAGCTGGTATGTGTAGAAGCTTGTTTTATTTTTTTTCAAATTCAGAAACCATTTTGCGGAAATCTTTTTCGTCATAAATTTGAATTTTCGTTTCATCGATGTTGCCACGTTTTATTGGGACAATGTGAAATTTATTCTCACCAATAGCCGAAATGAATTTTTTAATAAGGGCATTTGAATTTTTCTCTCTCAAATAGATTGGTGGCGGCTTGGATGTTTTATTCGAGGATACATAGGGTTTGTCGTTTTCATCTTGCAAAATTTTAAAGCGGTTTTGGCGATTAGTTGAGGCTGCGCTGTTATCCCTAGACATTTTTGGAGCAGATGAAATTTTTGAAGAATTCGGTCTTCGCCCACGCTTTACTACGTTATATATCTGTCCATTCCGACTTGTACCTTGAGTTTCGAGCCGCTGTTATCTGTAGTGATAACTTTGTTAAGTGATGAACACGAGCCTGAAGGGGGTGATATTACAGGATTGTATGAAGAAGTACTAGGCAACTGTAATGTTAATGCATCATTACTATTTGGCATTGGACAAAGCGAAGTTGATCGCTGACGAAAAATTGGCTTTGCCGTTAAAAAAAAGGTTTTCATCAGATTTATTATTTATATTTTTTTTCATTAAGAGTTTCAGAACTCGCACTAAAATAAGCATTTCTGCCGTTAGAACTCACTACAAATTTTTTTTTTATTTGAGGCACTCATACAAAGAATTCCTCAAGGGTTATTCGTTTGTGTTTTTTTTGCGGTCTTTTTTTGTTTTTGTTATTTATGATTGTTTATTTGTTTCGAGGTACACATGTAGATTATTCCTCAATGTAACTTTGTTTATGTTTTTTTGTTTGCGGTTATTTTATTTCTGTTATTTCTACTATGTAAAAAAATATTTGCAAAGCATAAAGCTTATTTATTAAAGTCAGTATGTACATATTACGAATAATATGTGCTACGAATATTTTTTTGTATAATTTTTTGTTTGTATGTAAGTAAAATTCCGCTAATCGACTGTTCGCTATGAAGGTACCACGAGAACTCTCTTTTCTTTTTAAAAACGACTTACTTAGAAAGATCTGATTCGATTAAGCTAATTATGCTAAATGTTAGCATTATTAAAAAATTGGAACGTGTACTGAAACTTTGTAGGTCCACTGTAGATCCAATTTTAGAATTGTTTTTGCATTATAGTGTTTCCACACTGAAAGTTAAAACCTGGTTTTAACGTTAAAACCACAAACAGCTGATTTTGCTTTCACACTGCAAGTTTGTTAAATTCAGGTTTTAACGCACATGCTGTCTAATAACTTTGCTCAAAATAAAATAAATCTCCAGTCGAAATGCGTGTATTTGTTGTTGCATTTTTTCTGCTTTTTAATAACACTTGTTGGACATACTGTTCAACTGTTTTTGTTTGCATGAAAAACTCAGATATTTCACAATGCGCTCTAAAATGGAAATTATTTTATATTTTGTAAATAAATTTTTTTAAATTATGGAACTTCTTATACAGAATGAAGAAGTGCTTGGATATATTGTTAATAATATAAAAATGCACAAATACATTATAAGATAAACCTTTTTTATAGGCAGATGAATGTCAGTCATATTGTCTATTTTCACTTTCCACAGTTCAATTTAAAATATTTTCGTTATTTTCCTTCCAAAAAAATCTTTTTTTCCCATAATTTTTTGATTATTGTTGCTGCTGTATCCATTTTTAAGTTGAAAATTTTTCAACCGCCATCTATTGTTATTCACTGGCATAACATTATCAGCTGCTGTAGGTCATTTCAACTTGGCAGCACTGAATTTATCACAGCGAAAACAAGGTTGCATTTCATATAACCAACTTAAAACCAATTCAAAAATGGATTTAATTTGGTTTTAACAAAAACAATTTGTATGGTAAAACCAGGTTTTATAAGTTCGTTTTAACGTTAAAACCAACTTTTATTAAAACCATTCTAGTGTGAAAACACTATTAAATTAAATTTATATTGAAAAAGTAATAACTATTTATGAAAATAAATGATTTTCCTTAAAACTTTTGTATTAACTTGGAATAGAAATAAGTTAATTTAATAATAGGGGATCCAAATCAATTGCAGGTAATTCTTATTCCTTTCTTGAGCGTATACTCACCCCAATTTGAAGTAATAAAATCTTCAAAAAATAAGGAATTATTTCTAATATTTGTTTTTAATTTTTTCAATAACTAAATCAGGGCTGTCATGAATAAAATTCCGCGTGAAATTTTTCTCTGGAAACAATTCCAACTTATAGCAAGTGATAGGGAAAACAAAAAATTTTAATTAGAAAAGGGAGAAATTTCACGTGGAATTTTATTCATGATAGCACTGAATATAAAATTTTTTATTATCTTAAATGTTTACAAAAATAACTCAGCACTATAGACATTAATTAAATTAGATTATATACTGATTTAATTAATCAATTTGTTTAATAATTTGAAACAAAAATACATTTACTTATGCCACCAAAGCCTAAAGTTGTTTCCTTCGTCATTCTTAAATGGATTTTTGGGGGTGTATTATTTTTTCCAGTTTAGTTTTTAGGTGTCGAATAGTTTTTGTAGCAGCTGCATTTTATTTAGTTTCTTACAGGTTTCCTTGTTGAGGTTCACAGATGTAAATAAAATTTAAATTTAAAAATAGCATTAATAAAATTGTATTTTTAGTTAAATTTTTTTTTTTGAAAACATGCAATAAAATGGCTTTTAGTTTATAGAACTTATGTTTTATATCTATAAAACAAAAGTTGGATCTATTTTATAAAGTGTTCTGAAGCGCGTAAAAGGGCTTTTTATTTAATGAAAATGACTTTGATTTTGCACTTCTAAAGTAGGACACAAAATGAACACATTTGCGTTCCAATTGATTCGAAAACTTCTTTTTCTCGCGACTTACACACTTGTGTTATAGTACATTCGACAAAACCATCATCGTCCTTTCCAATGTACAAAATTCCACATTGTGAGTTCACTTTATAGGGACACATTAGTCTTATTTCTGCCAAGTACTAGTAAAAAATAACACAATTCGAGCACATTTGGATTCCAATGGATCCAAACACTTCACTTTTTTGCGGTTTGTTAGCCAGTGTCATTGTACATTGGACAATAACATGATTGGCCTTTCCAATGTACATGATTCCACAGAAACACTTCACTTATATGTACACATTAGTCACAAAAACTAGTTATTTGTTTCAAGCACTTGCAAAAAAACTAACACAAAGCGAACAAATTTGAAATCCAATTGTTCCAAGCACTTAATTTCACCGCGACATGTTAACCAAAGAATGTGTTCATTGGACAGGAACATCATTGTCCCTTCCAATGTACAAAAATCTACACTTTCAATTCACTTTACATGTACACACTACTCGTGCAGTTTATATTACTTTGCTCCTTCCAAAAATAAAAAAAAGCGAGCGTATTTTTGATCTTATTGATAGGAACACATATTTTCTGCACTACATGTTAACCGAGCACTTGTACATTGGATAAAAACATATTTGTCCCTTCCAATGTACAAAATTCCATACAATTCACTTTAATAAAATTCCCTTTGCACAGAAGTTTTCATCTAAATTACTTATTTAGTTGGCTCCGTCGGGAACAAATCCACATTGTATCCTGCAGAATAGTAATAGTAAGTACATCTGTGCCTCCTGGAAAATAAGAATAAATTATTTAAATTGATTATAAATAACTAAAATAAAAAATAAATATATACTTGGATTTTCACTTTTGCTGTGTGATGCTCCTAGTAATCCATGTTTTTTCCACCATCAGTTTCGTTTTGTGCACTTTTCTCACTGTTGGTAATATGTGGACAAAATAATCTACCAAATTTTGTCCACAAACTACCAAGAAAATTTTTATTTGGTAAATAACTAAATGTCATTTTACCAAGATAATATGACAGAGAAAGGCATAGAAATTAGTCATATTTGCCATCTCTACCGTAAAATCGTGGTAAAGCGAATTCTCTTGAATTCGCTCGTGTTGTGTCTAATTAAGTAGTCTATGGTGTGTATGTACGTACACAAGGCGAATTAATAACAGGTGATATTGACGGCTCAGGTGACTATTTTTTGCTTCTTGTATATTTGTATACTTGAGATGTCAAAATTTATTTACATATATATATTGTCAACGCTTATTGTTTTTGAATTGAAATTTGAATTAAAACGAAAAAATTGTGAAAAATATATAACTAATCGTTAATTGTGCAAAAAATTGTGTATTTTGATTTTGTGTTGCAAATAAAAATAAATCATACATTGATTTCTCTAATTGTGTGGGATAATTATTCAATTAATAACGATTTGTGAATTTGTAAAATAAATTATTTTTATACACAAATAAAACAAATTATAAATTATACATTTATAAAATGCGTACTTGTACGTTATGTAAAAAGAAGTTTGGAAAAAGTGAGGGATCTTTGTTCCGCATGCCAATAGACGATAGAAAAAGCATAAAGTGGAGCGAAATTTCTGGGAAAAACTTTACTCGTACATACCATTTATGTTCTGACCACTTTCCATCGAGTAGCATTATATACTCAAGGAACAAAATGCTACTTTTGTTAAATGCAGAGCCATTTGTATATAAAAGTGTAGTGGTTGAAGTTCCAAGCCATGTTATGGAAAATTTAAGTGCTGAGTAAGTTAATATTACATAAGTATCTTTTAATTTAACATAAATATTTTATGAGTAAAAAATAAAGAACACAAATACATACATATGTATGTATTACATACTTTTTACATAAAATCTTAGACCACAGTGCTTATATGGAAGTAATGCAAGCAACAGTATGGACATTTCAACAGAAACTTCGATTGAAAAACCATCTGTGTTCTCTTGGGAAGAGCTCACTTCAACAGTGGCTCGTATAGATAAAGAGAAGGGAATGTTCCAAGAACAATACACACAAACTGAGTAAGTCTACAAAAATTTAAGAAACCGTGATATAATAACATTTAAGTACCTACATACGAGTACTTATGTACATATATGTATATTTTCATGAATTTAATTTTTAAACCAGTAGAATTTTGTGTGAATGGTACAGAATACCATAACAAAATCCGCGAGCTTGAGTCCGAAGTTAAGGATTTAAAATTAAAACTGGACCAGGCGAATTTGGCAATAAATAAAATGCGAACTATATTTACCGAGGGACAAATTACAAAATTGATGTCCTTTAAAATATTGGAATGGAGTTGGAAATTCGTGGAAACAACCTGTGTTTTACGACTTTGACCGCAAAATGTCTAAAGATATAATTTTTAATATAGTGTGTCAGTTGAAAAGTGCTGGTTTTCCTGTGGTTGCTTTAGTTTGTGACATGGGGCCCAGCAACCATAAGTTGTGGAAGGACTTAGGTGTTACTACAGGTAAGTTCAAGGAAAATTTTCAACACCAATAAGTTTATGAGAACATACAACATTTACCACTGCACCACTTTTTAACACACACAACTGGAAATATCACACTACTTTGAGGGTGGTTCATATGGACATTATCTAATTGGAATGTCGTAATGGAAGCAATTCTCTTCGAAAGCAACTATTTTTTATGAAATCGGGTAATTAAAACTATTGTTCGGTATTTTTCGATCTCCAAATATTACAAATATTAGTATTTTTCTAAAATATTTCACTCTTTAGATAATATAATTTAATATGTGTTATTTTATATTGTACAAATAACTTTTTAATACATAACTTGATGCTAATGGGATTTAAAGTTCTTTTAATTTAAAGTTTCCACATTTCACTTTTTTTCTAATAAACAATTTTATCATGAAACACGCAATATAATTATTACTATAACTGTGTTAAATCAAATCTCTCCAGATAAAACATGGTTTTCCAGCCCTGCTGACCAAGGAGAGAAGGTTTTTTGCTTTGCCGATGTTCCTCATTTATCAAAACTAGTGAGAAACCACTTCCTCGATAATGGAATAATATATAATAATAATATTTTGACATCGCGTACCATATTGGATTTGCTCAAGTTTACCACTAAATCTGATGTTTCCATTGCTTTTAAATTAAGTCAAGAGCACGTGACTGTGAAAGGTTTAGGTAAATGACTGTTCAACTCTCCACGCAAAACAAATATTAATCTTTTAAAAAAACTTTAGGACGGCAAAAAGTAAAGTTAGCTGCACAGCTTTTTACCAACACCACCGCTTGTGCAATTAAAAGGTGTTACTACTTGGGCATGGATTTATATAAACCAGTAGAGACAGCTGATTTCATTCAGTTGGTTAATGACTGGTTTGATATTTTAAACTCCAAATTAAGCAATTTCAAATACCCCGGCAAGGTATGATTTATTTTCTATACTAAGTTAACTTTAGTATTTTGATTGTTCTCCTTATTTTTCCTATAGCAACCATATGGTTTAGACCTAGATGCCCAAAACGAAATTTTGCGGAAAATGACAACGTTAATGTCATCACCAATTATTCCCGGAAAAAGAAGTCTGAAATTTTTTCAAAAAGGAATAATTATATCTAACAATGCTCTGATGATGTTGTGGGAGAACTTAAAAAAGTACAATATGACAAACCGATTGAATCAATATGTCGTAGAGCATTTCTTTGGTGCAATCAGGAGTAAGGGAGGTCTACATGATCATCCGTCACCACGAGATTTTAAATTCAGGCTTCGTAAATACATCTTGGGTAAGCTTTTAATATTTATAATATTAATTTATAATATTTGTTTCATAAGTATAATGTTATATCTATTTATATCCAGCAAGAAATACTGAATACCTGAACGCTAAAGGAAATGTGGAGGAAGACACCACCGAGTGGCTGGAATCATCATGCGTGAATCAAATACCTATGCCAAAGCCAACAACAGTCGCCAGAGGAAGAAGATTTTGTTGATCCTGATGAAGCGAATTTTCTTGACATTGATATTCTTCAAGAAGATGCTTTAGAGTATATATCGGGTTATATTATAAAAAAGCTGAATCTTGAAGAATATGAATGTCATGAAAATTCGTTTTCATGGGTCAATCAATTTTCTACAGTTTCACTCAAAAAGCCAAAAGATACTTTCCTAAATGAAATTAAGAAACTTGAGTTTGTTTTTGAAAAATTAAACGGCAAAGAAATAAATCACTGCCAAAATATAAAACGAATTCTTTTGTGGAATAGCAAATTTGTAAAGTTGCCTGAAGAAGTTAAAGAGCTTTTTTTCAAATGTCGAATTTATTTTCGAATTCGAGACCTTAATCGTCGACTCAGGGTTCAAAAATCAAAGCAGAGGCTAATTGGATTCAGTAAAATGTTAAAAATAAATATTTAAAGGTAATAATACAATTTGTTTGAACTTACTCGAAATCGTTAAGTAAAATGTAATATTCTTTTTTATGTTTTCAGATCTCATTAAAAAAATTTTCTATGCAACTAGCATTTTCCAGAGACTTCGATCGCATCCAGAAAGGAACTGAGTGCACTTTAAGATATATTTATTACCAATCTTATTAAAAACAGAAAATTACCATCAGCTCATTCTACTCTGTTCTGCGCAACTTATTTAATTTTTTCTTTCATATTCTTCTCCAGACAATACAAACAAAAAAGGAATGAAGGGAATCGGTCCAGCCATCCACGCATGAATGTTTTTACAGTGATAAAAGATCCGATTAAATCGGTCTTTTTCAAGACCACGGATAGTTTTATGAAAGAGAAAATTTTATGTTTTAATTTTTTCAAGTAGAAAACGTCTATTTTAAATGCCAACCGTGCTTTGGAAGACTACAAATACTGCATCAAACAGAAAAATCTTTAATTTTAATTCTATTAAAATTAATTTTGCTAACGACCTGCACTTACGTATATGTATATGTATATATATGATTAAAACTTTTTATTTTCAGTGTCTTGTTTCGGTAATTTGTGAGAAGTTTTTTGTGCTTGTCAAATTTGTTACATAAAGGAAAGATTTCGAATTAAAAAATTATCACACAGAACAACCAGATAATACTGTTTATTCCTTCATATTCTTCTACACAAATAACTTGACTGAAGACCATGGCACAATTATAATTGTACCAGCACAACCCACTTTTATTAACCTTCACTGCTGGAGAAGTGACACAGGTAAGTTTCTTTTTGTGAATCTCTTTTAATTGAATGTATGTTTGTAATAAGCTCATTTATTTTTAATTTCAACAGGAAATAGTTGCTAATACGAATTATTCGTTTGAGAACTTCCACAAAAATTAGGATGCTGCTTTTGGGCAACGTATTCGCATGGTGAGAAAAGCTAGACATTTACACTTAAACAACAATTTATTAATTGGTTCATCACTTGTATTTTTTATTTATAAAAATAAAATTTTATTGAAGTTTTTATAACAAAAATTAAGAAAAAACGATTTTAATTCACACTTAAATGTTTCTTTGTAAGTTACACATAAAAAAACATATGTACTTCTAAAACTACATACATACATACATACATACAGATAGGTATTACATTCAGCAAATCTATGCTATGATTTTGCATTAACTTTCTGCATAATTGAAATTACATAGTTTGTTCCCATTTCACAGCTCATATGCAATCTGAAACATTAAAAATGCATAATTCATTTATGTACATATAGAATCACATAATTTTTGATTTTGTGTTTACATACTCACTTTAATGTGGTTCCATCACAAAACATACAGAAGTGTCACGAGACGGAAGATATGGGTATTTTTCTGTTTGTCTCGTTTTCCCTCAAATTTTGTCGTCGTTTTTGTTTTGCTACGTCTTTCTAGTGCCATAAATTTTTATTAGCTGTGTTAATTGGTAAGTAGTAATACACTACAGTATCAAATACACTATGCTTTTCTCTTTTTTCCACGAATTTTAACAAAAACCTGATTGGAGCTATTTTTACCTGTCACTTTCTTCACTTCTGTGTATTCTGTGGTTCCATTATATTCAGCATTTATATCAAACGTTCCATGAGTCTTATTTTAAATTAGTACCCATTTCAGTATTAAGTGCACATAAAACCATATCATAGAGTGATTTATCACAAATTGGCAGTTGCCCAAAATCCTTCAACAAGAATAGAACCGTTGCAGCCGGCTGTTCATATTAAATACGAATCAGCTTATTCCTCAGGCTTTATAAGCATATCTACTATCCATACCAACTTATGCAATCCAGGAGCAGTAATACTATGGTTAGGGGACCAATAGAATACAGTTTTTTTATTATTTTATCTTTTTAATAGAATTTGTATAACAAAACACTCAAAAACATTTTTTACATTTTTTTCTTATAACACAACAGCTGTTTCTGACATCCCAAGTATATAAAATACTAAAAGCGAATTCAAAAATTTGACGTGAGTATACCTTATATGGATTTGCCTTGGTACGTACATGTTTATGTTTTTGCTTACAATTTATTCAGTGTTGTGAAATGAATTTATGTATAAATATATTTGCTTTTTTCCAACACTAAAACAAAAATTCGATTGGCTTGGTAGCGAGTGATGTGGCGAGTGACATCATTCGAAAATTTCTTGCCATCGAAATTAATTTCTATTCGAATGCAATTCCGTCACGAGTGCAGGAATTAGGCCCCTGTGCTCCAAGATTTAAAATAAAAGAAACTCCAGCACGTTGAGCGAATTTCTTAAGGGCCAATACAGACTCCTCCTCAACTCTAGACGTACCTTTTTCAGCAGTACGTGTACTTTATTTTAGTAAATGTACTGTTGTCTGCATAACAACTTTAAAAAGTACGCTAAAGTACTTGTTTCTGTCTTTTGCACTTTTATTTGTACCTTTTTTTTCTCAGTTTAGCATCCTTAGAAACTTTTTTTGTGCAGAAAAAATTACATAGTTTGAAGCGACGCTAAAATATTTTTCCAATGTGAACATACATATTTGTGGCGACAACTCGAAGTATTTTTCCATGTATTTTATATGAGAATCAAAATATCGCCGAGCTTTTAATTTCTTAAAAGCTGAAAATGGGAAAAATGGAATTGTTTGCCACATTCAAAAGAATGATAATTATTTGTAAAATTTTTTAATCATTAAAAAAATTTAATATAATTATTTAATAATTATATAAACAACCAAACCGAAATGCACAACAAACAAGTTATATTCAGGGCCAATTTCACCAACTCTATTTAAATATCAATTCATATATAAATGTCGATTTTCATTATTTTTGTATGGAAAAATTACTTTTAAATATGAATTGATATATAAAAATGTAGTTTGGTGAAATATGCTGTCAGCATGAAATATATTCAGGCATGTTCTGAAAATCATTTTTTGTGAAAGTGATTTGAAATCACAAGAAAGGTGTTCTACACACAAAACTTTTAGAATTTTTGCGGTCAGCTAAATGCCTGCCAATTGGAAACCACTTGGTTATTTTTTCTATCACTCTATTTTGAAATTCGCAATAAATTAATTAAATGAATAAATTAATATCTTTTTTTATTGATTTTTATAGTAAACTGAGCAATTTTTTATAAAAGAATTTATAAAACTATGAAAAAATTGAAGACACTTTCTTTTGCAAGAAATGTTGTTATTTACTTTGTGATTTGCATTTCCGATTTTGCATTTACAAAATAAAACATCAGCTGTTTTCATGTGTTTTTGAAAGGGTAAAATCACACCGAAAAGTTAAAACTTTTAAACCATTTTTTATACATATACATATGTACATATGTGGTATGTTACATTTGCACATAACTAATTATCTTGATAAAAGATCACAATTTAAGCGTTTTTAATGCGTTGTAAATACAACACTGGTTAATCAACATAGCGTTTAAAACAAATACATGTCTGTCTCTGAACATAACAAGCCTGGTTTCAAAAATCAGATGCATCCATGGTTGCAAAATCTTTAAACGTCAAACACTATCAGCCCAATGATGAATATTCCCGGGGAGTTTTCTCCCTTCCTTACTATTTGTTCCCGGGGAATAATCCTCCTATTCAAAACAGCCGGGGAATAAGAAAATACGGGAGAGAGTAATATCTTCATCAGCTGTTTAATGTTTGCATATTTTTTGCACTAACGCAAGAGTTCAACAATAGAAGTTTAATAAAAATTTTATGTTTTCATTGCCAATAAGATTGTGTGTTAATATAATTATTTGCTATGCTTAAATAAAAATTATATAAACCACTAACACTAACCATTCACAGGCATGCGTAATAACATTGTGCTGAGAAAGTAGAGTGAAGACTGAGCAAGGTGCAGATGCAAATTGATTAAATTCCGAAGGACTGTGTGTACAAAGGAAATTGTAAATTTTATAAAGTTTTTCTTATCCTATTCATAATTGGGCTGTATATAAAAAGTTAAAAGAAATTTTTTTTTTTTTTTTTTTTTTTTTATATTTAAACGTCAGTTCTCGTTGAACCTTCATAGTGAAGAGACATTAAAGCGGATTTTTTTACATACATACATACGAAACAAATATAAAAAACAACAAAATCAAAAATTATACAAAAAATATTCGTAATACATATTCACCTTGATAAATAAGCTTATTGGCTTTACTAATATTTTTTACATAGCAAGAAATAGCAAAAACAAAAAAAAACCGTAAACACAAACAAAGTTCCCTTGAGGAATAATACTCTGTATGAGTACCTCAAAGGAAAAAAATTTTGAAGTGAGTTCTAACGGCAGAAATGCTTATTTTACTGTGAGTTCTGAAACTCTTAATGAAAAAAATATAAATAATAAATCTGATGAAAATCTTTTTTTAACGGCAAAGCCAATTTTTCGTCAGCGATCAACTTCGCTTTGTCCAATGCCAACTAGTGAATCGTTAACATTACCATTGCCTAGTACTTCTTCTTTTAAGTCTGCGATATCATCCGCATCGGGCTCGCCTTCATCACTAAACCAAGTTATCACTACAGATAACAGTAGCTCAAAACCCAAGGTACAAGTGGGAATGGACAGATATATAACAGTGGTAAAGCGTGGGCGAAGCCCAAATTATTCAAAAATTTCATCTGCCCCAAAGATGTCTAGGGATAACAGCGCATCATCTACCAATCGTCAAAATCGTTTTTCATTATTGCAAGACACCGACGACAAGCCCTCTACATCATCGCAAAAGTCTTTTAAGCCACCACCTATTTATCTGAGAGAAAAAAATTCTAACGCGCTTATAAAAAAACTACTGTCGACCATTGGTGAAAATACTTTTCACATCATTCCAATTAAACGAGGTAATATTGATGAAACTAAAATCCAAATATATAATGAAAAAGATTTCCGAAAAATTGTTAGTGAATTCGAAAAAAATAAAACAAGTTTTTACACATACCAACTTAAGAGTGCTAAAGGCCTACAGATAGTATTAAAGGGCATAGATTCATATGTTGAACCCGAAGAAGTAAAATGTGCACTTGTCGACCAAGGATTCAAGGTAAAAAATGTTACCAACATATTTAATAGAGAAAAGGTCCCCCAACGCCTATTTCGGGTTGAACTGGAGCCGAATGACATACAATTGAAAAAAAATGAAGCCCATCCAGTTTATAACGTAAAGTATATCTTACATCGAAAAATCACAGTTGAAGAGCCACGTAAGCGTTCAGGTCCCGTACAGTGCCATAATTGCCAAGAATATGGCCATACGAAAACTTACTGCAAGTTACCTACAGTGTGTGTTATCTGCGGTGAATTGCATGGTACTGCTAGCTGCACTAAGCCAAAAGATCAAGCAGAAAAAAAATGTAGTAATTGTGGAGGTAATCACACAGCTAACTATAGAGGGTGCCCTGTATTTTCTTTCGTTAAACAGGCTATGGGTCAAAAACCCAAGCTAACTCCAGCTCTACAAGTAAACGCGAACTCCGACACTTTTGCTCAAATCAGCCAACCAGTTACTTCACGTGTATCGTATGCTGATGCTGCTAAGACTAGTTCAATTCCCACGCAAAATGTTCCACCGACAAATAATTCAACGAATTCAAACTCAAGCTTTAACTTTAGTCGCCTATTGAGAATCTGGTGCTAACTATAAACAACTTTACTACAAATATGACAAGTATGATGCAAGAAATGCTGCGAATGCAGAATACACTGCTTCAAGCATTAGTTAATAAACCATGAACACGTTAAAAATATGTTTCTGGAACGCAAACGGCATTCGCCAACATAAAAATGAACTTGAGCACTTCCTCATGGAAAAAAATATTGATATAATGTTGGTTTCTGAGACTCATTTGACCTCAAGAAGCTTATTTAAAATAAATGGTTACACTTTATATGATACAAAGGACCCGAGAGAGAGAGCATGTGGTGGATCAGCAATTCTGATTAAGTCAAGACTCAAGCACTATGTCCTTGACAACGTTAGTGAAGAATATTTGCAAGCAACGAATATTTTCGTAGAAAATTTTTGTGCGAATTTCGTGATATCATCAATTTACTCACCTCCCAGATTTTCAGTTAGCGAAGATCAGTATGAGAAGTTCTACAAATCGCTTGGATCTTGTTTCGTGGCAGCTGGTGACTACAATGCAAAACATACCTACTGGGGATCGCGTCTTGTTACACCTAGAGGTCGAGCCTTGTTCAATACAATTTCAAAAATGGGCTTAGATGTCATTTCGAGTGGGGAGCCTACTTACTGGCCTACTGACGTAAGAAAAATTCCAGATGTTATAGATTTTGCCGTCACGAAAAATATTCATAGGGACCTAATTCATGTAGAGGCCTCTCTAGATCTGTCCTCCGATCACTCTCCAACAATAGTTACAATTTTCAACCCACTAAGGAGTGATTTAACTAACTCATATGTGAAGATGATTAATGGAATCAACTGGCTGGTATTCAAAAAATATCTTAGTAGTCACTGCGTAGAAAACATTCAGCTTAGATCATGCGATGATATTGAATTTAATATTGCCAATCTTAACGAAAATATTAAACAGGCTGCTGAACACGCCACTACCTCCTATCCGCAGACCGGCTTTAACAGAATTTATTCTACGGAAATTGAACGTCTTGTATGTGAAAAAAGGAGAGCTAGAAGAGAATGGCAACAACACAGATCACCCCTAAATAAAATTAGACTTAAAGAATGTACTAAACGACTCAAAGAGCTGCTATCGTCGGAAAAAACTGCACTACTGAAAAAGTATTTAGAAGGTCTTGATGTAACGTACGCATCTAATTACTCTTTATGGCGCGCTACTAGAAATCTTAAACGACCCGTTGATCTTAAATCACCACTGCGTACTGCGACCGGAGGCTGGGCAAGAAGCGATAGTGAGAAAGGTAACTTATTTTCTGAGCATTTAAAATCTGTATTCACTCCCAATTCATGTACGGTTGCTGCTGATTTACCGAGTGTAGTTTCTCTACCCCCTCGTCCCTTAAGGTTTAAGATGCGTGAAGTACAAAAAGTAATTGCTGAACTCAACCCGAAGAAAGCTCCAGGTATTGATGGCATTAGTAACAAAATGCTCATGAACTTGCCTCATATTGCAATAAGAATCCTGCTATTTATTTTTAATGCTATTTTAAGAATGCAGTATTTTCCACATAACTGGAAACTGGCCAAGATCAAAATGATTCCAAAGGCGGACAAAGATCTTACCAAGACTGAGTCATATAGGCCTATAAGCTTACTATCTACAATCTCAAAGCTTTTCGAAAAGCTGCTCATGACTAAATTGTCTAAAATTTTAACTGATAATGGGTGCATCCCGGACCATCAATTTGGTTTTAGAAGTCAGCACAGCACGATTGAACAAACGCATAGACTGGTCCAAGTTGTAAGAAGAACATTTGAAGAAAAGAAGTATTGTTCTGCTCTCTTTATTGATGTTTCTCAGGCATTTGATAAAGTATGGCACGAAGGCCTAGTTTTAAAATTGAAGACATATCTGCCAATAAACATTCAAAAGCTTTTGGAAAGTTATATTATTGATAGGAAGTTCACTGTTGTGGAAGGAGAGTTCACGAGTGTGCCCGAATCTATATCTTCTGGTGTGCCCCAGGGTAGTATTCTGGGTCCTGTCTTGTATTTAATATATACTTGTGATATGCCTGTGAGCAATAATATCCATATTTCTACTTTTGCCGATGATGCAGCCTGTATGAGTGTGCACGAAAACCCTTATGAGGCATTCCCAAGTGAAATACCTTGGTATACACCTTGATCGAAGACTTACATGGAAACATCATATTGACTCTAAGTTAACTCAGATGAAACTTAAGTTAACTCAAATCTATTGGTTGATTGGCAGAAACTCAACACTCAGCTTAGACTGCAAACTTTTACTGTACAAGTCGCTTTTGAAGCCAATATGGTGCTACGGAATTCAGTTATGGGGCACTGCTTCAGCTTCCAATGTCGAGAGAATCCAACGAAGGCAAAACAAAATTTTACGGTTAATAACATCGGCTCCATGGTACATCCAAAATTCTATTATACATCGTGACTTAAATATGCCACTAGTGACTGAAGAAATTGCAAAATACGCAGGCAAATATTTAACAAAACTCGAATCACATCCTAATCCGCTTGCTCGTAATATTTTGAACTTTACTGGACACATCCGCCTAAAAAAGAGGGACACACGGGCTCTTATACCTAACACTCCAGATGGGACTATTTGAAAATACTTTTCCCCGCCCCCCCCCCCCCTTTTTTTTTTGATTATCACTACTAATGTATTATTTATAACTACCACTAAGTTTATGTCCGACACTGGCCGGGCCTAATAATTTTTTTTTTTTTATAGATTTAAGATTTGAATACTTATTGTTAGTTCACATATGAAGATACAATAAATAAAAACATGCATTATAAAAAAAAAAAAAAAAAAAAAAATATTTAAAGGCTCCGTTAGCCGACTGTAATGTAATGTAACTGTAACGTAGAAAATAGCTGATTGATATTTTTATATGAAAAGTAGTTTACCTTCCATTACATCTCTATAGCCATTTTCATTACTTTTCACATAACAAAATCGATCAGCTGTTTCTTACTGTTGCAATTACGTTTCATTACAGTCGGCTAACTGAGCCCCAAGTTTGAGAGCGTAACTATCAGGGAACGAAGCCGATCGGCTGTGATTCGGCTAACAGCTGCTCCTGGCAGATTTTCTAAATTTAAGTAAGTGCTGATATGGACATAGTTGATTTTTAGGACGCAGTTTCAAAACATACAAATGGATTGAACGAAAAATGTTTTTATGATTTGAATAATTTTGTATATAATTTAATGTCACTGCCACACAGTTCGGCTGCTGCTGAAAGGATATTTTCGTAGCTAAGTCTAGTCAAAACTAAATATAGGAATAAGCTCATTTTAAGGCTGTAAACTCAATAATGCAATCTAAAGAATTGTACATCAATCGAAACAATTCCTATTATGTTTGGTCTGCCAAAGATTTGTTTTAATGTTAACAAATTTAATACTTTGTCTATACAGTCTTGTGTTTTGATAACGAATGTATGTAATTAAATTACATATAATTTTTTTGTTACTAAAAATATTTTTGGTTTGGAATTTCTAATAATATTACCTGAAGTATTTTTGTTACAAAATTGATTTTATTGATTTTTAACCCCCGAATAAAAAAGGGGTGTTATAAGTTTGTAGTGTGTATCTGTGTGTCTGTCCGTGTCCATGTACAGGCCAAACGGCTGGACCGATTTTCATTTATTTTTTTCTGTTTGAAAGATGACTTGATCGAGAGGGTTCTTAGCTATGTTTGAAGAAAATCGGTCCAGCCGTTCAGAAGATATAACATCTTTTCTGAAAAAAGTCGGGGTTTTTAAAATTTTTAATTTTTGTTATTAATTATAATAAGTATACTTATAAAACTGAAGTAAAAATTTAAATGTAATGGTCCATTTATATTACCTTGTCTTGTGTTTTGATAACGAATGTATGTAATTAAATTACATATAATTTTTTTGTTACTAAAAATATTTTTGGTTTGGAATTTCTAATAATATTACCTGAAGTATTTTTGTTACAAAATTGATTTTATTGATTTTTAACCCCCGAATTAAAAGGGGTGTTATAAGTTTGTAGTGTGTATCTGTGTGTCTGTCCGTGTCCATGTACAGGCCAAACGGCTGGACCGATTTTCATTTATTTTTTTCTGTTTGAAAGATGACTTGATCGAGAGGGTTCTTAGCTATGTTTGAAGAAAATCGGTCCAGCCGTTCAGAAGATATAACATCTTTTCTGAAAAAAGTCGGGGTTTTTAAAATTTTTAATTTTTGTTATTAATTATAATAAGTATACTTATAAAACTGAAGTAAAAATTTAAATGTAATGGTCCATTTATATTACCTATATATGATTTTGTAATAATACATATTAATATATGTATGTATATTTTTCAACTGAAGTACAAATAAATCAGTATTTTAAATATATAAAAATTTTGGTTACTTTTTTATGCATTTGGTTACTTTTTTTTGTATTTTGGTTACAAAATTTTTTTGGTCGTGGCAACGCTGGTTTTAATTACTGCTGATTTGATACATGTTTGAGCTTGTAAGGTTTTAATGTCCTGCATAAGACATCTTATAAAACTTTCAAGACACGAGGGATTTTTCAAATGCTTCACTACAGCGAAATCTTATAAAACAAACGTTAACAACACTCTTTTTCGAGAAATTTATTTGAGTATTGTAAGTATAAGAGTAAAGAAGAAAACACTTCGTGACGGAAGAATTTGTGATACTTGCTTCTTTCTACGCATGAGCGCGTGTACAAACGTCATGCATGTATGTGTGTATGATTTTTTATTTTTCTGCGCACATGCAAAGGCACACACATGCATTAGTTGTATGCGGTTAATCACATAATAGCTTGCAATCTACATATTACACACACGCTAAAACGTGCAATATGAAAAATAACAAGCATACACTAATCAACAGTACTTCTTTTGAGTGTTTGTTACAAACAAGCTGTCTTGCGACATCGCTTGTTAACACTGACATACACATGCACCAATACATCCATCGTGCCTCGCTTATAGTACGACAGCATTTATTATTGGTTTAGTATAATACATGCGACGTGAATGCATTTAAAAATCATTACGTATTTCCAATTAAAGACCTTTTACGCAGGTCTCTAATGTCTATACGTGTTGGTTCATTTATAACATTTTGTAATCCGTTTGACATCAGCATATCTATGTATGTTGTTGTTACATTATTGTCTCTTATCGTATCAATATTCATATCACCAACTATAGCAATGTTTTTTTTTTTGTTCGATTTTGTTTTATAATCTCTTCCAGTTCTTTTACAAATGTGTTCGCATTGGTTTTTGGTGGACGGTAAATTGCGATGATGACGTTGTGCTAGTAGTTGTGTGCAGTTAATATTTTCTTTCACGTATACAACAATAAAAATTATTAGGCCCGACCAGTGTCGGACATAAACTTTGTGACGGTAAAAGTCAGGGGTTCGTTTTTACCACACAAGAAATTTGTTGTGCTTATTAATTTTATAGAATATTATTGGATATTAATTATTGAATTATTACTAAATTTATTATTACTATGACTGTCTCGATTAATTGAATTATTTGTTTGTTTTCCTCATCATTCGATCAAATATCATTGAATACTGAAATCGAATTATTACTTAATTTATTATTGTTTCTTATTGAATATTAATAATTGAGTTATTACTGAATTTATTATTGTTTCTTATTGAAGATTACTGATTGATCGAAGTATTATTTGAATTATTATTGGAATTTAATCAAGGTAGGCATAACGCCACCTGTATGTCAAGGCATGCATTACTTACGCTACGAAATACAACCCCGACAAAACTCACAGCTGCCCGTGGTGTAAAATCACCACCTATAGATGAGCGGCTGAGCGTGTGTGTGTTAGTAGTTTTGTACATAAGCGACAGGTATAAAAGGCCGCACACAGCATGTAGAAGGACAGTCTTCGGGTACCTTTTGAAAAGGTAAGACAAATACCGGAGAAAGGTTTGTAATCACTCTGGCTATTTAATTTAATTTTGAAACTTAAGGTTTGCCTGGACTTCTTTGATATAGATACTGATGCATTTGTAACCACAGTACAAATATCATATATTTTTGTTTTGTTGCATAGAACACTAGCTGCTTGTAGACTGGTGGCATACTGACGCGTTTGTAACCACAGGCAGTTTGTTTGTAGTTATAGTGCACTTGAAGCACTCGAGGTGTAGCATACTAGTGGCAAATTGAACATATGTAGTTTTAGTACATTTAATTCACTCTTAAATAAATGAGATTTATAACGTTGTTAAGCCAAGCGTGTTTTTCTCTTTATTTGTGTTGCCTAAAACTTAAATAAATTTTTGTGACGAACCCTAGACACCGGCGAGTGATACCCCAGCCGAAGAAACGTCGTTTCAAATAGTTATAAATAATACATAAATAGTGATATTCAAAAAAGGGGAAAAAAGTATTTTCAAGTAGTCCCATCTGGAGTGCACAGTGGTGACTTTTGCAAAATAAATGGTAATAAATCTGGAACTTCTAAACTACTGATTGGATTTATATGAAACTTCGAACATCCGTAGAGGAGGACTCAGGCTTTATAACAAATGCCTTGGCAGCCATCTGGCTTAAGCTGTACAGGAGTTACAGTGGGCCTAAGTTGACAACATGGGACTCAAAAAAAAACTCTGAGGCTTGTAACTTTTAGAAAACATCCGATTTTTATGAGATAAAGCGTTTTGATCTAAGCTTAACATTTTTAATAAATCATGTCCTTAGATGTGTTTTCGTATCTCTCATAACTTAGAAGATATTTGACTTTTAACAAAAAAAAATTTTTTTTGCCTTGACTTTTTTTAGTATTTCACCTACAACTTTTTAGTTAATTGTTGGATTTTAAATTAAAAGACAGCATTAAATTTCTGATTTCTGATTTTAAATAAAAATAAGTAAAAAACTTATTAATATCTGCAGTCGTAAAAACGGGAAAAGGCAAAAAATTCAAAGTTTTAAAATTTTTCTGGAAAACGCACGTTTTTTTAAGAAAAAGTATCTTCATTATTTTCAATTTTGTGAAAAACTTTGTTTAACGCATACACTTTTAAACCACATAGCGCTAAAAACAATCTATTCAGAATATGCTAAGAGCCAATTATTTTGTATTTTGGGCATGCACCCTACACTCAGCAGTGTCCGAAAATTGCCAATGTCAAAATTTTTTTTTTGTGCTTATGCGCTTATAAAAAGTTGTGACGGTATATTTTGAAAACTTTAGCTATATCATTTAATTGTTAGGATAGTTGGCAACATGTTAAACTTAAATTTTTAACAGCCTTTTCATAAATGCGAGGATGCGCGCAAATTTTCTGAAAAAAGTCAAAATTTTGGAAAAATTTTGTTTTGTACCATAAAAAATATATATAAAAATAATTTTCTTTTTTTATGTTGGAATTTTTAGCTTTCATGTGAGTCCTTTTACTTTGCCTGAAAAAATTATTCCAATATAATTAACTGATCTCGAGATATTCCGATTGTAGGGTGCAATTCAAAAAATATGTAGAATGCGCTTAACTTTTTTCCCTTTATTCACACATCAGCTGTTTAAAACTTTTATGAATTCTGAAATTCAACCTAAATAGAAAAACAAAAATAAATTTGGAATGTTATCCAATAAGTCTATGTATAATTTTCGCAATAAAAAATATTTATGGTAATTATACCACATGTTTTTCCATGTAAGTGTAGTTAATGTTAATAACAGGTAAGCATTTAACGAATAACAACACACATGTTTAATGGATTAAAAAAAGGTTTTTGCGGATTTTATTACAGCAACATCGGGAGGTGCTACCTGATTGTGCTACTACTACTTAATAACACTTCACAGTACTAGGTAATTAGACAAAATTAGCAAAGGTTGTTATAAATTATGCTGTATTGCATAAAAAATGTGAAAAGTTTTATTTGTGTGTATTGTTTTTTTATTATTATTTACCAATAGATAATCTATTTAATATTAGGCTATAGCTAAGAAAAACTATTTAACACTAAATAATTTATTTATTTTTAAATTACATGTTTGAGCTATGTTAATTACCATAATTTTACAATTTATTTATTTCAATTATTTTTAAGAAAACAATCCGAAATATCGAAGCTTAAGAGGTTTTTTATTTGAATTGCTTCACTGTCGTCTTTCTCTATTTCTTTAGTTATCTTTGGTAACCATTTCAACCGTATTGCTTGTAAAACTGGATCTGAGGATAACAATAAGTGAAGCATTAAATCATAATTTTCTGCTAATTTTGAACACTTTCGACTATTAAATAATCTGTACTGCTTTACATCTTTGTTCCTTGCTTCTTGAGCTTCTTCTGTAAGTTCTCCCAGAGGTAGGATGTTGGTTTCAATGATTTCTTTTCCATAAGATAATACCTTATGTACAGTTGGCGTCATCAATCTCCATGGATATAATTTTTTTTATCAATACTTTTGTTTCATTAGCAAAAGCATCAAATTTTTCTGCATTAATTTGCTTTTTACTGTTAATAGTTGCCAGTATTATTTTGAAGTTCCTTATTAGTTTTTTATCCAAGCCGGCTATCAAGGATGTAGTCTCAGGATCCTCAAAAAAGCGTCTAGCAGTATTTCCATTATTCGAGCTACCATAACCGTTAATTGGCTTATCAATTATAAGCCCATGCTTTCTAAATTCATCTTGTATCCTTTTCTTCTCAGTTCTTCGTGTATCTGCTAAGTCTTTGTTGTTTCGTGAGGAGACAGTTTCATTACCTTTGATATTTCTATATTTTATATCATATGATAGATGCAAGCAATACTCCATAAATCTAATGCGAAATGAAGTGGGGAAATTCCAAATTTAAGGGCTTCCTCTTTTATAGTTTCATCAGATTTATCTTCAAACTCAGAGCTTTTTTTCCCACATATATTGCATTTCCAGTATGACTTGGTATCCGTTAGGGCATTGGCAACTTTTCCATCTATCATAGTCAATTGTAAATCAAATGTGACATTTATAATGCAGTCAGAAATTTTTATTGCAATGCTTGGTAAGTTCCTTATTTCTTCTGATATAGTAACTACAATATTTTGAGTTTCATCTCTATTTTCTTTCATATATTCAAATTTTATTGGTCGACATAATAACCTTGATGCAGGCGTCCTATTTATCCATACGTTTTCAAATGCAGGTACAGTGGATGATGATGATGAATTTGTATATAAACGTATTCTAAGAGGTACCAACGTAGACATAAATATCGATGAAAAAGATATATTATCTTCTCTTTGTTGTCTATATTCAGAAAATCCAGTAGTCCCATCACAACCCCATTTACAAGTTAATACTAGCTCGGACTTGTGGCATTTACTTATGTCTTCTTTGCTAAAGGTTGAAATTATCCTAGAAGCAGTATTTTCGAGGAGACTGCATGACTCAATAGTGGCGCCCGTGCTACTAACGTTCGAAACCGATGGCAAAATTACATCCTTTGTTGCCTTCAATGACTTTGTAGATGGCAAATTTCCCCATTTCTTTTCAGTCATAGCTTTTCTTAATATTTCATATTTATTCCTTGTTAGACCCAAGTTTAGAATAAGGGCTAATGCATCTTCATTATTAAAATCTGTTTTAGATTTAGGCGTTGGTATGCTTTCCACCATACGTTGTATTCTCTTTGGAGATGCTTTTGGAAGAGCATCTACAATTTTGCCAACTTCCTTCGGTTTGTTTTTGGTTAAAGCACTTCTAAAGGCATCCTTTATAAGGCCAAAAGAGTGGTTTTCAATGAGGTCTTCTTGCTTTCTTTTCTGGCTTCTTGGTTGAAGTTCCTCGTATAATTTATTAGGCCTTCCGAATTGTTTTATACCAATCTGTGTAACTATCTCGGTTTTTAGCCATTGTTCATTTTGTTTTTGGAACTTAGTTTTGTTATAATTTAATTCTTTCATTTTTCTTTCGTACGCTACCAAAAAGTTCTCTATTTTTTTAGTAGCATCTTCATTTAGTTTTAATCCAAATGAGTTGTCAATTATATCTATGATTTTAGAACATTTTTCTTGGCGCAATAAACTAACAGGAACGCATTCCCATAGAAGTTTACATACCGCGTTATATTTAATACTAATCTCCATTACAGTTCAATATAGAGTGATTGTTCTTATAAAAGAACCCTGCGTTTTATGCAATACAGCATAATTTATAAGAACCTTTGCTAATTTTGTCTAATTACCTAGTACTGTGAAGTGTTATTAAGTAGTAGTAGCACAATCAGGTAGCACCTCCCGATGTTGCTGTAATAAAATCCGCAAAAACCTTTTTTTAATCCATTAAACATGTGTGTTGTTATTCGTTAAATGCTTACCTGTTATTAACATTAACTACACTTACATGGAAAAACATGTGGTATAATTACCATAAATATTTTTTATTGCGAAAAATATACATAGACTTATTGGATAACATTCCAAATCTATTTTTGTTTTTCTATTTAGGTTGAATTTCAGAATTCATAAAAGTTTTAAACAGCTGATGTGTGAATAAAGGGAAAAAAGTTAAGCGCATTCTACATATTTTTTGAATTGCACCCTACAATCGGAATATCTCGAGATCAGTTAATTATATTGGAATAATTTTTTCAGGCAAAGTAAAAGGACTCACATGAAAGCTAAAAATTCCAACATAAAAAAAGAAAATTATTTTTATATATATTTTTTATGGTACAAAACAAAATTTTTCCAAAATTTTGACTTTTTTCAGAAAATTTGCGCGCATCCTCGCATTTATGAAAAGGCTGTTAAAAATTTAAGTTTAACATGTTGCCAACTATCCTAACAATTAAATGATATAGCTAAAGTTTTCAAAATATACCGTCACAACTTTTTATAAGCGCATAAGCACAAAAAAAAAATTTTGACATTGGCAATTTTCGGACACTGCTGAGTGTAGGGTGCATGCCCAAAATACAAAATAATTGGCTCTTAGCATATTCTGAATAGATTGTTTTTAGCGCTATGTGGTTTAAAAGTGTATGCGTTAAACAAAGTTTTTCACAAAATTGAAAATAATGAAGATACTTTTTCTTAAAAAAACGTGCGTTTTCCAGAAAAATTTTAAAACTTTGAATTTTTTGCCTTTTCCCGTTTTTACGACTGCAGATATTAATAAGTTTTTTACTTATTTTTATTTAAAATCAGAAATCAGAAATTTAATGCTGTCTTTTAATTTAAAATCCAACAATTAACTAAAAAGTTGTAGGTGAAATACTAAAAAAAGTCAAGGCAAAAAAAATTTTTTTTTGTTAAAAGTCAAATATCTTCTAAGTTATGAGAGATACGAAAACACATCTAAGGACATGATTTATTAAAAATGTTAAGCTTAGATCAAAACGCTTTATCTCATAAAAATCGGATGTTTTCTAAAAGTTACAAGCCTCAGAGTTTTTTTTTGAGTCCCATGTTGTCAACTTAGGCCCACTGTAACTCCTGTACAGCTTAAGCCAGATGGCTGCCAAGGCATTTGTTATAAAGCCTGAGTCCTCCTCTACGGATGTTCGAAGTTTCATATAAATCCAATCAGTAGTTTAGAAGTTCCAGATTTATTACCATTTATTTTGCAAAAGTCACCACTGTGCACTCCAGATGGGACTACTTGAAAATACTTTTTTCCCCTTTTTTGAATATCACTATTTATGTATTATTTATAACTATTTGAAACGACGTTTCTTCGGCTGGGGTATCACTCGCCGGTGTCTAGGGTTCGTCACAAAAATTTATTTAAGTTTTAGGCAACACAAATAAAGAGAAAAACACGCTTGGCTTAACAACGTTATAAATCTCATTTATTTAAGAGTGAATTAAATGTACTAAAACTACATATGTTCAATTTGCCACTAGTATGCTACACCTCGAGTGCTTCAAGTGCACTATAACTACAAACAAACTGCCTGGAAAATGATGAGCGTATTGTGGTTACAAACGCGTCAACACGTCACCAGTTTTCCCACAGAGAGTGCTTCTATGCACCGTAACGACCGACAAGGTCTGCTTGGAAAATTATGAACGTACTGTGGTTACAAACGCGTCAGTATGCCACCAGTCTACAAGCAGCTAGTGTTCTATGCAACAAAACAAAAATATATGATATTTGTACTGTGGTTACAAATGCATCAGTATCTATATCAAAGAAGTCCAGGCAAACCTTAAGTTTCAAAATTAAATTAAATAGCCAGAGTGATTACAAACCTTTCTCCGGTATTTGTCTTACCTTTTCAAAAGGCACCCGAAGACTGTCCTTCTACATGCTGTGTGCGGCCTTTTATACCTGTCGCTTATGTACAAAACTACCAACACACACACGCTCAGCCGCTCATCTATAGGTGGTGATTTTACACCACGGGCAGCTGTGAGTTTTGTCGGGGTTGTATTTCGTAGCGTAAGTAATGCATGCCTTGACATACAGGTGGCGTTATGCCTACCTTGATTAAATTCCAATAATAATTCAAATAATGCTTCGATCAATCAGTAATCTTCAATAAGAAACAATAATAAATTCAGTAATAACTCAATTATTAATATTAAATAAAACAATAATAAATTAAGTAATAATTCGATTTCAGTATTCAATGATATTTGATCGAATGATGAGGAAAACAAACAAATAATTCAATTAATCGAGACAGTCATAGTAATAATAAATTTAGTAATAATTCAATAATTAATATCCAATAATATTCTATAAAATTAATAAGCACAACAAATTTCTTGTGTGTTAAAAACGAACCCCGGACTTTTACCGTCACAAAGTTTATGTCCGACACTGGTCGGGCCTAAAATTTTTATTGTTGTATACGTGAAAGAAAATATTAACTGCACACAACTACTAGCACAACGTCATCATCGCAATTTACCGTCCACCAAAAACCAATGCGAACACATTTGTAAAAGAACTGGAAGAGATTATAAAACAAAATCGAACAAAAAAAAACATTGCTATAGTTGGTGATATGAATATTGATACGATAAGAGACAATAATGTAACAACAATATACATAGATATGCTGATGTCAAACGGATTACAAAATGTTATAAATGAACCAACACGTATAGACATTAGAGACCTGCGTAAAAGGTCTTTAATTGGAAATACGTCATGATTTTTAAATGCATTCACGTCGCATGTATTATACTAAACCAATAATAAATGCTGTCGTACTATAAGCGAAGCACGATGGATGTATTGGTGCATGTGTATGTCAGTGTTAACAAGCGATGTCGCAAGACAGCTTGTTTGTAACAAACACTCAAAAGAAGTACTGTTGATTAGTGTATGCTTGTTATTTTTCATATTGCACGTTTTAGCGTGTGTGTAATATGTAGATTGCAAGCTATTATGTGATTAACCGCATACAACTAATGCATGTGTGTGCCTTTGCATGTGCGCAGAAAAATAAAAAATCATACACACATACATGCATGACGTTTGTACACGCGCTCATGCGTAGAAAGAAGCAAGTATCACAAATTCTTCCGTCACGAAGTGTTTTCTTCTTTACTCTTATACTTACAATACTCAAATAAATTTCTCGAAAAAGAGTGTTGTTAACGTTTGTTTTATAAGATTTCGCTGTAGTGAAGCATTTGAAAAATCCATCGTGTCTTGAAAGTTTTATAAGATGTCTTATGCAGGACATTAAAACCTTACAAGCTCAAACATGTATCAAATCAGCAGTAATTAAAACCAGCGTTGCCACGACCAAAAAAATTTTGTAACCAAAATACAAAAAAAAGTAACCAAATGCATAAAAAAGTAACCAAGATTTTTATATATATAAAATACTGATTTATTTGTACTTCAGTTGAAAAATATACATACATATATTAATATGTATTATTACAAAATCATATATAGGTAATATAAATGGACCATTACATTTAAATTTTTACTTCAGTTTTATAAGTATACTTATTATAATTAATAACAAAAATTAAAAATTTTAAAAACCCCGACTTTTTTCAGAAAAGATGTTATATCTTCTGAACGGCTGGACCGATTTTCTTCAAACATAGCTAAGAACCCTCTCGATCAAGTCATCTTTCAAACAGAAAAAAATAAATGAAAATCGGTCCAGCCGTTTGGCCTGTACATGGACACGGACAGACACACAGATACACACTACAAACTTATAACACCCCTTTTTTATTCGGGGGTTAAAAATCAATAAAATCAATTTTGTAACAAAAATACTTCAGGTAATATTATTAGAAATTCCAAACCAAAAATATTTTTAGTAACAAAAAAATTATATGTAATTTAATTACATACATTCGTTATCAAAACACAAGACTGTATAGACAAAGTATTAAATTTGTTAATATTAAAACAAATCTTTGGCAGACCAAACATAATAGGAATTGTTTCGATTGATGTACAATTCTTTAGATTGCATTATTGAGTTTACAGCCTTAAAATGAGCTTATTCCTATATTTAGTTTTGACTAGACTTAGCTGCGAAAATATCCTTTCAGCAGCAGCCGAACTGTGTGGCAGTGACATTAAATTATATACAAAATTATTCAAATCATAAAAACATTTTTCGTTCAATCCATTTGTATGTTTTGAAACTGCGTCCCAAAAATCAACTATGTCCATATCAGCACTTACTTAAATTTAGAAAATCTGCCAGGAGCAGCTGTTAGCCGACTCACAGCCGATCGGCTTCGTTCCCTGATTGTTACGCTCTCAAACTTGGGGCTCAGTTAGCCGACTGTAATGTAACGTAATTGCAACAGTAAGAAACAGCTGATCGATTTTTTTATGTGAAAAGTAATGAAAATGGCTATAGAGATGTAATGGAAGGTAAACTACTTTTCATATAAAAATATCAATCAGCTATTTTCTACGTTACAGTTACATTACATTACAGTCGGCTAACGGAGCCTTTAAATATAAAAAAAAATTTCTTTTAACTTTTTATATACAGCCCAATTATGAATAGGATAAGAAAAACTTTATAAAATTTACAATTTCCTTTGTACACACAGTCCTTCGGAATTTAATCAATTTGCATCTGCACCTTGCTCAGTCTTCACTCTACTTTCTCAGCACAATGTTATTACGCATGCCTGTGAATGGTTAGTGTTAGTGGTTTATATAATTTTTATTTAAGCATAGCAAATAATTATATTAACACACAATCTTATTGGCAATGAAAACATAAAATTTTTATTAAACTTCTATTGTTGAACTCTTGCGTTAGTGCAAAAAATATGCAAACATTAAACAGCTGATGAAGATATTACTCTCTCCCGTATTTTCTTATTCCCCGGCTGTTTTGAATAGGAGGATTATTCCCCGGGAACAAATAGTAAGGAAGGGAGAAAACTCCCCGGGAATATTCATCATTGGGCTGATAGTGTTTGACGTTTAAAGATTTTGCAACCATGGATGCATCTGATTTTTGAAACCAGGCTTGTTATGTTCAGAGACAGACATGTATTTGTTTTAAACGCTATGTTGATTAACCAGTGTTGTATTTACAACGCATTAAAAACGCTTAAATTGTGATCTTTTATCAAGATAATTAGTTATGTGCAAATGTAACATACCACATATGTACATATGTATATGTATAAAAAATGGTTTAAAAGTTTTAACTTTTCGGTGTGATTTTACCCTTTCAAAAACACATGAAAACAGCTGATGTTTTATTTTGTAAATGCAAAATCGGAAATGCAAATCACAAAGTAAATAACAACATTTCTTGCAAAAGAAAGTGTCTTCAATTTTTTCATAGTTTTATAAATTCTTTTATAAAAAATTGCTCAGTTTACTATAAAAATCAATAAAAAAAGATATTAATTTATTCATTTAATTAATTTATTGCGAATTTCAAAATAGAGTGATAGAAAAAATAACCAAGTGGTTTCCAATCGGCAGGCATTTAGCTGACCGCAAAAATTCTAAAAGTTTTGTGTGTAGAACACCTTTCTTGTGATTTCAAATCACTTTCACAAAAAATGATTTTCAGAACATGCCTGAATATATTTCATGCTGACAGCATATTTCACCAAACTACATTTTTATATATCAATTCATATTTAAAAGTAATTTTTCCATACAAAAATAATGAAAATCGACATTTATATATGAATTGATATTTAAATAGAGTTGGTGAAATTGGCCCTGAATATAACTTGTTTGTTGTGCATTTCGGTTTGGTTGTTTATATAATTATTAAATAATTATATTAAATTTTTTTAATGATTAAAAAATTTTACAAATAATTATCATTCTTTTGAATGTGGCAAACAATTCCATTTTTCCCATTTTCAGCTTTTAAGAAATTAAAAGCTCGGCGATATTTTGATTCTCATATAAAATACATGGAAAAATACTTCGAGTTGTCGCCACAAATATGTATGTTCACATTGGAAAAAAATTTTAGCGTCGCTTCAAACTATGTAATTTTTTCTGCACAAAAAAAGTTTCTAAGGATGCTAAACTGAGAAAAAAAGGTACAAATAAAAGTGCAAAAGACAGAAACAAGTACTTTAGCGTACTTTTTAAAGTTGTTATGCAGACAACAGTACATTTACTAAAATAAAGTACACGTACTGCTGAAAAAGGTACGTCTAGAGTTGAGGAGGAGTCTGTATTGGCCCTTAAGAAATTCGCTCAACGTGCTGGAGTTTCTTTTATTCTAAATCTTGGAGCACAGGGGCCTAATTCCTGCACTCGTGACGGAATTGCATTCGAATAGAAATTAATTTCGATGGCAAGAAATTTTCGAATGATGTCATTCGCCACATCACTCGCTACCAAGCCAATCGAATTTTTGTTTTAGTGTTGGAAAAAAGCAAATATATTTATACATAAATTCATTTCACAACACTGAATAAATTGTAAGCAAAAACATAAACATGTACGTACCAAGGCAAATCTATATAAGGTATACTCATGTCAAATTTTTGAATTCGCTTTTAGTATTTTATATACTTGGGATGTCAGAAACAGCTGTTGTGTTATAAGAAAAAAATGTAAAAAATGTTTTTGAGTGTTTTTTTTATACAAATTCTATTAAAAAGATAAAATAATAAAAAAACTGTATTCTATTGGTCCCCTAACCATAGTATTACTGCTCCTGGATTGCATAAGTTGGTATGGATAGTAGATATGCTTATAAAGCCTGAGGAATAAGCTGATTCGTATTTAATATGAACAGCCGGCTGCAACGGTTCTATTCTTGTTGAAGGATTTTGGGCAACTGCCAATTTGTGATAAATCACTCTATGATATGGTTTTATGTGCACTTAATACTGAAATGGGTACTAATTTAAAATAAGACTCATGGAACGTTTGATATAAATGCTGAATATAATGGAACCACAGAATACACAGAAGTGAAGAAAGTGACAGGTAAAAAAAGCTCCAATCAGGTTTTTTTTAAAATTCGTGGAAAAAAGAGAAAAGCATAGTGTATTTGATACTGTAGTGTATTACTACTTACCAATTAACACAGCTAATAAAAATTTATTGCACTAAAAAGACGTAGCAAAACAAAAACGACGACAAAATTTGAGGGAAAACGAGACAAACAGAAAAATACCCATATCTTCCGTCTCGTGACACTTCTGTATGTTTTGTGATGGAACCACATTAAAGTGAGTATGTAAACACAAAATCAAAAATTATGTGATTCTATATGTACATAAATGAATTATGCATTTTTAATGTTTCAGATTGCATATGAGCTGTGAAATGGGAACAAACTATGTAATTTCAATTATGCAGAAAGTTAATGCAAAATCATAGCATAGATATGCTGAATGTAATACCTATCTGTATGTATGTATGTATGTAGTTTTAGAAGTACATATGTTTTTTTATGTGTAACTTACAAAGAAACATTTAAGTGTGAATTAAAATCGTTTTTTCTTAATTTTTGTTATAAAAACTTCAATAAAACTTTATTTTTATAAATAAAAAATACAAGTGATGAACCAATTAATAAATTGTTGTTTAAGTGTAAATGTCTAGCTTTTCTCACCATGCGAATACGTTGCCCAAAAGCAGCATCCTAATTTTTGTGGAAGTTCTCAAACGAACAATTCGTATTAGCAACTATTTCCTGTTGAAATTAAAAATAAATGAGCTTATTACAAACATACATTCAATTAAAAGAGATTCACAAAAAGAAACTTACCTGTGTCACTTCTCCAGCAGTGAAGGTTAATAAAAGTGGGTTGTGCTGGTACAATTATAATTGTGCCATGGTCTTCAGTCAAGTTATTTGTGTAGAAGAATATGAAGGAATAAACAGTATTATCTGGTTGTTCTGTGTGATAATTTTTTAATTCGAAATCTTTCCTTTATGTAACAAATTTGACAAGCACAAAAAACTTCTCACAAATTACCGAAACAAGACACTGAAAATAAAAAGTTTTAATCATATATATACATATACATATACGTAAGTGCAGGTCGGTAGCAAAATTAATTTTAATAGAATTAAAGTTAAAGATTTTTCTGTTTGATGCAGTATTTGTAGTCTTCCAAAGCACGGTTGGCATTTAAAATAGACGGTTTCTACTTGAAAAAATTAAAACATAAAATTTTCTCTTTCATAAAACTATCCGTGGTCTTGAAAAAGACCGATTTAATCGGATCTTTTATCACTGTAAAAACATTCATGCGTGGATGGCTGGACCGATTCCCTTCATTCCTTTTTTGTTTGTATTGTCTGGAGAAGAATATTAAAGAAAAAATTAAATAAGTTGCGCAGAACAGAGTAGAATGAGCTGATGGTAATTTTCTGTTTTTAATAAGATTGGTAATAAATATATCTTAAAGTGCACTCAGTTCCTTTCTGGATGCGATCGAAGTCTCTGGAAAATGCTAGTTGCATAGAAAATTTTTTTAATGAGATCTGAAAACATAAAAAAGAATATTACATTTTACTTAACAATTTCGAGTAAGTTCAAACAAATTGTATTATTACCTTTAAATATTTATTTTTAACATTTTACTGAATCCAATTAGCCTCTGCTTTGATTTTTGAACCCTGAGTCGACGATTAAGGTCTCGAATTCGAAAATAAATTCGACATTTGAAAAAAAGCTCTTTAACTTCTTCAGGCAACTTTACAAATTTGCTATTCCACAAAAGAATTCGTTTTATATTTTGGCAGTGATTTATTTCTTTGCCGTTTAATTTTTCAAAAACAAACTCAAGTTTCTTAATTTCATTTAGGAAAGTATCTTTTGGCTTTTTGAGTGAAACTGTAGAAAATTGATTGACCCATGAAAACGAATTTTCATGACATTCATATTCTTCAAGGTTCAGCTTTTTTATAATATAACCCGATATATACTCTAAAGCATCTTCTTGAAGAATATCAATGTCAAGAAAATTCGCTTCATCAGGATCAACAAAATCCTCTTCCTCTGGCGACTCTTCCACAATGCAACTGACTGTTGTTGGCTTTGGCATAGGTATTTGATTCACGCATGATGATTCCAGCCACTCGGTGGTGTCTTCCTCCACATTTCCTTTAGCGTTCAGGTATTCAGTATTTCTTGCTGGATATAAATAGATATAACATTATACTTATGAAACAAATATTATAAATTAATATTATAAATATTAAAAGCTTACCCAAGATGTATTTACGAAGCCTGAATTTAAAATCTCGTGGTGACGGATGATCATGTAGACCTCCCTTACTCCTGATTGCACCAAAGAAATGCTCTACGACATCTTGATTCAATCGGTTTGTCATATTGTACTTTTTTAAGTACTCCCACAACATCATCAGAGCATTGTTAGATATAATTATTCCTTTTTGAAAAAATTTCAGACTTCTTTTTCCGGGAATAATTGGTGATGACATTAACGTTGTCATTTTCCGCAAAATTTCGTTTTGGGCATCTAGGTCTAAACCATATGGTTGCTATAGGAAAAATAAGGAGAACAATCAAAATACTAAAGTTAACTTAGTATAGAAAGTAAATCATACCTTGCCGGGGTATTTGAAATTGCTTAATTTGGAGTTTAAAATATCAAACCAGTCATTAACCAACTGAATGAAATCAGCTGTCTCTACTGGTTTATATAAATCCATGCCCAAGTAGTAACACCTTTTAATTGCACAAGCGGTGGTGTTGGTAAAAAGCTGTGCAGCTAACTTTACTTTTTACCGTCCTAAAGTTTTTTTAAATGATTAATATTTGTTTTGCGTGGAGAGTTGAACAGTCATTTACCTAAACCTTTCACAGTCACGTGCTCTTGACTTAATTTAAAAGCAATGGAAACATCAGATTTAGTGGTAAACTTGAGCAAATCCAATATGGTACGCGATGTCAAAATATTATTATTATATATTATTCCATTATCGAGGAAGTGGTTTCTCACTAGTTTTGATAAATGAGGAACATCGGCAAAGCAAAAAACCTTCTCTCCTTGGTCAGCAGGGCTGGAAAACCATGTTTTATCTGGAGAGATTTGATTTAACACAGTTATAGTAATAATTATATTGCGTGTTTCATGATAAAATTGTTTATTAGAAAAAAAGTGAAATGTGGAAACTTTAAATTAAAAGAACTTTAAATCCCATTAGCATCAAGTTATGTATTAAAAAGTTATTTGTACAATATAAAATAACACATATTAAATTATATTATCTAAAGAGTGAAATATTTTAGAAAAATACTAATATTTGTAATATTTGGAGATCGAAAAATACCGAACAATAGTTTTAATTACCCGATTTCATAAAAAATAGTTGCTTTCGAAGAGAATTGCTTCCATTACGACATTCCAATTAGATAATGTCCATATGAACCACCCTCAAAGTAGTGTGATATTTCCAGTTGTGTGTGTTAAAAAGTGGTGCAGTGGTAAATGTTGTATGTTCTCATAAACTTATTGGTGTTGAAAATTTTCCTTGAACTTACCTGTAGTAACACCTAAGTCCTTCCACAACTTATGGTTGCTGGGCCCCATGTCACAAACTAAAGCAACCACAGGAAAACCAGCACTTTTCAACTGACACACTATATTAAAAATTATATCTTTAGACATTTTGCGGTCAAAGTCGTAAAACACAGGTTGTTTCCACGAATTTCCAACTCCATTCCAATATTTTAAAGGACATCAATTTTGTAATTTGTCCCTCGGTAAATATAGTTCTCATTTTATTTATTGCCAAATTCGCCTGGTCCAGTTTTAATTTTAAATCCTTAACTTCGGACTCAAGCTCGCGGATTTTGTTATGGTATTCTGTACCATTCACACAAAATTCTACTGGTTTAAAAATTAAATTCATGAAAATATACATATATGTACATAAGTACTCGTATGTAGGTACTTAAATGTTATTATATCACGGTTTCTTAAATTTTTGTAGACTTACTCAGTTTGTGTGTATTGTTCTTGGAACATTCCCTTCTCTTTATCTATACGAGCCACTGTTGAAGTGAGCTCTTCCCAAGAGAACACAGATGGTTTTTCAATCGAAGTTTCTGTTGAAATGTCCATACTGTTGCTTGCATTACTTCCATATAAGCACTGTGGTCTAAGATTTTATGTAAAAAGTATGTAATACATACATATGTATGTATTTGTGTTCTTTATTTTTTACTCATAAAATATTTATGTTAAATTAAAAGATACTTATGTAATATTAACTTACTCAGCACTTAAATTTTCCATAACATGGCTTGGAACTTCAACCACTACACTTTTATATACAAATGGCTCTGCATTTAACAAAAGTAGCATTTTGTTCATTGAGTATATAATGCTACTCGATGGAAAGTGGTCAGAACATAAATGGTATGTACGAGTAAAGTTTTTCCCACAAATTTCGCTCCACTTTATGCTTTTTCTATCGTCTATTGGCATGCGGAACAAAGATCCATCACTTTTTCCAAACTTCTTTTTACATAACGTACAAGTACGCATTTTATAAATGTATAATTTATAATTTGTTTTATTTGTGTATAAAAATAATTTATTTTACAAATTCACAAATCGTTATTAATTGAATAATTATCCCACACAATTAGAGAAATCAATGTATGATTTATTTTTATTTGCAACACAAAATCAAAATACACAATTTTTTGCACAATTAACGATTAGTTTTATATTTTTCACAATTTTTTCGTTTTAATTCAAATTTCAATTCAAAAACAATAAGCGTTGACAATATATATATATGTAAATAAATTTTGACATCTCAAGTATACAAATATACAAGAAGCAAAAAATAGTCACCTGAGCCGTCAAGATCACCTGTTATTAATTCGCCTTGTGTACGTACATACACACCATAGACTACTTAATTAGACACAACACGAGCGAATTCAAGAGAATTCGCTTTACCACGATTTTACGGTAGAGATGGCAAATATGACTAATTTCTATGCCTTTCTCTGTCATATTATCTTGGTAAAATGACATTTAGTTATTTACCAAATAAAAATTTTCTTGGTAGTTTGTGGACAAAATTTGGTAGATTATTTTGTCCACATATTACCAACAGTGAGAAAAGTGCACAAAACGAAACTGATGGTGGAAAAAACATGGATTACTAGGAGCATCACACAGCAAAAGTGAAAATCCAAGTATATATTTATTTTTTATTTTAGTTATTTATAATCAATTTAAATAATTTATTCTTATTTTCCAGGAGGCACAGATGTACTTACTATTACTATTCTGCAGGATACAATGTGGATTTGTTCCCGACGGAGCCAACTAAATAAGTAATTTAGATGAAAACTTCTGTGCAAAGGGAATTTTATTAAAGTGAATTGTATGGAATTTTGTACATTGGAAGGGACAAATATGTTTTTATCCAATGTACAAGTGCTCGGTTAACATGTAGTGCAGAAAATATGTGTTCCTATCAATAAGATCAAAAATACGCTCGCTTTTTTTATTTTTGGAAGGAGCAAAGTAATATAAACTGCACGAGTAGTGTGTACATGTAAAGTGAATTGAAAGTGTAGATTTTTGTACATTGGAAGGGACAATGATGTTCCTGTCCAATGAACACATTCTTTGGTTAACATGTCGCGGTGAAATTAAGTGCTTGGAACAATTGGATTTCAAATTTGTTCGCTTTGTGTTAGTTTTTTTGCAAGTGCTTGAAACAAATAACTAGTTTTTGTGACTAATGTGTACATATAAGTGAAGTGTTTCTGTGGAATCATGTACATTGGAAAGGCCAATCATGTTATTGTCCAATGTACAATGACACTGGCTAACAAACCGCAAAAAAGTGAAGTGTTTGGATCAATTGGAATCCAAATGTGTTCGAGTTGTGTTATTTTTTACTAGTACTTGGCAGAAATAAGACTAATGTGTCCCTATAAAGTGAACTCACAATGTGGAATTTTGTACATTGGAAAGGACGATGATGGTTTTGTCCAATGTACTATAACACAGTAAGTCGCGAGAAAAAGAAGTTTTCGAATCAATTAGAACGCAAATGTGTTCATTTTGTGTCCTACTTTAGAAGTACAAAATCAAAGCAATTTTCATTAAATAAAAAGCCCTTTTACGCGCTTCAGAACACTTTATAAAATAGATCCAACTTTTGTTTTATAGATATAAAACATTAGTTCTATAAACAAAAGCCATTTTATTGCATGTTTTCAAAAAAAAAAATTTAACTAAAAATACAATTTTATTAATGCTATTTTTAAATTTAAATTTTATTTACATCTGTGAACCTCAACAAGGAAACCTGTAAGAAACTAAATAAAATGCAGCTGCTACAAAAACTATTCGACACCTAAAAACTAAACTGGACAAAATAATACACCCCCAAAAATCTATTTAAGAAGGACGAAGGAAACAACTTTAGGCTTTGGGGGCATAAGTAAATGTATTTTTGTTTCAAATTATTAAACAAATTGATTAATTAAATCAGTATATAATCTAATTTAATTAATGTCTATAGTGCTGAGTTATTTTTGTAAACATTTAAGATAATAAAAAATTTTATATTCAGTGCTATCATGAATAAAATTCCACGTGAAATTTCTCCCTTTTCTAATTTTTTTTTTTTTTTTTTTTTTTAATGCATGTATTTATTTATTGTATCTTCATATATGAACTAACAATAAGTATTCAAATCTTAAATCTATAAAAAAAAATTATTAGGCCCGACCAGTGTCGGACATAAACTTAGTGATAGTTATAAATAATACATTAGTAGTGATAATCAAAAAAAAAGGGGGGAAAGTATTTTCAAGTAGTCCCATCTGGAGTGTTAGGTATAAGAGCCCGTGTGTCCCTCTTTTTTAAGCGGACGTGTCCAGTAAAGTTCAAAATATTACGAGCAAGCGGATTAGGATGTGATTCGAGTTTTGTTAAATATTTGCCTGCGTATTTTTCAATTTCTTCAGTCACTAGTGGCATATTTAAATCTCGATGTATAATAGAATTTTGGATGTACCATGGAGCCGATGTTATTAACCGTAAAATTTTGTTTTGCCTTCGTTGGATTCTCTCGACATTGGAAGCTGAAGCAGTGCCCCATAACTGAATTCCGTAGCGCCATATTGGCTTCAAAAGCGACTTGTATAATAAAAGTTTGCAGTCTAGGCTGAGTGTTGAGTTTCTGCCAATCAACCAATATATTTGAGTTAACTTAAGTTTCATCTGAGTTAACTTAGAGTCAATATGATATTTCCATGTAAGTCTTCGATCGAGGTGTATACCAAGGTATTTCACTTGGGAATGTTGAGGAATATTTTGATTGTTGATTCGAATGGGGGAGCAAGTATCTCTTCTTAGGGTGAACGTTATATGGACACACTTTTGTTCATTGACTTTAATTCTCCATAAGTTCAGCCATATTTCCAGCTGGGTGATATGTTCCTGGAGATTGCGGGATGCCTCATAAGGGTTTTCGTGCACACTCATACAGGCTGTATCATCGGCAAAAGTAGAAATATGGATATTATTGCTCACAGGCATATCACAAGTATATATTAAATACAAGACAGGACCCAGAATACTACCTTGGGGCACACCAGAAGAAATAGTTTCGGGCACACTCGTGAACTCTCCTTCCACAACAGTGAACTTCCTACCAATAATATAACTTTCCAAAAGCTTTTGAATGTTTGTTGGCAGATATGTCTTCAATTTTAAAACTAGGCCTTCGTGCCATACTTTATCAAACGCCTGAGAAACATCAATAAAGAGAGCAGAACAATACTTCTTTTCTTCAAATGTTCTTCTTACAACTTGGACCAATCTATGCGTTTGTTCAATCGTGCTGTGCTGACTTCTAAAGCCAAATTGATGGTCTGGAATGCACCCATTATCAGTTAAAATTTTGGACAATTTAGTCATGAGCAGCTTTTCGAAAAGCTTTGAGATTGTAGATAGTAAGCTTATAGGCCTATATGACTCAGTATTGGTAAGATCTTTGCCCGCCTTTGGAATCATTTTGATCTTGGCCAGTTTCCAGTTATGTGGAAAATACTGCATTCTTAAAATAGCATTAAAAGTAAATAGCAGGATTCTTATTGCAATATGAGGCAAGTTCATGAGCATTTTGTTACTAATGCCATCAATACCTGGAGCTTTCTTCGGGTTGAGTTCAGCAATTACTTTTTGTACTTCACGCATCTTAAACCTTAAGGGACGAGGGGGTAGAGAAACTACACACGGTAAATCAGCAGCACCCGTACATGAATTGGGAGTGAATACAGATTTTAAATGCTCAGAAAATAAGTTGCCTTTCTCACTATCACTTCTTGCCCAGCCTCCGGTCGCAGTACGCAATGGTGATTTAATATCAACGGGTCGTTTAAGATTTCTAGTAGCGCGCCATAAAGAGTAATTAGATGCGGACGTTACATCAAGACCTTCTAAATACTTTTCCAGTAGTGCAGTTTTTTCCGACGATAGCAGCTCTTTGAGTCGTTTAGTACATTCTTTAAGTCTGATTTTATTTAGGGGTGATCTGTGTTGTTGCCATTCTCTTCTAGCTCTCCTTTTTTCACATACAAGACGTTCAATTTCCGTAGAATAAATTCTGTTAAAGCCGGTCTGCGGATAGGAGGTAGTGGCGTGTTCAGCAGCCTGTTTAATATTTTCGTTAAGATTGGCAATGTTAAATTCAATATCATCGCATGATCTAAGCTGAATGTTTTCTACGCAGTGACTACTAAGATATTTTTTGAATGCCAGCCAGTTGATTCCATTAATCATCTTCACATATGAGTTAGTTAAATCACTCCTTAGTGGGTTGAAAATTGTAACTATTGTTGGAGAGTGATCGGAGGACAGATCTAGAGAGGCCTCTACATGAATTAAGTCCCTATGAATATTTTTAGTGACGGCAAAATCTATAACATCTGGAATTTTTCTTACATCAGTAGGCCAGTAAGTAGGCTCCCCACTCGAAATGACATCTAAGCCCATTTTTGAAATTGTATTGAACAAGGCTCGACCTCTAGGTGTAACAAGACGCGATCCCCAGTACGTATGTTTTGCATTGTAGTCACCAGCTGCCACGAAACAAGATCCAAGCGATTTGTAGAACTTCTCGTACTGATCTTCGGTAACTGAAAATCTGGGAGGTGAGTAAATTGACGATATCACGAAATTCGCACAAAAATTTTCTACGAAAATATTCGTTGCTTGCAAATATTCTTCACTAACGTTGTCAAGGACATAATGCTTGAGTCTTGACTTAATCAGAATTGCTGATCCACCACATGCTCTCTCTCTCGGGTCCTTTGTATCATATAAAGTGTAACCATTTATTTTAAATAAGCTTCTTGAGGTCAAATGAGTCTCAGAAACTAACATTATATCAATATTTTTTTCCATGAGGAAGTGCTCAAGTTCATTTTTATGTTGGCGAATGCCGTTTGCGTTCCAGAAACATATTTTTAACGTGTTCATGGTTTATTAACTAATGCTTGAAGCAGTGTATTCTGCATTCGCAGCATTTCTTGCATCATACTTGTCATAGTTGTAGTAAAGTTGTTTATAGTTAGCACCAGATTCTCAATAGTAGCTTCAAGGCGACTAAAGTTAAAGCTTGAGTTTGAATTCGTTGAATTATTTGGCGGTGGAACATTTTGCGTGGGAATTGAACTAGTCTTAGCAGCATCAGCATACGATACACGTGAAGTAACTGGTTGGCTGATTTGAGCAAAAGTGTCGGAGTTCGCGTTTACTTGTAGAGCTGGAGTTAGCTTGGGTTTTTGACCCATAGCCTGTTTAACGAAAGAAAATACAGGGCATCCTCTATAGTTAGCTGTGTGATTACCTCCACAATTACTACATTTTTTTTCTGCTTGATCTTTTGGCTTAGTGCAGCTAGCAGTACCATGCAATTCACCGCAGATAACACACACTGTAGGTAACTTGCAGTAAGTTTTCGTATGGCCATATTCTTGGCAATTATGGCACTGTACGGGACCTGAACGCTTACGTGGCTCTTCAACTGTGATTTTTCGATGTAAGAGATACTTTACGTTATAAACTGGATGGGCTTCATTTTTTTTCAATTGTATGTCGTTCGGCTCCAGTTCAACCCGAAATAGGGGTTGGGGGACCTTTTCTCTATTAAATATGTTGGTAACATTTTTTACCTTGAATCCCTGGTCGACAAGTGCACATTTTACTTCTTCGGGTTCAACATATGAATCTATGCCCTTTAATACTATCTGTAGGCCTTTAGCACTCTTAAGTTGGTATGTGTAAAAATTTGTTTTATTTTTTTCGAATTCAGTAACAATTTTTCGGAAATCTTTTTCATTATATATTTGGATTTTAGTTTCATCAATATTACCTCGTTTAATTGGAATGATGTGAAAAGTATTTTCACCAATGGTCGACAGTAGTTTTTTTATAAGTGCGTTAGAATTTTTTTCTCTCAGATAAATAGGTGGTGGCTTAAAAGACTTTTGCGATGATGTAGAGGGCTTGTCGTCGGTGTCTTGCAATAATGAAAAACGATTTTGACGATTGGTAGATGATGCGCTGTTATCCCTAGACATCTTTGGAGCAGATGAAATTTTTGAAGAATTTGGGCTTCGCCAACGCTTTACCACTGTTATATATCTGTCCATTCCCACTTGTACCTTGGGTTTTGAGCTACTGTTATCTGTAGTGATAACTTGGTTTAGTGATGAAGGCGAGCCCGATGCGGATGATATCGCAGACTTAAATGAAGAAGTACTAGGCAATGGTAATGTTAACGATTCACTAGTTGGCATTGGACAAAGCGAAGTTGATCGCTGACGAAAAATTGGCTTTGCCGTTAAAAAAAAAGATTTTCATCAGATTTATTATTTATATTTTTTTCATTAAGAGTTTCAGAACTCACAGTAAAATAAGCATTTCTGCCGTTAGAACTCACTTCAAAATTTTTTTCCTTTGAGGTACTCATACAGAGTATTATTCCTCAAGGGAACTTTGTTTGTGTTTACGGTTTTTTTTTGTTTTTGCTATTTCTTGCTATGTAAAAAATATTAGTAAAGCCAATAAGCTTATTTATCAAGGTGAATATGTATTACGAATATTTTTTGTATGATTTTTGATTTTGTTGTTTTTTATATTTGTTTCGTATGTATGTATGTAAAAAAAATCCGCTTTAATGTCTCTTCACTATGAAGGTTCAACGAAGGTTCACTTGCTATAAGTTGGAATTGTTTCCAGAGAAAAATTTCACGCGGAATTTTATTCATGACAGCCCTGATTTAGTTATTGAAAAAATTAAAAACAAATATTAGAAATAATTCCTTATTTTTTGAAGATTTTATTACTTCAAATTGGGGTGAGTATACGCTCAAGAAAGGAATAAGAATTACCTGCAATTGATTTGGATCCCCTATTATTAAATTAACTTATTTCTATTCCAAGTTAATACAAAAGTTTTAAGGAAAATCATTTATTTTCATAAATAGTTATTACTTTTTCAATATAAATTTAATTTAATAGTGTTTTCACACTAGAATGGTTTTAATAAAAGTTGGTTTTAACGTTAAAACGAACTTATAAAACCTGGTTTTACCATACAAATTGTTTTTGTTAAAACCAAATTAAATCCATTTTTGAATTGGTTTTAAGTTGGTTATATGAAATGCAACCTTGTTTTCGCTGTGATAAATTCAGTGCTGCCAAGTTGAAATGACCTACAGCAGCTGATAATGTTATGCCAGTGAATAACAATAGATGGCGGTTGAAAAATTATCAACTTAAAAATGGATACAGCAGCAACAATAATCAAAAAATTATGGGAAAAAAAGATTTTTTTGGAAGGAAAATAACGAAAATATTTTAAATTGAACTGTGGAAAGTGAAAATAGACAATATGACTGACATTCATCTGCCTATAAAAAAGGTTTATCTTATAATGTATTTGTGCATTTTTATATTATTAACAATATATCCAAGCACTTCTTCATTCTGTATAAGAAGTTCCATAATTTAAAAAAATTTATTTACAAAATATAAAATAATTTCCATTTTAGAGCGCATTGTGAAATATCTGAGTTTTTCATGCAAACAAAAACAGTTGAACAGTATGTCCAACAAGTGTTATTAAAAAGCAGAAAAAATGCAACAACAAATACACGCATTTCGACTGGAGATTTATTTTATTTTGAGCAAAGTTATTAGACAGCATGTGCGTTAAAACCTGAATTTAACAAACTTGCAGTGTGAAAGCAAAATCAGCTGTTTGTGGTTTTAACGTTAAAACCAGGTTTTAACTTTCAGTGTGGAAACACTATAATGCAAAAACAATTCTAAAATTGGATCTACAGTGGACCTACAAAGTTTCAGTACACGTTCCAATTTTTTAATAATGCTAACATTTAGCATAATTAGCTTAATCGAATCAGATCTTTCTAAGTAAGTCGTTTTTAAAAAGAAAAGAGAGTTCTCGTGGTACCTTCATAGCGAACAGTCGATTAGCGGAATTTTACTTACATACAAACAAAAAATTATACAAAAAAATATTCGTAGCACATATTATTCGTAATATGTACATACTGACTTTAATAAATAAGCTTTATGCTTTGCAAATATTTTTTTACATAGTAGAAATAACAGAAATAAAATAACCGCAAACAAAAAAACATAAACAAAGTTACATTGAGGAATAATCTACATGTGTACCTCGAAACAAATAAACAATCATAAATAACAAAAACAAAAAAAGACCGCAAAAAAAACACAAACGAATAACCCTTGAGGAATTCTTTGTATGAGTGCCTCAAATAAAAAAAAAATTTGTAGTGAGTTCTAACGGCAGAAATGCTTATTTTAGTGCGAGTTCTGAAACTCTTAATGAAAAAAAATATAAATAATAAATCTGATGAAAACCTTTTTTTTTAACGGCAAAACCAATTTTTCGTCAGCGATCAACTTCGCTTTGTCCAATGCCAAATAGTAATGATGCATTAACATTACAGTTGCCTAGTACTTCTTCATACAATCCTGTAATATCACCCCCTTTAAGCTCGTGTTCATCACTTAACAAAGTTATCACTACAGATAACAGCGGCTCGAAACTCAAGGTACAAGTCGGAATGGACAGATACATAACGTAGTAAAGCGTGGGCGAAGCCCGAATTCTTCAAAAATTTCATCTGCTCCAAAAATGTCTAGGGATAACAGCGCAGCCTCAACTAATCGCCAAAACCGCTTTAAAATTCTGCAAGATGAAAACGACAAACCCGATGTATCCTCGAATAAAACATCCAAGCCGCCACCAATCTATTTGAGAGAGAAAAATTCAAATGCCCTTAATTACAAATTAATTTCGGTTATTGGTGAGAATAAATTTCACATTGTCCCAATAAAACGTGGCAACATCGATGAAACGAAAATTCAAATTTATGACGAAAAAGATTTCCGCAAAATGGTTTCTGAATTTGAAAAAAAATAAAACAAGCTTCTACACATACCAGCTTAAGAGTGCTAAAGGCCTGCAGATCGCATTGAAGGGCATAGATTCCTATGTTGTTCCTGAAGAAATAAAAGATGCACTTGTCCTCCAGGGATTTAAGGTAAAAAATGTATCTAACATAATAATAAGCAGAGAAAAGGTACCCCAACCGTTATTTCGTGTTGAACTGGAGCCGAATGATATACAGTTGAAAAAAAAACGAGACTCATCCTATTTATAGCCTAAAATACCTTTTATACAGAAAAATCACAGTTGAAGAGCCACATAAGCGTTCAGGTCCCGTGCAGTGACATAATTGCCAAGAATATGGCCATACAAAAACTTACTGCAATTTACCTACTGTTTTGTGTTGTGTGCGGCGAATTACACGGCACTGCTAGTTGTACTAAACCAAAAGATCAAGCAGAAAAAAAGGCAGTAATTGTGGAGGTAATCACACCGCACACAGGTTGTCCTGTGTACTCTTTCGTCAAGCAGGCTATGGTGCAAAAACCTAAATTAGCTCCAGTTCAAACAACAAACGCTTATTCAACCATTTTTGCGCAAATGAGCCAACCAGTTACTTCCCGTGTATGGTATGCAGATGCTGCTAAGACAAATTCAATTCCCACACAAAATGTTTCCCCACTAAAACGCATAGATTGGTTCAAGTTATAAGAAGAACATTTGAAGAAAAGAAGTATAGTTCTATTGTCTTTATTGAATTTTCTCAGGCATTTGATAAAGTATGGCATGAAGGCCTAATTTTAAAATTGAAGACATATCTACCAATAAATTTTCTAAAGCTATTGGAAAGTTATATTCTATCCCGGAAATTCATTGTTGTGGAAGGGGACTTCAGGAGTGTTCCCGAATCTATATCTGCCGGTATGCCACAGGGGAGTATACTGGGACCAGTTTTATATTTGATTTATACTTGTGATATGCCTGTTAGCACTAAAATCCATACATCTACTTTTGACGATGATACAGCCTTCCTTAGCATGCACGAAAACCCTCACGAGGCATCCCGATATCTTCAGGAACATATTACCCAACTGGAACTATTGTTAAAATTATGGAGAATTAAAGTAAATGAGCAGAAGTGTGCGCAGGTAACATTTACTCTACGGAAAGATACTCGTTCGCCCATTAGAATGAATAATGAAATTGTTCCTCAACATTCACATGTAAAATACCTTGGTATCCACCTTGATCGACGGCTTACATGGAAACAACACATTGATTATAAACTAACACAAACGAAACTAAAATTAGCTCAGGTACATTGGCTGATTGGTAGAAATTCAACTCTCAGTCTAGATTGCAAACTTTTAATATACAAGTCACTTTTGAAACCTATATGTTGCTACGGAATTCAACTATGGGGCACTGCTTCAGCTTCCAATGTCGAGAGAATCCAACGAAGGCAAAACAAAATTTTACGTATGATAACTTCGGCTCCATGGTACATCAAAAATTCAAATATACATCGTGATTTGAATATGCCACTAGTGATTGAAGAAATTGCAAAATACGCAGGCAAATATTTAACAAAACTCGAATCACATCCTAATCCGCTTGCTCGTAATATTTTGAACTTGAACAACACTCCAGATGGGACTACTTGAAAATAATTTTTTTTCCTTTTTGATCATCACTACTTATGTATTATTTATAACTATCACTAAGTTTATGTCCGACAGTGGTCGGGCCTAATAATTATATTCTAGATTTAAGATTTGAATACTTATCGTTAGTTCATATTTGAAGATACAATAAATAAATACATGCATTAAAAAAAATTTATTTAAAAATAGTCCAGTCATAACCATAAACAAGTGGTGATGTACGTAAACCTTTTGGCATTATTTATGATTATATTAAAAGTTTTTTAATATGTCTTTTATTTCTAAAACTACTGACCCAAAAAATCTGGCTCGATTAAGTTAATTATGCTAGTTAATAGCATTATTAAAATATTTTAAGATTTACTGAAACTTATATGTGCACTGTTTAACTTGTTTTGATTTAAAAAATTTTTAAAGATAAAACAAATAAACAAATCAAATTCACGTTTGAGATCTTTCTTAAATGATGCGTGCAACTCAGTTTAACCTCTGTGGTTACAGGCAGCCGTGCAGTGAACATCTTTGTTTATTTGAATAGTCATGTGTATTTCATAAAAATTTTGCGATTTCCTTAATACATATATATATATATATATATATATATATATATATATATATATATATAATTAAAGCATTTCATCCCTTTTTTATCAAAAAAATATTCATTTTCATTTAAAAATACTTTCCCCCCCCCCCTTTTTTTTGATTATCACTACTAATGTATTATTTATAACTACCACTAAGTTTATGTCCGACACTGGTCGGGCCTAATAACTTTTTTTTATAGATTTAAGATTTTAATACTTATTGTTAGTTCATATATGAAGATACAATAAATAAATACATGCATTAAAAAAAAAAAATCTAATAATTCGATAAAGAAATAATCGTATTACATTAAATAAGTATCATCACAAAAACATCAATGTGAAAAAAGGCCAAGTTCCTATCAAAAATTTTGCCATCAAAAGCAGTGAGATATAAATTTTGACCAAGTTCTTGTTTGGCACAACACCTATCACTGACATATGCTATGCGTTATATACATTTGTAATCGTAAGGGTGCCATATAAGTTTTAGATAATCTGCTAACTTGACAACATTTTTACCAATATAAAGAAATGAACATTATTCATTCTTTTTTTAGAAGGGTAAAAATATTGCCAAGTTAGCAGATTTATCAAGAAATTAAATGACACCCTTACGATTACAAATGTATATAATGCATAGCATATGTCAGTGATAGGTTTTGTTCTAAACAAGAACTTGGTCAAAATTTATATCTCACTGCTTTTGATGGCCGAATTTTTGATAGGAACTTGGCCTTTTTCACATTGATGTTTTTGTGATGATCTGACTACTTTTTGAAAAATTTTCTATGATAACACCTTTTAAACTTAAGGTGTCTGGAGTGTTTTATTTCTATTCATGATCACTGTGCCAGTTAAAAATGGCATAGTTACATAAAATAATGGGTTAGAGCATGACGAGTGTTGGATTGTACACCTTAAAAATGAATTATTGTGCTATTACAACGGGTCGCCAGTGTACGCTATTTGTTAAGAGTCGTCTGGAAAGAAACATGTAAAATACAGCGTCAATTCTAGTGGGAGTGACCCCGCCTATTTTCTTAATATATTTACATATTAAAGTCTGCTTAACCGAAGTACATAAATCAAAAGGATATGCTCAATGTGTATGTAAGGTTTCAATAGGGTAGCTGATGCTTTAATTTTTGGATTTTCCAATAGAGTAAATCAATTAGGACTATTTGTCTACAAAATTTCAGCTCTCTGCAATATAATATTACGTAAAATTATTATGGGTATGGCCCCGTCGACTTTTATATCTGTTGGTGCTTATGGTTCATGTAAAGTTTTGTAGGAAAAATCTCATGAGAAATACATGACTAAAACTGCTAAGCCGAAATACATGAAAGAAAAAGCTAAGATTTATGGGTGTAGTCACGGCCACTTTTCAAAACAGGAAATTTTTACTTTGGATAAGTGCAATGTGTATGAAAAGTTTCAATAAAATTTAACTTAATTTTGTGTATACAATGCTTGTTCCCAACCCCTGATTGAAACTTCTGGTTTCTTAGATTTTTACTAGGAATCTCTGATCTAGATTAATTTGTGTACCAAATTTCAGCACTCTACTGCGAATTGGAGTTTAAGCGGATAAAACTTCTTGCTTTTAAGATTTCTCCATTGGCTTACTCATCTACACTTGCTTGTGTATAAAATTTCAGCTCTCTAGCGTGAACTTTACCTTTAAATTTTATGAGCATTGCCCCTCCCACTATTTTAAACTCACAATATTGTTTTGAGCAACGCTTATAATTCATGCTTATTTTCCTCTAAAATATGCTAGACCGAAGTAGATTAAACACAAGGCTAAAATTTTATGGGAGTGATCACGACCACTTTTTTAGGTGATAATTTAAAGTATTGTATACGTGTAACGTATATGCAAGGTTTCACTAAAATGGCTTAAGTTAAAAGCTGTATATTAACAGCCTTATTTATATAACTTATTAAGGCTTTATAAAGGGGTTTTAAGACAAATTTTCATTAAAAAATTGTTCTTAAAAAGTCTTAATAAGTTTTATAAATAAGGCTGTAAGTTTTCAGGATCAAACAATAGTAGAGTGGCCCCGTCCATTCTGGTTAATTATTTTGATTTTTCAGATTTCTCTAGTTGGTTTCTCACCTAAACCTATCAAATTTCTGCTCATAAGCGCAACTTTTAATTTTTATGGGAGAAGCCCCGCCCCTCTGACTAAAATTTCCGGGTTTTTTTTGTTGTTTTCTCCCCTATACCTATTCGTGTATTAAATTTCAGCTCCTTAGCGCAACTTTTAGTTTATAATTTTAATGGGCTTAACCCCGTCCACTTTTCCAAACTTAAGATTTTTTCGGCCACTGCTTATTATTCCTGTCAAGTTTCGTTGCAAACGGATAATAATACATACAGAAATATTATATCTAAATATGCTGAGCCGTAGTACACGAAAATGAGGTTGAAATTGTATGGGAGTGTCAACGCCCATTTTTTTAATGAAAAATTTTTAGGCTTGCTTATCGCAGCATATATGCCGAATTTCAATAAAATATCTTCCATTAAGCGCCTTAGATTTGCTTTTTTAGTTCTAGCCTTTATGGGCGTAGCCCCGCCCTCCTGGCCAAAATTTTTGGGGGTCTAATTTTTTTTAGTTTAATGCTCACCTAGACCTAGTTCTGTAGCAAATTTCCGCTCCCCCGGTTAAAATTTTTAGGTTTTCATATTTTTCTTGTTCATTGCTCACCTAGATCTAGTCGTGTGCCAAATCTTAGCTCTCTAGCTATAGCGGAAGTGCTTCATCAATTTGATGAGTGATCAATGAGTCAGTGAGTATGTCTTAAAATATGCACTTTTTGCACCTCCATATCTCCGGAACCTTTCGTTGTAACTTTCAAACTTCGCATATAAGGTTATATGAATTTATTCTAATTATGATTTAAATTTCATAATTTTACGGTCGAGGGGAACAAAGTTATGAGGGGGGTAAAAACAGCTCGAATGGCTGTGCGCCTAGATAATATAGTAGAAATAATACTATAATGTCAAATTAATAGTTTTCTTTGTAAGATTCAATTCAATAGTTAATGGAAAAACAGGGGAAATGAATAGTGATACTTACATATGTATGTATTTACCAAAGGTAAATCAATAATTGTACACAACAATCATTTATCGTATTCCGTTTCATTAGAATTTACGTCAAATAGCTGATGTTAATAACAATCTCTACCCAAGTAGATATACTAGGGTGCTGATGAAGTGCGTTGCTGCACAGAAAAATATCGGTATTTCCCCCAGCTAAAAAGCCTAGTTTAATTTTTCTTCTCTTCTTTAGAAACTCACATTAATTAATAAAAATATTTCATTCAATAAGAATTGAAATTATTTAACTTATGCCCGAATAAGAAATTATTTCTGATTATAAATATACAAAGTTTTTATAATAAATTAAATAAATTGTAGTCAAACTGAACATACATGGTTCTGAATTCCTCATCTTTATCCATTTACATTTTTAAATATTCTTATTATATGTATGTATGTACATAAGAATTTCTTTCCATATTAAACTGCAACATATATTAATATCAAATCTACCAAATGCATATAAGGAAATGGTATTTGCAGAAGTTTAGGAAAAGGTTTCTTGCAATTCTCATGGGCAAAAAAAATGTCCTTTCAAAAAATATATTCTTCCATATATGTACATGACAATATCAAATTATTCGCCCCTATTCCCTTTGGCATTTATGTTTTAAAACGAAACTAAAACGACATTGGCGTTATCGAGGTTTATTGAAAGTATATCAGTATTCTCCATTTTGAAACGAAGATGGCAACGACAAATAAACATTCCTTCTTTGTCGTCGCCATTTTTAGCAACGAGTTTGAAACGACTAGAACAAAATAAATAAAAAAAAACAAAATTAATGCAATGGGTCAAGATAGAATATTTTGTTTAATAATAAAAGTAATAGATATGGACATATGTTTTTATTTAAACTTATTTGGCTGCTCCACGATGTCGACAATAAACTTTCTATAGCTTACTTATATTGAAAACAAAAATAAACTTTATTTTGTTTTAAATATAAGTAAGCGATAGAAACTTTCTTGTCGACATCGCGGGTCAGGCCGTTAAAGTTTCTAAGCTTTTTACCATGAACGTGAGAAGTTATTAGGATGATATATTCAAGACAACGAAAAACTGGGAAAGAATTTAAAAAAAGTACACAAAGTAAATTTTTTTAAATGTTCCATACGTCAAACCAGGAACCGTCGACCCGACGATATGTATAAACAAAAATTTCAATATAATAATCTATTAACTTTATTTACGTTTATAACAATCGGTTATGCTCTGAATTCCATGTGAAATTAAATCGTTCGGAAATGCAATAGCATTGTTATTTAAATACATACATACATACATATGTGCATACATACATACATATTTCCAAACATTCTTTGGAAATTCCGCACGTTTTAATTTCATGTGGAATACATAAAATACCCGAATATTTTTCTAGCATCGAACTTAAATAAATGTTATAATGCTTATAACTTAATACATTTGTTTTTTGTGATTTTAAAAATTTCATCAGAAATTTAAAATTTTTGTTTCCCTTTGCTTTTGTTTGTTTATATTTAAAAACATATGGTTTCGTTTTACTGGCAAAAATTTGTCCAGTAAAAACTTGCGTTTACTCAATAAATGAACTGTCATTTTTCTCTCTCAATTCGCACTCTCATTTACTGGATTTTGTGTACGCGAACGCAATTCAGTAAAAAATAGTACAAATTTGTACAAATTTTTGAGTTCTGGAACACACTTATATTTTAAGAATGCCAACTTGGCAACGAACCGACTAGAAAAACGACAAGAACATAAAAACGACATTTAAAACGATAACGCCAACGGGAATAGGGCCGATTAACTTTTAACATTTTTGTTTGTCAACTTTAAGTTTTGAGAGATGTGTTAATGGAAATATAGACGTATTTTCTAAGGATATTATTTTAATTTTTATGCAACAGAACTTAAAAAAAAATTATGAAAACAACAGTGAAATGCGTTTAGGAACTAGATTGTGTGCCCCTCGAATTTTATGGTATTTTTAAGGTATATTTTTTTAATGGGCAATATCCATTGAAAATGTAATGTTGTAGAAGGGACAAAAATTAAGAAAAGAAAAATAGCATATATTTCGTAATTGACATCATTTTGACTCATTTGATATCCCAACAATCTGTATGTTTAAAGCGGGTTAAAAATGTTCTCTTTTAGAAACTGAAATAAAATTTACCATGGCAACCTTTATTAATTCAAAATATTTTTTATTTTTTTTTTGTTTCACGTACATTAGTAGGGTATTAATGGCGGCCTGAGTCCTGTTTTGGGAATTCAAAACCGGGAAAAAACATAAACGATGGCAACCCTGTTACAAATGGGGGGATTTTGGGGATTTTCATGCTGATATGGTGTGTGTGTGTGAGTTTGATTCTTTGGCCATGTGTATGTATGTATACTTGTGTGCACAGCTTTTGTTGTTATTGTAGATAAACGTTGTGCTTACAGTGCAGGGATGTATGTACGTGTGGGATGTGTATGTGTGTGTGTGTGAGTCTAATTCTTTGGTTGTGTGTGCATGTATATGTGGGTGTTTGTATGTATGTATGGGTGTGTGCGTATGTGTGTGATTGTTATTTGATAGACTTATGGTTGCTGTTTTGAGTTATAGTTGGTATGCTTATATAGGGTTATTGTATGTATGCATTTATGTTTGTGATCTCTGGGGCGGGGGGGGGGAATAATCTAATAGCTGCAGAGAGTGGCAACCCTGTTGCGAATGGAAGTCATTAGGGAATGTATTTGGCAATGTATGTATATGTTGTTGGATTAATGTATGTGATCTTATCTATTTTTGCTTTGAAGAATGTCATTGCTTGTGTGAATTACATCAACACTTTTTCATACATATTTACAAATGCATGCTATTGACGTTGCTATTATGGAGATAGAAAATATTGTGTCGGCATAGGTTTCATATATGTTCAAGTGAATCTCAGATGTTAAATGTTTTGAATCCGATCAGGTTGATAAGAAGAGCTTTTCAGTAGGGGTAGTGATATCTTTATTTCGGTATATTTTACTTTAATGTAACAATTATAAGAAATAGCTTTTGGAGAAATACAGCAAAAACTTATAGAAGCACCTACTTTCACGTGTCCCGATTTGTCTAGTACCTTTATATTGCAAACTGATGCTAGCGATTTTATTCTGGGTGTTGCTGTGTATATGAATTTCATCATATATCGTAATACCAACAGAGAATTGTGGAAATGTGTGTGTGTGTGGGTATGTGTTTATGTGTGTGTGTGTGAGTGTGTGTGTGTGTGTGTGTGTGTGTATGAATTTCATCATATGTCGTAATAAATTAGGCTAGATGACTACTACGCGATTCTCATATAAAGTATATAAGTAGAAGAAATAATGTAGATTGTCATCAGTCTGCTTTGATATCTCAACAAGTAACAACCTATTTTCCCAACAAAAATTTCTAAAGTGTTTGAAATCCAAAAACTATAAAAGTGCTAGAACTTAACTACTGTTTGTTAAACAAGTTTATAGTGCATAAAAAAAAATAATTAAATAAATTGTTTATAACTGAAATAAATTGTTTATAAATAAAATAATTAAATAAATTGTTTATAAATATAATAATTAAATTAATTAATAAACGAATAAATAATTAAATAAAATGAATACTACAAGTTGTACCATCTGCAATAAAGTCTTTCTGACTCAAACAAAACTAAATCAGCATATTGAAACGCACTCATATGCTAACCAACCGAAGGCTATGGTTGGAACTAGTAAGCTAAATCTTCAAAACAAATATTGTGAGGATTGTGATGAGATGATCCCATCAAATTGTTATATGGCTCATGTCAGAACCACAAAACATAAAAACAGTTGTCAACAAGAACGGATTGGAGATTTTCTCACAAAAAGAGCAAGCAACTTCAATGGGAGGATCGAGACATATATTGTCCTAAACAAAAATGTGTGTGTCTTGTTTCCGGAGGAGTTTCTGAAATCTGCCAAGAGCTCCATAGTACAACAAATCAATGAACGTATTAGGATACATACTACATTTAAATTTAATATGGAGCTCACATGTGATTATATGAAGATGGTGAATGATGAGATTAATGTTTCCCAACTTGTTCATATTTCGAAAATGATGATGGTTACTTTATCTGATGACATAGAGGATATGTACAAGAAACAAACTGAGGAGCTAAGAGCCAAAATGGAAGAATTTCAAGAGAGGGATAGCGGATGGACTTTGATTATTGAAAAAAAAAATACCCTTGAAGTCAATATAAACAAGGCGTCCATAATAAGAGGATCGAACTTTATCCCTCTCCCAAAAAATATTGCAGCAAAACATGCATGCATAAATGTCGAGAACTCTGATGTTTATTGCTTTAAATGGTGTCTCATTGCGGCTTTGAATGTAAACAGTGGTCTGAGTCCTAAACAACGGAAAAACTGTAGAAATTACAATATTGCAAACATTTCTGATGAGAATATTAATATAGGGGGAATTGTATTAAATTTTAAAGACCTAGAGTTTCCACTTCCATTGAAGCAGATACAAAAATTTGAAAGTCAAAATTATGTGAGCATCAATGTATTTGGTCACTATGGCACATCGTTTATAGGACCATACTACATAACAAAAGAAGAAAAACATGTTCATATTAATCTCTTATTGCTCCAGTCCAATGAAAACTTCCACTATGTATTCATCATTGATATATCAAAGTAAGTTTCATTTCTGCATTTAAGCGAAATATGTTTTCATATCTATTTAAACAGTTACTTATTATTGTTATATTAATTTACATACTATTTTATTTTCTATATTTTCTTCAGACTTCTTCGTTCCAGCATAACATCACATGATCATAAGATTCTGATATGCAACACCTGCCTATATTATACACATGATGATTATGTGTATAATCATCACAAAAACGTTTGCGGCAAAAAAGTCATCAGAATGCCAGAAAATGGATCTATTATCAAGTTTACGAAGCACTATAAACAGTTAGATGTATCAGTTGTAATCTACGCAGACTATGAGTCCATTTTAGAAAAAGTCAATGATCCTGTAAGTACAAGCACTACAAATGTACAGAAACACCATGCGTGTGCATTCGGGTATTTTATTAATTGTAGTTTTAAGAGAGAAAATAATTTATATAGGAATTATTTTGGTGAAGATTCGGCAAATGTATTTATCAAAAAAATTGTTGAAGATTGTACAGATATTTATCTAAATTATTTACTTAAAGTTAAGAAAATGTTCATAACCCCAATTGAAATAGCTCAATATAATAATGCAAAAAATTGTTATATATGTAAGAAAATATTAAATAACGATAAAGTTAGAGATCTTTGTCATCTTACGGGCAATTATCGTGGGGCAGCTCATAGCGAATGTAATTTGAATTATAAAACACCTCAGTTTATACCGGTTATCCTGCATAATCTTTCTGCATATGATATACACCTATTTTTCAAAGAACTTTCTACTATAAAATACTCCACAATAAAAGTGATTCCCCAGAACACAGAGCGTTATATTTCTCTTTCAATTTTCATCAGATTAGATGAAAAATATGGATTCAAAGTAAGATTTATAGACTCGTTTAGATTTATGGCTTCGAGCTTAGATACGTTAGCGAAAAATCTTGATAGCAATGATTTCAATACTATTCGATCATGTTTCGTTGATGAAGATCATTTCAACCTGATTAGAAGAAAGGGTATATTTCCGTACTCTTACATGGATTCCATGACTAAGTTTAAGGAAACTAAGCTCCCTAGTAGAGACGAGTTCTTCAATATTCTAACGAATGAAGAATGTGATGTATTCGAGTATGAACATGCTCAAAAAATATGGAGGGTGTTTAACTGTAAAACCCTCCTTGACTATACTGAGCTCTACTTAAAGACAGATGTTCTACTTCTAGCCGATGTGTTTGAAAATTTTAGGAAAATTTGTAGAGATATATACGATTTGGACCCCTGCCATTATTATACAGCACCAGGCTTATCCTGGGATGCAATGTTGAAAACCACAGAAGTTTCACTGGAACAGTTCACTGATTCCGAAATGTATATGTTTATGCAAAACGGAATTATAGGTGGACTAGTTCAATGCTCGCAAAGATATTCCAAAGCAAATAACAAATATTTGGAAGATTTTGATCCATCAAAGCCATCAGAATTTCTTGTATATTTAGACGCTAACAATTTGTATGGTTGGGCGATGTCGGAATATCTTCCTTGCGGTGAATTTGAGTGGGTATGTGATACTGATTTTGATGTTAAAAAAATTTCTGATACTGCAGAGTATGGGTACATTTTGGAAGTGGATATAGATTATCCGGATTCAGTGCATGATCTTCATAATGATTTGCCATTTTGTCCCCAAAATAAGACCCTGGGGGGTATCTAAAATCAAAAAATTAGTTGCAGACTTACACTCAAAAACAAATTACACCATACACTATAGAGTTTTAAAACAAGCCATTTCAAATGGCCTCATTTTAAAACAAATCCATAGAATACTCAGATTTAAGCAATCCCCTTGGCTTAAAAAATATATTGACTTAAACACATTTCATAGGACAAATGCTAAAAATAATTTTGAAAAAGATTTCTTCAAACTTTTAAACAATGCTGTTTACGGGAAGACAATGGAAAACATTGAAAAACGTAGGGACATTAGAATTACTTCATCTTGGGAAACAACAAATAGGAATCATTTAGGTCTCAGAGCATTAATTGCGAAACCAAATTTTAAGCAGTTGACAAAATTTTCTGATGATATGTATGCGGTAGAGTTAGAAAAAATGGAACCACTATATGATAAACCCATATATGTTGGTTTTACAGTACTGGAGTTATCCAAGTGGAGAATGTATGACTTCCATTATGGCTTCATGAAGCCTAAATTTGGAGACAACATTTCTCTCAACTATATGGATACTGACTCATTTATTTATTCAATTAAAACTGATGATTTTTACGATGACATCCGTAATGACATTAGTTTGAATTTTGATACGTCAGAATATCCTATAGATAATCAATTTCGTTTGCCGCTACTAAATAAGAAGGTTTTAGGAATGATGAAAGATGAAAACCATGGGGATATAATGACAGAGTTTGTTGGCTTAAGAGCAAAAATGTATTCTCTGTCGACTCTTCGCTCGGAAGCTATTAAAAAATCAAAAGGGGTCAAAAAGTCTGCAATTAAAAAGTTGTCCATTAATGATTACAAAAGTTGCTTATTCGAATCCAAAATTATCTCGGATGAAATGTTTTTGTTTAGATCTAAAACACATCAACTATATACCCAAAAACTACATAAAATAGCACTTAGCTTTTCTGATGATAAAAGAAATATAATGAAAGATAAAATAAAAACGCGCGCTTGGGGACATTACATAGACCGAAATAATGATGCAATGGATGTAGAATAGAATGATTCCTACTAAATTGCATGTAAGATGTCAATGAAAATTTAATTTTGTAATAATTGTATTTATTTATTAATGTATTTCTTTAATTATTTATTAATTTATTTATTATTCACTTATTTGTTTATTAATAAATTTATGTATTTATTATTTATTTGTTTATTAACTACTACTATCTGAGGTTTAAAAACATATATTTATACTAAAATTATCTATATACTACTACAAATATGAATAGTTAAAGAAATTACATAATTTCATAATTAAAAGAATGGGTTATTATACATTTAATACATTCTGGTAATGAAGCTTAATACATTTCAATTATGATATTTGCTGATGTTGCATGTGGAAAGCAGAATAATATACATACATATGTACGTGTACGTGTATATTTTTGTATGGGGCGACAGAAGAATGATGACTCATTCTAGTTACTTGTGCCAAACATAAGCATAATTCTTAATACATGCATACATACATACATACAGACAAAGTTAAAAATATAAATAAAGAAGAAGCAAAACTAGAACGACGTCAGCTCAAAATTATTTTAAGTATGGGTGCATTTAATTTATAAGATTTGTTGATTTACGCAAGTTAAAAAGCGTTTTTAAGCTAATATTCTATTATGAATACAATTTTAGCGAATTTTGCTCAAACAACATTTGAAATGCTGTTTAAAATTTTTATGAATATGGCTATAAGCATTTAATAAGAGACAATGCAAATGTAATTATAATGTTTAAGTAAGATGAGAAAAATATGAAGCATGTTTACAAGGTTCATGTTGGCAGTAATATGAATTTCGACAAGTTTTAAAAAATTTGTAGAGTGTTGGAAGGATAAATATGGATTTTTGATTATAAGCAAATATATTGAATTAAACGATTTTCGTTATAGAAAAAAAAATACTGCTAATAAAAGATAGACTTTAGTTATTTCATCTGACCTGAAAATCAGACCAGCTCCTAATAAGCTGATCTGAAAACCAGACCAGGTCCTGATAGCCTGATCTGAAAACCAGACCAGGTCCTGATAAGCTAATCTTAAAACCAGACCAGGTCCTAAAAAGCTGATCTGAAAACCAGACCAGGTCCTGAAAAGCTGATCTGAAAACCAGACCAGGTCCTGATAAGCTGATCTGAAAACCAGACCAGGTCCTGAAAAGCTGATCTGAAAACCAGACCAGGTCCTGAAAAGCTGATCTGAAAACCAGACCAGGTCCTGATAAGCTGATCTGAAAACCAGACCAGGTCCTGATAAGCTGATCTGAAAACCAGACCAGGTCCTGAAAAGCTGATCTGAAAACCAGACCAGCTCCTGAAAAGCTGATCTGAAAAACAGACCAGGTGCTAATAAGCTGATCTAATAGCTGATAAGCTGATCTAATAGCTGACACCTATTGTACTATTTGCTGTTAGCAAACGTATATGAGATGGTGTTAAAGCAGTTGGTGTCGATAAGAAAATACCTAATGAAATATAATGGAATTTCATAATATTGTGAAACTCAATTCCTCTTGTGTAGAACCTTTCAAAGATAACAGGACTGTTCATGTTTAAGTGATATGAAAAGAAAAAACAAGAATTTGTAAATAAGCAAAAAGAAAAAATTTTTGATCTAGCGAAGTAAAGCCCATAAAGAAACAAAATATAAAAATTTGGACATTTGTAGTTAAAATTTCTATTAAGTAAATTTAAGTTGAAATAAAAACCATTTATATATATTATTATTTTTTCAATATTTCATTTAACATTTTTTCTTAAAAATCTTAGTACCAATACAAATTTAACTCTATTTATAAATAAAAATATACAGATATAAAAAGAAAAAAGATCATTAATCTAATATTTAATTTTTATTTAAAGATAACTTAGGTATAGGTAAAAAGATAAAAGCTTTAAAGCATTAAATTTTTACATACTTTTGTGTGAATAAAATACTAAAATTAATAGATAAATTCATAAACAAATATATAAACAATAAATAAATTAATATATAAGTCAATTAATAAAGAAATAAAGGAATAAACTAATTAATAAATTAATAAACAAATAAATAATAAATACATAAATTTATTAATAAACAAATAAGTGAATAATAAATAAATTAATAAATAATTAAAGAAATACATTAATAAATAAATACAATTAGTACAAAATTAAATTTTCATTGACATCTTACATGCAATTTAGTAGGAATCATTCTATTCTACATCCATTGCATCATTATTTCGGTCTATGTAATGTCCCCAAGCGCGCGTTTTTATTTTATCTTTCATTATATTTCTTTTATCATCAGAAAAGCTAAGTGCTATTTTATGTAGTTTTTGGGTATATAGTTGATGTGTTTTAGATCTAAACAAAAACATTTCATCCGAGATAATTTTGGATTCGAATAAGCAACTTTTGTAATCATTAATGGACAACTTTTTAATTGCAGACTTTTTGACCCCTTTTGATTTTTTAATAGCTTCCGAGCGAAGAGTCGACAGAGAATACATTTTTGCTCTTAAGCCAACAAACTCTGTCATTATATCCCCATGGTTTTCATCTTTCATCATTCCTAAAACCTTCTTATTTAGTAGCGGCAAACGAAATTGATTATCTATAGGATATTCTGACGTATCAAAATTCAAACTAATGTCATTACGGATGTCATCGTAAAAATCATCAGTTTTAATTGAATAAATAAATGAGTCAGTATCCATATAGTTGAGAGAAATGTTGTCTCCAAATTTAGGCTTCATGAAGCCATAATGGAAGTCATACATTCTCCACTTGAATAACTCCAGTACTGTAAAACCAACATATATGGGTTTATCATATAGTGGTTCCATTTTTTCTAACTCTACCGCATACATATCATCAGAAAATTTTGTCAACTGCTTAAAATTTGGTTTCGCAATTAATGCTCTGAGACCTAAATGATTCCTATTTGTTGTTTCCCAAGATGAAGTAATTCTAATGTCCCTACGTTTTTCAATGTTTTCCATTGTCTTCCCGTAAACAGCATTGTTTAAAAGTTTGAAGAAATCTTTTTCAAAATTATTTTTAGCATTTGTCCTATGAAATGTGTTTAAGTCAATATATTTTTTAAGCCAAGGGGATTGCTTAAATCTGAGTATTCTATGGATCTGTTTTAAAATGAGGCCATTTGAAATGGCTTGTTTTTAAACTATATAGTGTATGGTGTAATTTGTTTTTGAGTGTAAGTCTGCAACTAATTTTTTGATTTTGGATCCCCCCACGGTCTTATTTTGGGGACAAAATGGCAAATCATTATGAAGATCATGCACTGAATCCGGATAATCTATATCCACTTCCAAAATGTACCCATACTCTGCAGTATCAGAAATTTTTTTAACATCAAAATCAGTATCACATACCCACTCAAATTCACCGCAAGGAAGATATTCCGACATCGCCCAACCATACAAATTGTTAGCGTCTAAATATACAAGAAATTCTGATGGCTTTGATGGATCAAAATCTTCCAAATATTTGTTATTTGCTTTGGAATATCTTTGCGAGCATTGAACTAGTCCACCTCTAATTCCGTTTTGCATAAACATATACATTTCGGAATCAGTGAACTGTTCCAGTGAAACTTCTGTGGTTTTCAACATTGCATCCCAGGATAAGCCTGGTGCTGTATAATAGTGGCAGGGGTCCAAATCGTATATATCTCTAAAAATTTTCAAACACATCGGCTAGAAGTAGAACATCTGTCTTTAAGTAGAGCTCAGTATAGTCAAGGAGGGTTTTACAGTTAAACACCCTCCATATTTTTTGAGCATGTTCATACTCGAATACATCACATTCTTCATTCGTTAGAATATTGAAGAACTCGTCTCTACTAGGGAGCTTAGTTTCCTTAAACTTAGTCATGGAATCCATGTAAGAGTACGGAAATATACCCTTTCTTCTAATCAGGTTGAAATGATCTTCATCAACGAAACATGATCGAATAGTATTGAAATCATTGCTATCAAGATTTTTCGCTAACGTATCTAAGCTCGAAGCCATAAATCTAAACGAGTCTATAAATCTTACTTTGAATCCATATTTTTCATCTAATCTGATGAAAATTGAAAGAGAAATATAACGCTCTGTGTTCTGGGGAATCACTTTTATTGTGGAGTATTTTATAGTAGAAAGTTCTTTGAAAAATAGGTGTATATCATATGCAGAAAGATTATGCAGGATAACCGGTATAAACTGAGGTGTTTTATAATTCAAATTACATTCGCTATGAGCTGCCCCACGATAATTGCCCGTAAGATGACAAAGATCTCTAACTTTATCGTTATTTAATATTTTCTTACATATATAACAATTTTTTGCATTATTATATTGAGCTATTTCAATTGGGGTTATGAACATTTTCTTAACTTTAAGTAAATAATTTAGATAAATATCTGTACAATCTTCAACAATTTTTTTGATAAATACATTTGCCGAATCTTCACCAAAATAATTCCTATATAAATTATTTTCTCTCTTAAAACTACAATTAATAAAATACCCGAATGCACACGCATGGTGTTTCTGTACATTTGTAGTGCTTGTACTTACAGGATCATTGACTTTTTCTAAAATGGACTCAAAGTCTGCGTAGATTACAAATGATACATCTAACTGTTTGTAGTGCTTCGTAAACTTGATAATAGATCCATTTTCTGGCATTCTGATGACTTTTTTGCCGCAAACGTTTTTGTGATGATTATACACATAATCATCATGTGTATAATATAGGCTGGTGTTGCATATCAGAATCTTATGATCATGTGATGTTATGCTGGAACGAAGAAGTCTGAAGAAAATATAGAAAATAAAATAGTATGTAAATTAATATAACAATAATAAGTAACTGTTTAAATAGATATGAAAACATATTTCGCTTAAATGCAGAAATGAAACTTACTTTGATATATCATTGATGAATACATAGTGGAAGTTTTCATTGGACTGGAGCAATAAGAGATTAATATGAACATGTTTTTCTCCTTTTGTTATGTAGTATGGTCCTATAAGCGATGTTCCATTGTGACCAAATACATTGATGCTCACATAATTTTGACTTTCAAATTTTTGTATCTGCTTCAATGGAAGTGGAAACTCTAGGTCTTTAAAATTTAATACAATTCCCCCTATATTAATATTCTCATCAGAAATGTTTGCAATATTGTAATTTCTACAGTTTTTCCGTTGTTTAGGACTCAGACCACTGTTTACATTCAAAGCCGCAATGGGACACCATTTAAAGCAATAAACATCAGAGTTCTCGACATTTATGCATGCATGTTTTGCTGCAATATTTTTTGGGAGAGGGATAAAGTTCGATCCTCTTATTATGGACGCCTTGTTTATATTGACTTCAAGGGTATTTATTGAAATCAAAGTCCATCCGCTATCCCTCTCTTGAAATTCTTCCATTTTGGCTCTTAGCTCCTCGGTTTGTTTCTTGTACATATCCTCTATGTCATCAGATAAAGTAACCATCATCATTTTCGAAATATGAACAAGTTGGGAAACATTAATCTCATCATTCACCATCTTCATATAATCACATGTGAGCTCCATATTAAATTTAAATGTAGTATGTATCCTACTACGTTCATTGATTTGTTGTACTATGGAGCTCTTGGCAGATTTCAGAAACTCCTCCGGAAACAAGACACCCACATTTTTGTTTATGACAATATATGTCTCGATCCTCCCATTGAAGTTGCTTGCTCTTTTTGTGAGAAAATCTCCAATCCGTTCTTGTTGACAACTGTTTTTATGTTTTGTGGTTCTGACATGAGCCATATAACCATTTGATGGGATCATCTCATCACAATCCTCACAATATTTGTTTTGAAGATTTAGCTTACCAGTTCCAACCATAGCCTTCGGTTGGTTAGCATATGAGTGCGTTTCAATAAGCTGATTTAGTTTTGTTTGAGTCAGAAAGACTTTATTGCAGATGGTACAACTTGTAGTATTCATTTTATTTAATTATTTATTCGTTTATTAATTAATTTAATTATTATATTTATAAACAATTTATTTAATTATTTTATTTATAAACAATTTATTTCAGTTATAAACAATTTATTTAATTTTTTTTTTATGCACTATAAACTTGTTTAATAAACAGTAGTTAAGTTCTAGCACTTTTATAGTTTTTGGATTTCAAACACTTTAGAAATTTTTGTTGGGAAAATAGGTTGTCACTTGTTGAGATATCAAAGCAGACTGATGACAATCTACATTATTTCTTCTACTTATATACTTTATATGAGAATCGCGTAGTAGTCATCAAGCCTAATTTATTACGACATATGATGAAATTCATACACACACACACACATAAACACATACCCACACACACACACATTTCCACAATTCTCTGTTGGTATTACGATATATGATGAAATTCATATACACAGCAACACCCAGAATAAAATCGCTAGCATCAGTTTGCAATATAAAGGTACTAGACAAATCGGGACACGTGAAAGTAGGTGCTTCTATAAGTTTTTGCTGTATTTCTCCAAAAGCTATTTCTTATAATTGTTACATTAAAGTAAAATATACCGAAATAAAGATATCACTACCCCTATTGAAAAGCTCTTCTTATCAACCTGATCGGATTCAAAACATTTAACATCTGAAATTCACTTGAACATATATGAAACCTATGCTGACACAATATTTTCTATCTCCATAATAACAACGTCAATAGCCTTAAAAACATATATACATGCATTTGAAAATATGTATGAAAAAGTGTTGATGTAACTCACACAAGCAATGACATTCTTCAAAGCAAAAATAGATAAGATCACATACATTAATCCAACAACATATACATACATTGCCAAATACATTCCCTAATGACTTCCATTTGCAACAGGGTTGCCACTCTCTGCAGCTATTAGATTATTTCCCCCCCCCGCCCCAGAGATCACAAACATAAATGCATACATACAATAACCCTACATAAGCATACCAACTATAACTCAAAACAGCAACCATAAGTCTATCAAATAACAATCACACACATACGCAACCACCCATACATACATACAAACACCCACATATACATGCACACACAACCAAAGAATTAGACTCACACACACACACATACACATCCCACACGTACATACATCCCTGCACTGTAAGCACAACGTTTCTCTACAATAACAACAAAAGCTGTGCACACAAGTATACATACATACACATGGCCAAAGAATCAAACTCACATACACACACCATATCAGCATGAAAATCCCCAAAATCCCCCATTTGTAACAGGGTTGCCATCGTTTTTGTTTTTTCCCGGTTTTGAATTCCCAAAACAGGACTCAGGCTGCCATTAATACCCTACTTACATTTTAGATTGATTCGAAGATGGCCATACGGAGTCATCTTTAAGCTCTCTGAAATACACGACGACTTCACTTATAGAAACTAGTGAAAACGACCGCGAGGCTTATGCCAATTCTCGTCTTGGTGTGTCAAATACTGCTCAGTCATCAATACGGAAAACTATAGCAGATTATTGGGCAAAAAACGCATAGCAAAAAAATAAAAAATATTTTTTAGTTTTGGATTTATGAATTTCTTTATAAATTTTTTTAAACGAATACGAATATCTAGAAACGGCCGAATGTTTTGAAATTCCAATACACATCACTAATACATACATACGGTTTAGGAATAAGCTATCTATAAAACCATAGTTTTTGGAGTTTGAGTTCATTTGGGAAAAAAATTTAAAAGATTGTTTCGCCAATATATGGAGTACGTTCATACGTAAGCTTATTTAATTTTTGTCTACGCACTGTGCTAGTCTAACAATTTTTTAACATGTATATATATATTCTATCTTCACATATGAACTAGCAATAAGTATTCAAATCTTAAATCTATAAAAGAAATTATAAGCCGGACCAGTGTCGGACATAAACTTAGTGATAGTTATAAATAATACATTAGTAGTGATAATAAAAAAGGGAAAAAAAGTATTTTCAAGTAGTCCCATCTAGAGTGTTAGGTATAACAGCCCGTGTGTCCAGTAAAGTTCAAAATATTGCGAGAAAGCGGACTAGGATGTGATCCGAGTTTTTGTAAATATTTGCCTGCATATTTTGCAATTTTTTCAGTCACACTAAATCACGATTTATAATAGAATTTTGGATGTACCATGGAGCCGATTCTATTAACCGTAAAATATTGTTTTGCCTTCGTTGGATTCTCTCGACATTGGAAGCTGAAGCAGTGCCCCATAACTGAATTCCGTAGCACCATATTGGCTTCAAAAGCGACTTGTATAGTAAAAGTTTGCAGTCTAGGCTGAGTGTTGAGTTTCTGCCAATCAACCAATATATTTGGGTTAACTTAAGTTTCATCTGAGTTAACTTAGAGTTAATATGATGTTTCCATGTAAGCCTTCGATCAAGGTGTATACACAGGTATTTCACTTGGGAGTGTTGAGGAATATTTTGATTGTTGATTCGAATGGGGGAGCAAGTATCTCTTCTTAGGGTAAACGTTATATGGACACACTTTTTTCATTGACTTTAATTCTCCATAAGTTCATCCATCTTTCCAGCTGGGTAATATGTTCCTGGAGATTGCGTGATACCTCATAAGAATTTTCGTGCACACTCATACAGGCTGTATCATCGGCAAATGTATAGGTGTGGATGTTATTGCTCACAGGCATATCACAAGTATATATTAAATACAAGACAGGACCCAGAATACTACCCTGTGGCAGACCAGAAGATATAGATTCGGCCACACTCGTGCACTCTCCTTCCATAACAGTGAACTTCCTATCAAGAATATAACTTTCCAAAAGGTTTTGAATGTTTATTGGCAGATATGTCCTCATTTTTAAAACTAGACCCTCGTGCCATACTTTATCAAACGCCTGAGAAACATCAATAAAGAGAGCAGAGCAATACGTCGTTTCTTCAAATGTTCTTCTTACAACTTGGACCAGCCTATGTGTTTGTTCAATCGTGCTGTTCTGACTTCTAAAGCCAAATTGATGGTCCGGGATGCACCCATTATCAGTTAAAATTTTAGGCAATTTAGTCATGAGCAGCTTTTCGAAAAGTTTTGAGATTGTAGATAGTAAGCTTATAGTAAGACTCAGTCTTGATAAGATCTTTGCCCGCCTTTGGAATCATTTTGATCTTGGGAACTTTCCAGTTATGTAGAAAATACTGCATTCTTAAAATAGCATTAAAAATAAATAGCAGGATTCTTATTGCAATATGAGGCAAGTTCATGAGCATTTTGTTACTAATGCCATCAATACCTGGAGCTTTCTTCGGGTTGAGTTCAGCAATTACTTTTTGTACATCCCGCATCTTAAACCTTAAGGGCGAGGGGGTAGAGAAACTACAATCGGTAAATCAGCAGCACCCGTACATGAATTGGGAGTGAACACAGATTTTAAATGCTCAGAAAATAAGTTACCTTTCTCACTATCGCTTCTTGCCCAGCCTCCGGTCGCAGTACGCAGTGGTGATTTAAGATCAACGGGTCTTTTAAGATTTCTAGTAGCGCGCCATAAAGAGTAATTAGATACGGACGTTACATCAAGACATTCTAAATACTTTTCCAGTAGTGCAGTTTTTTCCGACGATAGCAGCTCTTTGAGTCGTTTAGTACATTCTTTAAGTCTGATTTTATTTAGAGGTGATCTGTGTTGTTGCCATTCTCTTCTAGCTCTCCTTTTTTCACATACAAGACTTTCAATTTCCGTAGAATAAATTCTGTTAAAGCCGGTCTGCGCATAGGAGGTAGTGGCGTGTTCAGCAGCCTGTTTAATATTTTCGTTCAGATTGGCAATGTTAAATTCAATATCATCGCATGATCTAAGCTGAATGTTTTCTACGCAGTGACTACTAAGATATTTTTTGAATGCCAGCCAGTTGATTCCATTAATCATCTTCACATATGAGTTCGTTAAATGACTCCTTAGTGGGTGGAAAATTGTAACTATTGTTGGAGAGTGATCGGAGGACAGATCTAGAGATGCCTCTACGTGAATTAAGTCTCTATGAATATTTTTCGTGACGGCAAAATCTATAACATCTGGAATTTTTTTTACGTCAGTAGGCCAGTAAGTAGGCTTCCCACTCGAAATGACATCTAAGCCCATTTTTGAAAATGTATTGAACAAGGCTCGACCTCTAGGTGTAACAAGACGAAGGGAGGGTGTCGAAAATTCGGGAAAATAGTGTTACGTATAATGCAAAATAAAGACATTTTTTTGTAAACCTGCCCACCCACTTGCAATATAATTGTGCAATTTTCCGTATTGTACAATAATGTCGCAATATATTGGTAAATATCAAAAGACATGATTTTTATTGTACAATCAAGAGAATTATCTAATACGGCGGCAGCAGTGTTCATTGTTGTTTGCTTATGCAATAATATTATATAATGTTCAATTTTCAAGATGTGACTTGGTGTAGTCCCAGTCCAGACTTGCAATTTTTGAATAAGTGGAGGTGTTGAAATAGAAATATATTCGCACTAAATCTCAAATTAATATTTTACTTATTAAGTAAAATATTTTTAAAAAAAATTTTTAATTAAAAATATTTTACTTAATAAGTAAAATATTAATTTTTATTAAAAATATTTTACTTAATAAGTAAAATATTATTTTGGGATTATTAATGCGTTTAAACTCAAATTGTAACAATTTCCACAAAAAAACACGAAATAGAGTAGTTTTCGCTTATCGTCACATTTAAAATTGCTCAGAAATTGTGGACTATATCACTAATGTGACTATAAGCCTAATTTTTTTATATGCCACGCAGAGGTATATAAAAGAATTTCTATACAATCCAAATATGTCAATTACAAAACAATGTTGTATTTAAAAGGCACATTTGTGTGTCAGTTCTCGTGGTACCTTCATAGCGAACAGTCGATTAGCGGAATTTTTCTTACAAAAAATTAAACAAACAAAAAATATTCGTAGTACATATTATTCGTAATAGGTACATACTGTCTTTAATAAATAAGCTTTATGCTTTGCTAATATTTTTACATAGTAAAAATAACAAAAACAAAAAAAAACCGCAAACAAAAAAAATTAAACAAAGTGATATTGAGGAATGCTATATATGTGTACCTCTAAACAAATAAACAATCATAAATAACAAAAACAAAAAAAGACCGCAAACAAAAAAAAAACACAAACGAATATCCCTTGAGGAATTCTTTGTATGAGTGCCTCAAATACAAAAAAAATTGAAGTGAGTTCTAACGGCAGAAATGCTTATTTTACTGTGAGTTCTGAAACTCTTAATGGAAAAAATATAAATAATAAATCTGATGAAAGTCTTTTTTTAACGTCAAAGCCAATTTTTCGTCAGCGATCAACTTCGCTTTGTCCAATGCCAAATAGTAATGATGCATTAACATTACAGTTGCCCAGTACTCCTTCATATAAGCCAGTAATATCATCCCCTTCAGGCTCGTGTTCATCACTTAACAAAGTTATCACTACAGATAACAGCGGCTCGAAACTCAAGGTACAAGTCGGAATGGACAGATATATAACCGTGGTAAAGCGTGGGCGAAGCCCGAATTCTTCAAAAATTTCATCTGCTCCAAAAATGTCTAGGGATAACAGCGCAGCCTCAACTAATCGCCAAAACCGCTTCGAAATTTTGCAAGATGACAACGACAAACCCGAGGTAGCCTCGAATAAAATATCCAAGCCGCCACCAATATATTTGAGACAAAAAAATTCAAATGCCCTTATTAAAAAATTAATTTCGGTCATTGGTGAGAATAAATTTCACGTTGTTCCAATAAAACGTGGCAACATCGATGAAACTAAAGTCCAAATTTATGACGAAAAAGATTTCCGCAAAATGGTTGCTGAATTTGAAAAAAATAAAACAAGCTTCTACACATACCAGCTTAAGAGCGCTAAAGGCATGCAGATCGTATTGAAGGGCATAGATTCTTATGTTGTTGCCGAAGAAATAAAAGATGCACTCGTCCTCCAGGGGTTTAAGGTAAAAAATGTGTCCAATATAATAAACAGAGAGAAGATTCCCCAACCCCTATTTAGAGTTGAACTTGAACCTAATGATATAAAATTGAAAAAAAATGAAACGCATCCAATTTATAATTTGAAATACCTCTTGTACCGAAAAATCACAGTTGAAGAGCCACATAAGCGTTCAGGTCCTGTACAGTGCCATAATTGCCAAGAATATGGCCATACAAAAACATACTGCAATTTACCCTCTGTTTGTGTTGTGTGCGGCGAATTACACGGCACTGCTAGTTGCAATAAGCCAAAAGATCAAAGTGATAAAAAATGCAGTAATTGTGGAGGTAATCACACCGCTAACTACAGAGGTTGTCCTGTGTACTCTTTCGTAAAGAAGACTATAGTGCAAAAACCTAAATTAGCCCCAGCTCAATCAGCAAACGCTTACTCTGCCACTTTTGCGCAAATGAGCCAACCAGTTACTTCCCGTGTATCGTATGCAGATGCTGCTAAGACAAATTCAATTCCCACACAAAATGTTTCCTCGCCAAATAATTCAAAAAATACTGACGCAAGCTTTAATTTTAATCGCCTTGAAGCTACTATTGAAAATCTGGTGCAAACTATAAACAATTTTACAACAAATATGACTAGCATGATGCAAGAAATGCTGCGAATGCAGAATACTCTGCTTCAAGCATTAATTAATAAGCCATGAACACGTTAACAATATGTTTCTGGAACGCAAACGGCATTCGCCAACATAAAAATGAACTTGAGCACTTCCTCATGGAAAAAAATATTGATGTAATATTAGTATCTGAGACTCATTTGACTTCGAGAAGTCTTTTTAAAATTTATGGCTACACTATATATGATACAAAGGACCCTAGAGGAAGGGCTTGCGGTGGATCAGCAATTCTAATAAAGTCAAGACTCAAGCACTATGTTCTTGATAACATTTGTGAAGAACACCTACAAGCAACAAATATTGGCATTGAAAGTTTTTGTACAAATTTTGTTATATCATCAATTTACTCCCCTCCCAGATTTTCAATCACTGAGAATCAATATGAGGATTTCTACAAATCTCTTGGACCTTGTTTTGTAGCAGCTGGCGACTACAATGCTAAGCATACGTTCTGGGGTTCGCGTCTTATTACCCCCAGAGGTCGAGCATTGTTCAACACTATTTCAAAAATGGGCTTGAATGTCATTTCGAGTGGGGAGCCCACTTATTGGCCTACTGACATACAAAAAATTCCGGATGTTATAGATTTTGGCGTCATAAAAAATATCTCTAGGGATTTAATTCAAGTTCAAGCTTCTATTGATCTTTCGTCCGATCACTCTCCGACGATCATTACAATTTGTAGTCCATTAAGAAGTAACTTACCTGACCCATATGTGAAGATGATCAATCGTGTTAATTGGCTGGGGTTCAAAAAATATCTCAGTAGTCATTGTACGGAAAACATTACGCTTAGAACATCCGATGATATTGAATCTAACATTGCCAATCTCAGCGAGAATATTAAACAGGCTGCTGAACATGCCACTAACTCCCATCCGCAGACTGGGTTTAATAAAATTTATTCTACAGACATTGAACGTCTCGTACGTGAAAAAAGAAGAGCTAGAAGGGAATGGCAACAGCACAGATCACCACAAAATAAAATCAGATTTAAAGAGTGCACTAAACGACTCCAAGAGTTGCTTGCATCTGAAAAAACTGCATCTCTTAAAAATTATCTGGAAGGTCTTGATGTCACACCAGCGTCTAATTACTCTTTGTGGCGCGCTGCTAGAAAGCTTAAAACACCCGTTGAGTATAAGCCACCTCTACGCACATCTACCGGAAGTTGGGCAAGAAGCGATACTGAAAAAGGTAAAATATTTGCTGAGCACTTAAAATCCGTTTTTACGCCAAACATATGTACTGGTGTTGCTGATTTGCCGAATGTAGTCGCTCTACCCCCTCAACACATAAAGTTTAAGACGCGTGATTTACAAAAATTAATTGCCGAACTCAACCCGAAGAAAGCTCCGGGTATTGATGGAATTAGTAACCAGATGCTTATGAACTTGCCTCGTATTGCAATGAGAATCCTATTATTCATATTTAATGCCATTTTACGACTGGAGTATTATCCACACAGCTGGAAGCTTGCCAAGGTTAAAATGATTCCAAAGCCGGGCAAAGATCTAACCAAGGCTGAGTCATATAGGCCAATAAGTCTACTATCAACTATGTCAAAGCTTTTCGAAAAACTGCTCAAAACAAAATTGTCCCCAATTCTAATTAGTAGTGGGTGCATACCAGACCATCAATTTGGTTTTAGAAGTCAGCATAGCACCATTGAACAAACTCACAGACTGGTTCAATTTATAAGAAGAACTTTTGAGGAAAAAAAGTATTGTTCTGCGCTCTTTATTGACGTTTCCCAGGCATTTGATAAAGTGTGGCATGAAGGCCTAATTTTAAAATTGAAGACTTACTTACCAATAAACATTTTAAATCTTTTGGAAAGTTACATTATTTCCCGTAAGTTCACTGTTGTGGAAGGAGACTTTACGAGTAGGCCTGAAACTATTTCATCCGGTGTGCCACAGGGGAGCATACTGGGACCAGTTTTATATTTGATTTATACTTGTGATATGCCTGTGAGCAGTAGTATCCATACTTCCACATTTGCCGACGATACAGCCTGCCTTAGTATGCACGAAAACCCTGATGAGGCATCCCGCAAACTCCAGGAACACATTAGCCAGATGGAGCTTTGGTTAAACTTATGGAGAATTAAAGTCAATGAACAAAAGTGTGTCCATATAACGTTCACCCTAAGAAGAGATACTTGCTCCCCCATTCGGATTAACAATCAAGTTGTTCCTCAACATTCACATGTGAAATATCTTGGCATACACCTTGATCGACGACTTACATGGAAACACCACATTGACTCTAAGTTAACTCAAATGAAACTTAAATTAACTCAGGTACATTGGCTGATTGGTAGAAATTCAACACTTAGCCTAGACTGCAAACTTTTAATATACAAGTCGCTTTTAAAGCCAATATGGTGTTACGGAATTAAACTATGGGGCACTGCTTCAGCTTCAAATGTAGAGAAAATTCAACGAAGGCAAAATAAAATTTTACGCATGATAACATCGGCTCCATGGTACATCAAAAATTCAAATATGCATCGCGATTTGAATATGCCACTAGTGACTGAAGAAATTGCAAAATACGCAGGCAAATACCTAACAAAACTCGAGTCACATCCTAATCCGCTTGCTCGTAATATTTTGAACTTTACTGGACACATCCGCTTAAAAAGGAGAGATACACGGGCTCTAATATTCAACACTCTAGATGATGAAGCTGCTTGAAAACACCTTTTTCTTTTTGTTGCTTATCACTACTTATGTATTATTAATAACTATCACTAAGCTTATGTCCGACATTGGTCGGGCCTAATAATTTTTTTTTATAGATTTAAGATTTGAATACTTATTGTTAGTTCATATTTGAAGATACAATAAATAATAAACATGCATTTAAAAAAAAAAAAAAAAAAAACATTTGTGTGTCCTTTTATGCAACAATGTTTTGTTCTAAAAACATGTTCTTCTACTAAACATTAGATGGAGGTTAAAATTTAGATATACTTTTTGGTTTATGATATGGTATGGTATTTCTGTCTCCCTCTTTTTCATTAAAAAATAGAAAGTTGATGCAACAAAAATTGCAAGTCTGGATCAGGACGTAAATAGAAATAATTAAAAGTAAATTTTATCCGAATCATTAAAATTTTCAAATATAACTTTAATGTCCATCAATTTGGCTTTATTGGAAGGATAATTTTATGCCATTAATGTTTAAATATGATTTCGGGCATGTGGCCGCCGCGGCTGGCTCGAATAAAGCCAATTCTACAGGTCCAATTTTCAACCACTTTTTCGAGCATATGGGGCCGTATGTTGGCAATAACGCCACGAATGTTGGCTTCCAAGTCCCCTAACGTTTCTGGTTTGTTGGCGTAGACGAGCGACTTCACATATCCCCAAAGAAAATAATCCAATGGTGTCAAATCACACGATCTTGGTGGCCAATTGACAGGTCCATTCCGCGAAATTATGCGCTCATCGAATGTTTCCTTCAATAAATCGATTGTGACATGCGCTGTGTGGCATGTAGCGCCGTCTTGTTGGAACCACAACTCATCCACATTCATGCCATCCAATTCGGGAACAAAATAGTCGGTTATCATGGCTCTATACCGGTCTCCATTAACGGTAACTGACTCTCCAGCATTATTTCGGAAGAAGTATGGCCCAATGACTCCACCAGCCCATAGAGCACACCAAACAGTCAGTTTTTGTGGATGTAATGGCGTCTCAAGGGTCTCATGTGGATTCTCTTCACTCCAAATGCGGCAATTTTGCTTGTTGACGTAGCCATTCAACCAAAAATGAGCCTCATCACTGAACAAAATTTTGCGATGAAAATCAACATCGAGATCAATCTCATTTTCGGCCCATACACCAAAATCACGACGCATTGCATGGTCTCGCGGCTTTAATTCTTGCACAAGCTGGATCTTGTAAGGTCGCAGGCCAAGATCTTTGCGCAAAATCTTCCATAAAGTTGATGGACAAAGCTCCAATTGCTGTGCACGGTGGCAAATCGATTCATTCGGGTCCTCTTCAACACTTTGCTCTACAGCGGCAATTGTTTCTTCGGTGCGCACTGTTCGACGTCTCTGCGGATGCGTATTATCACATAGAGTAAACGTAGTGCGAAAACGATCCATGGTTAACCGAATTAATTGCTCTGATGGACGATTATGTCGACCATAAAATGGACGGAGCTTGCGGTAAACTTCGCGAACTGAACCATTATTTTCGAAATAAATTTGCACGATTTGCAAGCGATGTTCTTTTGTCAACCTGTTCATGATAAAATGGCAAAACAAACTAAATATTAATCACTTGACAACTGACAAAATGGTCGCCAGTTAAAAAAGTGATGCCAATTTAAAGTTCTATACCTCAATAAAAAACACCCAATATATATTTTCTTTAATGTTTATTTAAAACAAAGCTCAAATGATTGGTAAATACAAAAAGGCAAAATTTTTGTTATGAAATAGTTAATAGATTTTTGTAGTTAATATTGTAGTACGTTTCCACAGGACTGATTTTGAATTAAATATGTAGTTTTAAGTGCCCAGGAGACGTACAATAAAAACCCATCAATCACATAGTTGTGTGCGTGCTGTCATTTCTTTTCGGCTACACGTACACGTTGTCGGCACTGATTGATGAGAATCAAAAAATTTTGATATTTTTATTTGGCGGCTGATTATTTGAACGTCTCCAAATCTGATTGACGAAAAAACGTCATTTGCTTTGTGCTATTTGTTGTGTGACGACATGGAGAAGTGCGCGGATGAAAAATTTTAATTTGCACTCTATGAAAATGAACCATTGTTCTTTGTAAAAAAAACCAAACAATCACAAGTCTTCAAACATTATTATTATTATTATTATAAATATAATATTCTCATATTTTATTAAGCTTAATGGGTAGTGTGATAAAAGTATTTATGTATATATGTGAATTTTGTGTTTAAAACAAATGTTTAAGTAAAAGGCAAGTACATATGTACATAATTTTTTTTATTCACACTACCCACTGTCTTGTTTTTATATTAAAAATCGTTTGTTTATATTTCGATATTTTTTCAGGAAAATATGTTTGTTTTTTTAGAAAAGTTTGAATAATTAGAGAAGAAGAAAAATTAGAGTGGAAGATAGAAAAATTATTATTTAGCTATATATATTTATTAAATGTGTTTTTTATACCAAGATTTCATAAAGTCTTAATGTCGCTAATAACAAAAAATCATCCGATGAAGACATAAAAATATGCAATCGCACATAACGAACACAAAATTAAAATGCTGATTGACGATTTTATTTGTACGTCTCCGAAAAATCATCACTTAAACGACTCTAACACATTCTTACCAATTGATGGCTTTTTTGTACGTCTCCTGGACACTTTACATAAGATAAATTGTTTTAAACAACGTTTGATATACACATCGTCGGTTGGTTATTGGTTTGCGGCACAGTATATTTAACGTTATTTTCGCAGCAAACCAATAACGAATTGCCAAATTGGCGAGACATCGCCACATCTTGCAGCCTCCTTCATATTTCAATGATATCTGGTAGCTTTATTTTTCAGTGATATCAATCGTTTATTTATAGTAAAAATCACTATTTTCAAAGCAAAATTAGTAAATTATCATTACTGACAGAAGCTAACACATAATTTGCAAAAAAAAAAGATTCCAATTAAAAAAACGGCTAAACCGAAGCCGAAAATCTGCCGCATGGGTCGGCGGCGGCTAAGGCTCTTCGAAAATCGCCGACGGCGGCTGTTAGCCGACTCACAGCTGATCGGCATCGTTCCCTGATCCAAATGAAGTTTTTACATGATACAATTATACTAGGTACAAGCACGACCAGCGATGCCAACTTGGTGCTTTTGGCACTATTTTTAGTGCTTTTTGAATACTCAAAATGCCAATTTTTGAGCGTTATAGGCTTTTCACACTTGCCCACATTTTCGTGGAATGTGTGGAATATGTTGAAAATGTGAAATATACGTTCACATTACAACATCTAACATCAACCATCATATATAGCTGTCGAAATAAATAAGGCCACGTTTTATGTAAAAAATAAAAAAAATGGATAATGAAGAGAAATTAATAATAGGACTAGTTGTTAATTTGCAAGAGCAATCTCTACTATTAATGCAGTGTGTAGAGTCCATAAAAAGCTTACTGGAGGAAGAAGATGATGAAGAAAACATAGTTTTGTATAGAGCTGTGCCAAATCGTTCTTTTCAGTGACCGGTCATTTTCGTTCAATTAGCAAAAAATTGACCCGTTCGTTCAATCGTTCACTTTTGAACGACAGTATGAAACAATGCTATTTTGTAAGAATAATAAAATCGGTTGTATATACGAGTATTTAAATAACGCGAATGAATTAATTGAAGAATTTATTAAAAAAAGTTTAATTATTTATTTAAAAAATTATATTTAAATTTATTTCATAAATACTTTCTTGTTCTTTCGACTAGAATATTGTACATTTTATTTTGGCTTAATATTTCGTTTAATATTAAGATTAAGAAAGTTACTTTTGTTTGGTTTTACTATTTATTTTTTCTTCCGATAATTAATAAAAGCATTGTAACTCTTTCATCGTTATTTATATATCAAAAGCGCATCAATGTTTGAATGTTGCTCCTCAAAGTTCAAGTTAAAATTTTGTCTCTATATTTGTGATTTGAACGGGCTAAAGTTCGTATCGCTTTTTAAGCCAAATTACATGTGATAATTATTAATGCACAAATAACACCAAAGTCTGTTGTAAATATTCTGACTAACAACACATAGTTGAACGGAACAGCCAGCTGTTTTCGAAGGCCACTAAACCTTCATCATCAGCGGTCTTTTGTGTTTGGTCCACTGTGTGTGGTGTCAGTTCATGTAGATTTCTGCTTTATATACTTAGCATTTTGTTGCAAATGGAATATGTGAATTGTTTTGATTCATCGTATTTCAATTTGCTGAAAGCTTTTTTGTATTGTAAGCTCAATTTTACCATCACTATTTTATATTTTGTCGTCAAAAATATTTTACCGGAAACAAAAAAAAATATCTAAAGCACTACAAATTCATTTTAGATTGAGGTAATGAAATGTATGTATAAACATATATACAGTTAAGGTCTAACATCTTTACTTTGTAAAAACACTTTATAAAAAAACACTAGTAAAAATGCTTTTTGTGAAAAGACTATTAAATCAAATTATAAAAGTAATGATGGCAGTGCGACGGCGATGCTAAATAAAATTTAGTATACACGTACCTAAACCTTTTAAAACACAAAAACTCAACTCAAACAAAACGACATAACATAAATAGCAAACATGAACGAAAGCAAATTTGACATAAAAGACTTGAAACACAAACTGAATGATCGAAAACATTCAGCGGTACACTACTGATCCAAAAGCGTTCAGTAAAATCACCGGATCAGTTCGTTCAATTAAGTGATTCGTTCAATTTAACCCGTTCGTTCATGAGCTAGACAGCTCTAGTTTTGAACAATCTTATCCAGCAACATAGCTTCTATTTCTTTCGTCCAACAAATTCGGAGACTGGTTTTCTTTTTTACTGCAAAAAATAGATACGTATGTAAGAATGTACATACAACAAAATGTTTGTATATACAAGGAATATTTATGTACAAATATTTAAAAATAAAAATACTTAGATATTTCGCTCATTTTTAATAACTTTGTAAATATTTTTTATGTCATTAAATGTCAAAAATTCCAGTGATGCCACTACAATTTTTTGTCATTTATCAGTGATGGCACTAAAATAATCAAAAGATCTTGAGTGGAACAAAATGAGTTAGGAACATTTTACAAAGATGTTGAAAGATGTTGTTTTTTAGCCCTGTACATTTCTTATGGGAAATTTTTAACATCATCGCAAACTGATGGTAGATGTTAGATGTCGATAAGTGTACAAAGGCTATTAGTGCCAAACTAACCTAGGGTTTACACGTGCAAGTGCAAGTTCGAAAAACTCAATACACTCAAAATCTTTTACTAACACATCTACACTTTAGGCACTTGCAGTCTACTTCCAACTCAACTGCCAAGGAATTTTACAAGACAGTGACTTGTTGAATTTGTAGCAAGTAAATGGAAAGTTAGCTAACAGTGTTGCCCTTTTAATAGTTTAGCACAAATTAACTGGATTTCAGTGTAATGTTATATGAGTTTTTACTCATTTTAAATACATTTAAAAGCTAATTAAATAATTTTTTTTCTTAAATATTCATAAATCGAGCAGTTTATTAATTTTTTAGACATAAATAACATTGACACAATACGAATAAAGTTCAACACTATATGGTTCCCTTAAAATTATAATATTTTATGTTATGGACAACTCTGCACTAAAAGGCAAACATGCAAGTTGCAAGACAGTCGGGCATTTGTGCGAAATTTTCGCTGATAATACGTACACAGAGCTTGCATAAAAGGCACTTGCATGTGTAAGCGCAGGGTAAGAAAAAGCACTAAATAGGTCTTTCAAGAAATTAGTGTATTTCTTAAAATTACTTTAATAAAAACTTGGTGAATTTATTTTTTCAGTGTAAAGAATACATTTTTCGTCTGATATATTTCATTAAACAGAGAATACCTTCGGAAATATTAAATATTATTAAACTTCATCCATTTGGATCTTCACTCCTTTTTTATGTTAGTGCTTTTTACGCTTTTTAGGTCTCAAAATTACGTTTTTTGTGCTTTTTTTAAATTTTAATGTGCTTTTAGAGCCAAAAAAGTTGGCATCAATGTGCACGACTACAACAAAAATACAACACCAAAAAACACATGTATTTTGTTGGTATAAACAAATGAATAATTGTCAGAAACATATGTCTTTTGTTTACAAAAATAACTACTAAATTGCAATGGCAGAATTGGCACGCTTGCATGATTTTCTTCATCATGGTACAATTATATTGTATTATTTATTGTGTTTAAGCTTCCAAACATGGTGTTTATTGCAATCAGCACGATTGTAACATTTACGTACAAGTTTTATACTGTCAACATAAAAATGAACTTGAGCACTTCCTTACGGAAAAAAATATTGACATAATGTTGGTCTCTGAGACTCATTTGACTTCGAGAAGCTTTTTCAAAATTAATGGCTACACTACATATGATACAAAAGGACCCTAGAGGGAGAGCATGCGGTGGATCTGCAATTCTAATTAAGCACTATGTCCTTGACAACGTTAGTGAAGAATATATGCAAGCTACGAATATTTTTGTAGAACATCTTTGTTCGAATTTCGTGATATCGTCAATTTATTCACCTCCCAGATTTTCAGTTACCGAAGATCAGTATGAAAAGTTCTACAAATCGCTTGGATCTTGTTTCGTGGCAGCTGGAGACTACAATGCAAAACATACGTACTGGGGTTCGCGCCTTGTAACACCTAGAGGTCGAGCTTTGTTTAATAAAATTTAAAAAATGAGATTGGATGTTATTTCGAGTGGGGAGCCCACTTATTGGCCTACTGACATACAAAAAATTCCGGATGTTATAGATTTTGGCATCATAAAAAGTATTTCTAGGGAATTAACTCACGTTGAAGCTTCCCTAGATCTCTCGTCCGATTACTCTCCCATTATCGTTACAATATGTAGCCAACTAAGAAGTGACTTACCTCATCCATATATGAAGATGATAAATCGTGTTAATTGGCTGGGGTTCAAAAAATACCTTAGTAGTCATTGCACGGAAAATATTACGCTAAGAACACCCAATGATATTGCATCTAGCATTGCCTATATTAATGAAAATATTAAACAGGCTACTAAGCATGCCACTACCTCCCATCCGCAATCTGGGTTTAATAAAATTTATTCTAGGGATATTGAACGTCTCGTGTATGAAAAAAGAAGAGCTAGAAGGGAATGGCAACAGCACAGATCACCCCAAAATAAAATCAGATTTAAACAGTGTACTAAACGACTACAAGAGTTGCTTGCATCTGAAAAAACTGCATCTCTTAAAAATTATCTGGAAGGTCTTGATGTCACAGAAGCATCAAATTACTCTTTGTGGCGCGATGCCAGAAAGCTTAAAACAGCCGTTGAGTTTAAGCCACCTCTGCGTAAAATTGCTGGAAATTGGGCAAGAACCGATATGGAAAAATGTAAAATATTTGCTGAGCACTTAAAATCCGTATGTATGCCAAACACATATACTGGTTTTTTTTTTTTTTTTTTTTTTTTTTAATGCATGTATTTATTTATTGTATCTTCATATATGAACTAACAATAAGTATTCAAATCTTAAATCTATAAAAAAAAATTATTAGGCCCGACCAGTGTCGGACATAAACTTAGTGATAGTTATAAATAATACATTAGTAATGATAATCAAAAAAAAAAAAAAGTGGGGAAAGTATTTTCAAGTAGTCCCATCTGGAGTGTTAGGTATAAGAGCCCGTGTGTCCCTCTTTTTTAAGCGGACGTGTCCAGTAAAGTTCAAAATATTACGAGCAAGCGGATTAGGATGTGATTCGAGTTTTGTTAAATATTTGCCTGCGTATTTTTCAATTTCTTCAGTCACTAGTGGCATATTTAAATCTCGATGTATAATAGAATTTTGGATGTACCATGGAGCCGATGTTATTAACCGTAAAATTTTGTTTTGCCTTCGTTGGATTCTCTCGACATTGGAAGCTGAAGCAGTGCCCCATAACTGAATTCCGTAGCGCCATATTGGCTTCAAAAGCGACTTGTATAATAAAAGTTTGCAGTCTAGGCTGAGTGTTGAGTTTCTGCCAATCAACCAATATATTTGAGTTAACTTAAGTTTCATCTGAGTTAACTTAGAGTCAATATGATATTTCCATGTAAGTCTTCGATCGAGGTGTATACCAAGGTATTTCACTTGGGAATGTTGAGGAATATTTTGATTGTTGATTCGAATGGGGGAGCAAGTATCTCTTCTTAGGGTGAACGTTATATGGACACACTTTTGTTCATTGACTTTAATTCTCCATAAGTTCAGCCATATTTCCAGCTGGGTGATATGTTCCTGGAGATTGCGGGATGCCTCATAAGGGTTTTCGTGCACACTCATACAGGCTGTATCATCGGCAAAAGTAGAAATATGGATATTATTGCTCACAGGCATATCACAAGTATATATTAAATACAAGACAGGACCCAGAATACTACCTTGGGGCACACCAGAAGAAATAGTTTCGGGCACACTCGTGAACTCTCCTTCCACAACAGTGAACTTCCTACCAATAATATAACTTTCCAAAAGCTTTTGAATGTTTGTTGGCAGATATGTCTTCAATTTTAAAACTAGGCCTTCGTGCCATACTTTATCAAACGCCTGAGAAACATCAATAAAGAGAGCAGAACAATACTTCTTTTCTTCAAATGTTCTTCTTACAACTTGGACCAATCTATGCGTTTGTTCAATCGTGCTGTGCTGACTTCTAAAGCCAAATTGATGGTCTGGAATGCACCCATTATCAGTTAAAATTTTGGACAATTTAGTCATGAGCAGCTTTTCGAAAAGCTTTGAGATTGTAGATAGTAAGCTTATAGGCCTATATGACTCAGTCTTGGTAAGATCTTTGCCCGCCTTTGGAATCATTTTGATCTTGGCCAGTTTCCAGTTATGTGGAAAATACTGCATTCTTAAAATAGCATTAAAAGTAAATAGCAGGATTCTTATTGCAATATGAGGCAAGTTCATGAGCATTTTGTTACTAATGCCATCAATACCTGGAGCTTTCTTCGGGTTGAGTTCAGCAATTACTTTTTGTACTTCACGCATCTTAAACCTTAAGGGACGAGGGGGTAGAGAAACTACACACGGTAAATCAGCAGCACCCGTACATGAATTGGGAGTGAATACAGATTTTAAATGCTCAGAAAATAAGTTGCCTTTCTCACTATCACTTCTTGCCCAGCCTCCGGTCGCAGTACGCAATGGTGATTTAATATCAACGGGTCGTTTAAGATTTCTAGTAGCGCGCCATAAAGAGTAATTAGATGCGGACGTTACATCAAGACCTTCTAAATACTTTTCCAGTAGTGCAGTTTTTTCCGACGATAGCAGCTCTTTGAGTCGTTTAGTACATTCTTTAAGTCTGATTTTATTTAGGGGTGATCTGTGTTGTTGCCATTCTCTTCTAGCTCTCCTTTTTTCACATACAAGACGTTCAATTTCCGTAGAATAAATTCTGTTAAAGCCGGTCTGCGGATAGGAGGTAGTGGCGTGTTCAGCAGCCTGTTTAATATTTTCGTTAAGATTGGCAATGTTAAATTCAATATCATCGCATGATCTAAGCTGAATGTTTTCTACGCAGTGACTACTAAGATATTTTTTGAATGCCAGCCAGTTGATTCCATTAATCATCTTCACATATGAGGTAGTTAAATCACTCCTTAGTGGGTTGAAAATTGTAACTATTGTTGGAGAGTGATCGGAGGACAGATCTAGAGAGGCCTCTACATGAATTAAGTCCCTATGAATATTTTTAGTGACGGCAAAATCTATAACATCTGGAATTTTTCTTACATCAGTAGGCCAGTAAGTAGGCTCCCCACTCGAAATGACATCTAAGCCCATTTTTGAAATTGTATTGAACAAGGCTCGACCTCTAGGTGTAACAAGACGCGATCCCCAGTACGTATGTTTTGCATTGTAGTCACCAGCTGCCACGAAACAAGATCCAAGCGATTTGTAGAACTTCTCGTACTGATCTTCGGTAACTGAAAATCTGGGAGGTGAGTAAATTGACGATATCACGAAATTCGCACAAAAATTTTCTACGAAAATATTCGTTGCTTGCAAATATTCTTCACTAACGTTGTCAAGGACATAATGCTTGAGTCTTGACTTAATCAGAATTGCTGATCCACCACATGCTCTCTCTCTCGGGTCCTTTGTATCATATAAAGTGTAACCATTTATTTTAAATAAGCTTCTTGAGGTCAAATGAGTCTCAGAAACTAACATTATATCAATATTTTTTTCCATGAGGAAGTGCTCAAGTTCATTTTTATGTTGGCGAATGCCGTTTGCGTTCCAGAAACATATTTGTAACGTGTTCATGGTTTATTAACTAATGCTTGAAGCAGTGTATTCTGCATTCGCAGCATTTCTTGCATCATACTTGTCATAGTTGTAGTAAAGTTGTTTATAGTTAGCACCAGATTCTCAATAGTAGCTTCAAGGCGACTAAAGTTAAAGCTTGAGTTTGAATTCGTTGAATTATTTGGCGGTGGAACATTTTGCGTGGGAATTGAACTAGTCTTAGCAGCATCAGCATACGATACACGTGAAGTAACTGGTTGGCTGATTTGAGCAAAAGTGTCGGAGTTCGCGTTTACTTGTAGAGCTGGAGTTAGCTTGGGTTTTTGACCCATAGCCTGTTTAACGAAAGAAAATACAGGGCACCCTCTATAGTTAGCTGTGTGATTACCTCCACAATTACTACATTTTTTTTCTGCTTGATCTTTTGGCTTAGTGCAGCTAGCAGTACCATGCAATTCACCGCAGATAACACACACTGTAGGTAACTTGCAGTAAGTTTTCGTATGGCCATATTCTTGGCAATTATGGCACTGTACGGGACCTGAACGCTTACGTGGCTCTTCAACTGTGATTTTTCGATGTAAGAGATACTTTACGTTATAAACTGGATGGGCTTCATTTTTTTTCAATTGTATGTCGTTCGGCTCCAGTTCAACCCGAAATAGGGGTTGGGGGACCTTTTCTCTATTAAATATGTTGGTAACATTTTTTACCTTGAATCCCTGGTCGACAAGTGCACATTTTACTTCTTCGGGTTCAACATATGAATCTATGCCCTTTAATACTATCTGTAGGCCTTTAGCACTCTTAAGTTGGTATGTGTAAAAATTTGTTTTATTTTTTTCGAATTCAGTAACAATTTTTCGGAAATCTTTTTCATTATATATTTGGATTTTAGTTTCATCAATATTACCTCGTTTAATTGGAATGATGTGAAAAGTATTTTCACCAATGGTCGACAGTAGTTTTTTTATAAGTGCGTTAGAATTTTTTTCTCTCAGATAAATAGGTGGTGGCTTAAAAGACTTTTGCGATGATGTAGAGGGCTTGTCGTCGGTGTCTTGCAATAATGAAAAACGATTTTGACGATTGGTAGATGATGCGCTGTTATCCCTAGACATCTTTGGAGCAGATGAAATTTTTGAAGAATTTGGGCTTCGCCCACGCTTTACCACTGTTATATATCTGTCCATTCCCACTTGTACCTTGGGTTTTGAGCTACTGTTATCTGTAGTGATAACTTGGTTTAGTGATGAAGGCGAGCCCGCTGCGGATGATATCGCAGACTTAAATGAAGAAGTACTAGGCAATGGTAATGTTAACGATTCACTAGTTGGCATTGGACAAAGCGAAGTTGATCGCTGACGAAAAATTGGCTTTGCCGTTAAAAAAAGATTTTCATCAGATTTATTATTTATATTTTTTTCATTAAGAGTTTCAGAACTCACAGTAAAATAAGCATTTCTGCCGTTAGAACTCACTTCAAAATTTTTTTCCTTTGAGGTACTCATACAGAGTATTATTCCTCAAGGGAACTTTGTGTTTACGGTTTTTTTTTGTTTTTGCTATTTCTTGCTATGTAAAAAATATTAGTAAAGCCAATAAGCTTATTTATCAAGGTGAATATGTATTACGAATATTTTTTGTATGATTTTTGATTTTGTTGTTTTTTATATTTGTTTCGTATGTATGTATGTAAAAAAAATCCGCTTTAATGTCTCTTCACTATGAAGGTTCAACGAGAACTGGGACATATACTGGTGTTTCTGATTTGCCGAGTGTAGTTGCTCTATCCCCTCGACCGTTAAGTTTAAGATGCGTGATGTACAAAAAGTAATTGCTGAACTCAAACCAAAGAAAGCTCCAGGTATTGATGGAATTAGTAACAAGATGCTGATGAACTTGCCGCATATTGCAATAAGAAGCCTGCTGTTTATTTTTAATGCCATATTACGAATGGAGTATTTTCCACAACATTGGAAGCATGGCAAGGTCAAAATGATTCCAAAGCCGGGCAAAGATCTTAACAAAGCAGAGTCACATAATCCAATAAGTTTGTTGTCAACTATGTCAAAACTCTTCGAAAAGGTGCTCATGACAAAATTGTCCCCTTGCCTAACAGACAATATGTGCATACCGGTCCATCAATTTGGTTTTAGAATTCAGCATAGCACCATTGAACAAACGCATAGATTGGTTCAATTTATAAGGAAAACATTCGAAGAAAAGAAGTATTGTTCTGCCCTATTTATTGATGTTTCTCAGGCATTTGATAAAGTTTGGCATGATGGCTTAATTTTAAAATTGAAGACATATCTACCAAATAACATTCTAAAACTTTTATATTATATATATTATTATATTATATATATATTTGATTTATACTTGTGATATGCCTGTGAACAGTAATATCCATACTTCTACATTTGCCGATGATAAAGCCTGCCTTAGTATGCACGACAACCCTCATGAGGCATCCCGATATCTTCAGGAACATTTAGCACAGCTTGAGCTATGGTTAAACTTATGGAGAATAAAAGTAAACGAACAGAAGTGCGTACATATAACCTTTAACCTACGAAAAGATACTTGTCTTCCCATTAGAATCAACAGTCAAGTTGTTCCTCAACATTCACATGTGAAATAGCTTGGTATACACCTTGATCGTCGGCTTACATGGAAACACCATATTGACTCAAAGCTAACACAAATGAAACTTAAAATAACTCAGATACATTGGCTGATTGGTAGAAATTCAACACTCAGTCTAGATTGTAAACTTTTAATATATAAGTCGATTTTGAAACCAATATAATGTTACGGAATTCAACTATGGGGCACTGCTTCAGCTTCCAATATCGAGAAAATCTAAAGAAAGCAAAACAAAATTTTACGGTTAATAACATCGGCTCTATAGTACATAAAAAATTCAAATACACATCGTGATTTAAATATGCCACTAGTGACTGAAGAAATTGCAAAATACGCAGGCAAATATTTAACAAAATTTAAGTCACATCCTAATCCGCTGGCTCGTAATACTTTGAACTTTACTGGACACAAGGCCTCTTATACTTAACACTCCAGATGGGACTGCTTGAAAATATATTTGTTTTTCTTTTTTGATTATCACTATTTATGTATTATTTATAACTATCATCAAGTTTATGTCCGACTCTGGTCGGGCCTAATAATTTTTTTTATAGATTTAAGATTTGAATACTTATTGTTAGTTCACATATGAAGATACAATAAATACATGTATTAAAAAAAAATTTATACAAATTTATACTGGAATTTGATCTGTCTTTAATTTGTTAAACTCTGCCTCCTTGATATTTGTTTCCTACAGGCAGAAGAAAATAAAAGAATACCCAACCTTAAGAACGTGCCCCACCAGATGAGATCGACTATGATTAGTTTTTCCATTAATATGCGAAGCCACACATCACATCATTGTGGCCGTAAAAGTGTTTTACATTGAGTAGCATTCTTGGCTTATGTTTTCTCTACATGTTCAATATCGATTACAAAACATTCTACCAGTTGCTTAGGATTGTATTTGGCTTTGAATGCAGAACGAAAATGGTTGAGACCTTTCGGATAAGATATTTGTGCTGTCATAGAATTAATACAATATATTGAATGTGTTACTTTATGTAGCAATAAAAGTGCCGGTAGCTTACCATGTTGATGTCTAAGCTTCTGTAGGAATGAAACTAAGCTATCTTTTATTAGAGAAGCAATTTGTACAGACCATGTGTATTTGAAATGACATACTATATTACTGTTTTTATCATGTGATATAAAATGCGACGATGGTGTTACATTTACCGGTATTATTCCTACAAAGAAATTTTCATTTTACGAGCAATGATTTACGTTAGCATAAAAAAGTGTACACCGCTATGAACTGGTTTTATTCCTTAAGTATTTTCATGAGCCTTATGCTTCAATATTAGTTGTTCCAAATGAAATTTTTTGTTTGTTTTCCGCATGCTGCCTTGCACCACACAAAGGAAATAATCTTTTGCTTCAACGCGGTCACGCTCATGACACATTTGAATTTTAGCAGCATAAGAATTAAAAATTTTAAAAACCCGCGAATGTATCTAGAAGAGATGTGATATCTTCTAAACGGCTGGACCGTTTTTCTTAAAACATAATAAGAACCCTCTGGATCAAGCCACCTTTCAAACAGAAAAACTAAATCAAAATCTATCCAGCCGTGGACTCGGACAGATACACAAGCACACACTACAAACTATAATCCCTTTTTTTGATCGGGGGCCAAAAATCGATAATGAGAACAAAAATGTCTATGTAACTAATCCATTTTGATAACTTACCCTTAAATTGTAACTCACATAAATTTTTTAATGAAAAATGTCTGCTTCTGAATTGTTAAAATTTTTAACCAAGAATCTTTATTGTTCTCTCAAAAGAATACAAAAGAAATAAAGAAAAAGTTTCATATTGATTGATGTAACAATCGTCTATGTTCTGGCTTTCTTATCGTTTTTACTGGTTTTTGTGAGTTCGGATGTTAAAACACGTGATAAACTCTTTTAAGTTGAAATTTATCAAATACAAATTTAGTATGTGTTTTAGCATCAGTATTTAAAAGAAAACAATTTTGGAAATAGTCGAAAAAATTTTTAGATTTCTTCGTTTTTACTTTTTTGCAAAAAAAACTCGTATTCTTTTGACTTGTTAACGGCCTTGTGAAAGCAAAACGAAACAAGAAAATAAAAAATTTTAAATCATTTTTAAATACGCAAAGACTATTTATGAGTGGTTAAACTAATTTATAGTTTGTACTTTTATTAAATTCAATTATAATGTACATTCTGCTTCACGAGAAAAAAAAGAAGAAGAAGATAAAAAACACAAAGTGTTAAAGTTACAAAAAGAGTTAGCAAAAACTAATAATAAGAGTTGCCACATAAAAGTGTTGACAATGTTGTTTTTCATACATAACAATTTTCCCCTCTACGGAGAGAATAGGACCCTGGCTTTGCGAGTTCTTGACGAGCGCCGTAACTGACCTTGGACCCTTAGTCCCGTACTGGATGGTGTTAAAGATGGATCACTGTTGGGGTTGTTGGTTGTTCGTGCTGTACCTCTGCAGTTAAATTGCCATTTTGCAAGGAACTCTCATTCAGTTGGTGCTCTACGTTGTTACGAGCACATTCCGTTTGTCTATCGTCCATGGCATATCTTGTGTTGCTCCCGCTGATCACCTTATTTTCAGGTTTGTTATCTGCGCTATTACTGTTCAGTGAACATTTTCCATACTGGTCCAATCCACGAATTTGATCAATGTGCCTCTTGTAATATTTCCCTCGAAACTCGATTTCATAGTGCACATCTCCCAATCTGCCCGTGGATTTCCGGATAAAAAGTAAGCATTTGGTTATTCTTCAACTGTCTGTAGTAGGTTATCTCTTTCAGGTAATTTTTTGAGGACACCCTGATTTCAACTTTTTCTGGACGAACGAGATCTAGCCGTGTACGAAGTTGACGGCCTAGGAAAAGCTGTGCTGGCGACTGGCACGTAGTATAATGTGGTGCGTTTCTATATTGTCTCAAGAACTCGTTTAGATTTTGCCTCAAGGTCTCCTTCGTAGTGCACATTGCATTCAAGGCATTTTTCACCGTCTGCACATTCCTTTCGGCTTGACCGTTTGTTGATGGGTGATATGGGGCGGTATATTTGTGGTACTTGACACCTACTCTTGTCAAATAATTGTTGAACTCGACCGAAGAAAAATTTGTTCCATTATCGGATACGATTATCAGTGGTACCCCATATGTTGCGAATACCTCATCCAGTAACGCAATTGTTGCGGCTGCTGTAATGGACTTAGTAGTTTTCACTTCTAGCCACTTCGAATAAGCATCAGTTATAACAAGTAGCATCATACCTTCGATATGCATTCGTTCCCAAGGCAATTTTGGGTATTCCCAGTGGTGATCCGTAAACTTTTTAGGCATATTGGCATACTTGGCACAGGAATCACACTGATTTGCAGCCATCTCTATATCCTTGTCGATCCCCGGCCAATAGACAAAAGATCGGGCAATGCCTTTCATCTTAACCATCCCTAAAGGGCCTGCATGTAGCTCCTTCAAAATATCCTGTTGTAATCTAGAAGGGATTACGATGCGATGCTCAAACGTTATACACCCATTCGACAGTTTGTAGTTCAATTGAGGCGATTTATATCCAGCCCTATACAAACAAAGGCCTTTCTCTAACAATTGCAGTACCTTACTCAATTGAGGATCCTTTCTGGTTTCCTGCGCAATACGTTCAGCCGTCACCGGTAGCTGGTTTATCTGTCTGATAATGAAGTTGTCGAACGCATCGAATTCGTCATATGTGGTCCTCGCATGCATAAGTTTCTTAATCATATTTGCTGACGGTATTATACGGGATAAGTAATCAGCGTTTATATTTTCCTTTGAGGTCTTATGTATAACTTTAAAATCGAAATTAGAGAGAAAATCGGCATAATTAGCCATTCGCGATATGCATAAAACAGGCAGTGACTTACTTGGTTGTAGTATTTGTACCAAGGGCTTATTATCAGTAATTAGTGTCCAATGCCGAGCGTATAGGTACTTAAAGAATTTTTGGACTGCCCACACTATAGCTAGCGCTTCTTTATCTATTTGCGAGTACCGCTGCTCCGTTGGATTCAAGGTACGGCTTGCACAGGCAATAGGGCGTTCTAGGCCATTATGCAGACGATGTCACAGTACCGCCCCCAAACCCGTTTTGCTGGCATCCGTTGCCAACAACAGCGACAATGACGGGTCGTACGGAATTAAAACCTGAGGCGACAGTAAAATTAGCTTAATTCTCTCATAGGCGCTATCCGCATCCTTGTTCCAACAAAAAGTTTCTTTTTTAAAATATCGCGAAGTGGCCTTTCTAGAGTGGATATATTTGGTATGAAGTTGAGTAATTTGCAGCTTTGCCCAGAAACAGCTGTAGATCCTCCATAGAGTTAGGTTTTGCTGCCTGCGAAATTGCATCGATGTGCTTGCTGGATTTGTGGATGCCCTGTTTGTCGATCTTGTGACCCAAGAACTCTATTGATGATGCCACAAAAACACACTTTGCTTTGTTTAATTTGAAGCCCAAATCTTTAAGCTTAGCTAGAGCAATTTCTAACGTTCGAAACAGTTCATCCACATTTTGAGCATAAATAAGGATGTCGTCAAAGAAATTAAGAATGTTGGAGATATCACGTATAGCTAATTCCATTGTTCTCTGCCATATAGTTGGAATATTAGCAGCCCCATAGACTGCACGTGTTGGCCTTATCAAACCGTGCGTTGGTGTGTTTAGCGTTAACACATGAGCAAATTCCTCATCCAGCACTAGATGCGAATATGCGTCAGTGATGTCCAGGTGTGCAAATACTGTAGACCCCTTCATTTTGTTGAATATGTGTTCAGCCTTAGGTATGGGGTACTCATGTATTACTATTTGTGGATTGACGGTTGGCTTGTAGTTTCCCGTAATGCGAATGCCGCCATTTTTCTTTGTTACCACATGTGTCGTCGAGGCCCACTCAGAATATTCCACTCTTTTGAAAAAGCCGGCTGATATTTTGGCATCTAGTTCTTTTGCGTAGGCGTCCCTTAATGCGAAAGGAATTTCTCGAGGTCTTGCAAACTTCGGTATAGCGTCTGATTTTAGGTGAACTTTTACTAACGGCCCTCTGAATATTCCCGCTACTGTATTAAATATATCATCATGTTTTGCCAGTAGCCTCTGTAGCTGCTGCTGTTGATCACAGGACATATTTGGTGTTTCCATGGCAATGGTATTTACTTTATGGTCTATATCTTTGGAAGGACTCATACCCGTTGGCGGCTGAAATAGAGCAGTGAAGTTTATTTCTCTAGCAAATTGTGCTATCCACTCGCGGCCGCACAAAATGTCGAACTTTCCGTCTACTATGTATGAATTAATCCTTCGACAAACTCGTCCAAGAGACACGTTCACAATTGTGCGCCCAATGCATCTTATCGTATGACCTGTGTAGCTGTGTAGCTGTCGGTCAGCTTTTTTCAGATAAAATTTTCCCTTCAGCTTACTAAGATTGTTTGTACTCATAATACTGCATGGCGCTCCCGTGTCTAGTTCCATATTTACTTGTTGGCCCTCAATATTCACCGTTAATATTTTCCGGTCGAATACGGCACCCGTTCTTACCAGTGCCACTTGCTCAGATGTTTGCATACATTCACAACCCTCCGTTTCTATTTCGTCTGATATTTTGTTTGTATTCGATCGACATACCTTGCTAATGTGGCCTATCTTACCACATGAAAAACAGTTTGCGTTCTTGAACTTACATTCCTTACGTGCATGGCGACTGCCACAGCCGTAACAACTCGTTTCAGCTGGTTTTCCCTTTGAGTTATTTTTGGTTTTTATTGGTACAAACCCTAACTTGCATGTGGGTTCTGTTATCACACAGTCACCTGTATTAACAGCACTTACCGATGATTGTGTTAATTCTTTGGAAGTTGCTATTTCTTAGGCCTCTGCAAAACTTTTCGGTTGCTTCGCAATCACTTCATCACAAATAGCATCCTGTCCAGAAACGCTCCATAGTCACAGGCTGTGGCTGCTTATTTCAAACAAAGGTTCCCCAGCGTTTTGTCGTATTTGCCGAAACTTGTAACTTTCAGCGTATTTGTTCTTTTTTCCATCGAAATGATTGCATAGTATGTCCTTAATTTCGTTGTATATCAGCTCCTCTGGTAGCTTTGGGCTGATCAGTATTTTCAGAGCCGTGTTCAGTTCGCCACCCATGTGTATACGCGCATAATTATGGTAGTCCTCTTCTGTAATTTTACTTAGCTGTAAAGCCCAGTCAAATCTAGCAAAATAGTCTCTAACCGATGAACCCTCCGTACTTCTATATTCGGCCACAGAAAATGCGGGTGGTTTAGACGAACCTTGTGTAGAATACACTGACGGGACTGATTGTGGTCGTGACGCTTGGACCGCTTCTGTTTCAGCGGAACGAATTGCCTCTACAAGTGAGCTAAACATATTATTCATTTGTACCTCATCCATCGATCCCACTTCTGACACCACTTTTAAATACGCAAAGACTATTTATGAGTGGTTAAATTAATTTATAGTTTGTACTTTTATTAAATTCAATTATAATGTACATTCTGCTTCACGAGAAAAAAAGAAGAAGAAGATAAAAAAGACAAAGTGTTAAAGTTACAAAAAGAGTTAATAAAAACTAATAATAAGAGTTGCCACATAAAAGTGTTGACAATGTTGTTTTTCATATATAACAATCATTCATTTCCAAAACTGTTTTTTTCTAAATGCGGTTGGTAAAATACATACTAATAGTTTGCATTTTCTAAAATTCAACTTAAATAGACGTAGGATGTGTTAACAATCCGAACTCACAAGAAAACATGTAAAAACGATGTGGAAACCGGTAGATAGAAATATACCCTTTAAAAAGGTCACAGCTTCTTGATAACCAAACCGGATATAAAACATTGTCGTGCATTATCGAATCAAATAGTTCATATTCGTTATTGGCTTCGAGAAGCCTCAAATCGTCGTGTTTTTTGAATTCCAAACATGAAATTATCATTCACATACTCCATTACAAAAAATAAACGACCCTTCAATAATAAAGCATACGTTAGATCATAAAAAATTGGTAACATTTTTTCTTTACTTACCACCGTCTGAAAACAGGAATGTAAGGCCATTAAAACTGGATGATTAATGCCCCTCTTTTCGTCCAACACAACTTTACCAAAGGATTATTTTCCTAGTACTTTTATGAAATTAAAATATTGCAAGAAAGTCTTACAGGGATGCGATTCATAACGATTAGTACTAGACATTCCCCAATTCCTGATAACGCCACTTATATTGGTCGCACCAGCACTGCCGGATGATGCTGTCTGATGCGACATTGCTGAACAGCGTACGGTAGTTGTCATACAATCATTGCTATCACCATGAATGCTAGCTCCGAAATTATATACTGAAAAATATTCATATCAGCTTATATTACTTAATTTTAGTGATACTTATTATTTTATTTGAACTGTACTGCTTTTATACCCTTTATCAAAAAATGTTAAAAGGGTATATATAGGTTTGTCATTCCGTTTGTAATTTCTAGAATATTAATAAGCGAGCCATAAAGTATATATATTCTGGATCCTTATGCATAGGGAAGACGAATAAGTGATGTCCGTCTGTCCGTCTGTCTATACGTGAAATCGGTTTTCCGAAGCTCCCAGAAAAGGTAGAGTCTTCGTTCTTAGACTGGTGGGTCAGATATGGTCGAACTAAGATTGGTATTGAAAATCAGCAAAATCGAGCAGATGGTTTCAGAGCTGGGAGACTTAAGCTTCATTTTGCCATACAAAATAACTACCGAAAAGTAGTTTTTAATCATTTTTTATTAAATAAACTTATTTTATACTTCAGTATGAACAAAACTGGTATTTCTAACTAAAAAAAATTAAAAAATTAAAAACACGTTTCCAGGGTTGGAAAACCTTAACTCTTTTTGTTATGCAAAAGTAACTTACTAAAACAAATTTTTCCTTTTTTTTCTATAAAATAAACATATATAATGTTCTTAAAAGAAGGAGATTAATGCAAGAAATCAGAAAAACAAAAAGGACGATTCCAGGGTTGGAAAACCTGCGATTTTTGTGATATATACAATTAATTATACAATATATATACAATTAATTACCGTAAACTAATTTTTTAATTATTTTTATTAAATTTTTTTTTTATGCATGTTTTTTATTTATTGTATCTTCAAATATGAACTAACAATAAGTATTCAAATCTTAAATCTATAAAAAAATTATTAGGCCCGACCAATGTCGGACATAAGCTTAGTGATAATTATTAATAATACATAAGTAGTGATAAGCAACAAAAAGAAAAAAGTGTTTTCAAGCAGCTTCATCATCTAGAGTGTTGAATAATAGAGCCCATGTATCTCTCTTTTTTAAGCGGATGTGTCCAGTAAAGTTCAAAATATTACGAGCAAGCGGATTAGGATGTGACTCGAGTTTTGTTAGATATTTGCCTGCGTATTTTACAATTTCTTCAGTCACTAGTGGCATATTCAAATCGCGATGTATATTTGAATTTTTAATGTACCATGGAGCCGATGTTATCATGCGTAAAATTTTATTTTGCCTTCGTTGAATTTTCTCTACATTTGAAGCTGAAGCAGTGCCCCATAGTTGAATTCAATAACGCCATATTGGCTTTAAAAGCCACTTATATATTAAAAGTTTGCAGTCTAGGCTAAGTGTTGAATTTCTACCAATCAGCCAATGTACCTGGGTTAATTTAAGTTTCATTTGTGATAGCTTAGAATCAATGTGATGTTTCCATGTAAGTCGTCGATCAAGGTGTATACCAAGATATTTCACATGTGAATGTTGAGGAACAACTTGATTGTAAATCCGAATGGGGGAACAAGTATCTCTTCTTAGGGTGAACGTTATATGGACACACTTTTGTTCATTGACTTTAATTCTCCATAAGTTTAACCAAAGCTCCATCTGGCTAATGTGTTCCTGGAGTTTACGGGATGCCTCATCAGGGTTTTCGTGCATACTAAGGCAGGCTGTATCGTCGGCAAATGTGGAAGTATGGATACTACTGCTCACAGGCATATTACAAGTATAAATCAAATATTAAACTGGTCCCAGTATGCTCCCCTGTGGCACACCGGATGAAATAGTTTCAGGCCTACTCGTAAAGTCTCCTTCAACAACAGTGAACTTACGGGAAATAATGTAACTTTCCAAAAGATTTAAAATGTTTATTTGTAAGTAAGTCTCCAATTTTAAAATTAGGTCTTCATGCCACACTTTATCAAATGCCTGGGAAACGTCAATAAAGAGCGCAGAACAATACTTTTTTTCCTCAAAAGTTCTTCTTATAAATTGAACTAATCTTTGAGTTTGATCAATGGTGCTATGCTGACTTCTAAAACCAAATTGATGGTCTGGTATGCACCCACTACTAATTAGAATTGGGGACAATTTTGTTTTGAGCAGTTTTTCGAAAAGCTTTGACATAGTTGATAGTAGACTTATTGGCCTATATGACTCAGCCTTGGTTAGATCTTTGCCCGGCTTTGGAATCATTTTAACCTTGACAAGCTTCCAGCTGTGTGGATAATACTCCAGTCGTAAAATGGCATTAAATATGCATAATAGGATTTTCATTGCAATACGAGGCAATTTCATGAGCATATGGTTACTAATTCCATCAATACCCGGAGCTTTCTTCGGGTTGAGTTCGGCAATTAATTTTTGTAAATCACGCGTCTTAAACTTTATGTGTTGAGCGGGTAGAGCGACTACACTCGGCAAATCAGCAACACCAGTACATATGTTTGGCGTAAAAACGGATTTTAAGTGCTCAGCAAATATTTTACCTTTTTCAGTATCGCTTCTTGCCCAACTTCCAGTAGATGTGCGTATAGGTGGCTTATACTCAATGGGTGTTTTAAGCTTTCTGGCAGCGCGCCACAAAGAGTAATTAGAAGCTGGTGTGACATCAAGACCTTCCAGATAATTTTTAAGAGATGCAGTTTTTTCAGATGCAAGCAACTCTTGGAGTCGTTTAGTGCACTCTTTAAATCTGATTTTATTTTGTGGTGATCTGTGCTGTTGCCATTCCCTTCTAGCTCTTATTTTTTTCCCGTACGAGACGTTCAATGTCTGTAGAATAAATTTTATTAAACCCAGTCTGCGGATGGGAGATAGTGGCATGTTCAGCAGCCTGGTTAATATTCTCACTGAGATTGGTAATGTTAGATTCAATATCATCGGATGTTCTAAGCGTAATGTTTTCCGTACAATGACTACTGAGATATTTTTTGAACCCCAGTTAATTAACACGATTGATCATCTTCACATATGGGTCAGGTAAGTTACTTCTTAATGGACTACAAATTGTAATGATCGTCGGAGAGTGATCGGTCGAAAGATCAAGAGAAGCTTGAACTTGAATTAAATCCCTAGAGATATTTTTTATGACGCCAAAATCTATAACATCCGGAATTTTTTGTATGTCAGTAGGCCAATAAGTGGGCTCCCCACTCGAAATGACATCCAAGCCCATTTTTGAAATAGTGTTGAACAATGCTCGACCTCTGGGGGTAATAAGACGCGAACCCCAGAACGTATGCTTAGCATTGTAGTCGCCAGCTGCTACAAAACAAGGTCCAAGAGATTTGTAGAAATCCTCATATTGATTCTCAGTGATTGAAAATCTGGGAGGGGAGTAAATTGATGATATAACAAAATTTGTACAAAAACTTTCAATGCCAATATTTGTTGCTTGTAGGTGTTCTTCACAAATGTTATCAAGAACATAGTGCTTGAGTCTTGACTTTATTAGAATTGCTGATCCACCGCAAGCCCTTCCTCTAGGGTCCTTTGTATCATATATAGTGTAGTCATAAATTTTAAAATTCTTCTGGAAGTCAAATGAGTCTCAGATACTAACATTACATCAATATTTTTTTCCGTGAGGAAGTGCTCAAGTTCATTTTTATGTTGGCGAATGCCGTTTGCGTTCCAGAAACATATTGTTAACGTGTTCATGGCTTATTAATTAATGTTTGAAGCAGAGTATTCTGCATTCGCAGCATTTCTGGCATCATGCTAGTCATATTTGTTGTAAAATTGTTTATAGTTTGCACCAGATTTTCAATAGTAGCTTCAAGGCGATTAAAATTAAAGCTTGCGTCAGTATTTTTTGAATTATTTGACGGGGAAACATTTTGTGTGGGAATTGAATTTGTCTTAGTAGCATCTGCATACGATACACGGCTCAAGTTCAACACGAAATAGGGGTTGGGGAATCTTCTCTCTGTTTATTATATTGGACACATTTTTTACCTTAAACCCCTGGAGGACGAGTGCATCTTTTATTTCTTCGGGAACAACATAAGAATCTATGCCCTTCAATACGATCTGCATGCCTTTAGCGCTCTTAAGCTGGTATGTGTAGAAGCTTGTTTTATTTTTTTCAAATTCAGCAACCATTTTGCGGAAATCTTTTTCGTCATAAATTTGGACTTTAGTTTCATCGATGTTGCCACGTTTTATTGGAACAATGTGAAATTTATTCTCACCAATGACCGAAATTAATTTTTTTCATAAGGGCATTTGAATTTTTTTTGTCTCAAATAAATTGGTGGCTGCTTGGATATTTTATACGAGGATACCTCGGGTTTGTGTTTGTCATCTTGCAAAATTTTAAAGCGTTTTTGGCGATTAGTTGAGGCTGCGCTGTTATCCCTAGACATTTTTGGAGCTTTACCACGGTTATATATCTGTCCATTCCGACTTGTACCTTGAGTTTTGAGCCGCTGTTATCTGTAGTGATAACTTTGTTAAGTCATGAACACGAGCCTGAAGGGGATGATATTACTGGCTTATATGAAGAAGTACTAGGCAACTGTAATGTTAATGCATCATTACTATTTGGCATTGGACAAAGCGAAGTTGATCGCTGACGAAAAATTGGCTTTGACGTTAAAAAAAGACTTTCATCAGATTTATTATCTATATTTTTTTCATTAAAAGTTTTTATTAACTAAACTTATTTTATACTTCACCACGAATAAAATTGGTATTTCAAATAAAAAATTAAACTTCAAAAATTGATAAGATGTTTTCAGGGTTGGAAAACTTTAACTTTTTTTCTTATACAAAAGTAACTTACTAAAACAAATTTTTTCTATAAATTAAAAATATCTAATGTTCTTAAAAGAAAGAGATTGATGTAAGAAATCAGAAAAACAAAAAGGATGATTCTAGGGTTGGAAAACCTACGATTTTTGTGATATATAAAATTAACTACCGTAAACTAATTTTTTATTTATTTTTATTAAATAAACTTATTTTATACTTCACCACGAATAAAATTGGTATTTCAAATTAAAAATTAACCTTCTAAAATTAAAAAGATATTTCCAGGTTTGGAAAACTTTAACTTTTTTTATACAAAAGTAACTTACTAAAGCAAATTTTTCCTTTTTCTCTATAAATTAAAGATATCTTATATTCTCAAAAGAAATAGATTGGTGTAAGAAATCAGAAAAATTAAAAAGGATGATTCCAGGGTTGGGAAACTACTGAAAACTAATTTTAATTTTTTTTAAATAAATAAAATTATTTAATACTTCAGTACGAATAAACTTGGTATTTCAATTTAAAAAACCTTAAAACACGTTTCTAGGGTAAACCTTTTTTACAGAAAAGTAACTTACTAAAGCAAATTTTCCCTTTTTCTCTATAAATTAAAGATATCTTTTATTCTTAAAAGAAAGAGATTAGTATAAGAAATCAGAAAAATCAAAAAGTTTGATTTCAGGTTTGGAAAACCCACACTTTTTGTGATATAAAAGCTACCGAAAACAAGTTTTTATTTTTTTTCTATAAAGTAAACTTATTTTATACTTCAGTACGAATGAATTTGGTATTTCAAAATAAAAAAAAATTTTAAAAATTAAAACGACGTTTCCAGGGTTGGAAAACCTTAGTTTTTATACAAAAGTAACTTACTAAGAAAATTTTTTTTTTACTATAAATTTAACATTTCTTATATTCTTAAAAAAAAAGATGGTGTAAGAAATCAAAAAAAAAATCAAAAAGGAAGACTCCAGGGTTGGGAAACTTACACTCTTTGTGATATAAAAAATTAACTACCGAGAACTAATTTTTATCTATTTTTATTAAATAAACTTATTTTATGCTTGATAACGAATAAAATTGGTATTTCAAATGAAAAAAAAACAATTGAAAAAATTAAAAAGACGATTTCAGGGTTGGAAAACTAACTTTTTTTGTACAAAATTAAGTTACTAAAACAAATTTTTCCTTTTTTTATAAATTAAACATTTCTTAAATTCTTAAGAGGAAGAGATTGGTGTAAGACCTCACACTTTTTCGATTTATAAATTATATATATATATATATATATATATATATATATTTTACGTTTTGGAAAGAAAAGTTTAGTATAGAAAAATATAAAAATAAAAACCACAGCTTCAGAGCTGGAAACTATGATTTTTTTCTGGACATTAAAGTAACTAAATAAAACAATTTTTTTTAATTTCCTTTTTTTTCACTTAACACACTTTTTATATTTTTTAAGAACTACTAGATTGGTATAATTAATCAGAAAAATCTAAAATTATGATTCTAGGGTTTGAAAATTATTATTTTTTTCTTTGTACATAAAAGTAATGTGCTTATGTATGTATCTCTATACTACATAAACGCACTTTGGTAAAGGGCATATAAGATTCGGCACAGGCGAGTATAGCACTCTTACTTGTTTAATCAAGGATTAATTATTATAAAATAATTATTATAAAATACTGAACTTGAGTCTGATTAAAAAATTATTCTTTGATTAAATTTATTTGTTCTCTTACAACTTAACAGTACTTGAAACAAACCTTGGATCGTCCAGGTGCCTGCTTATCGGGCGAAATGCCCAGTAAACTTACATAAGTATTTCATCCATTTGTTTAGTATTAATACCGCAGGTATTTTCTACATTATTTTAGTAACGCTTGTGTTCATTTATATTGCACACTTGACACTGTATACCCTGCTTAATGAGGCCACACAAAAGCTAGCCGCAATTATCCGTAATGCTTTTATATATTTGTGTGCAATTAATAAATTAAGCGTTTATAATTGTGTCACATTTAAATTAAAGCGTTGACCAGCCGGCACAGTTTCGAAGTTGATTAGCTGTAAAATGTAAAAAAAATGTTTTTTATGAAACAAAACTTGATAGATTTCGGTGTGAGCACCCTTACCTCTTCTCGTATGCCAGCACATTTTGTTACCACTGAGCGATGACATCTCTTATGTAGAACAAAGGTGCAAACTGAAAGGCCAGCAAGACATTCTTCTTGTCTGAATTGAGATATTTGAGGAGTAAATGCATCGTGACGAGTCTGTCCTTCGACCAACACTACAACCTAGATTTGCGTTTATTGTTGCTGACTAATATTATTGTTGCTGACAATCATATGGTTTGCGGTTTAAAAAAAGAAACGATATTGTTTTTGCGCTTGCGAACGACACATTTTTTGTATTGTATTGTATTGTATTGTAAAGGCTCAAAACTATAAAAAAAATTTCCATCCATTCAAACTTTTACGAGATAACTGTCGATAAACATACATATTTGTCAAATAATTATGAGATTTAATAAATTAAGCTGGGAAGCTGAATTAGCAATACTTATACTTAATTGAAGCAAAAACATTATAAACACTGCTGCCAGATTTTCTAGGGGTGAAATCGTCAAAAAATACAGATTTCTGTGCAAAAAATCGTCAAAATCGTCAAATCATTTTAGAAAATCGTCAAAAAAAACGTCAAATCAAAAATATTAAATTTTTTTGTATATTAATTGTTTTATTACAAACACTATTACAATAATTCAAACTTATTAACTATGCTTTCAACAAATATACACATATACATTAATATATACATATGTATGTATATAACCTAAACATGAAAACCATTAAAATTAAAAATAAAAGTTAAAAAAACTTAAAATGAAATCAAAATTCACATACGTACATATACATATATTTATTTTTAAAACAGATAATTTATCAAAAAATAATTAGCATTTTTGTTATAGAAACATTTTGTGTATAAATATGAGAATTTAACATTTTTAACAAATTTGAACTGATCTCAGTGTCATAGCAGTTTGACTTTTTAAGTTTTAAATAGTCCTTTGTATATACGATGGCTTCTAAAGAATCGTTTTGTAAACGATTATGAACTTTAGTTTTATTTAAATTCACCTGACTAAATATCCTTTCGACATTTGCCGATGAATGTGGTAAAATCATTATATTATATAATTTGTTAAAATTGGGAAAGCCAGACTTGAGTCACATCTTTTCATTTCGGATATTTTTTTTCCAAAATTCTGTAAAGTTTGTTTCCTTTCCTTCAAAAATACTCTTAAAATCCAAAAATTGCAACTCCCTAAACTCTGAATCCATTATTTGCTTATCATTTTCGTTTAAAAAATTTAAATCTGTGCAAGGTCCAGAATAGAGTTGGGTTCGCCATTTACTATTAGGCTTGGATGAATTATGTTTTAAGATTTATATTGACTTTCAAAATCAAATCTTTTAAGTATCTGGTCACATAGTTCCATGTAAAATTGTATACGAGTATTCATTATTTCTTCTACATCACTTTCACAAATATTTGAATTTGAAAGAATTTCTGCAGCGTAAACACCTATATATACTTTTTTACTATTCTCGAAATCTGAAAAGTCTTTGTAATCTTCCAACAAAATGTTACTACCTTTGACTAGATTTGGCTTTAGAAAGTTACTCATTACTCTTTTGAGTAATTTTTCCATTTGAAAGTACAAGTTATGAATTTCAGTACCTCCGCTCTGAAACATTTTATTTATATTATTTACAATACCAAGAATGTATTTAAGAAATGAGAAGTAAACCTGATTTATGTCATTTAAATTCTCCTGAATGTATTTAGCTGTGTCAATTTTGTCAATGTTGACTGCAAAGGAAAAATAAATTTTAAGAGGTTCAAACAAATCCAACAAACGACTAACAACCACTTCCAAGGAAAGCCAACGCGTTTGGCATGGGTGCAAAATCTTTTTAGGTTGAATTTGTAATAGTTTTTGTATAGCGTCAAACTGGCTATTTCTTTTTGGACTATTAGATAAATAGTTGTATACATCTCTTGCAAGAGTTTCTACAGCTGATGGAAGTTTAAGGCATGCATAAGACGAACATAGAGCCAATGAATGGCACACACATTTGATTATAAATAAGTCAGGTATATCATTTTTCAAAAGTTGGGCTACTGAATGTTTTTTCCGGTCATGACAGAAGCCCCATCTGCTGCAAAACCAACTAAATTTTTCTTGTAATTAATGTCATTTTTATTAAAGTAGTTTACTATTAAGTTATACAAACTTGTAGCATCACACTGGTCTGCGGCCAGTAACCCAAAAAACAAATCTCGAATTTGAAAATCAATACAAATACGTGTTCGAAACATCAGTAGATTCATCGACGCATAATGAAAACAAATTATTTCTTAACAATTTGCACACATATAAAAAATGGTTTCGTCCTACAACATTTTTAACAATGGCATTGGCTTTTGTGCTACGCAGTTTCATATTACTTGCAATTTCCGAGTCACTGAAGGAACTTTGACACACTTTTGTCAAATGGTCAGCAACAGCAAATGGTAGATTATGTTCCACAACAAATAGAGACAGTCGTATTTCCGCTGTTTTATCTTCACATTTCTTAATGGGAAATAGTTTATTAATTTTTTGCTGCTGGTCAGCAATACCTTTCGAAACATCTAAATGTTTTTTTGTTCGCGAATGATTTATTAAATCATACTTTCCTGATGATGCTTTTAGTTCTACGTTGCACAATTTACAACAAATGACTTCATTTTTAATTTCTGCCCAAGACTTTATTTCAGGGTCCTCCATCCAATCACTTTTAATTTTTCGTTTTTTTCTTTCACTTGATGTACTCGACTCTTCACCATCATTCTTATCTAAAAAATTAAGTAAAAGATTCTTTAATACATTTAGGAATCAAAACTGTTAACTTGCCTTTTCTTTGAAAATATTTTAGCATTGGTTTATATATATGTATAGGTATATATTTATATATTTTTTTTTAAATTGTGTATAATATTGTTCTTTTTGCCGCAAGAAGTGTACATTAACGAAAGAACCGTTAGATTTTTTTACTTAGTTTTTTTCTGCGAAGAAATCTTTTTTGTTTATAATTTTGTGCACTATACTCACAAAATATTCATTACTTACTTAAATTATCAACAGAAAACACATACACTCAAACTTATCGGTTCTCTCTTTTGAATTGATTTTCTTAAAGCATGAGTTGTTGTTTTCGTTGAGGTAGTTTAGACGAGAACAATTTTTAAGCCGCACAATTTTTGTTCTTTTCAAAATTACACGAGACTAATTCATCTGGCACAAAATGTATTCGTATACACAGCTGTGTGTGTGTAAGTGTTTTTAGTATTCATTTAACATTTGCTGTTTTTTAAGTTGTATGTGTATTCGTTTTATGCTGCTAATGCGGGGTTGAAGCTGATTGAAAAGTTATGCCAACCGCAAAACCACTCTCTTTGCCTCTCTCACCAACAAACTGGCATGTTATGCCAGCACAATTATGCCCGTGTAAATCAGCGCGTTAAGTTGAACACAAAAAAAAATCAAAACATAACAAGAAACCAACTTTAAAAATGCAATACTAAAAAAAGTTGCCATATATGTTAAATTTAGAAAAATCGTCATTGTTGGACCTAAAATCGTCACTAGTGTATTTTTAAAGGTGAATATCGTCAAAATGCAGAGAAATCGTCAATTCTGGCAACAGTGATTATAAAACCTTGTAGCAGTTACGTATACCAAGCAGGCAGCAAACGGATTGTTTTGTTATAATGTTTATTATAAACTGAATTGAAATGTAATAAGCTGGAGTTAATTATTTATTAAATTTTTTATGTAACAATAATTTATTCACTTAAAGCTTAATTTTTAACAGTTTTTTTTGGCCCATCGTGCGTTGCATTGATTTCTGCACTTTTAATCGCGTATTTAGGTGTCGTATTCTGAAATAAATACGACATTTAAAAAAAAAGCTTTAACATATTCAGGAAGTTCCACAAAATTGCTGCATTCTGGAACTGCTTTTGGATATTTTTGTAATATGAAATTTCCTTTCCATTTATATTATAGAACACCGATTCCAGCTTCTTGATATCTTCCAAAAATGAACTATTTGGCTTTTTTAGTTTGCCCTTCGATACTTGATCGACCCACGTGAAGGAACTTTCACGACATTCGTATCCTTCAAGCTTCAGCTTTTTGATTATGTAACCGGATATGTACTCCAAAGCATCCGCTTGAAGAATACCCATGTCGCATAAGTCTGCATCGCTTAGGTCGTCAAATTCTTCCACAACACTGGCGTCCAAGTCTGACAAATTCACCAAAATTTCTGCATTATTTTCTTTATTATTACTGGTCGTTCTGTCATTTGTAGTTGTGGTTATCGGAACTCAGCCATTTAGTACAATCACATTCGACGCTTCCCCTGCTGCCAAGGTATTCAGTATTTCTAGCTGAAATTTAATATTAATAAAACAATCGTATGAATACAAATACATATTTATGTATGTACATTCCTCAATTATTTTGAACTTACCCAATATGTACTTGCGCAATCTATGCTTAAAAGCCTTTGGTGACGGATGGTCATTAAACCCACCTTTGCTACGGATCGCGCCAAAAAAGTGTTCTATGACATCTTGGTTTAAGCGCTTAGTACATATGTATTTTATGTTATATTTTTCATGAACGTAATTATGAAGCATGTATTTGTCATTATAACACCTTTCTGAAATGGCTCTATAGTCGATTTAGATGGAATAATTTTTAATAACATTATACGATTCATTTCATCTAAAGTCTTAATTTGAGCCTGAAGCGCATTGCCAAATGGTTCCTTAAATAAATTTTTTACTTTCACAAGAATTTCTGTTAATAAAAGATTTATGTGTAAATTACCTTGCCAGGATAATTAAATTTTGTAAGGTCGGAATTTAAAATGTCAAACCAGTCGTTGACCAACTGTAGAAAGTCTGCAGTTTCAGTGGGCTTGTAAACGTCCAGCCCAACTGAATAGCACCGTCGGATTGCGTTAGCAGTGGTATTTGAAAAAAGCTGCGCAGCAGGTTTCACCTTTTGTCGAGCTGGAAAATTTGTTACTGTTATATTTTAGATCACAGAATATTTTCTTGCCTGAACCCCTGACAGACAGATGATCTTATATTATTATATTATATCGATGGTTTAAGCACTTTGTCTTGAACTGCGTCGTATTCGAAAGTTTCCAAAATCTTCATTTCATCAAAGGCCAGTACGCATATTCGATCGTCAATGGCCAAATCAGAAATGTGTCGCATTAAATCAACGGCAGCTGTTAACTAACACCCCCTCATCGACGTCGATTTTACTACTCCATCGCGACAATGTGCTTTCGTATGGTAGTGGAAACCCGGTTTTGTACAAGTGGTTGTACGCTCTGGGACGCATGCAGACATATCGCTGCAGATATATCCTCCCACCTCCACCTAATTTCACCGGGCGACATAAGTTTCCTTATTTGCCCTTCCGTGAAAATTGACTTCATAGAGTCAACAGATGCCGTTGTTTGGGCCAGTTTTAATTCCAAATCTTTTATTATATTATTTAAATCCCGTATCTTCTCATACTGGTTTCTTTTACCTACCGTATCTTGCAGAATTATTACGGGGCTATTAAAATATGATACATTTTATAATTTCTTATATAATCTTATAAACATATGCATGTATGTACTCTGTGTTGCCTGTTCTACGACAAACGTATGGTCCAATTGTACAAAATGTGGGTATGGCATAAGTTCACTATTATCAAATAGTGCGTAACAGAAAATTTCTTGCGGAGGGAACTGGTAAGGAGTAGTAGGGAACTGCCGCTTCTGGATCAATTAAAATTGTTAAATTGTCGCTGAAATTGTTAAATTTGGGTAATTAAAATTTGAAAATTGTTAAATTCTTGGAAATTTGTGAAATTTGATACCTACGAGGGTGGTTCAATAAGTCCGTCTTATTTTTTGTTTACATAAGGAGTTTTTTGTTTACATTAACCCTTGTGGGAACGCGTGATTTTTTTTGGGTTACATTAATTGTGATAACGGGTGATTTTTCTTGAGGTTTTTTATGAGTATATATGCTGACGGGAAAATCATGAAAATGTTTTTTTCTAATACCAATGGTGAAATAGTGATTATTAATTTTTCCTAATGTCTACGGCAAAACATGATTATTATTTTTTTTTCCTAATGCCTACGGCATGCATGATAATTTTTCCTAATGCCTACGGCAATGCATGATAATTTTTCCTAATGCCGACGGCAAAACATGATTATTATTTTTTTCAAATGCCGATGGCAAAACATGATTATTATTTTTTTCGAATGCCGACGGTAAAACATGATTATTATTTTCTAATGCTCCCAGTGTTACCAGACTGTAGAAATTTGTTATCGTAATACTACATCAGTAATATCAGAGAGAGTAGATTTGATGACTACTAGGTCATATGGTCTCATATGAATCATGGGAATGTGCTTGTGTGATTTCCTCACGCTAATAAATTGTTATAAAAAAAAATAATTAAATAAATGAATAAAATAATTAAATAAATAAATTATTTTATTTATTTATAAAACGTTCTGATGTATGTGAACACCCTAATGCTTGTGTGTGGGGGTCCAGCTTGTTTGTCGCTGGTAAGCTTATATTCTGTTTATTTGTTTAAAAAATATATTTGTATGTATGTATGTATGTGTGTATGATGTATGTATGTATGTATGTATGTATGTATGTATGTGTGTATGATGTATGTATGTGTGTATGTATGTGCGATCGAAAGAACTTGTGCGTGGAATATTTTGCGGCTGTGTAGAATACATTTATATTTTGCAACGTAATCATTTTCTTTGGCTGCGATTATTTTAAAGCAGCAAAGTTTCAACTAACTACAGTCATAAGCAGAGAAACAAAAAGTAAAAATTTGCAAGTTAGCTAAAATGCTAACTTCTCCTCCTCCTTCCCACTTCATTCTCTTTCCTTTATGTAGTTTGTATTTGAAATAAGAAAACACTTGCAGATATTTTATTTTTCTATACATTTATTGTTTAAAATTTTTTAAAATTTTATAATAATACATACATTAATATTTTAAAGAGTGAAAAAGTTCATTTAAAGCTAGATATTTCTTTTGTTAGTAAAATAGCATTTTTTAATGCGCAAACACCAAGTTTATGATAATTACAATAAAACTATTCTGGATACTTAATCTCCATTTGTTTAAAGTTGATACAGCCTATATCCTCAACGTTAAAAATTTTTCGGCATAAAATTTTTTCCAACCATCGTCTTTTCTCTTCGCCTTTTACATAAATTTTAGAACATCTTGCGTTGGCTTTTAAAAAATTGCAAACGCTTTGAAAAGAAACTGATCCAGCAGTCCAGCTGAGGTGATGATAGTTTTTCGTTAGCCACTTTGCTTCTCTTTGCCTTTTTATTGATAAGCATTTAAAATCAAATGGTGGTTTTATAATGAAATTGTTATATTCATAATTGTTGAAAACAATCGCTACTTCTTTTGCGATGAAATCATTTGAATATAAAAATTGTGTTATTTTCCATATTACTCAATTTATAAGACTTTTCGAACTTGTCCTTTGATGGGTATATATTCTATTATGCGATCATTAATAAGAATGCAATAAGCTGATATCTTTGCTGCAATATTAGTTGCTGTTTCAAATGCTATTTTTATATCAATCGGTCCATTATTGAGTGATTCATTCTGATGACTGACATCTACTACAATAATAGGAGCTTTTGTCTTAAACTCTGATGCAGATAGAAGCGGTTGAGATTCTTTCATATAGTAACTTTGTTGGAATCTTAGATACATATCATATAGAATTGCATATCGTTCATTTTTGAACTTTATGTTAAGATCATCATATGGATATGAGACTGAATTTAAATGTACTTTTAAATTAGTCAAATCACAATGAACAAACTTATTTTCTTGTTGAAAAGCAATCAATACAAAACGGGGGCGTTCTCTATTTGCAGCCAGTTTAACATTCCAAATATGGCTAGTACCTGTGTTTAATTGTGGATTAACATGACAATCCCAACTGCGAAATGCCATAGGTATAGAAGCACCATTGTTAATAATTTTTATCATATTCAATTTGCTAAAGTCGGATAATTGTACATGTGGGATTATCCATGAGATGAGTGAAATTGTAAGTTTAGCTTTTTCAGTAGAAACACTCGAGCGTACAAGATCTTCATCATTCCTATTGCGCAAGAGTATCAATTCATGTTTTGCATTTAGTATAACTTTGTTGTAGCATTTTTAGAGGTACATAAAAATTTAAAAATCCATTTTCAAGAGTGACATCGTCAATTTTGTTCCATCCAGCATTTTGCATCACATTGCTTTCTGTTGGTGACAGAGAAACCAAATTTTTTATAGTGCTTGTGGCTCCTAAATATCTTGTATGGTCAATTTCAATTCCATTGAGCTCATAGCGAATTTCATCAAATAGATATGCCACAAAGTTGTTTTTTAATAAAAAGTTCTCCGAAGAAGAAGAAGAAGTTTTGGCCTTATTATCATCGGCAACAAACCCCTCTACATAAATGTAGCCCTCACTGGGTAGCACATACAAATCTTGATTTTGTATTGAAATTCTAATTTCATCATTATTGTTGTAAGATTGTTAGTATGGTACATATGTATGATAGTCTTTTTTGATTATATTCTCATCAGACAAGGGTTTATCTAAGACATCTATTATTGAACTCATTTTGTCTTCAATTAAAATTCAAGGACTGTAGAAAATTTTTATTTGATGTTGTTAGAGCTTTTTGTTGAGCTGGTCGCTTTAATGTTGTTGTTGTTGTTGTTCTTGCTGCTATATTTTCCAATGTATTTGTGTTGTATATTAGCATTATTTAGTTGGCCTTAAATGTATTCGTATTGTAATTTCCTCTCCTCGGAAATTAATTAAATCACCGTGTTGATCCAGTACGCGCAGCGCTAGTGAACTTATCTCTCTGGTGTTTACAGGTAATAGATAAGATTTCTTGGAACCTCATCTATTTTATAGCCTGGAGGCACATTAATCGGAAATTCATGAAGTGTATGCGATTTCGAGTTATTCATATATATGTTTATAGCGATACTACTTTCAAATCGCAAGAGATTCACTTTAAAAATATTAACTGGAAGATCTGAATAATAATATTTGTTTGGTGTTAGGATTTTGCTATTGAATCCTAAAAGTTTTCCAATTGTATTGCCTTTATTAAAATATACCGGATCCTTGGAACTATTAACTTTAACTTGCATTGTATTGTTATTGGCTTCAACAAAAATCTTATTTGCTGGGCAGAGTCGTTTGCATTCCTCTTCTATACAATCAACTATATCATTTAATTCGTAAGATCCAATTGGTATTTCAATTATATGTTCCCCTATATGAAACATATTGTTGTAGGTGTCTACATTTGGAATACTGTTGTATGAATGAAAATCAGTTAAAGCACACTCATATGCACCATGTAATTCAATAGGAGGAAAGTAACTAGCAGATAGTTCTGATGAGTTAGAGCTCAGAGTAAGTGTTATTGACATTATAACAGTCTGATTACAATTAAATAATGTTTAGTACACAGTATGGCTTATAAGTATGATTTACATGTTTATTTCATTTTCTTATTTTAAAATTAACATTAGTTTCTTAATATTAATGCTATTGTTGTTGTTGCTATTGATGTTGTTGTTGTTTCTAATTTAGTTTTTCTTCCAACTATAATATTTCATCTTTACTTATCCAAGAATTGTGTTGATTAGCAAATCCCAGCCATTTAACATATACCTCCTTCCCTTAAATTTTAAGAACCTTTTCAACTAGATATGTATTTGGAAATCTAGTTTTTGAAAGTTCCTCAGTATAGAAGCCACCTTTAATAGGATTGCCAAGATAGTCTTCTAATATGTATGTTGCAGGATTTGTATTTTGAACTCTTGTAATTGTGAAAATTTCTGTAGTCCAATTTGGAGTATAACCTTGTTCAAATGTGTGCTTATATTTGCTTATGCGAACATGATCTCCCACATTAAATTTCGACATTTTATACATTTTCAAATCACTGTATATTGTATTTAGCAGCTTTTCCTTATTTGTTGAGTTGACTTTAATAGGAGACATTTTAATGGTACGATGAACTTTTCTATTGTATGCATTGAGTAAATCTTTGTATATATCAATCCACTTATATGAACCATTATAACTAAATTCTTTCCACATCATTCCTTTCAATGTTCTATTAAATCGTTCTACTATTGATGCTGTCATACTGCTATATGTTGAGTAGTGATTAATGTTGTATTTATGCATTAATTTTCCAAAGTGTTTGTTGAAAAATTCGTTGCCATCATCTGTTTGTAAGTTTTTTGGTACTCGTCCCAATTCAAAACTATCTTCCATTGCCTTGGTTGTTTTGAGTGCTGTTTTTGTTTTTAGCGGTACTGCCCATGCAAATTTTGAGAATGTGTCAATTACAGTCAACAAAAATCGATAATTTCTATTTTCTTTAGAATAGTTCCCCATTTCAACTAAATCAGCTTGCCAAAGATCATCTATTCCTTTCATTACAACTCTGCGACGCACAAATTGTTTTCGTGCTTGCTTATGGAGTTCATTTACTAAATTTCTTTTTGAAGACATTAAGTTGTTTTTAAAGATTTTTTGCAGAGTGTTGTGATCTACTTGACGCACTTTCAGCTATTGATACAAACATGTAATTTTCTAATCTATAAATTTTTTCATTAAGCTGTTCAATTTGTTCTTCAAAAGATGTTTTAATTTGTAGAATATCTTTTTCAATTTTATAATTTTCTTCTATATCTAATTTTATTTCGCGTTGTAGTTCCTCAATTTGCATTTGAATATCTTCTCGTATTATAGTATTATCTCCCTTAAAGTATGTTAATAATTTCTCTTCTTCAGTATTTATTTTTATTGACCTTTGGCTATATTTAGTTTAAGTGCTTTTTTTATAAATGGGCTTTTAAGGTCAGCGAATTAAAATAAGCGATTATTTATTTTATTAATTAGTTCATCCGACGTTTCGTTGGAAAATCCCAACTTCATCAGGGATGTTTTTATTTGTTAATCTGGTAACCTTGTTGTAACAGAAAAAATATAAAAACAACAATTTTAGAAACTTATCATTACACAATTGTTTTTGTTTTATGATACATACAACATACATTGTAATCATAATTATGATTAAGAACAATCGTTACTTACATATGATAATATTTTGAAAATTATAATTGTTTTTCATAGTTTGTATTTTACATAATCAGCACTACATAAAACACAAAAGCTCGAAAACAAACGTCATATACAAAACATATAACATGAAACCAACGACACTGTTCTTAATATTAATATCACAGTAAAACTAAAATAAAACAATAGAGTAGTTGGCATTTGTGTTGTCTTTGTCTTCCGTCTTATTAATTGCACTGTTCCCTTTTTGTTGTATCCTGAGGCTCTCAAGTGTATATCGTTTATTCTCTCGTTTCTCTTTGTCCAGTATTTTTACATTCGTCAAGTCAGCTCTATGATTGTTCTCCGTACAGTGTTGTGATAGTGCGGTTGAACGTTTTAGTTTTTTAATATCAGTTTCATGTTCACTTGTTCTTATGCTTAAGCTCCTCTTTGTTGTTCCTATGTATACTTTACCACAGTTGTCTGATGAATTTCCTAAACATTTAATTTGGTACACAACATTGCTTTGATCTTTTTTGTCAACTTTTGTTTTTGTTTTTGTGAATAAATTATTTGGTATGGGTGTGGAGAAAAAGAAAAATGTTAAAAAGAATAAGCTAAATGATAAAAAACTGTTAAGAACATCAATTAAAGCTGCAACAAAAATACTAAAGAAGGAAAACCCATTAGATATTAACTCAGCAATTAAAATTGCCCGAAAAACTATCAACAAATCATTAAAAGGAAGAAAATCTCAAATTATAATACCACGTGTAATACGTGTCCCAAAAATTGGTGGTTTTTTGCCCCTAATACCGATTTTAACTGCTCCGGGTGCAATTGGTAGTCTAACAACTGAATGTGCTGCTATAGCTAAAGCTGTAAATGCAACAAAGAATGCAAAAAAGCAACTTGATGAAGCAACTAGGCATAATAGAGCGATGGAATCTATAGCAGTTGGAAAGGGACTTTACTTAAAACCATATAAAAAAGATTATGGTTTAGTTTACAAAGAAGAATTAAAAAAACTCTTAAGAGATGCTACCCAACAGACCACTATCTGATGTGGACATAAACCGTTTCTCTATAAATATTCCATATTTTAGAGGAGTTTTCATGTTGAATACTCTACCAAAACGAATAAAGAAAATATAATGTGGAATAATCAATTTAGACGTATCAACAGGACCTGGTACACATTGGGTAGCATATTATAAAAACAACAATGAAAAAGAATATTTCGACAGCTTTGGAAACTTACAACCTCCTTCGGAAGTAGTCAAATATCTTGGTACAAATATAAAATACAACTACAATCAACATCAGAATTTCAATACATTTACCTGTGGTCATTTATGTCTTAAATTTCTGTATGAAATAACTGAAAATATTAAATAAAAAAAGCACAAACATTTATATTTTACAAAACTCTTTCATGTCTTTTTATTTATAATTTAAAATACATAATTAATATATTTCATTGCCAAATAGGAAATTGGGAATTTTTCTTAAAAATTCATATACATTTGTACAATAGTTTTTCTAAATAAATAGGATTTTATTTACAACCATTTTTCTTAATAAATAGGATTTTATTTACAATAATGTTTCTTAATAACTAAAATTTTATATACAATTTAAAAATTAACTACTTAACTAAAAATTAACTAATTTTAGCTATTTTCTTGCATTCTAGCAATCTTATCTAGCAACAAATCAAGTTCGCATTCAGGGTTAGTTTCCTTAATACGAAAATGATACCATGCATATGTATTAATGTTATTTGTCCTAATTTTTCTCTTATCGTCTCCATAACTTAAGACTACCTTATTTAATTCACTAGTATATATCTGGTGAAGCTTAGATGTAAATGTTAACATATTATCGTATACATTAGTCTTATTGAATAAACAGTTTCTATAAGTAGCTAAACTATATTTATCTAATATGGATCTTTTTACCCCCTTCGATTTTTTAACGTCATTTTGATTTTGTACACTGAATGAGCACATTTTTGATCGCAGCCCAACAAATTCTGTCATTATCTTACCGCAGTTTTCATCCTTCATCATGCCTAAAACTTTTTTACTTATTAATGGGAAATTATAAGTATTGTCCGTGGGATAGTCCGATGTATCAAAATGTTCTTCTATGTCATTTTTTATGTCAGCGTAAAAGTCATCCGTCTTTATTGAATATATAAAAGAGTTCATGTCCATATAGTTCAATGAGAGTTTTGTCTTAAACTTAGGTTGCATGTACCCGTAATGAAAATTATACATTTTCCATTTGGACAACTCGAGTACACAAAATCCTAAGTAAATTGGTTTATTGTAGCAGGGTTTGACTCTAGTCATTTCGATTGCTACCAGATCTTCGGAAAATATAGATAAACTATGAAAATTTGGTTTTGATATCCAATCTTGAGCCCCCAAACGATTACAATTCGTTCTCTCCCAATTATTGACAATTTTAACATCTCTCCTCTTATCCACATTTTCCATGGTTTTACCATAGACTGCATTATTAAGTAGCTTGAAAAAGTTTTTTTCAAAAGCATTTTTAGCAGTGGCTCTATGTCTGGCATTTAGGTCAATATAGCCTTTTAACCATGGAGATTGTTTAAATGCTAGAATACGATGTGTTTTCTTTAAAACTAAGCCATTTTCTAAGCATTGTTTAAGAACTCTAAAGTGTATCACGTATGATTGCTTTGTAGAGAAATCGGTTATCAACTTGCTATACTTCGCTTGCAGTGGTTTTTTATTTTCAGCGCAAAAAGGTATGTCATTATGCAAGTCATGTAAGTGAGAAGGATAATCTAAAGTGACCTCATATACATAACCGTCTGTTCCATTGTCAGCTATGCTGTTTGGATCCAGATTCAGCTCGTCTTGCGATAACCATCTGAACCCACCATGAGGAAGATATTCCGACATTGCCCAACCGTAAAGGTTATTTGCGTCTAAATAGACAAGAAACTCTGAGGGCTTCTCTTTATCGAAATCTTCCAAATATTTGTTATTTGCTTTCGAATATCTTTGGCTACACTGTACGATTCCATGTAATCTTTCATTGTTTTACAACCAAAAGTATTCCAAACCTCTACAGCATGTGAGTATTCCTCGAAAGAACACTCTTTATTGTTCAACTTATTAAAGAAATCACTGCGTGAAGGCAGCTGGCACTCATCTAATTTTTGGAATGAATTTAGGTACTCATAGGTGAAAATGCCTTTCTTCTTAATAAGCTGAAATTCTTTTTCTGATTGAAACAAGGACCTTATAGTGTTAAAATCATTATCCGACAAATTGCAGGCTAATGATTCTAAACTCTCAGCCATAAAGCGTAATGTATCAAGAAATCTTATTTCAAGATTATTATATTGAGAGGGAGTACTTTCAGTTGCATAGAAATTTCACCTAGTTCTTTAATAAAAAGATGTGAGTCATAATTTGAGTAATTGTGAAAGTAAACTGGTATAAACTTGGGAATTTGGCAATTCAAATTACAGTTGTTGTGGGCTGCACCTCTATATTTACCGCTAATGTGACAATGATCTCTAACGCGATCTTTACCTAGAAATTTTTGACAAATAAATATAAATATCAGAAGGGGATAAAGTATCCATTTGCCTATTATTTACTAAATGATTATTATAAATATCATCACAATCTTTAATTAAAAATGAAACAAAGTTTTGTGAAGCATCTTTCCCTGTATAAACCCTTAATGTAGTAACTAAAAGCACAAGGAGTGTGCTTTTTGATAAGACTGGTTTTACTACTCACGTTATTACTAATGTCTTCCAGGATGCCTTCGAAGTCTGCGTACACCACAAAGGGGACATCCGTTTTCCTCTGATGCCCCTTAAAACTTAGAACTGCATCTGGACCTGACGGCATAGTTGTCACGATTTTGCCGCATTCCGCCTTATGATTACTCATGACGTTCTTTCTATGAGTGCTGTAGACAGCTATTACAAAAAATTAATTTATGTCTATAGCTGGATATTTGATTCGTCAAAAGTCTGTGAATGAGAAAAAAAATATATAAAAGTTTATAAGTAAAATATCTCTATTATAAAATGTATAAAACAAGTATATGTATCATTAAATTAAAGTGTTGAATAATTTTCTAACTTACCTTGATATGTCTTTTATCAAAATGTAGTGATGAACTTCACCATTCTCCAAAAGCAATAAGTTGACAGGCTTTACTTTCTCATCCTTAATCACATAATAGGGACCAATGATTTGATCTGCTCCCTCATCGTACCCAAACACATTAACACTTATTGATGGATTATTTACCTCGAACTCCTTAATTTTGTTTAGTGCTAATGGGTAAGTTAAGTTTTTGAAATTTAGTGTTACACCATTTCGCGTAACAGTCTCTGCAGAAAAGTCCTGAATATTATAAGAACTGCAACGTACTTGATTGTATTTGATAACATCCATGGCAGCAATCATACACCACTTGAAGCAGTATGCATCACTATTTTCAATATTGATGCATGCATGGATATCCAACTTGATCCTTTGACTAGCGAAGATTTGTTGATGTTGATTTCTGCTCGAACTATGCGTGACAAAGTCTAACCAGAATCTCGCTCTTCAAATTCGGACATTTTTGTTGAAATCTCCTCAATCTGTTTACGGAAAAATTCTTCAATGTTATCTGCCTTCGTCAGCAAACTCATTTTGGCTACATGTGTTATAATACACAACTCCAATTCTTCTTCTACGATTTTGATGTACTCCGCCACAATACTCACATGAAATTTAATTATTATATGCTTAGACAAAGACATTTGAAGTCTCTCAATAAAAATATTCATGTTTTCTTTAATAAATTCTTCCAAGAGAAGTTGGTCCTTTTTATTTAGTATTAAATATGTAGCGATATGGTTTTTGAAGGCTTTCGATATTTTGTAATATCTCACATTCTCTTCGACTTCTTCTCTCCTAGCATGCGAAGTACTCATTGCAGTTGGCAGACTTTCTTCTCTTTTTTTTCTACTTCTCCATCACTTTCCGGTAAACTTATGTCCATAGCATCGTTGTATAAAGTCCCTCCAAGCATATCCACACCTTGTTGATGAGCTTGTTGTTGTAGCTGCTGCTCTTGTTGATGATAATTAAGAGGTTGCCATTGCATCAAATTGGAATACTGCTCCATTTGATTAACTGGTGTGACGGGATTATAATTGTAACTTGGATACTCATATTGCATTGGTACTCCTGATTCCAAAAACTGATTACTCCATGACATTGGTGTAGGGCAACAGTTAGCCATACCGTATTGTTGATATTGGGGATACTGTAGAGAAGGGTGCTGCTGGTGATGAAATGAATTTATCTGCTGTTGAGGATTTTGAACAAATGTCTGCGGTTGCTCTTGATTTGTACCCTGACTTACGACCATTTGATCCTGCACGCTATGACTTTTCACATGATCCAAAAAGGACTTTTGGTATTTGTATACCTTATAGCATCTATTACACTGAAAAATGAGTTATACCATTTTTAATTATTTTATTATTATAAAACTTTAACACAATTGCTGATGATGTGCGATAGCTTTCCGCGAGCACCTGCCATTACGGCCTTATCTCACGGGTGCCAAAGCACCGGGTGTGGGTTAGACGCCAGACCAACGCCCCCATGCACCCTATTAGAATGAACCTATGGCCCACTCCATAAGGCACATAGGTTGCAATCTTTGAATATAGTTATCCCTGTACTATATTCAATTACCTTGCTGAGGTAATTTGAGCTATCTAAACTCTGCTGCTATGTCCGTGCCCATAGCAGCTTCTGTTGAATGGCAACAGCACCTAGAATAGTGTCTGGCTGACCGCGTCAGACCAATCACTAGCATTGATTTCACACTGGGAAGCCAAGACTATTCTCCCAGCGATTTTGGTAGCAACCACAGCCACCACGATAATTCTCCGGCTTCCACGCTAAGGTGGTGTGTATACACCTAAGCAAGGTCCCCAAGAGAATTCCTCAACCATTGCCGGCACAGCTCAACCACTCATCCATAATGAACGCATGCCTGTGTCGCCAAATAACCAGTGCCTACTCCACACATACCAAAATCATCCCTTTAACCCCTTGGGGTATACCCCATTGGGGTAGGACGAACTCGGCATTTCAGCAAAGGAAACTGACGACCGCTACATGCACTCAAAACTTCAAAGCAGCTCGGCTGTCGGGCAACCGGCACCCGTGGCACCAGAAGTAGCCTCTGGTTAGACCTCGAAGTTCCACCACAAGGGCTTCACCTCTATCGTCTTTTGAACTCAGGGGCAGTTCTAGGTGACGCTGCACCTAACTGACATCAACAGGACCTGTCTTCCTTTTGTTATAAATATGTGCACATCCGTTACTCTGTTTATGTTCAGAGATTGGGTAGTAACACATAAGTTCTATGGGTAATGTACCAAAGGTACGTCAATGGAAAAAGCCACATCACCCCAGCTGGGGCCCCGGGGTTGCCACACCCGTAGTCCATTACAGACTCCCCTGGGGGGAATTGCTGATGATACTACTTGTAAATACAATAAAGTACTGATGTGTTGGTTAGAAAATTGGGGGTATTTATACGAAAATTAGTAGCAGTATCCTTGCAGCATTCACAGTTTTAACTTATTTTTTCTCTGCTGATGACTGTACTTAGTTGAAACTTTGCTGCTTTAAAATAATCGCAGACAAAGAAAATGATTACGTTGCAAAATATAAATGTATTCTACACAGCCACAAAATATTCCACGCACAAGTTCTTTCGATCGTACATACATACATACATACATACATACATACATACAAATATATTTCTTAAACAAATAAACAGAATATAAGCTTACCAGCGACAAACAAGCTGGAACCCCACACACAAGCAGTAGGGGCGTTCACATACATGAGAACGTTTTACAAATAAATAAAATAATTTATTTAATTATTTTATTCATTTATTTAATTATTTTATTTTATAACAATTTATTAGCGTGAGGAAATCACACAAGCACATTCCCATGATTCATATGAGACCATATGACCTAGTAGTCATCAAATCTACTTTCTCTGATATTACTGATGTAGTATTACGATAACAAATTTCTACAGTCTGTCAACACTGGGAGCATTAGAAAATAATAATCATGTTTTGCCGTCGGCATTTGAAAAAAATAATAATCATGTTTTGCCGTCGGCATTTGAAAAAAATAATAATCATGTTTTGCCGTCGGCCTTTGAAAAAAATTATAATCATGTTTTGCCGTCGGCATTTGTAAAAAATAATAATCATTTTTTGCCGTCGGCATTAGGAAAAATTATCATGCATTGCCGTAGGCATTAGGAAAAATTATCATGCATGCCGTAGGCACTAGGAAAAAAAATAATAATCATGTTTTGCCGTAGACATTAGGAAAAATTAATAATCACTATTTCACCATTGGTATTAGAAAAAATCATTTTCATGATTTTCCCGTCGGCATATATACTCATAAAAAACCTCAAGAAAAATCACCCGTTATCACAATTAATGTAACCCAAAAAAATCACCCGTTCCCACAAGGGTTAATGTAAACAAAAAACTCCTTATGTAAACAAAAAATAAGACGGACTTATTGAACCACCCTCGTAGGTATCAAATTTCACAAATTTCCAAGAATTTAACAATTTTCAAATTTTAATTACCCAAATTTAACAATTTCAGCAACAATTTAACAATTTTAATTGATCCAGAAGCGGTAGTTCCCTACTAGTGTAAGGGTATGCCATTGTCTCACTGTTACACACAATGATTGCATCATTTAACAGTTCATTAGGGGATAGGTAAACAGACTCGTCGGAGACCATCACTGCATCATTTAAAATTTCTGGTATATTGGTATCATATGCGTTTTTCTTCACGTCAGGTTCAACCAATGGCCTATGTTTTTCCAATTGGCCATGTTAAATATAATATATCTACTTATATACATACATATGTATGTATGTATATTGCATTTATCTTACAATCCAATGGAAGGCACAGCACTGGGCATCAAGAAATTTCTTCGTCCTTTCACTATATCACTAGGAGCAAAGTGATCCACGCAAACGTAAGAAATGTCTGCAAAGTCCATCCTGCAGATTTCAGACCACTTTTTCGTCTACGTTCGTCTCGCGGTACACTAATGAAACTTTCGTTTTTTTGTTGTTTTTTGAGACACAAACAACAGCGACGCATGTTTAATAAAACACTTTTTATTAATTATATTTTCTTAAATATTGAATTTTTCTTTATAAATGTAAATAATTATAATTGTGGGGATATAATTCACTTTAATTTTATTTATTTAATATTCACTTTGAATTTACAAGTTTAAAGCACAGCACGTTCAAATCAATTTTCATAACACACTTTGACAAATATGTGCATGGTAAACAGCGATAGGCTGGGCTTATGCATGTACCTAGTATAAATGTACCATGGTTTTTTACAATATAACCAGCAATATTGCCATTGAAAGATGCCGGCAACACTTAATGAACACTCAAAACCTTTTATTTTATTTATTTTTTTGCTTAAAACACACAAAAATTTTTAAATTTACATTTGATAAACCTTTTTTTATAATTTTTGCTTATTGACATTGATTCACATTCAGGGACAGGGAACGAAATCCATACTGACACATAGTAGACCAGAGTTGTAATAACTGACGTAAAGAAAAAGCTAAAATCTGCAGATTTGGTCACTGTTAAAATGGGACAAATAGTGTGTGTTTGTTACGAAAATTGCTTAGCAAAATAATCAAAACAAATAACAGAAAATATAATAAAGAAATTTTGAAGTTTTGCAATATTAAAATAATTTAAATTAAAAGTATTTTTTTGTTTCTAATTGGAAAAATATAATGCGGAAAAGATTATTTGCATTAAAATGTGTATATATTGGATTTGTTTTTGAATGGTGTCGGTGTGTGTGTGTGTATAAAAAACTAAAATGCCACAATCAAGTCCCTGCCTACAAGAAAACTGTGGCCAATATATAAAAAAAACATGAAATTGATAAAAAAAAAAAGAATAAAAGTGAAAATGAGGAGCAAATGGATGCCTTCAATCTTTGAAGGACGAATACTTGCTCCAGCGTACGTGATGTATCTTATTTTGGGTTGGGATTGATGGCCTCCACACATGCATCTGATGATAATACGATAATACCTATTGCGAAGGTAATGAACCAGTATTATACTTATTTAAAGAAAATTATAATTTGGTGTCTTTTCATCATTCAGAGTGTTTGAAACATGGTATTTTAAAAATCCGGATGGTATGTCCACTGTGGTTATATATTTACTTGATCTAACTTTTCAATCTCGGAAAAATAATGAAATTGATTTATATAAAGTTGGAGTTATTATTCGCCTTTATCTGGAATGAAAGTTCGCGTGGAATGGGTTCCCTTTCCCTAAAACTGTGATCGCCAATGTTTGCGTTGTTGCGTCAGTATACTATTTTCCATTTTGTCCACCATTTCTTGTTCATGGGAAATATTTCCGGTGAACAAAATGTTCGCCTTTTAGTCCCGATAAGGGTGATTATTTGTGAATAGATTAAGTTCGTTTGGATTTTTCTTTATGTACATAGCTAATTAAAACAACTTATCTCATTTTGCAAATAAATTTATGCATTTTATTTTTCTGTATTTCCTGCAATTTTAATTATAAGCATATATATAAAACTTATTGAATTCAATTTATATTAATACTTAATTTAATTTATTATTGTGTTGTCAAAATGTTTATTTACAATATTTAACACTAGAAAAAGAGTGTACAATTGCAGTTATATAAATGTACAAAAAAGAGTTTAATATTGCACTAAACACAAATAAAAACATATAAAATTTAGTAATTAAATTTTAGTGTTTTTAGTTCAAAGCAAAGCATTTGTATTACAATTACGGTAAGACTTGAAAACGATAAAAGCTATATACACAAAAATATGAAAATATGTTGCAGGCATGTTTCGAGCATTCCAACGTATAGTAAATAGTAGGACCAGGTGATGCGTAATTTGCGTGTTTGCCTGCACATTTGAGGGTGTGGTCATAAGCAAAACCATATGTATGTGTTTTGGTAAAATTTTAATCACTTAATGCTTTATTATCAAATGTCTGACTATATTACTACGATGCCATTGCACGTAGTTGTATATGGAACGGATCTTGGCTCCAATGCAATTATGCAACGATTTGGAGTCGTAGGAATAATCTTGTGCTATGCCGCCCATATTTGCATTTGATGTTCTGTTATTAGGGATCGTGTTGGCTTGCGAAGGCCACAACCCAAACAGCGATGCAAATACTCTCCGGTATGCATAATGAAATGTTGATACCAATAGGGAAACATAAAACGTGACTTCTGACAAAATATGCAGAATGCTATTGATACTAATATTTTTTGTTAAGATCTGCCATCAATTGGATGTTAAATTGCCCAGTAAAAAAAAAGACACTCCAAAGAGGTCATGAAAATGTAGAGTTTGCAGTCTGGAAGTAGTTCAAATTTCGATCCGATCTAATGATTCTTACATAGGGTTGTCATTGCAAGAAATTCTCTTTTTCGATGCATAGTCACCGAATTAGAAGCGATTTTAGGAAAAATTTCCTTTTTTGTCTTCTATGGTAATATTTTCATCTAGGAAAAACTTTAAAGAGTTACATATTTTAACAATTCGTTTCTTTTTATACGAATTTAAACGCGAAACAGTGTTTTCATGTAAATTTAAGCAAATAACTTCTAAATTTTAGGCTAAAATTAGTTCATAAATTTCTTTCAAAAAATCGATTTTTTTTGAACATTTTGGTAAGTATTTACTAAAACTATGGAAAAACTACAAGGTTTTGTGTGATTAAACTAAACTTTTGCTTGGTTTTCTGCTAACTATCGGCATATTAAAATATCGATTTTTTGGAAGCAATGAAAATGTGGTTCCTTCAGAATGACTTCCATTTTTTTTACTGGGTGATTATAGGCGTTTTGGCCATGGCAGGTCATGCTGCCGCGCAACACAAGACAGGTTGAGAGAACTTTCCAGCCAGTTGGCAGTTGTGCAGCTACTCCCCAGGTGGGCAGCCTTTTATGCATTTGTTGCTCCTAAGAAATTAAAGCAATTTAAATTAATATACATATGTATATTAGATAAGATTATAGTTTTTTTTTACTCACATATGTACTTTTCTTCATTCATTATTATTTCAGTTCTCGTTGAACCTTCATAGTGAAGAGACATTAAAGCGAATTTTTTTTACATACATACATACGAAACAAATATAAAAAACAACAAAATCAAAAATCATACAAAAAATATTCGTAATACATATTCACCTTGATAAATAAGCTTATTGGCTTTACTAATATTTTTTACATAGCAAGAAATAGCAAAAACAAAAAAAACCGTAAACACAAACAAAGTTCCCTTGAGGAATAATACTCTGTATGAGTACCTCAAAGGAAAAAAATTTTGAAGTGAGTTCTAACGGCAGAAATGCTTATTTTACTGTGAGTTCTGAAACTCTTAATGAAAAAAATATAAATAATAAATCTGATGAAAATCTTTTTTTTAACGGCAAAGCCAATTTTTCGTCAGCGATCAACTTCGCTTTGTCCAATGCCAACTAGTGAATCGTTAACATTACCATTGCCTAGTACTTCTTCATTTAAGTCTGCGATATCATCCGCATCGGGCTCGCGTTCATCACTAAACAAAGTTATCACTACAGATAACAGTAACTCAAAACCCAAGGTACAAGTGGGAATGGACAGATATATAACCGTGGTAAAGCGTGGGCGAAGCTCAAATTCTTCAAAAATTTCATCTGCCCCAAAGATGTCTAGGGATAACAGCGCATCATCTACCAATCGTCAAAATCGTTTTTCATTATTGCAAGACACCGACGACAAGCCCTCTACATTATCGCAAAAGTCTTTTAAGCCACCACCTAAGTAGTAGGGGACTGTTCGTTCTGCCGCAATTAAAATTGTTAAATTGTTGCTGAATTTGTTAAATTTGGATAATTAAAATTTGAAAATTGTTAAATTCTTGGAAATTTGTGAAATTTGATACCTACGGGGGTGGTTCAATAAGTCCGTCTTACTTTTTGTTTACATAAGGAGTTTTTTGTATGCATACATTAGTAGTAATTAAAATCTTTTTATAGGTTTCGAGTTCAAATTTATCATAATTTTTTGGTATTTTATCAAACATTAGAGAAAATAGTCCTAGTGTTAGAGCCCATATTTGACCACCAACTTGTATTTTATCTTCATTCAGTTTGAGGTTACTATCACCACTAGCTTGTATCTAATTCATTTCTTCCTTCCAATACTGATAAGTCCTACCTACCTACCTACCTACTTAACACTTTATGAAAACAGCGACGGTGAATTGCTGGTAGAGGTAACTGATTTATTTGAGATCGATTTTCTACAATAGTTGTTTATTAAACATACATTTCTTTGTAAGTAAACTAATTTCTACATACCTAATGAATATACCCAGCAAAAAATTAGACAAAAATACTCTATTCCAAGTAGTAAAATCTGAAAAAAGGAGTGGCACATTAGAAGAAAAAAATAAATAAAAATATAGACTGACTGACCAACTAATACGTACACTCTGTCCGATGGGAGCACAAAACACACTTAAACATTTCAGAAATATATACACAATACGCTAAACTTTAATAAAATTAAAAAAAAATCATATAGGACAACAAATAAAAGTGATAGGTGCTCACCCTTCATGAAACAAACATATATGTACCTTATTAATGTAAAAATATTATCAGTATAAAGCAACAGAAATTTCGTCACACAAAGTCATCTTGTATCCTAGAGTAAAATATGTTTTTTCATTATGATTTAACTAATTTAAAAGTACATTTAAATTTAGTCTCATATCTGTACTTCTTAACATAAAAATTAAAAGTAAATGTTATCCAATTCTATATATGAAAGAATCTCCAGCGCTTCTAACTGCATCAGAGTTTAAGAAAAAAGCTCCTTTTATTCAATTGAATAAAATTTTAATTTGAAGCAGTAAGCAAATACATCAGCTTACTGCATTCTTATTCATAATCGTATAATAGAATATATAACCACTAAAGCACATAGTCTAAAAGTCTTATAAATTAAGAAATATAGAAAATAACATAATTTTTATAAACGCGTAAAGTTTCAAAAGTAATTCAAATGATTTCATCGCAAAAAAACGATTGTTTTCAACAATTATGGAAATAATAATTACAATATAAAACTCCCTTTTGATTTCCAATGTTTATCAATAAAAAATAAAAAATAAGCAAGTTAACTAACAACAAAAAAACTATCAGTACCTAAGCTGGAGTGCCGGATCAGTTTCATTTAAAAATGTTTATACATTTTTAAAAAGCAAAGCAAGCTTTCCAAAATAAATGTAGAAGGTTATAGCTAGAAAAAATTGTATACCCTAAAAATGTCAAGCGTTGACTAACTAACATTGCATCAACTTTAAAAATGTAAATTGAGTATAAGGAATATTTCTATTATAGTTACTATTACTATAGAGTATGTATATATCTTCAGGAATTCAGTTTTACTTAAAACAGAAAATCCTCACAAGCTTTTAAGAAAACGCAGATAAAAATTAAAATGTTTTTAATTTCAACAACAACAGACATCACATGACAAAAAATAAAATAAAAAATGTATTCAAAGATTGAGTTAAACACTTATTTGTATGTACATATATATGAACATACATACATACATACATACATACATAAAATCAATTTGTAGATATGTATGTATACATATCAAATTTCTTATCAATGCTTAAGTATTTATTAGATCTACATCATGATAATATATGAAGCGCCGTTTAGTTAAAGCACAATGCAAATATAAACAATCCATACACTCAGGGAAAATCTGCAGCTTAAAAATAAGAATTCGTCACATTAATTCAATAATTTTTAATATAATAGAAAATGTATATTGAGATATCTACAAACTAATGAGTTTAATAAATGAATACTGTAAATTAATATTTTGTCCATATTGAAATAAGAAATTTCAATATGACTAAACCTTTGTTAATGGTTCTTATTAGTTCAGCATGGTTTTTACTGATTACAAGTTGGCTTTTCTCTGTGTGCAGAAAGCTCTTTCAGTCAAAGAAGACGGATGTAGTTAAATAAACAAAATCTGTAATATAAACAAATTTCACACAGACAGACTTTAACGCGACACAAATTTAAGCATGAGAAAATATAAAGCAATCGTAAGTATAAAAGCATACTAGGATTAGGGAAGTACAGATATATGATAGTATTTTATAGTACCAAATGTCGATATTGAAAACAATTTATTTCTACCTACATATAAATACCAGCTCAAATACACACACATAGCAGAATTCATATAAGAAATATCCAAGAAAATTTCAACAACACCCCACCTTTTGCAAATCATTACGAGCCTTAAATTCTCCATCAGATATACATACACAAATTCCCATGATCATACATACATACATATACAATATATAAGATTAATCTCAACAACACAACACTCTCACCTACCTGAAATAACAGATAGTCTTAAACTTCTACAGACGTCTATACACATAGATTCTCAGGGATACATATTACAAGAACACCTCGCCCCTAATAAATCACAATCATCTTAAATTCTTACAAAAATACATACATACATACACATAACCAATTTACCTCAACAACATCCTCACCCACCTCAAATCACGATCAGCCTTAAACTACTATAGACAGACACATCCACAAATCCCCATGGATACATATTACGTCAACAACCCTGCCCACCCAAATCATGGTCAGCCTTAAACTCCTACAGACATACAAACACACAGATTCCCCCGGTTACATATTACTAGAACACCTCACCCCTCATAAATCACAATCAGCCCTAAGCTCCTACAGAAATACACACATTGAAATTCCTACAAACATACACACACACACACACACACACACACATACACACGCAATCGATCTACCTCAACTACACCCCGCCCCTTCCAATCAAACCCTCACCTAAATTCTCACAGACAGACAGACACATCCGCAAATTCCTATGGTTACATATTACGGCAACAACGCCACCAACTCAAATCACGGTCAGCCTTAAATTTCCACAGTCTAGCAACACCTACATTAGCATTAGAAAAAATAACTTTCACGTTTTCCCGTCGTCATTAGGAAAAATCATTTTCCCGTCGGCATTTGAAAAAACAATATTCATGTATTGTCCGGCATTAGGAAAAATTATCATGCATTGCCGTAGGCATTAGGAAAAATTATTATGCATTGCCGTAGGCATTAGGAAAAATTATCATGCATTGCCGTCGGCATTAGGAAAAATTAATAATCACTATTTTAATATTGGTATTAGAAAAAATCATATTCATGATTTTCCCGTCGACATATATACTCATAAAAAACCTCAAGAAAAATCACCCGTTATCACAATTAATGTAACCCCAAAAAAATCACCCGTTCCCACAAGGGTTAATGTAAACAAAAAAAACCTTATGTAAAAAAAGGAAGACGGACTTATTGAACCACCCTCGTAGGTATCAAATTTCACAAATTTCCAAGAATTTAACAATTTTCAAATTTTAATTACCCAAATTTAACAATTTCAGCAACAATTTAACAATTTTAATTGCGGCAGAACGAACAGTCCCCTACTACTCACCTATTTATCTGAGAGAAAAAAATTCTAACACGCTTATAAAAAAACTACTGTCGACCATTGGTGAAAATACTTTTCACATCGTTCCAATTAAACGAGGTAATATTGATGAAACTAAAATCCAAATATATAATGAAAAAGACTTCCGAAAAATTGTTAGTGAATTCGAAAAAAATAAAACACATTTTTACACATACCAACTTAAGAGTGCTAAAGGCCTACAGATAGTATTAAAGGGCATAGATTCATATGTTGAACCCGAAGAAGTAAAATGTGCACTTGTCGACCAAGGATTCAAGGTAAAAAATGTTACCAACATATTTAATAGAGAAAAGGTCTCCCAACCCCTATTTCGGGTTGAACTGGAGCCGAATGACACACAATTGAAAAAAAATGAAACCCATCCAGTTTATAACGTAAAGTATCTCTTACATACAAAAATCACAGTTGAAGAGCCACGTAAGCGTTCAGGTCCCGTACAGTGCCATAATTGCCCAGAATGTAGCCATACGACAAATTACTGCAAGTTGCCTACGGTGTGTGTTATCTGCGGTGAATTGCATGGTACTGCTAGCTGCACTAAGCCAAAAGATCAATCAGAAAAAAAATGTAGTAATTGTGGAGGTAATCACACAGCTAACTATAGAGGGTGCCCTGTATATTCTTTTGTTAAACAGGCTATGGGTTAAAAACCCAGTTAACTCCAGCTCAACAAGTAAACGCGAGCTCCGACACTTTTGCTCAAATCAGCCAACCAGTTACTTCACGTGTATCGTATGCTGATGCTGCTAAGACTAGTTCAATTCCCACGCAAAATGTTCTACCGCCAAATAATTCAACGAATTCAAATTTAAGCCTTAACTTTAGTCGCCTTGAAGCTACTATTGAAAATCTGGTGCAAACTATAAACAATTTTACAACAAATATGACTAGAATGATGCAAGAAATGCTGCGAATGCAGAATACTCTGCTTCAAGCATTAATTAATAAGCCATGAACACGTTAACAATATGTTTCTGGAACGCAAACGGCATTCGCCAACATAAAAATGAACTTGAGCACTTCCTCATGGAAAAAAATATTGATATAATATTGGTTTCTGAGACTCATTTGACCTCAAGAAGCTTATTTAAAATAAATGGTTACACTTTATATGATACAAAGGACCCGAGAGAGAGCATGTGGTGGATCAGCAATTCTGATTAAGTCAAGACTCAAGCACTATGTCCTTGACAACGTTAGTGAAGAATATTTGCAAGCAACGAATATTTTCGTAGAAAATTTTTGTGCGAATTTCGTGATATCATCAATTTACTCACCTCCCAGATTTTCAGTTACCGAAGATCAGTATGAGAAGTTCTACAAATCGCTTGGATCTTGTTTCGTGGCAGCTGGTGACTACAATGTAAAACATACGTACTGGGGATCGCGTCTTGTTACACCTAGAGGTTGAGCCTTGTTCAATACAATTTCAAAAATGGGCTTAGATGTCATTTCGAGTGGGGAGCCTACTTACTGGCCTACTGACGTAAGAAAAATTCCAGATGTTATAGATTTTGCCGTCACGAAAAATGCTCATAGGAACTTAATACATGTAGAGGCCTCTCTAGATCTGTCCTCCGATCACTCTCCAACAATAGTTAAAATTTTCAACCCACTAAGGAGTGATTTAACTAACTCATATGAGAAGTTGATTAATGGAATCAACTGGCTGGCATTCAAAAAATATCTTAGTAGTCACTGCGTAGAAAACATTCAGCTTAGATCATGCGATGATATTGAATTTAACATTGCCAATCTTAACGAAAATATTAAACAGGCTGCTGAACACGCCACTACCTCCTATCCGCAGACCGGCTTTAACAGAATTTATTCTACAGAAATTGAACGTCTTGTATGTGAAAAAAGGAGAGCTAGAAGAGAATGGCAACAACACAGATCACCCCTAAATAAAATCAGACTTAAAGAATGTACTAAACGACTCAAAGAGCTGCTATCGTCGGAAAAAACTGCACGACTGGAAAAGTATTTAGAAGGTCTTGATGTAACGTCCGCATCTAATTACTCTTTATGGCACGCTACTAGAAATCTTAAACGACCCGTTGATCTTAAATCACCATTGCGTACTGCGACCGGAGGCTGGGCAAGAAGCGATAGTGAGAAAGGTAACTTATTTTCTGAGCATTTAAAATCTGTATTCACTCCCAATTCATGTACGGGTGCTGCAGATTTACCGAGTGTAGTTTCTCTACCCCCTCGTCCCTTAAGGTTTAAGATGCGTGAAGTACAAAAAGTAATTGCTGAACTCAACCCGAAGAAAGTTCCAAGTATTGATGGTATTAGTAACAAAATGCTCATGAACTTGCCTCATATTGCAATAAGAATCCTGCTATTTACTTTTAATGCTATTTTAAGAATGCAGTATTTTCCACATAACTGGAAACTGGCCAAGATCAAAATGATTCCAAAGGCGGGCAAAGATCTTACCAAGACTGAGTCATATAGGCCTATAAGCTTACTATCTACAATCTCAAAGCTTTTCGAGAAGATGCTCATGACTAAATTGTCCAAAATTTTAACTGATAATGGGTGCATCCCGGACCATCAATTTGGCTTTAGAAGTCAGCACAGCACGATTGAACAAACGCATAGACTGGTCCAAGTTGTAAGAAGAACATTTGAAGAAAAGAAGTATTATTCTGCTCTCTTTATTGATGTTTCTCAGGCGTTTGATAAAGTATAGCACGAAGGCCTACTTTTAAAATTGAAGACATATCTGCCAATAAACATTCAAAAGCTTTTGGAAAGTTATATTATTGACAGGAAGTTAGTAGTAGTGAATTGCCAATTCGACCGCAATTAAAATTGTTAAATTGTTGCTGAAATTGTTAAATTTGGGTAATTAAAATTTGAAAATTGTTAAATTCTTGGAAATTTGTGAAATTTGATACCTACGAGGGTGGTTCAATAAGTCCGTCTTCCTTTTTTTACATAAGGATTTTTTTGTTTACATTAACCCTTGCGGGAACGGGTGATTTTTTTGGGTTACATTAATTGTGATAACGGGTGATTTTTCTTGAGGTTTTTTATGAGTATATATGCCGACGGGAAAATCATGAAAATGATTTTTTATAATACCAATATTGAAATAGTGATTATTAATTTTTCCTGAAGCCGACGGCAATGCATGATAATTTTTCCTAATGCCTACGGCAATGCATGATAATTTTTCCTAATGCCTACGGCAATGCATGATAATTTTTCCTAATGCCTACGGCAAAACATGATTATTATTTTTTTCAAATGCCGACGGCAAAACATGATTATTAGTTTCTAATGCTCCCAGTGTTGCCAGACTGTAGAAATTTGTTATCGTAATACTACATCAGTAATATCAGAGAAAGTAGATTTGATGACTACTAGTTCCTATGGTCTCATATGAATCATGGGAATGTGCTTGTGTGATTTCCTCATGCTAATAAATTGTTTATAAATAAACAATAAATAAATTGTTATAAAATAAAATAATTAAATAAATTATTTTATATATTTATAAAACGTTCTCATGTATGTGAACCCCCTAATGCTTGTGTGTGGGGGGTCCAGCTTGTTTGTCGCTGGTAAGCTTATATTCTGTTTATTTGTTTAAGAAATATATTTGTATGTATGAATGTATGTATGTATGTGTGTGTATGTATGTATGTGTGTATGATGTATGTATGTATGTATGTATGTATGTATGTATGTATGTGCGATCGAAGGAACTTGTGCGTGGAATATTTTGTGGCTGTGTAGAATACATTTATATTTTGCAACGTAATCATTTTCTTTGGCTGCGATTATTTTAAAGCAGCAAAGTTTCAACTAACTACAGTCATAAGCAGAGAAACAAAAAGTAAAAACTTGCAAGTTAGCAAAAAAGCTAACTTCTCCTCCTTCTTCCCACTTCCTTTTCTTTCCTTTATGTAGTTTGTTTTTGAAATAAGAAAACACTTGTAGATTTTTTATTTTTCTATACATTTATTATTTAAAGTTTTTTAAAATTTTATAATAATACATACATTAATATTTTAAAGAGTGAAAAATTTCATTTAAAGCAAGATATTTCTTTTGTTAGTAAAATAGCATTTTTTAATGCGCAAATACCAAGTTTATGATAATTACAATAAAAAGATTCTGGATACTTAATCTCCATTTGTTTGAAGTTGATACTGCCTATATCCTCAACGTTAAAAATTTTTCGGCATAAGATTTTTTCCAACCATCGTCTTTTCTTTTCACCTTTTACATAAATTTTAGAACATCTTGCGTTGGCTTTTAAAAAATTGCAAACGCTTTCAAAAGAAACCGATCCAGCATTCCAGCTGAGGTGATGATAGTTTTTCGTTAGCCACTTTACTTCTCTTTGCTTTTTTATTGATAAGCATTTAAAATCAAATGGTGGTTTTATAATGAAATTGTTATATTCATAATTGTTGAAAACAATCGCTACTTCTTTTGCGATGAAATCATTTGAATTACTTTTGAAACCTTGTACGTCTATAAAAATTGTGTTATTTTCCATATTACCCAATTTATAAGACTTTTCGAACTTGTCCTTTGATGGGTATATATTCTATTATGCGATCATGAATAAGAATGCAGTAAGCTGATGTCTTTGCTGCAATATTAGTTGCTGTTGCAAATGCTATTTTTATATCAATCGGTCCATTATTGAGTGATTCATTCTGATGACTGACATCTACTACAATAATAGGAGCTTTTGTCTTAAACTCTGATGCAGATAGAAGCGGTTGAGATTCTTTCATATAGTAGCTTTGTTGGAATCTTAGATACATATCATATAGAATTGCATATCGTTCATTTTTGAACTTTATGTTAAGATCATCATATGGATATAAGACTGAATTTAAATGTACTTTTAAATTAGTCAAATCACAATGAACAAACTTATTTTCTTGTTGAAAATCAATCAATACAAAACGGGGGCGTTCTCTATTTGCAGCCAGTTTAAGATTCCAAATATGGCTAGTACCTGTGTTTAATTGTGGATTAACATGACAATCCCAACTGCGAAATGCCATAGGTGTTGAAGCACCATTGTTAATAATTTTTATCATATTCAATTTGCTAAAGTCGGATAATTGTACATGTGGTATTCTCCATGAGATGAGTGAAATTGTAAGTTTAGCTTTTTCAGTAGAAACACGCGAGCGTACAAGATCTTCATAATTCTTATTGCGCAAGAGTATCAATTCATGTTTTCCATTTAGTATAACTTTGTTGTAGTCTTCGGCGAATCCTAGAAGCATTTTTAGAGGTACATAAAAATTGAAAAATCCATTTTCAAGAGTGACATCGTCAATTTTGTTCCATCCAGCATTTTGCATCACATTGCTTTCTGTTGGTGACAGAGAAACCAAATTTTTTATAGTGCTTGTGGCTCCTAAATATCTTGTATGGTCAATTTCAATTCCATTGAGCTCATAGCGAATTTCATCAAATAGATATGCCACAAAGTTGTTTTTTAATAAAAAGTTCTCCGAAGAAGAAGAAGAAGAAGATTTGGCCTTATTATCATCGGCAACAAACCCCTCTACATAAATGTAGCTCTCACTGGGTAGCACATACAAATCTTGATTTTGTATTGAAATTCTAATTTCATCATTATTGTTGTAAGATTGTAAGTATGGCACATATATATGATAGTTCTTTTTGATTATATTCTCATCAGACAAGGGTTTATCTAAGACATCTATTATTGAACTCATTTTGTCTTCAATTTAAAATTCAAGGACTTTAGAAAATTTTTATTTGATGTTGTTAGAGCTTTTTGTTGAGCTGGTCGCTTTAATGTTGTTGTTGTTGTTGTTCTCACTGCTATATTTTTCAATGTATTTGTGTTGTATATTTAGTTATTTAGTTGGCCTTAAATGTATTCGTATTGTAATTTCCTCTCCTCGGAAATTAATTAAATCACCGTGTTGATCCAGTACGCGCAGCGCTAGTGAACTTATCTCTCTGGTGTTTACAGGTAAATAGACAAGATTTCTTGGAACCTCATCTTTTTTATAGCCTGGAGGCACATTAATCGGAAATTCATGAAGTGTATGCGATTTCGAGTTATTCATATATGTGTTTATAGCGATGCTACTTTCAATTCGCAAGAGATTCACTTTAAAAATATTAACTGGAAGATCTGAATAATAATATTTGTTTGGTGTTAGGATTTTGCTATTGAATCCTAAAAGTTTTCCAATTGTATTGTATTTATTAAAATATACAGGATCCTTGCAACTATTAACTTTAACTTGCATTGTATGGTTATTGGCTTCAATAAAAATCTTATTTGCTGGGCAGAGTCTTTTGTATTCCTCTTCTATAAAATCAACTATATCATTTAATTCGTAAGATCCAATTGGAATTTCAATTATATGTTCCCCTATATGAAACATATTGTTGTAGGTGTCTACATTTGGAATACTGTTATGTGAATGATAATCAGTTAGAGCACACTCATATGCACCATGTAATTCAATAGGAGGAAAGTAACTAGCAGATAGTTCTGATGAGTTAGAGCTCAGAGTAAGTGTTATTGACATTATAACAGTCTGATTACAATTAAATAATGTTTAGTACACAGTATGGATTATAAGTATGATTTATATATTTTATTTCAAATTTTTTCTCATTTTAAAATGAAAATTAGTTTCTTAATATTAATGCTATTGTTGGTGCTAATTTAGTTTTTCTTCCAACTATAATATTTCATCTTTACTTATCCAAGAATTGTATTGATTAGAAATTCCAAGCCATTTAACATATACCTCCTTCCCTTTAATTTTAAGAACCTTTTCAACTAGATATATATTTGGAAATCTGGTTTTTGAAAGTTCCTCAGTATAGAAGCCACCTTTAATAGGATTGCCAAGATAGTCTTCTAATATGTATGTTGCAGGATTTGTATTTTGAACTCTTGTAATTGTGAAATTTTCTGTAGTCTAATTTGGAGTATAACCTTTTTTAAATGTGTGCTTATATTTGCTTATGCGAACATGATCTCCCACATTAAATTTTGACATTTTATACATTTTCAAATGACTGTATACTGTATTTAGCAGCTTTTCCTCATTTGTTGAGTTGACTTTAATAGGAGCCATTTTAATGGTACGATGAACTTTTCTATTGTATGCATTGAGTAAATCTTTGTATATATCAATCCACTTATATGAACCATTATAACTATTCATCATTCCTTTCAATGTTTTATTAAATCGTTCTACTATTGATGCTTTCATAATGCTATATGTTGAGTAGTGATTAATGTTGTATTTATGTATTAATTTTCCAAAGTGTTTGTTGAAAAATTCTTTGCCATCATGTGTTTGTAAGTTTTTTGGTACTCGTGCCAATTCAAAAATATCTTCCATTGCCTTGGTTGTTTCGAGTGCTGTTTTCGTTTTTAGCGGTACTGCCCATGCAAATTTTGAGAATGTGTCAATTATAGTCAACCAAAATCGATAATTTCTATTTTCTTTAGAATAGTTCCCCATTTCAACTAAATCAGCTTGCCAAAGATCATCTATTCCTTTCATTGCAACTCTGCGACGCACAAACTGTTTTCGTGCTTGCTTATGGAGTTCATTTACTAAATTTCTTTTTGAAGACATTAAGTTGTTTTTAAAGATTTTTTGCAGAGTGTTGTGATCTGCTTGACGCAGTTTCAGCTATTGATACAAACATGTAATTTTCTAATCTATAAATTTTTTCATTAAGCTGTTCAATTTGTTCTTCAAAGGATGTTTTAATTTGTAGAAAATCTTTTTCAATTTTATAATTTTATTCTATATCTAATTTTATTTCGCGTTGTAGTTCCTCAATTTGCATTTGAATATCTTCTCGTATTATAGTATTATCCCCCTTAAAGTATGTTAATAATTTCTCTTCTAATTTTTCGATTTGAGTTTGCAAAAACAATTTATTGATAACATCGTTTTCCTCCAGAGCTTTTGCAACATTTTTGATCCTTTTGTTTTGGACATCAATGTTGTTGTTCGTATCCACAAAGAACCCCAGCAGTTTAGGTGCATTTTTTCAAAGAAATTGTGCTGCTAGTATCGTTTAAATAGTGTCCAAATTTATCAACAGACATACTCTATATAGTTTATTAAAGTTAGTTTATTATATTCTCTTCACGTAGTTCTTCAATAATTGATACAATTTCGTTATTGTGATTAGTATGACCTGCACCTTGTGATGCGAGCAGTAGTCGAAGTCGATCTACTAACTCATTTGGATCGTCCCAGTATATATAGTTGGGTTTATTGATGTTAACTTGCATCATTCCCTCACCTAAATAGCTACCTTTGGGCTTAGATCCTGTTGATTCAGGTAAATTCTTCTGGTTTTTCTCATTAATAAATTTCTTAATAATATGTTTATATTTATTTCCTCTAGTACCCTTAATTTGACCATCAGGTTTAAAGTCTCTTCTATATGCATTACTAGTAATTAAAATCTTTTTATAGATTTCAAGTTCAAATTTATCGTAATTTTTTGGTATTTTATGAAACATTAGAGAAAATAGTCCTGGTGTTAGAGCCCATATTTGACCACCAACTTGTATTTTATCTTCATTCAGTTTTAGGCTACTATCACCAAATTTCCATTGATTATTGTAATCTTTATGTGGGCCATAATTTGTAGCTAATTCATTTCTTCCTTCCAAAACTGATAAATCAGTATAAGTATATTCTGTATTGGAAGTCTGTGAGTAAAAATCATCTTCATCATCATCATCATCATTTTCAGTATTAACATCATTAAATAAGATGGTATTATCAAAAATTGTCCCTTCTACTAGTTTTTTTGGTGTACTTGTCTCGATCTTGACTGATGGGTTTTCAGGCTTTAAATTTGTATTATTTTCAACTTCTGTCTTGATGTTACTTTCTTCTTTCATACGAATTCTTTTAATATTTTTAGAACTATTTATGAATTCTTTAAGAGGTTCTGTTATAGGTTTGAATGTATCTCTTAATTGTTCACGTGTATCTATTTCACCAGTTTTTATACTACGAAAACCAGACCAGGTCCTGAAAAGCTGATCTAAAAACCAGACCAGGTCCTGAAAAGCTGATATGAAAACCAGACCAGGTCCTGAAAAGCTGATCTGAAAACCAGACCAGGTCCTGAAAAGCTGATCTGAAAACCAGACCATGTCCTGAAAAGCTGATCTGAAAACCAGACCAGGTCCTGAAAAGCTGATCTGAAAACCAGACCAGGTCCTGATAAGCTGATCTGATTGCTGATACCTGTTATTTGCCCTTAGCAAACATGGATGAGAAAATTTTAAAACAGTTGGTGTTGACAAGAAATGTGTTGAAGAAAAAGCTTCAAAGTATAAAAACTGGTGAAATAGATACACGTGAACAAATAAGAGATACATTTAAACCTATAACAGAACCTCTTAAAGAATTCATAAATAGTTCTAAAAATATTAAAAGAATTCGCATGAAAGAAGAAAGTAACATCAAGACAGAAGTTTAAAATAATACAAGTTTAAAGCCTGAAAACCCATCAGTCAAGATAGAGACAAGTACACCAAAAAAACTATACTATAATAATACTATAATACGAGAATATATTCAAATGCAAATTGAGGAACTACAACGCGAAATAAAATTAGATATAGAAGAAAATTATAAAATTGAAAAAGATATTCTACAAATTAAAACATCCCTTGAAGAACAAATTGAACAGATTAATGAAAAAATTTATAGATTAGAAAATTACATGTTTGTATCAATAGCTGAAACTGCGTCAAGCAGATCACAACACTCTGCAAAAAATCTTTAAAAACAACTTAATGTCTTCAAAAAGAAATTTAGTAAATGAACTCCATAAGCAAGCACGAAAACAGTTTGTGCGTCGCGGAGTTGCAATGAAAGGAATAGATGATCTTTGGCAAGCTGATTTAGTTCAAATGGGGAACTATTCTGAAGAAAATAGAAATTATCGATTTTGGTTGACTGTAATTGACACATTCTCAAAATTTGCATGGGCAGTACCGCTAAAATCAAAAACAGCACTCGAAACAACCAAGGCAATGGAAGATATTTTTGAATTGGGAAGAGTACCAAAAAACTTACAAACAGATGATGGCAAAGAATTTTTCAACAAACACTTTGGAAAATTAATGCATAAATACAACATTAATCACTACTCAACATATAACATTATGAAAGCATCAATAGTAGAACGATTTAATAGAACATTGAAAGGAATGATGTGGAAAGAATTTAGTTATAATGGTTCATATAAGTGGATTGATATATACAAAGATTTACTCAATGCATACAATAGAAAAGTTCATCGTACCATTAAAATGGCTCCTATTAAAGTCAACTCAACAAATGAGGAAAAGCTGCTAAATATAGTATACAGTCATTTGAAAATGTATAAAATGTCAAAATTTAATGTGGGAGATCATGTTCGCGTAAGCAAATATAAGCACACATTTAAAAAAGGTTATACTCCAAATTAGACTACAGAAATTTTCACAATTACAAGAGTTCAAAATACAAATCCTGCAACATACATATTAGAAGACTATCTTGGCAATCCTATTAAAGGTGGCTTCTATACTGAGGAACTTTCAAAAACCAGATTTCCAAATATATATCTAGTTGAAAAGGTTCTTAAAATTAAAGGGAAGGAGGTATATGTTAAATGGCTTGGAATTTCTAATCAATACAATTCTTGGATAAGTAAAGATGAAATATTATAGTTGGAAGAAAAACTAAATTAGCACCAACAATAGCATTAATATTAAGAAACTAATTTTCATTTTAAAATGAGAAAAAATTTGAAATAAAATATATAAATCATACTTATAATCCATACTGTGTACTAAACATTATTTAATTGTAATCAGACTGTTATAATGTCAATAACACTTACTCTGAGCTCTAACTCATCAGAACTACCTGCTAGTTACTTTCCTCCTATTGAATTACATGATGCATATGAGTGTGCTCTAACTGATTATCATTCACATAACAGTATTCCAAATGTAGACACCTACAACAATATGTTTCATATAGGGGAACATATTTTTTTTTTTTTTTTTTTTTTTTAAATGCATGTTTATTATTTATTGTATCTTCAAATATGAACTAACAATAAGTATTCAAATCTTAAATCTATAAAAAAAAATTATTAGGCCCGACCAATGTCGGACATAAGCTTAGTGATAGTTATTAATAATACATAAGTAGTGATAAGCAACAAAAAGAAAAAGGGGAACATATAATTGAAATACCAATTGGATCTTACGAATTAAATGATATAGTTGATTTTATAGAAGAGGAATACAAACGACTCTGCCCAGCAAATAAGATTTTTATTGAAGCCAATAACAATACAATGCAAGTTAAAGTTAATAGTTGCAAAGATCCTGTATATTTTAATAAATACAATACAATTGGAAAACTTTTAGGATTCAATAGCAAAATCCTAACACCAAACAAATATTATTATTCAGATCTTCCAGTTAATATTTTTAAAGTGAATCTCTTGCGAATTGAAAGTAGCATCGCTATAAACACATATATGAATAACTCGAAATCGCATACACTTCATGAATTTCCGATTAATGTGCCTCCAGGCTATAAAAAAGATGAGGTTCCAAGAAATCTTATCTATTGACCTGTAAACACCAGAGAGATAAGTTCACTATCGCTGCGCGTACTGGATCAACACGATGATTTAATTAATTTCCGAGGAGAGGAAATTACAATACGAATACATTTAAGGCCAACTAAATAACTAAATATACAACACAAATACATTGAAAAATATAGCAGCGAGAACAACAACAACAACAACATTAAAGCGACCAGCTCAACAAAAAGCTCTAACAACATCAAATAAAAATTTTCTAAAGTCCTTGAATTTTAAATTGAAGACAAAATGAGTTCAATAATAGATGTCTTAGATAAACCCTTGTCTGATGAGAATATAATCAAAAAGGACTATCATATATATGTACCATACTTACAATCTTACAACAATAATGATGAAATTAGAATTTCAATACAAAATCAAGATTTGTATGTGCTACCCAGTGAGAGCTACATTTATGTAGAGGGGGTTGTTGCCGATGATAATAAGGCCAAATCTTCTTCTTCTTCTTCTTCGGAGAACTTTTTATTAAAAAACAACTTTGTGGCATATCTATTTGATGAAATTCGCTATGAGCTCAATGGAATTGAAATTGACCATACAAGATATTTAGGAGCCACAAGCACTATAAAAAATTTGGTTTCTCTGTCACCAACAGAAAGCAATGTGATGCAAAATGCTGGATGGAACAAAATTGACGATGTCACTCTTGAAAATGGATTTTTCAATTTTTATGTACCTCTAAAAATGCTTCTAGGATTCGCCGAAGACTACAACAAAGTTATACTAAATGGAAAACATGAATTGATACTCTTGCGCAATAAGAATTATGAAGATCTTGTACGCTCGCGTGTTTCTACTGAAAAAGCTAAACTTACAATTTCACTCATCTCATGGAGAATACCACATGTACAATTATCCGACTTTAGCAAATTGAATATGATAAAAATTATTAACAATGGTGCTTCAACACCTATGGCATTTCGCAGTTGGGATTGTCATGTTAATCCACAATTAAACACAGGTACTAGCCATATTTGGAATCTTAAACTGGCTGCAAATAGAGAACGCCCCCGTTTTGTATTGATTGATTTTCAACAAGAAAATAAGTTTGTTCATTGTGATTTGACTAATTTAAAAGTACATTTAAATTCAGTCTTATATCCATATGATGATCTTAACATAAAGTTCAAAAATGAACGATATGCAATTCTATATGATATGTATCTAAGATTCCAACAAAGCTACTATATGAAAGAATCTCAACCGCTTCTATCTGCATCAGAGTTTAAGACAACAGCTCCTATTATTGTAGTAGATGTCAGTCATCAGAATGAATCACTCAATAATGGACCGATTGATATAAAAATAGCATTTGCAACAGCAACTAATATTGCAGCAAAGACATCAGCTTACTGCATTCTTATTCATGATCGCATAATAGAATATATACCCATCAAAGGACAAGTTCGAAAAGTCTTATAAATTGGGTAATATGGAAAATAACACAATTTTTATAGACGTACAAGGTTTCAAAAGTAATTCAAATGATTTCATCGCAAAAGAAGTAGCGATTGTTTTCAACAATTATAAATATAACAATTTCATTATAAAACCACCATTTGATTTTAAATGCTTATCAATAAAAAAGCAAAGAGAAGTAAAGTGGCTAACGAAAAACTATCATCACCTCAGCTGGAATGCTGGATCAGTTTCTTTTGAAAGCGTTTGCAATTTTTTAAAAGCCAACGCAAGATGTTCTAAAATTTATGTAAAAGGTGAAAAGAAAAGACGATGGTTGGAAAAAATCTTATGCCGAAAAAGTTTTTACGTTGAGGATATAGGCAGTACCAACTTCAAACAAATGGAGATTAAGTATCCAGAATCTTTTTATTGTAATTATCATAAACTTGGTGTTTGCGCATTAAAAAATGCTATTTTACTAACAAAAGAAATATCTTGCTTTAAATAAACTTTTTCACTCTTTAAAATATTAATGTATGTATTATTATAAAATTTTAAAAAACTTTAAATAATAAATGTATAGAAAAATAAAAAAATCTACAAGTGTTTTCTTATTTCAAATACAAACTACATAAAGGAAAGAGAATGAAGTGGGAAGGAGGAGGAGAAGTTAGCTTTTTTGCTAACTTGCAAGTTTTTACTTTTTGTTTCTCTGCTTATGACTGTAGTTAGTTGAAACTTTGCTGCTTTAAAATAATCGCAGCCAAAGAAAATGATTACGTTGCAAAATATAAATGTATTCTACACAGCCACAAAATATTCCACGCACAAGTTCCTTCGATCGCACATACATCATACACACATACATACATACATACATACATACAAATATATTTCTTAAACAAATAAACAGAATATAAGCTTACCACCGACAAACAAGCTGGACCCCCCACACACAAGCATTAGGGTGTTCACATACATGAGAACGTTTTATAAATAAATAAAATAATTTATTTAATTATTTTATTTTATAACAATTTATTTATTGTTTATTTATAAACAATTTATTAGCATGAGGAAATCACACAAGCACATTCCCATGATTCATATGAGACCATAGGAACTAGTAGTCATCAAATCTACTTTCTCGGATATTACTGATGTAGTATTACGATAACAAATTTCTACAGTCTGGCAACACTGGGAGCATTAGAAAATAATAATCATGTTTTGCCGTCGGCATTTGAAAAAAATAATAATCATGTTTTGCCGTATGCATTAGGAAAAATTATCATGCATTGCCGTAGGCATTAGGAAAAATTATCATGCATTGCCGTAGGCATTAGGAAAAATTATCATGCATTGCCGTAGGCATTAGGAAAAATTAATAATCACTATTTCAATATTGGTATTAGAAAAAATCATTTTCATGATTTTCCCATCGGCATATATACTCATAAAAAACCTCAAGAAAAATTACCCGTTATCACAATTAATGTAACCCAAAAAAAATCACCCGTTCCCACAAGGGTTAATGTAAACAAAAAACTCCTTATGTAAACAAAAAGTAAGACGGACTTATTGAACCACCCTCGTAGGTATCAAATTTCACAAATTTCCAAGAATTTAACAATTTTCAAATTTTAATTACCCAAATTTAACAATTTCAGCAACAATTTAACAATTTTAATTGCGGCCGAATTGGCAATTCACTACTACTGAAGTTCACTGTTGTGGAAGGAGAGTTCACGAGTGTGCCCGAATCTATATCTTCTGGTGTGCCACAGGGTAGTATTCTCGGTCCTGTCTTGTATTTAATATATACTTGTGATATGCCTGTGAGCAATAATATCCATATTTCTACTTTCTCCGATGATACAGCCTGTATGAGTGTGCACGAAAACCCTTATGAGGCATCCCGCAATCTCCAGGAACATATCACTCAGCTGGAAATATGGTTGAACTTATGGAGAATTAAAGTCAATGAACAAAAGTGTGTCCATATAACGTTCACCCTAAGAAGAGATACTTGCTCCCCCATTCGCATCAACAATCAAAATATTCCTGAACATTCCCAAGTAAAATACCTTGGTATACACCTTGATCGAAGACTTACATGGAATCATCATATTGACTCTAAGTTAACTCAGATGAAACTTAAGTTAACTCAAATATATTGGTTGATTGGCAGAAACTCAACACTCAGCCTAGACTGCAAACTTTTATTATACAAGTCGCTTTTGAAGCCAATATGGCGCTACGGAATTCAGTTATGGGGCACTGCTTCAGCTTCCAATGTCGAGAGAATCCAACGAAGGCAAAATAAAATTTTACGGTTAATAACATCGGCTCCATGGTACATCCAAAATTCTATTATACATCGTGTCTTAAATATGCCACTAGTGACTGAAGAAATTGCAAAATACGCAGACAAATATTTAACAAAACTCGAATCACATCCTAATCCGCTTGCTCGTAATACTTTGAACTTTACTGGACACATCCGCTGAAAAAAGAGGGACACACGGGCTCTTATACCTAACACTCCAGATGGGACTATTTTAAAATACTTCCCCCCCCCCCTTTTTTTGATTATCACTACTAATGTATTATTTATAACTACCACTAAGTTTATGTCCGACACTGGTCTGGCCTAATAATTTTTTTTTTATAGATTTAAGATTTGAATACTTATTGTTAGTTCATATATGAAGATACAATAAATAAATACATGCAAAAAAAATGTAGTTTTCTGTTTTGTCAAAAATGCGCTTCTTAAAATATAGAGAAAAACTAGCTATTATGACAATATGAAGACTAAATTAACAATTGCAGACACTACTCACCTTTAATTTCAACCACGATTGTGTTTTTGTTACAAAAATCTGTAAATAAATAAAATTTAAAACATATTTCTTTATAAATAAAAAATTTTTACCTTTTACTTAACAAAATCACACAGCGAATGAGGCAACAAAGCACAACACGAAAATAAGTTACAAAAATGGCATACGAAAAAGCTTTAAAGAGGATTTGATGACTGTGTGAGCGAGACATAAAGAAAACGCAATTATCTTCCGTCATCTCTGTATATCTGTGATACTGATTTGTCGGCGGCGGCGGCTGACCAAAAATATTATCGACGGCGGCTGAAAGTCGACTTGCTCCGAAGAAATTTTGGCGGCGGTGGCTAAAAAATAAAATCGTCGACGGCTAGTACAAATCGGTATCATTATCAGTATTGCAGAAACTCGCAAGAACTGCAGACAATTATTCAATGCGGCAAAAGGACAGGTAATTGGTCACTGTATAAAGCCTCCTTGAATAAATTCAAAAACGAAGTCAGGAACGCTAAACGCAAAACTTGGAGAGATTTCTGCAATAAAGTAGAATCCCACTCTGAGACCTGTAGACTGCGTAAAATCCTAGCGAAAAAATCGACGATACCCAGTTACATCTAAGATAACGATGGAAACTGGACAACGAATAGTATCGGATCTCTAGAGGTCATAATGGACACCCATTTTCCGGGCTGTCAACTCTGTGGTGATATTCGACGAACATACCCCTACCATGCCCAGGCATAAATATCCATAGATATTACTGTGGAAAAAGTGAAATAGGCTCTTAAAAGGTCCCATCCATTTAAATCTGCGGGTCCGGAAGGTATCATTCCTGTGGATCTGCAATATAATGCCGATCTAGTAATCCCATAATAACGTGTAATATGCAAGGCCTGTACTACATGGTCATATATTCCAAATGCATGGACTAAATGTAATGTGATCTTTATACCTAAAGGAGGGAAAGCGTCACATAACAAGGCGAAGGATCTAAACCTAAAGGTCTAAAACCTATTAGTTTAACTTCCTTTCTTCTGAAACCCCTTGAGAGAATAATGGATGTGCATATTAGAACACTCATTGATAACTCTCAACTTTCGGCTTCTCAACATGCATATACCAAGCGCAAATCGGTTGAGACTGCCTTACACTCGCTTGTAGGATGCATAGAGAAGTCACTCGAGCATAAAAACTATAGCATGGTGACCTTCATGGATATTGAAGGTGCTTTAATAAAATTGATCCGTCGGCAATCATTCAGTCTCTCAGAGAACTGGGGGTCGACCGGGGTAGCAGCAAACATCACAAGGCAGGCCGACAGAGGTACACCTCAGGGTGGTGTGTTGTCGCCCTTGCTGTGGAATGTGACAGTAAACAATCTGCTCCATCCATGAATATCAAAACGGTTGCATATGCGGACGATGTAGCGATTGCAATATGAGGGTTCCACCTGGATACTATATCACAAAGACTAGAAAATGCAAACGAGGTTAGTGCTTGGTGCTCACGGAGTGGCCTCAGTGTCAACCCGGATAAAACGGAACTAGTACTCTTTTCCAGGAGATACAAAACTCCCAACATCAACCACCCAAAGCTAAATGGTATTACTCTAACCATGTCGGATAAAGCCAAATATCTGGGTAGTGTCCTCGATAGTAAGCTTTCCTGGAGGGATAATCTTCAAGCAAGAGTAGCGAAAGCCACAATGGCAATGTACGTCTGTAGGAATGCAATCGGCCCTACATGGGGAATAAATCTAAGGGAGTCGGTTGGATACTATAGATGGTAATAAAACCTATATTATTTTATGGGATTTCGATCTGGTGGAAAGCACTCGACTCAGTAAGTAATCAGTCCCGTATAGAGAGAATTCTCAAAAAAAAATGGCTTTTATGATAACAGGTGCTCTAAAATCAACGACAACAAAATTGCTCTTCGTTATGTTGGGTTTGCTTCGGATGGACTTAACAGCTAGAAAGCTAGCTTTACGTACCGCCGTCAGACTAAACACCACCGACTTCGGGGGTATTCAAGTATTTTCGGTATAGTGCAGGGAAAGCCAAAAAATTACTTTTTGAATGCTCAATACATATCGATACTCCAACGACAATGAGTATGATAGCACATCCGCATCAACAAGCATGCTTACATACAGTCATAGATATCAATAACTATCAACACAAATAAGTGCGAATATCGATAGGTGCGGGTTCGATCAAACAAATGTGCTATAGCTATTCGTATAAATACATGTGCGCACCAGCATGTAATGACGAGTGTGACTATATGAACAATGTTACCAAATATGTAAGTAAATAAAAAAAATCGTTGTGTATGAATTTAACAAATGCCTAATTTATATTATGCATTTTTTCATTAAATCTATTTCACGAAACTTTTTCTATATGCTAATAGAGAAGATACGTAATATGAATTTCTGAAGCATATTTGACAACTTTTTTGGTCTAATTTGGTTCTCCAGAAGCCTGTTTACAAATGAAAAAAATTTCATACAACCAATTTTATGAAAAAATGCGTAAATACGAAGCGGGTTTCTTGGGCAAATTTCTATTAAAAAGTTATATATTGCATAAATTATGCAAACTCGCAAGGATTAAAACAATAACAAAAATTCCTTAAAGCTGTTTATATAAACATCAAAAAAGCAAAGTCGAAAATTTGTTCCGCATATTAATCGCGAAAACTTGCAAAAATGCGAATATTATTTAAAAATATGTCCAAAACCAAGTTGCGAAAATTCGTGAATAATTTTTTAATTGAAAAAAGCCTTAAAATGTATTTAAAAATAAACAAAATTGTAACGAATGTCAAAAAAAAATTACGACCATGTCGAAAATTAGCAAAAACTTGGTAACATAAAAAAAGATAAAAGATATCACAGTCTGATTGATACTGGTTGAAAATATTTAAAACTGCAAAAAAAATAATTGGGAACAATCACTTTTATTGCAAAAAAAAAAGCGAAAACATTTGCGATAAATATCCCTAAAATAACTTACAAATACTTCAAGATTTAAGAAATGCCGAAATGGCGAAAATTCGCTAGCATCAAATAGATATGAAGATGGATTGAAAATCGAAAAAATGGGAAGAAACCCAAGATTTGGCTAAAAAGCCAGTTCCATCGCGAAAATCGGCGACAAAGAAGCGCTAAAATTGTAAGGAATGCCATAGTTCAACCTTTCTTCCAATAATTTTGCTCTTAGCTCAGATCTAAAATGGAGCATGTTTCTATACCCGCGGTCTAATTACTCCCGTAAATATTTAATAGGGCTTTTAGATCTAAAGACTGCGAAGAGTGTGTATGTGGGTAAAACATTTTTATTGAATTTTATGTTAAAATAGTTTGAAAAAAATGTTATTTCCTCAACAACTACAAACTAGTATTTCTGGCAACACTTATCAAAAAATATTTAAAAAACCGAATGTGTTGCAAGTCATGGGTGTATCGATAGATATGCGGGATGTAACGAAGAATGCGCATCGATACATACAAGTATGAAATAAAGTGCGCAGGGATATACGCAAGTACGAGAATGAATAGATATCAACACGCACTAGCATAAAAAATATTCGATATGTGCGGGAGTATCCAAAATTATTTGTATCGATTGGCTTTCCCTGGTATAGTGAACAACCTACTGTATCTCATATACTACTGCATTCCGAAACCCTACTTCAATAGGAACTTCCAAATTTCTTTGGCAGAAGGGTATTCCCCACTGAACGGATCCATACAGGTCTTCACGGACGGCTAAAAAAAAGGGGAAGGGTTTGAGGAGGCGTCTTCATTCCCGAATATGGAATTGAAATGTCCTTCAGACTCCCGAACGAATGTAGTATACTACAGGCAGAATTATCTGCTATCAAAAGAGCTACACACTGGCTAAGGTTCTATCGGATTTCAAATAGAGACATCCATATTATGACTGACAGCAAATCTGCTATTAAGTCTCTCATAGGGGTGTATACCACATCCTTTCTTCTTCAGGAATGTCGTAGAGCCTTAGATGGTCTTGCACAGCACTCAAATATCTCGATTAACTGGATGCATGGACACGGGACTACTTCAGGAAACATAGTTGCGGATGAACTAGCAAAGAGGTGAACCACATTAATAGAAGTCGATATCGACAATCTTTGTGCACTACCACTCTCATCCTGCTGGAGACGTTTCGATGTAACCTTCTTAGAATTAGCTTAGAACAGATGGCGAAATGAGTCCACCTGTGCAATAGCGAGAACCCTCTGGCCTCGCCTGGACTTCCGTAGAATGGAAAATCTCATTAAATTAAACAGGAAGCACCTGAGAAACATCGTGGCCACATTGACCGGTCACTGTACCTTCGGAACCCATGCTAAGCATATGGGTCTCCCGTATAATGACTACTGATACAGTTGCAATGAGGAGGAAGAGGAAGAAATTATCCTGCATTTCCTGTGTCTTTGTCTCGCTCTGGAGAATCTCCATCTGCACCTTCTTGGCAAAACATAATTCCGAAGCTTATCCGAGTTATCGGAAATCTGGCTTAAAAATCTGAGCCTCTATATTAGGAATAGTGGTTGATATAATCGCTGACCCCCCCCCCAAAGCCAATTTTCTTTTCCCACTCCCATTTTTCACTCTCAGTTCTCATCTTTCAAATTCTACCCTTCTCAATCTCCTCTTATTTCTCTCTCTCTCTTCTTTTAACTTACAGGTAGCACAAAGGGATCATCATATTGAACCCAAGTGAGCTATATTCAGTTTTTCCAATTTCCTACCAGCAGTATGCTAACCTAACCTAACCTAACCTAGTACAAATCGGCTGAGAGTCGGCTAATGTTAACAATTTGTGTAACGCTACAGTTACACGAAGATTTGCTTTCAAGTTTTTCACACATACTGGTTGTCAAAAGTCGCTTAAATTGAAAGCTGTGACATAGGCTGCACGCAATTTCCAAGCAAATTTATTTTCAATATGCCGTTGATAAAAAAACAGATTAAAACAACACAAATTCATGGCGTCTATATAAGTTTATAAACCGCAGCACATTATTATAATATTTATTTTTGTTCCTAAACATATTTATTTAGTGTAATTAAAATTTTTTGGTATAATATAATATTATATGTAAGTCCTGATTCACACACATCAGGTTTAGCTGACCAGTTTTTGTTCAATTTTCTTTTGAACCTGCATTTACGTTCATACACACCGTCAAGTTTGTTTCATCAAGTCTCATCAATTTGTGTTGTAGTAGAGTATTACGAATGACAAAACAAAAGGAAAAAGCAAACTTGACTAGTACGGTCAAGTCTGTACCCCTTTCCATTCTCTTTTCCTCTCTCTCCTAAAAACTTAAGACTTGACGACTCAGACCTGACGTGTGTGAATCAGGACTAATAAAATAACACAAAAATACTATGTTGGCAGAAAATTTTAAAACAAAAACGAAAAGTATGCTCATTGAAATTGCTGTCAGTTGTCTTTTTGCCTATAAATTGAACACACAGTTGGAAAGAAAATTTTAAGTCAAAGTTGAATCAAATTCTAAAAGTATGAATGTATTAGTGAAAAAGTGTGAATGTATTAAAATTTGAAAGGCAAAACTTGATCGTGTAACCCTCAAGTAAGTGTTATTATAAAGCACCCCATACACGATTCAATTCAATTTTCAATTGAGTCGGTTGTTGTCCAAATCAAAGCGTGTATGGCTTTTTCAATTGATTAGTTTGGCAGTTGTCGAGTTGGTTGAAGAAAAATCAAAAGATTTTGATTTTTCATGTTGACTAGTAAATCTTTCAATTCGATTGTGCTGTGTGTGTTCGAGTCTCTTGATTAGCTGTCAAAATTTATGTTTGTAGCTTTATTTTGTATAGAAAAATTTATGTATTTTTAAAATTGTATTTAATTTCATTGAATTCTAAATAAAAAATATTAAAATTAATGAATAAATGCAATAGAAGTTTTAATTTTTAAAAGTTTTAATTGTGAAAAAATATAAATTTGACAGTTGAATGAAAATCTTTCAATTCAGTTTATGAAGTGTGTGGCCAAGAATCAATTCAATTGAAAGACTCAATTCACAATTGAATTGAAACGTGTATGGGGTGCTTAACATATAAACACTTTTAAACAAATAATATTAAACTGATAATTAGTGAAAACAATAAAACTAATTATTCGTGGACTAAGAACAATAATATGGATGAATGCAATAAATGCAGATCAGCAATAAGGGGTGAAAGTGGAATAAGTTGCAATGGAGTGTGTGGCAAAGTATTCCATATCACAAAAAAATGTGCTGGAATAGACCAATACTCAGCGAAAATTATGGACGAAAATAGATTTATAAGATATATTTGTGACGATTGCATGCAATATATACAAAACATTGATTTGGTAATAAAAGAAATTCAAGATGGCGTTCTCGATAATAAACAACACATAATAGACTATAAACATGAGTTTTTAAACATAACTAAAACAGAATGAAACCGAAATTAAAAAATTATTAGAAGCTATTGAGACACGGTATGAAGAAAGAATTAATAAAATGATTAAATTACAAAAATGTTGTGGAAAAAATGTTGAAGATGTTAAAAAATTATTTGGTAATGTAAACGAAATTGAAAACAACAACAAAAACTGTATCAAACAATAGAAGAAAAAAATTAAAATATGTGTAAGAGATCAAAAAAGTGATGAATGAGGCAAGTACAAAAACAACATATGCAGAAGAAGCTAGAAACAAAGTGTTACCAGGTACGAGCAAACAAGTATCCCTAATTGTAAAACCAACGGAAAAGCAATCAGCGGTTAAAATAAAAGAAGAGTTAAATAAAATTAATCCAGTTGATTTAAAAATAACAAACGTTATAAGTAAGAAAAGCGCAACAATAGTGATACAGAGTGAAAATGGCGAAGAACGGGAAAAAATTAAGAGTACGATTCAAGATAAAATATCAGAACAGTATGAAATCAAGGTTCCAATACATCAAAGTACAAAATAAAAATTACAGACATGACTTTTGAATATAATGAGAATGAAATTATTGAGAAAATAAAAAAAACAAAATTATAATTTGGCAAACTCTAATTTTAACTTTGTCGAAAAATATCAAGTAATAACAAAAATTAAAAATTTTAAAAAACCCCCGACTTTCTTAAGAAAAGATGTTACATCTTCTAAACGGCTGGACCGATTTTCTTCAAACATAGCTAAGAACCCTCTCGATCAAGTCATCTTTCAAACAGAAAAAAAACTAAATAAAAATCGGTCCAGCCGTTTGGCCTATACGTGGACACGGACAGACACGCAGATACACAGACACACTACAAACTTATAACACCCCTTTTTTTAGGCGGGGGTTAAAAAGAAATAATAAAACAGTATATACTGTAAAATTAAAAGTTGATAGCGAATGAAATAACAAACGTTTACAAGTTCCAAAAATGTTAGTGTATGTGTTGTGAATAAAATGATTACAGTGTTGCCATTGAGTTAACGCATGGCTGTGTTTCCAATTACACATCGAAGAATATAAAAATACACAGGTTTTTGTAGGTTAAAATGAAAACAAAAATAAATAAAAAATAGAACATAAAGTAGAATTACACACAGATTATACATGAATCTAATTACGTGGCCTACACATGAGAGTAATTGCAAACTATCTGTAATTACACACCTATTGGCAACATTGAATGACTTTAATCATTCATGAATGCCGCGTCTGCAATTTTACCTTAATTACCCTGTAATTGTTATTTTTTAAAACAAAGGGTATCTGTTTCTGACAATTATACGTTTTCTTATATCAACAAAATGCATGTGTTTTTTGGTGTTGTAGTTTTGTTGTAGTCGTGCATGTACCTAGTATAATTTTACCATGGTGAAAACCAAGACCGAATAATGAAATGCATCCATTGCGTTAAGGTAAACAGCAAACTAAGCATGGGACTGGACTAAAATCACTTTACAAATGATAGAGGATGTCCGGTGTATCAAAACAAATTAAAAAATATAATCAGAAATGTTGGGCTACTAGCATAACAATTAAAGGAATTTCTCATAATGTATACAAATATACAAGGGCTTATTAATAACTATAGCCAACTAGAAATTATTGTAGCAGAAGAAGGACCTGAGTTTTTTATTTTATCGGAAACTCATATAGCTGAAGAAATTGAGGAATCAGAATTACACTTGCAAGGATACAAATATATCCATTTTTATAATTGGGGTAATTTATAGATCACCTAGTCATTGCGAATCTGTATTTTGTACTGCATTTGAAGAAACAATTGAGGAAATCTGTGATAATTACTTAAACAACTGTGATATTTTAATAACGGGTGATTTTAATATAGATTGGATGAAAAACCATACGTATAAAGATAGAATTAAGAGTCTGCTCCATGACAATGGTCTAAAGCAATTAGTAAATGAATGCACACGTGTAACAGAAAATTCGAAAACAATAATAAACTACGTAATATCGAATGACTTTAATACGTTAGTAAATAATAATGAAAAAATAAGATCTCAGACCATGAAATTATAAATATAACTGTCCCAAATGTGAATAAATACAAAATGAAAGAAAAATAATCGAAATATTTAAATTTAATAAAGAAATTTTTAATACTGAATTATATAATAACTTAAAATACGATAGCGCCAGAGATATAAATGAAAATGTAGAGGATTTTGATGAATGCTTGAAAAATACTTCTAAAAAATGCACGTTTAAAAAACAGATTCGTGAGAATATAAATGTTTACAATTGGTTTACTGATGAGCTACGGTTGATGAAAAGAGAAAAAATAATGAAATATTTGCAAGCCAAAACAGAAAACACCAATCAAAAATGAACAGAATATAAAATAATTAGAAATAAATATAAACAACAAATTAAAAACAGTAAAAATAATTATATAAATAACAAAATTAGTAACTCAAGGGACCAGAAACAGATGTGGTAGGAAATCAAAAATCTAGTACTTCATGATAACAAAAGTATGGTAAAATCTGTGATATTTGACAATGAATTTAATTTATTTTACATAGCAATATGTAAACAGAATAACATTCAATGTAACTGATTTTTTTTGCATTTCGTATAATAAATAATTTAGAACTATATAATATAGTGAAACAAATGAAAAATAAAACTGATTACGATAAAATATCAAATAAGATTATATTGGACAACTGGAATGCAATTGGTAGCGTATTATTAAAAATAGTAAATACATCGATGCAGACTGGTTGTTTTCCGGACAATTGGAAAAAAACAATGGTTACGCCAATTAGAAAAATTGCAAACACAAAGAAATGCGAAGAATATCGGCCTATTAACACCTTAAAAACTTCTGAAAAGATACTGGAAACAGTTGTAAAAATACAATTGGAGATATATATAGGGCGTGTGCCAAACGGTAGAAAAGTACTATGGTAAAAACATATTTGCCTGTGGGAAAAAAATTTCATTTTTCTGCTGTGCCAAATGATATCTTTTTTGACAATGTAAAATTTTGACAAATTCGCTTGAGCATAGAAAGAAGCTGATGAAACAATTGCTGCGGCAGCGGTTTCACTTCGCCTAGGAAATTTTTATATAAAACAATAATCTTGTAGCAATAAATTATATAATATTATATATATGATGCAACATTTTTCGCAAACTAAAATAAACAATGATTTTTTCACAGTCTAATTAAACTTAAAAGACGTAAAATCTTTGTATTGGGCGACGGCTGGAAGCGACGGCGGTGGATTTAAATTTTATGATACCATGCTTTTTATTGCAGCTTGTCAAAAATTTACCTGTTGCGTCAAAATTTCTACTAGCCCCCAGAGCCCCCAGGGCTAGTGAAATTTTATTCACCTCAGAAGTGTCAAAAATTTACTTACATTAGTACTTTGCTACCGTTTGGCACAGGCCCATAGAAGAACATAATATACTATCCAAATATCAATCAGGATTCCGTAAAAAACACTCATGTGAAACGACCGTTAACTATGTCATTAGTAAATGGAAAGAATAGGAAATGATAAGAAAATGATTGCGATTTTTCTTGATTTCAAAAGAGCATTTGAAATCAATGATTGGAAAGTAATGCTAGAAAAGCTATATATGTATGGAATAAGAGGAAAAAAGATGAATTGGTTCAAATCGTACATGGACAACAGAATACAGACAACTAAGGTAAATAATTCAGTATCGGAGGAAGTAATGAATGACTTTGGAGTTCCACAAGGCTCAATACCAGGCGCAATGCTATTTATTATTTATATTAATGACTTGCCAAATATAATAGAAAGATGTAACATAGGCCTATACTCAGATGATACCTTAATATATACCATTGCAGACAAGGAAGAAGAATGTCGAGAAATTATAACTTATAATATAGATAAAATAAATAACTGGTTAAAAATGAATGAACTTAAACTTAAAGAAAACAAAACGAAGATAATATAAACTAACATCAATTCGAACGAAACATTTGAAATAAATAACTCGGCAATTGAAAAAGTCGATCATATAAAATATCTCGGGTTTATAATTGATAAGAAACTAAAATTTAATGAACACATTGAGCACATATGCAAAAAAATCGGTAAAAACAAATTAGTTTTCTTGGAAGAATCAGAAACAAAATATCGAAAACTACCGCAATATATATATATATATATATATATATAATACCATAATAAAAACACACTTCGAGTACGGGTCCAATTAGCAATAATGCAGAAACTTCAAAATAAAGCTATGAGAATAATATTAAAATGTGATAGATATACTGAAATAAATACAATGCTGAATATCCTGAAATGGTTAAATGTTAAACAGAGACTTCAATGCAATACGCTTAGATATATTAAAAATATGAAACAAGGTGACGCACCCAGATACCTTTGTGAACAAATAAGATATGTAGGAGAAAGCCAATCGTACGGACTAAGAAATGTGAACGATTTTCGATTAAACAGGGTTATGTCAACGTAGATGCAGAGATCACTGTTTTACAAGGTCTTACAACTGTATAATACACTACCAAATAACATGAAAAATGAAAATAACGAGAATGTATTTAGAAATTTTTTTATTAATTTTGTAAGATTTAATGTTGATTTATAATGATAGGAAGTTTAAATCATGTACATATGTATATTGTAAAAGTATTTTTAATACTAATAATAACCATAAAAAAAGTAAACTACCACCGTAGAATAGTCTATTATCCCTTCTATACACACTTCTTATTTGCCCTGTAACTCTTTTATTGTAAGTTAATAACTCAAGAAAACTATTTGCAAATAAGGCCTAAAATGTTGCCAATTATTTATGTTTTGTAAGAAATGTAATACATATTTAACAATGTGAGGCAATATAATTCACAGATAAGCATTAAACACATTCACCACAGCAAGCTACCGACTAACATATGTTAAGGATAGAATACAAATGTTTATATGAGAATAATTCTTTTGAACACAGCAAGGCAACATGGCGACAGGTTGTTGTCTATGCTGATTTTGCCGTTGTAGTCCAATTAAACTAATTTCTATTTCTTTGGCTACAATGAGAAAATTTTGTATTGCTAGTACCAAGGCACATTTACTACAAGTACATGCATTAGGCATAACCCTGTGGCAACTCTGTTCTTCTCACATAGTTTTACAAAGTAATTGTCAAAAAATTTTATGCATCAAACAAGGCACAAAAGTAATTGTCAAACGAATTCTTCGTTATAAACTTGTGAACAAAAAATCAGCGGATGAGTAATATGCCTGATACGTGTACCTGTTTGATATGCCTTGGCCAGTACAATACAAAATGTTGAATGAATGATTTTGTACAATTTCATATTATTCAACAGAAATAATATCAAAAAATTGATGTAAGAAATAAATTGATTCATTCTTGTACTTTTACGTGAAATAAGTATATTTTAAAAGAGTAATTAATTTTTATAAATGCAAAATATATAAAAGTGGCAATACTGAACTATGTATTTGTACTTGAATATCAGCTGCAGATGGTGCTGCTGCCGTCTCCAAAATAATTAAGCAGCCGGCTACGAGGCGACAAATGCTGCTTGCGGCATTTGAAGTCGTGTCACAGAATACACAGAAGTGAAGAAAGTGACAGGTAAAAAAGCTCCAATCAGGTTTTTGTTAAAATTCGTGGAAAAAAGAGAAAAGCATAGTGTATTTGATACTGTAGTGTATTAAGCACCCCATACACGATTCAATTCAATTTTCAATTGAGTCGGTTGTTGTCCAAATCAAAGCGTGTATGGCTTTGTCAATTGATTAGTTTGGCAGTTGTCGAGTTGGTTGAACAAAAATCAAAAGATTTTGATTTTTCATGTTGACTAGTAAATCTTTCAATTCGATTGTGCTGTGTGTGCTCGAGTTTCGTGATTAGGTGTCAAAATTTATGTTTTTAGCTTCATTTTGTATAGAAAAAGCTATGTATTTTTAAAATTGTATTTAATTTAAATGAATTTTAGATAAAAAAATTAAAAAGTGATGAATGAATGCAATAGAAGTTTTAAATTTTTAAATTTGTAATTATGAGAAAAATATTAATTTGGCAGTTGAATGAAAATCTTTTAATTCAGTTTATGAAGTGTGTGGCCAAGAACCAATTCAATTGAAAGACTCAATTCACAATTCAATTCAATTAACACAGCTAATAAAAATTTATTGCACTAGAAAGACGTAGCAAAACAAAAACGACGACAAAATTTGAGGGAAAAGGAGACAAACAGAAAAATGCCCATATCTTCCGTCTTGTGACACTTCTGTATGTTTTGTGGTCGTGTGTTCGTGTAGTCTGATGTGGTGAATGTGTTTAATGCAATAGTAATGTATGCCATAGACTACTACTCATATTCTGTGAAGTATGCTATCTATGTACGTATAAATGGTGAGTTAAGTTTTTACATCACGTAATAATGCAAAAAAAAGAAATTTTTAGAAAATATTTTGCAATCAAATTGTGCAATTTTCCGTATTGTACAATAATATCGCAATATATTGGTAAATATCTAGAATAATATACTAAAAGATTACGCCAGTGCAAAAAAAATAGTAGACGTGTGACGTCACGCACACTGCGTTTCTATTGGCTGATAATTTGGTTTGTTTTTTTTTTATAAAAATACTTAGGGCGTGTGCCAAACGGTAGGAAAGTACTATGGTAAAAAAATATTTGCCTGTGGGGAAAAAATTTCATTTTTCTGCTGTGCCAAATGATATCTTTTTTGACAATGTAAAATTTTGACAAATTCGCTTTAGCATAGAAAGAAGCTGATGAAACAATTGCTGCGGCGGCGAAGCTAAATATTTGACTACAAGCCGCCAGCTACCCAAAAATTTTTAAAATTGCATTTTTATATAAACTAATATACTTGTAGCAAAAAATTATATAATATTATATATATGATGTAACATTTTTCGCAAATTAAAACAAACAATGATTTTTTCACAGTCTAATTACATATCAAATGCGTAAAAATCTATGTGTTGGGAACGGCTCGAACCGACGGCGGTGGATTTAAATGTTATGATACCATGCTTCTTATTTACTGCTTGTCAAAAATTTATCTGGTGTGTCAAAAATTCTACTAACCCCCCGGGCTAGTGAAATTTTATTCACCTCAGAAGTGTCAAAAATTTACTCACACTAGTACTTTGCTACCGTTTGGCACAGGCCCTTAAATCTATTTTGACTGCAGGATTGCCAACCGCTATACAAGTACTGGTTTTGCTGAGTTCGGTGAAGAACATTGGACATATAATAATTCCATTTTTTACTTTTGCAGTTGACTTACGAACAAGAAGACAATATTGTTTTTGTTGTAGGTATTTACCATTTTTTTAATATTATCCGTTATTAGATCATTGATTTTTAACCGATATACAAGGTCTTAGAATGCCTATTTTTTAGTTTTTTTTTGCTCATTTTCTCCCAAAACAACATTTAACAAAAAAATATCATTTGAAAGAGTTTTTAAGCCGCACCCAATGGTGCATTAAACTTTACCATTCATAACATCAGCAATACGTTAAGAATTAAGATTTTTTAAGAGTTTTTATAGCAGAGCATATTCTCAAAAAAGTGCAACCACTTCTTAATACAGACTTATGTACATACGCACATATTTTTATGAATGTATATACATATAAATATGTCATTCCTTTTGTAATTTGTATAATGTACCTGCTAGAAGGGGTGTTATGCCAACAAAATATTAGTACCGTTCACACTGAATTTGTTATGTTTACTTTGTAAAATTATGTAACATTTTTGATGTTTTAAAATTTTACTTTCTAAAATTTTAAACAAAAATATTATTTAAAAAATATTACTAAATAAACAAATAACAAATTCAGTGTGAACTATATTAGAAAATAGCTATTTAGGTAGAGTCTTTAGTTTTGGTATGTTTCGATTTGGTGCTATGTATTAACACAGAATATATTATAAAATACAAAATTATTGCGATTTCTTTGTTTAAATTTCTTATTTTCCCATACTTATGATTTGTTTTTCATTTGATTTTTCCCAGCCTTTATGGCAACTCTTACAATAGACGTGTGACGCCACGTCTAACGGTATACTCTCTGATTGGCGTAATCTTGTAGTTTATCATTCTTGGGTAAATATCAAGACTTGATTTTTATTGTACAAACAAGAGAATTATCTATTATCTTTGAAAATGTTGTGCCATTTATTTCATATTATAGGTAAAACAAAAATTATAATTATAAAACATTATAATTAATTAATAATTATAAAAAGGGTTTTCATGAGAACTCTTAAAGTTGCCATTTGTGCAATTGGGCAAACTTGCGAGACTTGTTTATTGAAGCCCCTTTCGAACTTTTGCGCAAACAGTTTATGTTAATTTGAAGCAAACGTCAAAACTTCAATTAATAAAAATAATTTAACAAAATTTCTATAAACATAAAAAAGTATGTGTTTGTTTTTAAAAATGCCAAAAGAAAGCCAATAAAGCAAGAAATTGTTATTTACAAGATGCACTATTGCACAGGTTAAGTTTACGATTTAAAATTATTGGGCAAACTTAACAGGTTTGTGTAAATAATTTCCTATACAATTTTTGACATTTTATTTACGAGAGTGTAAAAATGCGCAATTGCACAGTTTGCAAGACTTTTGAACATTCTCATGAAAACCCTTAATGTTTTAGCAGTCTCCTGTAAAATTTTCAAGATGTGACTTGGTGTAGTCCCGGTATAGAAGTATATACATTTGGTATTCCCCTTTCACTCTTTTTCATTAAAAAATAGAAAGTTGCAGCAACCCAAATTGCAAGTCTGGATCAGGAAGTAGTTTATCTCCAACCTAAATAGAAATAATTAAAAGTAAATTTTATCCGAATCATTAAAATTTTCCAATATATACATATATATATATATATATTTTTTTAATGTTTATTTAAAACATGATTGCTAAATACAAAAAGGCAAAATTTTTGCTATAAAATAGTTAATAGATTAAGTAAAGCAATAAAAAAACATTTTTATAGTTAATATTGTAGTATGTTTCCACAGGACCGGTTTTGTTTTACATAGGAAAGATAATAAAAAATTGTATCAAATCGTTTACTTATAGTAAAAAGCAATATTTTCAAAGCAAAATTAGTAAATTATCATTACTGACAGAAGCTAACACATAATTTGCAAAAAAATTTAATTTAAATTCAAAAATTTAAGAAACGGCTAAGCCGAGGCAGAAAATAAGCCGCATGGGTCAGCGGCGGCTAATACTATGTTTAGACGAGGAGTTGAATCAAATCAAGGCATATCAAACAGGTACACGTATCAGGCGTATTGCTCATCCGCTGATTTTTTGTTTACAAGTTTGTAACAAAGAATTCGTTTGACAATTACTTTTATGGCTTGTTTGATGCATACAAATTTTTGACAATTACTTTGTAAAGCTATGTGAGAAGCACAGAGTTGCCACAGAGTTTTGCCTAATGCATGTACCTGTAGTAAATGTGCCTTGAATCAAATGCTTCGCTCTCTGAATCTTGTTTTTGAATCTTGCCGTTTATACGACGCCTTCGTGCTTCGTGTTGAGCGTGCCAATTTAGTGTTTTTCGCACTAGATTTAGTGCTTTTTAATTCATAACAGTCCGGAGTTTTTCAACTAGGTGTTTTTTTAAATACCTGAAATTGGTGCTTTTTCACGTTTGACTTTAGTGCTTTTAGTGCGTTTAACAAATCCACTAAATATAAATTTGTGATAGTATGTTGGCTTTACACAAAACAACAAATAAACATTTGCCACTTTTCTGTCTGCTTTTGTAGAAAATTGAACACTAAAAAAAATTTAAAATTAAACTAAATCTGAAATAAAAATATTTTTAATTTCCATTCCATTCAATTATTACAGCTATGGCTAAACTAAATTGAAAAACTTATAAAATTGTTTTATATTTCTCTATTATAACGAAAAACACTTCTTTGGCACTTTTTAAAAGGCCTGTTTGTATTTTGTATGTAATTTGGTAAAATCTTCTGGAATATCATAATATTTCTGTTATTTTCTTGAAAAATCGTATATATTTAGGGTAAATTTTATTTTGGACTGTAAATAACTTTTGATACAGCTAACTTATCAAAAAATTGTACGTAACTTTTTTTTATAGAGCTTGAATTTTCTACAAAAGCGTACCAAGAAGTTTACTGTAGGACATTCCGTTCTTTACTTATGACAATCAGAATGAATAAAATCAATTTATACCATGTAAATCGTATGGGAAATTGAAAAGTGCGATGCGCACCATATCACCATTAATATTATGAGGTGATATTTTAACAGGCCAATTTTTTTACCTAAACTAAAGTTTGAAACCTGGTTCTGAAAAAAACAAAACAATTTTTTTTCAGAACACTTAAATGTACATCCATACATAGTAAATGGTTTTTGTTAATTCATTGACACATACCTACATATTTATACGTATGTACATATACATATATACACACAAACTTTTTCGATTTGTATGCTAGTTACACGCAGAATTAATTTTATTTCGATTCTAGTTACAATAACTGGAGTTACAGTAACAAATTGATGGACTCGATATCGACCAAAATCCTACATTTCCACATAAATTTTAATCAAGTGTTTTGATATTTCGTCTATACGGAATGATTTAATTTAGGCAATTATATAAAAGAGTACAAATAAAATTTTAATTGAAATCTTTATCCTGTAAATAAAATGACTTTGTTTCTGAATTTTAGTTTTATGGATTATATAAGCTTACGAGCTCTACTTTATTTTTCCAAAATTATTATATCAAATATCCCAATTGTTTAATTTGCTTTTGTCTTGAACTTAAATTATTTTCCTACTCATATTCTACTTATAACTGAACAAAATCAAAATATGGCTTTATTGCATTTAGTGCTTTTTTTTTTGAAGGCACAGTGCTTTTTGCTCTGAAAAAGTTGGCATCACTGTTCGTGTGGCATCTTTTTATTTATATTCACACATTCATACATATCATACGTACGCATATACATACCCAGTGGGAAAAGGTAATGAATAGTAAATTATAAGGTAATGCACATCATGTATAATTTTTCATTTCTGAATTGATTACAGTTAACACAGAACATGCCCTAGAAAAGTAATGAATTATTTTAATTGTGTTTGATCAAATTACCCTCTCGTTTCTAAGGGGTGCATTGTTTTGCTTTGGGAAATAATACTTTTTGTAATTAATGCCTACTTTTCCAGCTGGGTACATATGTATCATATGCACGTATATACATACATACACATAAGCATACATACTTACATACATTCGACTCATTCAAAATTTTGTTTTTGAAGGCATCCCTATATTTTCTTCTTATTTTTCCTTTTTTTACTATCCATAACTTAATTAAATTTATTTATATTAAACTCGCATCTACATATGTTTTTTTTTGGTTTGTTTTTATTTGTTCAAACCCATACATACACATATGTATACATATTATATTTTGATAGCTGGTTCAGCTAAACTGCCGATAAACTGCGATAAAAGTTAGAGAAGATACCAATTTTACGTGCTTCGTGTAGCAGTATCTAGTTTAATGTGACAACTATTCAAGGCCAAGTACAAATGTGCATCGACGGCAAATTTAAGAAAGAGTTTTTTATTGTTGGCACCTAAACAGCCACACATACCTGCTGCATCAAAACACTCGCGATCGTGGGAATGAATTTGTATTTTAAACAAGCATCATATTACGGCCAGATTCCACACGAAAATATGTGCACTAATTTTAAGTAAATAATAGATTTAATTTCACTTCATTTTTGTGCATACATGTTCATATGTTACAACATAAGTATGTCAATATGTAGGGTTAAGATTTATTCTCATAAGTAGTATATAAGCTATAGTAATTTAACTTTAATCTGAAAATTACTGCTGCTTAGAAATGCAATTAATAAAACAAATAATTTTTATAAACAAATATATTTTTAGTGTTTTTATGGCGATCCTGCCAGGATTCATATTGAATCAACTTGATTCGCTCTCATAATTTTGTATGGCGAAGCATTTGGTTCGGTCATAATTGGGGTGTGAAGCATGAATAGAGAGCGAAGCACGTATCGTGTAAGCATACTGTAAAGGCTCAGTTAGCCGACTGTAATGTAGAGTAACTGCAACAGTAGAAAACAGCTGATCGATATTGTTATGTGAAAAGTAATGAAAATAGTTATAGAGATGTAATGTAACGTAACTTACTTTTCATATAAAAATATCGATCAGCTGTTTTCTACGTTACAGTTACTAAACATTACAGTCGGCTAACTGAGCCTTAAGGCTCTTCGAAAATTGTCGGCCGATTTACAGCCGATCGGCTTCGTTCCCTCGCAGAAAAACAAGTCGAAACAAAATTATCGGCGGCGGCGGCGCAGTAGTTTTGTGACCGGGGGCGGCGCGCCGAGAGAATTTTCGGCGGCGCAAATAAGCATATGAAAATTTAGAGAATATAAAAATTAAAATCAGTCGTAAAGCAGCTGTGTGCTAGAGCTGCAAAACTATCGATAGTAGCTCCACTCGATAGTTTCGATAGTTTTATGTAAAACTATCGATAGTATCGAAGTTTTATAAAAGTTGCCACATAAACTACATTTGACTCGAAAAAAAATCCAGAGTCCTCAACATTTTCATTAGTATATAAAAATATATCAAGCCTTTTTTTTGATTTTATTCTAAGCGGCACATTATCGAAGATATATTTTTTTATTGAACTTATAATTTTATGGGCCTACCCATGGTTTAGAATTATCAAAATGCGAAAATTGTTGATAACTTTTAAGACACTAACTGTAGAGTTTTATCGTAAGCGACAATTTTAACCTTCTAAAAATTTAATTTTTATCGCATACGATTACATCGAAGATTAGGCTGATATGTAGGTATGTAGGTACAATTAAAAAAAATTTTGTAGGGAAACACGCTAGGGTATGTCAAAATAAATCCGAGACGATTGGTGGCCGTCGCGATATCAGTACCACCAAAATTTATCTTTGTGTCTACGATGTTGAATTTATTAAGATACTTGTGACTACTATTTATCGAATAACACTTGGATTTATAAATAAATTCATATACATACAGATGTATTTAAGTACTTATGTATACAGAAGCAGGGATGCGATGTCATATTTACAAATTGTACTAACTTTCAAAAAAAATTTAGTTTTTTCAGTACGATTGTACCTAATTCTTTATTTTTTTTTTAATATTTGTACTTTTGAATTAACTAAAAATCAATTAACAAAACGCCAGAAGGTGCACAAAGAATATTAGTTGCTGGGATCTGAATATAAAAGTAACATTTACGATATACTACATTTATAACCTTTTTTTTATTCGATTGTTCACAGTCGATGCAAATAGTCGGCTTCTCCCCTTGGTACGAAAATAAAATTTCCACATGATGAATTTGGAATAAATAACATTCCTCCAGCAATTCTTTAAGTACCGGAAAACATCGTTTGATTTTCTTAATTTTCTAATACCTTCGAGCTAAAGATTAACCCCCTTGTGCAAAAAAAAATAAGTGAACGTTAAAACCGGTTTTTCTATGGAAATTTTTTTAATGTACACTTCAAGCACGCATTATTTTTTGCATAAGGGGGTTAATATATTTTAATGCTATTTTTGGCATGTAATATAATATAAAGAGATTACAGTAGTGCTAAATGGGTCATTGTGGTGCTACGGTACTTTTGGCATTCAAAGAGCGCTTAAATTATACAATTGTACCAACTTTTCCATCGCTGTGCAAAAGCTTAAATCAACTACGGATAATTTGCTTCAAAGCTGCCGGCTACTGTTTACTGACTTCGATTATTTTTACTCATTTAATTACTTTTTTTTTGCCGATAATATCGATAGTGAAAAAAACTATCGATATTTCATTTACAACAAAACTATCGATACTATCGATAGTACTATCGATAGTTTTGCAGCTCTACCACAAAGTAGACCAGTGTTGTAATAACTGACGTAAGGAAAAAGCTAAAATCATTTGTGGTACAGGAACTGCGAGAACTGCTTGTTATGAAAATTGCAAACAAACCAAACTGAAAATATAATAAAGAAATTTAATTTTACAATATTAAATTAAAGTAATTTAAATTAAAAGTATTTATTTGTTTCTAATTGGAAAAATATAATGTGGAAAAGATTATTTGCATTAAAATGTGTACATACGTATTAGATTTGTGTTTGAATAGTACATGGTGTGTGTGTGTATGTATATAAAAAATTAAAATGCCAGAATTAAGTCCCTGCTTAAAAGAAAAATGTGGCCAATGTATAAAAAACATGAAATTATTAGAAATAAAAGTGAAAATGAGGAGCAAATATATATATTCAATCATTGAAGGACTAATATTTGCTCCGGCGTACGTCATGTGTCTTATTTGGATTTGGGTTGCTGGCTTCCAGACATGCATCTGATGATGATAATACGATATCTATTGCGAAGGTAATGAACCAGTATTTTATTTATTTAAAGAAAATAATGATTTGGTTTCTTTTCATCATTCAGTGCGTTTGAAACATGGTGTTCTAAACATCCGGATGTTATGCTATGTCCATTGTGGTTATACATTACTTGATCTAACTTTTCAATTTCGGAAAAATAATTAAATTGATTTATGGAAAGATGGAGCTATTATTCACCCTTATCGGGAATGAAAGTTCGCTTGGAATGTGTTCCCTTTCACTTTGTGATCGCCAATGTTTGCGTTGTGTCAGTATACTATTTTCCATTTTGTCCGCCACTTGTTCATGGGAAATATTTCAGGTGAACAAATTGTTCGCCTTTTATTCCCGATAAGGGTGATTATTTGTGTACAGACGTTTGGATTTTTCTTTATGTAACTAATTAAAAACAACATATTTTATTTGGCAAATAAATTTATGCATTTTATTTTTCTGTTTTGTTTTGAAATTTTAATTATAAGCATGTAAAGAAAGTTTGTTGAATTCAATTTATATTATTACTTAATATAATTTATTATTGTTGTCAAAATGTTTGTTTAAAAAATTTAAAACTAGTAAGGGGTGTACAATTGCAGTTATATAAATGCACAAAAAATAGTTAAATATTGCATTAAACACAAATAAAAACTTATAAAAATAAATACACAATTAAATTTTAGTGTTTTAAGTTCAAGATTTTCGATCAAAGTAGCCTGCAACAGGTCTTCTGCATAATTGTTGGCCGTGTACTGTTTGATGCTGGTTACAGTTGCTGTTGTAGTATTTTTTAATCTTATCCGCTGCGTGCCCGCTGAAATAAAGTCAAAGTTAAAATTAGATATTATTTTACTTTAAAAATTTATAAGTATGTAAGTCTAGTTGTAATATACTTACAATTTTTTTTTTGTTGTTTTTGCCGATGTAGTAGGTGCATCTCCAATTTTGGTGAAAGCCTTTATAAGTGCACTTTCAAGCGATTTGATTTGTTGCTGCCTTTGGTGTTGGGCTTCCAAATGTTTTTGTTAGATTTTGCGTTGCATTTCCACTTGTGCCAATTTGTCAAGTTCCCAGGCTGCGTCGTACAAGTGAGTTCACAAAAGCGACGTCCATAATTAGTGACTCTCTTGGTGTTTCTGAGAAAAATTGGGTTAAGTTTTGCCACGGCAGCTAATGTTGCCGCGCATACCCTTGACTTGTTATTAGACAGAAAAGCGGATAAGGCAGGAGGATTTCTGCCTGTCGAATTAACGTCATCGTCATCAGATTCGAAACAAATGGGCGAGTTACGCGTCTCAACAAATCATTATCCTCGACATTTTTTTCTTTAATGGATCCATATGTTGCCTCCGGCAAGAATCCTCCCTTAATTGATTATTTTCCCACAATTAAATGACTGTTTCAAGGGATCTGGAAGATCTGCCAGGCGGCAGCCTTTCATGCATTTGTTGCTCCTAAAAAATAAAACGATTTAAATTAATATACGTGTATATTAGATAAAATTATAGTTTTTTACTCACATAGGTATTTTTTTGTTTTGCCAAAAATATGCTTCTGAAAATATAGAGAAAAAACTAGCTATTATGACAATATACAGACATAAATTATCAATTGCAGAAACTACTCACCTTTAATTTCAACCAAGATTATGTTTTTCTTACAAAAATCTGCAAATAAATAAAATTTAAAGCATATTTCTTTAAAACTAATTAATTTTCACATTGTACTTACCAAAATCACAAGCGAATGAAAAATACAAAGCACAAAGAAAGAATGACACCACGAAAGAAGCTTAAAGAATACGCAGTGACTGAGTGAGCGAGACCTCCGAAAACACTAATTATCTTCCGTCTCGTGTCATCTCTGTATATCCTCTGTGGCTCTACTCTGGGCCACAGCACAGAATACACAGAAGTGAAGGAAGTGACAGGTAAAAAAAGCTCCAATCAGGTTTTTGTTAAAATTCGTGGAAAAAAGAGAAAAGCATAGTGTATTTGATACTGTAGTGTATTACTACTTACCAATTAACACAGCTAATAAAAATTTATTGCACTAGAAAGACGTAGCAAAACAAAAACGACGGCAAAATTTGAGGGAAAACGAGACAAACAGAAAAATACCCGTATCTTCCGTCTCGTGACACTTCTGCATGTTTTGTGGCCACAGAATACACAGAAGTGAAGAAAGTGACAGGTAAAAAAAGCTCCATTCAGGTTTTTGCTAAAATTCGTGGAAAAAAGAGAAAAGCATAGTGTGCATAGTGTACTGTTGTTTATTGGCCTTCGAGAGTTTTGCGTCTCACTCGCACTGGTTGACTGATCTGCCACGGATTACCGTTTAATCTTGCGGTTCTTTTGTGGAATTTCCTTAACAACCACGTTGCTACTTCCTATGAGAAGGCATAAGTCGTGTACAGTCAGTCACAAAAACATTTTTAAGAATACTGAACAACATCATGGACATATGGTCTTAGTCGCCTGTCCATTTTTGTGCAACCATATTCGGCAAATTTACTTTGCAGAATATGTACTAAATAAATAAAAATTGAAACTGAAAATTGAGTTTAAAGGTTTTTTGTCTGAAATTTGTCTCTTCGAGCAGATAAAATTTCGGCTAATTTTGAGACGATGCGAGCCGATACAATCGGCGGCGGCTTGATATACAGAAAAATAGCCGGCTTCGAACCGGTCTACTTGTTTCTCTGACCGTAAGCTAATTCGAAAGATATGTAAGGCCAAACGTTTAAATAACTGGTCATTTAACTGGTAGTGTTCTTGTAGGGATTCTGCACCATTATGATTGAAGGTATTTCTGTTTTCACCCCTTTCTTGACAATATAATGAAACTGGTGGGCTTGCCGATCGCACCGAGAATTTGCCAGATGTCTTTCATACCCTTTTCGGCATATGTGATTTATCTTTATTAAGCTTTGATGGCAGAGCCCTGCGCCGATTAGCTGAGAGCCGGCAGAATTCCTTATACATGCCATTCCCGGGATCCCGAACATTTTCCCTTTGTTGTGCTCGGCAACAAGTTTGACGGGGACAGTAGGCAGGTGTGTACACGCCGTGCTCAACAATGGTGTCAGTCAAATAATGATATAGCCTACCTATCCGGCTCCTTCGGGAAGATGTGCAGCTTCTCAACAGATGGACATCCTTTAATGCATCTTAAACTCCTGAAAAATTACCCAAACATTTAAAAAAATGACCAGTTTGTTTTAAATCATGAATGTATACTTACAGTTTTCCCAGAAAAGTTTGCCAATTTCTGAAAGCAAAAAATTAATAAATACATATATTTCTAGTAATTTTCCAACTGAAAATTGTACTTACATTCAATATTGAGCCAAAGAATGGTTTTCTGAAAATAAACTGAAAATATATTCAACATTAAACACAAATTTATGAAATTAATAAAGTTGTCACTCTTTTACTTACCAATTAGCACACATGAATAAAAGCACAAAGCAGAATCACAAAACAAGCTAAAATTTTGTTGCGCTAGAAAGAAAATCAGAGCAGAATCAACGACAAAATTCCTGGCAGAGCGAGTAAGGTATAAAAACACAATTATCTTGCGTCTCGTGACACTTCTGTGTACTTTGTGATAAAAGTTTCGGATTGGGACAAGGCAAAAAGATTAAAGTACGTTTTCGTTAATATAATAAGTTATAATAAATTTTACAACTTCTTTTATTTCCTTAACAGTTGTACAACAAAATCAATGGTAATTGAAATTTCTTACCCTTTTCCCAAGTATTATTTTAAATTGATGATTTTGTATCACTTAATCCATAAAACAATTATAAATTCGGCTGTGTTCGTAAATGCATCACTGCGCTGCATCATATGTGGAAACTTTTATTTAAAATGCAGTACAAGTTCGTTGATAATCTGTTTTAGTAGTAATCATGCCTGTACACCATATTTGACATTTATATGTGCGTTATCTATTTTAGTGAACCAGTTTGGGACATTTAAAATTCCATTTGCAGTGCAATGATGTATTTACGAACACATCCTTCGTTAAAAACTGTTGCATTATTAACAAAAACAATGTTGTATATATTTTATTTATATTTCAGTTCAACAAATTGTGTTATTAAAAATTCGGGTAATGTATTTTAATTTTACTTTCTATAAAAAGTTTATAAATAATTAAAAAAATCTGTTATAATAAAGCTAAAATTTTATTACAATGAACTTGTAAAAAAATAAGTAAATCTACATAAAAACTTTTATAAAAACATATTCAAGAATAAATAATTGAATAAACTTGAGTATAGTTCACAAATAGTTGAATGACTTTTTTAGATAAAAACCAAAGGTAATAAAGTAAAAATGCAAACTTCATAAAATTTTAGTAGTTCTTTTTATGCTTATGCTCTTCATCAATTAATTCCATGTAATTAATCATTTTTATGATAAGTAATGTTTTAAGCACTTTTACTTAAAGCCGTTTCAGACTATAATACAACTATTAATACTTTTGTGGAAAATGCAACTCTGATATGATGAGTTGTTATTGTTTTTTGAAATTTTTAAACAGAAATTAGATCAGGGAAACATTTTCGTCAAAAGTATTAATACTTGTATTATAGTCTGAAACCGCCTTTAATGATTTTCTTTTAAGTATGCGAGATACTGGGTGAGCTTGTGACCGTTCCAGTATCTTTACTGCAATAACAACATTTAAGACCTTTCCAATATTCGAGGTTTAGACTTTTGTGTTCAATATTTAAGTAATATAAAAAAAAATTTATTTTTCCTTATTATTAGACTTCTTTTATATGGAATCTTTCTTAAGACTGACTTAAAACTAAAAATTCTTAATATTAAATACAAAATCAAATATCAAAAATGCTTATTAACACTATTCCATTTCGTAATTTCTCATGATTAAAATTCATTGATCCACTTCAAGTTTATTGATTTTGGGGTTCTTTGGAAAATCATATTTTGGCAATAAAATCTAGGGCAATAAAGTTGAAGTGCATTTATATTTAAGTATGCATGTTTGTGCACAGTGCTGTGGACAAAAATGCATATCAGCAACGAAATGGAAAGAACAATTAAAAGAAATGGAAAGAACAATTAATTTCAAGTACAACGTAAGTATGTATGTTTATATATTTATATTAAACTAGTTTTAAGTATAAAGTAAATATGTATGTTTATATATTTATGTTTGTATATTTGAATGTTTGTTCACTTTATTGCGGACAAACATTCTTCACTTAAGAAACCATTAAATAGTTATTAAATTATGATTTTCTTAGGGGTTGCTATAACTCCCCCATCGTTAGAGTGAGGCTCCGACGAAACATGTAATATGGACATTTTACGTCCTATGTCACGTAGGAAAAATATTGTTAATAAAATTATTGTAATTATAATTATTGTATTAATGCTTACATTTAGTAAATTTGAGTACACATTTTGACTAATAATTTTTTTAATTGAATTTGCATGTTTTACTTGTTCTACATATAAAGTTTCCAACTTTAAGTTAACCATATTGTTCAGAGTTTTTTCTTTAATTTTTGTAATGAAATTTGGTAAAATAAATTTGTCATAAGTTTTTATTTTTATATTAGAAAATGTTTTGTTAAGTGTTTTGAGTTCACAATTTTCAAACTTTATCAAAAAATTTCCTTTCAATTTAGTATTTATTTTGTTACATTTATGTTCTATCTTTGAATAGAAATTCTTAAATATAAGTATTCCTTCGATAATTTCTGATATTTTTGTTTCAATCATCTTCTGCATATTGCAGTGTGCTTCTTCGAAGTTTATAATGCTCAGTAAACATGCGTCTGATAATTGAATTAAGTTCTTTTCTAAATTTTCTTTAATGTTAGTGTCGAAAATATTGTTTTTTGAATCTACAAATATTTCATTCATATTCTTTGAATATTGGGGTATTTGGAGAATAAGTATAATGTAATTGTCTTGTACTGCTACGGCCACTTGGCCATTCGTATAACTATAAAAATCATTTATTAAGTCAAGTTCTGTTTTAGTAAGTATGTCTGAGGAATTATACCCAGTTTGCAAGAAAACATTATCTGTCCGATGTCATCTATATGGTCACGCAAAAGTGAAATATCATTATTTATTTGGTAAATATGTTCTAAGAATGTAATTTCGTCTTCTATATTTGTTATCTTATTTTGTAGAAAATCTTTCAACTTATTTATATAATGTCCTATTTGTATCTGTTTCATGTTTATGTGGCTAGTAATATTCTGGATTTGAGAAGAGATTAGGTCATTTACTATTGTAAGGTTGTTAATGGTGTTTGTTAGAGTCTTTTCATTTTCGTTTATTAATTAATGAGTTTCTAATTTCTATTTCGTCCTCGTTATCCATGGTTCCAGCGACGATTTTCGGTCCTTTCCCTAAAATGTTTATTAGTCCTCGTTTCCGGCTAAAATGTGGATTTAAGTTTTCTATTTTTCCTTCAACTATAGCAAAATTTTTATATACACTCTCTAATAGAGGTTTGTTTTCTGTTGTACTAAAATTTAGTGAAAGTATGTTGCCATGTAGTAATGATAATGTGTCGTCATATGATGTTAGGTTTACAACATGTAATATTTTGTTGTAATGTTCAATAACCTTTTTCTCGTCGATCTTAAATAGTATGTAGCCATTGTTATTTGTAAAGTCCTGTATGTCAATTGTTTGAGTGTTAACGGTTGATATCAATACCAGCAGTAGTAAGTAGTTCATCTGAAATTACACATATTTATTTAAGAAGTTTGGTATTGTTTCTTTTGTTTAATGTGTGCTTTGTAATATTTTAACCCTGTTTTCTTGTCTACTACATGATCTTCGTCTATTTTATTAGTGTCTATTTTTCTATATTTTCTATGATTTTTGCCTCCCCTAATTTCTTTAATATAATTAGTTCCTTCGTTCAATTCTACATTAAATCTGTCCTTATTTAATTTACTTATATATTTTACTTTCTTACTTACAATCAATTCACGTATTGTATCGTATCTGTCTTCGTGTATTTTTCCATTCAAGAAATCGATTGGCTTAATTTTTGTAGTACCATGAATGGTGTTGTTATAAAAACCTATTATCCGTAATATTTTTTCTTCAACGGTTTCAGTTTTACTCCTTTTGTCATGTCTTAGAAGTCACATGTGCTCGTTTATTGTATTATGGAGTCGCTCAATATCTGCGTTGGAGTTATGATTACTGTTTGATGTGTAGTGTATGACAATGTTTTCCTCGTTCAAAAATTGTTGTATTGGTATAGCTTTAAATCCTAATTCGTTGTCCACTATTATTTTTTAAATTTTTCCGTATGAGTTGATGTACTGCAGCAGTTTAGTTTTGAACTCCGTCCATATACGTCCATTAATTTTGTAAGCAACTGCAAATTTTGTAAACTTGTCGATAAGTGTCATAAATAGTTGTTTTTCCAGTGTATAAAAGACATCTATATGTATTATTTCGCGAAGTTTTGAGGGTGTTTCGGTAATCTTGTATGGCAATTTCGGTGGTTCCCTGTCGTATTTCTCCACATTCCAAACCTCACAATTATTAATAATCTGTGTAATTCTCAATTTTAATTTTGGGTTATAAATTTGTGTTTTTAATTCTTCGTACACCGCCTGAATACCCCTATGGTTTTTATCTAAATGTTCCTTTTCTATACATTCAGTTAGCTTATTTTCATCCTCTATGTCTTCCAAGAAGTTGAAGCATCTCACGATATTAAATTTTTCGTTATTAGAAAATGATGTTTCATAGGTATCCCTTAGAACATCGTAAAACTCGTTATTTAACAGAATCGCGTTCAACTGTGTAGAGTTGAAGTGGTTCTTTAGTAATGTAATTGATGTCTCTCGATCCAAATTCTTAAGATAGATAATTTTTCTATTGTTTTTGAAAATTGATTTATTTTTTATTTTTAAAGACCCTGATGCAATTTGTTTTATGATGATATTTATCTTGTGATAGAACTGCGCCTAGGGCGAAGTTACTGGCGTCTGTAGTAACTGTAAATTTTTTTGAGAAATATGGGTATGTTAAAATGGGTTCATTTATTAGTAAAGTCCTAAGTGTATTAAAACTTTCTTGGTATTGCGGATCAGATGTGTTTATTTTAGCGTCTTTTTTCAAGTACCTAGTCATTGGTTTCGCTATCAGAGAATAGTCCCTGATAAATTTCCTATAATACCCAGATAGGCCAAGGAATTGTTTTATCTGTTTTGGGGTCTTCGGAATGGGAAAGTTTTTTACACATTCAATTTTTTTAGGGTTTGGTTTTATCCCGTCTCGAGTCACAATATGACCCAGAAATTCTGTTTCTATTTTTAAAAATTCGGATTTATCAAGTTGGATTTTCAAATTAGCCTCCCTGAACCCATTAAAAACCAGACTAATGGAATTCAAAAGTTCTTGCAACGACGTAGAAAAAATTATGATATCGTCTAAATAAACTAGACATATCTTATTTATATATTCACTTAGGACTGTATTCATAAGCCTCTGGAATGTCGCTGGAGCTGTCTTCAGTCCAAACGGCATTCGTAAAAACTCATAGTGTCCGCTTTCCACATTGAAAGCAGTTTTGTGACAAGTCTCCATTTGGCTTTGTTACTGGCATCGGCCTTCTTAGGTACGATCCATATAGGTGCTGAGTAGGGAGATTTGCTGGGTCCAATTATTTTATCTTTAAGCATTTGTTGAATTTGTTCTTTTACTTCTTCCTTATGTATACATATATGGATATCGATAAGATTTGGTAAATATTGGGACATTATTAATAGTACGTATATTACGTTTTATAGCGGATGTAAAGGTAAGTTTTGAATTTTCTTGGTAAAATATATCTGAACATTTTTTTAGTAGACATACTCTTTTTTTCGCAGTTTAAGTGATCAATTCGTATTTGTTTTTCTAATGGTATTTCTTTATCTTTTAATAATTCTTGAAAATAGATAGTTTCCAAGTTTTGGTTTTCTTCTTCCTTACTTTTATCGACAACATCGTCTTCTCCTTTGTTTTTGTGTTCCTGATGTTCATGATCTTCGACTTTATTCTAATTTTCTTTTTGTTTGTTTTTATAGTTTCCTTCCAAGAGAGGTATAGTCACGTCCCCAAACTGGATAGTTTTATTTTTATAGTTTATACAGGCGTTCCTACTAATCCATCATAATAATCGTGAAATTTTAATATAAAAAATTCAATAAAGTCAAGTTTTTTACCGAATTCATGAAAATTTTGTATTCTAGCTTTTCGATTCAATTGCGTTGTACTTAGTAGAGTTTTTACAAGGATAGGGTTTGTTTTGTACAACCATTTAGGGTGACAAATGCCTGGATTCAGAATTGAGTTTGTTGCACCTGTGTCGATAATTAGTTTTATATGTCCTTAGTTTTAATTTCTATATGTGGAAGGTTAATTCGTGTTTGTTTATGTCCATTGGCTCAAGAGGTGGTTGCCGTTGTTGTGATTTTTGGAAATCTTGGTATTGTTGTTGGGTCGGGTATCGTGTGTTTTGTGAAAAATTTTCCTGTATTTTGTGTTTGTTGTGGTAACCTTAGCTGTTGATTCTGTGAAGCTTGGAACCGTTGTCGCGAATTTTGTAATTGTTTTTGTGAATTTTGAAAACGTTGAAGTGAGTACCGTGAATTTTGTTGAAAATTGTCCTGTTGATGGTATCGTGAGTTATGAAAACGTTGTGGTGAGTATCGTGAATTTTGTGGAAAATTGTCTTGTTGGTATTGTGGGTTTTGAAACCGTGAATTCTGTGGAAGACTTTGAAAATGTTGTTTTGAATTTTTCATAGATTTAGGTTGGTTGTAACCTAAGTTTTGTACCTCTTGCATATTATTGTGTCTTGTTGGGTTTCTTTTATAATTTCCCAGTGTTGTCGTATCCTGTGTATGCATGAGCTGCTTGGAACAAAATTGCCATGGCGCTTTCTAAACTGTCAGGATTTCTACAAAACAAAATTGTTTTCATGCGCTCGGGAATCTTACTTTTGAAAAGATTCAAGGGCGTGCGTTTGTTCTTTTCTGCACTTTGATTTGTAGCTTGGCCCTCGCCAAGAATATTAAGTGTTTTATTATTAAGTCTATGCAATTTTTCTTTGATGTCGTTATAAAATTCTAACGTTTTTACTCTAAATGTTACGGCCCTAAGTTCATCATAAATTTCATCACGAGATGACCTGTCCCCAAAATTATTAAAGAGAACACCTTTTATCTCTAGCCAGGATGTGGCGTGGCAATTAATCTCAATGGCTTGCCTAGCTTTTCCTTTAAACTTACTCTTAATTACGTCCGAAAAAAGCAATTGTGACAACTGGTCATATGTCTGTAAAAGAGGGTGTATTTTTTGTAAGTCTCGTCTTTCTCCGTTAAAATCAGGTAGATTATTCAAATATTTTAGGGGGCTAATTGTAATAATATTTTCTTGCGGGTTAGCCATTTTGATAGGTATCAATAATTATGTATGTATGTGTATTTAAAAAAAAACAAATGATTTTAAAAAAGTCGTACGTCTAATTTTACTTGTAGATATGGATGAGTCTTGGTGTAGTTTGCTTCGAATAATTTCGTCCTTCAGATCAATATTTGTTGGTGTGAGTTTGATCGGCCTCTTTCCTGCAATTTGTTAACGTCTCTTGTAGTGTATCTTCTTTTTCAACAGTTTTTTGATTTGCGTATTATTTTGATCAGCCAGTTTTTGCAATTGTTAATGTCTCTTGTAGTGTATCTTCTTTTTCAACAGTTTTTTGATTTGCGTATTATTTTGATCAGCCACTTTTTGCAATTGTTAATTTATTAAAAAAAAATATTTTCATAGGAGTCACTTCATCAACTTCTCTGTTGAATTTAGTTATTTAGTTCACTTTTTCACTTCTTTGTTAAGTGTAGTAATTTAGTTCACTTTTTCAACTTTGTTGAATTTAATAATTTAGTTCACTTTTTCAACTTCTTTGTTGAATTTAGTAATTTAGTTCACTTGTTCAACTTCTTTGTTGAATTTAGTAATTTTGTTTTACGCAGAATATCACTCAATTTATAAAAATAAATAAAAGGAATTTTTAATCTTTTAAAAATAATCCTTTTTGTGGTATCCTACCGACTGAGCCACTTTTGTGTTCAATATTTAAGTAAAATAAAAAAAAAATTTATTTTTCCTTATTATTAGACTTCTTTTATATGGAATCTTTCTTAAGACTGACTTAAAACTAAAAATTCTTAATATTAAATACAAAATCAAATATCAAAAATGCTTATTAATTATATTTGTGATTTGAACGGGCTAAAGTTCGTATCGCTTTTTAAGCCAAATTACATGTGATAATTATTAAGGAACAATTAACACCAAAGTCTGTTGTAAATATTCTGACTAACAACACATAGTTGAACGGAACAGCCAGCCGTTTTCGAAGGCCACTAAACCTTCATCATCAGCGTTCTTTTGTGTTTGGTCCACTGTGTGTGGTGTCAGTTGATGTAGATTTCTGCTTTTATATACTTAGCATTTTATTGCAAATGGAATATGTGAATTGTTTTGATTCATCGTATTTCAATTTGCTGAAAGCTTTTTTGTATGTAAGCTCAATTTTACCATCACTATATTTACAACAGTCTTACCATTGTCGTTTTGTTCTTTTTACTAATTATACACATGTTACTTAATTTGCTTATTTTTTGTTCTACTTAAGACAAACTTTTTTGGTTTGTTACTATTAAGTATATTTTTATTTAATTTTTGCCACAGGCCCATGGCTATTAATTTTTTTTTTAGTTAATTTTAATTATTATTCGAACTCCATTTGTTTCTATATTTGTGATTTGAACGGGCTAAAGTTCGTATCGCTTTTTAAGCCAAATTACATGTGATAATTATTAATGAACAAATAACACCAAAGTCTGTTGTAAATATTCTGACTAACAACACATAGTTGAACGGAACAGCCAGCCGTTTTCGAAGGCCACTAAACCTTCATCATCAGCGTTCTTTTGTGTGAACACTATATTTCATTTCGTAATTTCTCATGGTTAAAATTCATTGATCCACTTCAAGTTTATTGATTTTGGGGTTCTTTGGAAAATCATATTTCGGCAATAAAATCTAGGGCAATAAAGTTGAAGTGCATTTATATTTAAGTATGCATGTTTGTGCACAGTGCTGTGGACAAAAATACACATCAGCAAAGAAATGCAAAGAACAATTAAAAGAAATGGAAAGAACAATTAATTCCAAGTACAACGTAAGTAAGTATGTTTATATATTTATACTAAACTAGTTTTAAGTACAAAGTAAATATGTATGTTTATACACACAAAAAAATTCATATGTTATATTTCCTAAAATTGTGGTATAATTTTAACTAAGTGAAAGTGTAGAATGGCATTTACAAAGTTTTTTAGATAATTTAACAAAAATTTTGGTTGATTTCTATGTTCGAAAAATCAACTAAAATTTTAGTTAAAAGTCCTTGACTAGGTAAACTACCTAAGTAGCAAAGTAAATTTATACATATATAATGCGGCAAATTATCATGGATTTGAGTTAAAATAACTATTTATAATTCGATAATTTTTCTAATAATATTCAAAGAATTTTTGCATTTGAGAATAATATATTATTATTTATTAATTCATATTTATATGCATGTACATATACATATATATAATCAGTGTTTATGTCTGTTATTGACCTAACCGCCTATTAGACGGTCATACTTGGTATGTGAACATGATGTGATGATATATACTCGTTTAAAAGATCTGATAGTCTTAGGGCTATTATTACAACTTAAAGTTAGTTAAAAGTAGATTTTTATTGGACGTATAAAAACTTTATCATTTGCAAAATTTTACTTTAACCTAAAGTAAGCAATAAATTACAGGCAAGTTTATCCTACCTGGTAAGCTAAATCCAATTTTTAATAATGAAAAGCTTTTTATACGTCCGATAAAATCCTACTTTTAACTAATTTTAAGTTATAATAATGGCCCTTACACAGAGAGAAGCAAAAGGCCGCCCGTGGGCACTTAGTTATTCTCTTATTTACACGTGCGTTCGTACAAGCATGCATTTTAAGTGTCCAGGAGACGTACAAAAAAACCCATCAATCACATAGTTGTGTGCGTGCAGTCGTTTCTTTTCGGCTACACGTACACGTTGTCGGCACTGATTGATGAGAATAAAAAAATTTTCATATTTTTATTTGACGGCTGATTATTTGTACGTCTCCAAATCTGATTGACGAAATAAACGTCATTTGCTTTGTGTTATTTGTTCTGTGACGACATGGAGAAGTGCGCGGATGAAAAAAATTAATTTGCACTTTATGAAAATGTACCATTGATCTTTGTAAAAAACCAAACAATCAAAAGTCTACAAACACAAAATTACTTAAAAATTATTTTAAATTTTTTTTATTTTTGTGTTTAAAACAAATTTTTAACTAAAAAGCAAATACATACGAGTATGTACATATTTTTTTATTCACACACCTAATGTCTTGTTTTTATATTAAAAATCGTTTGTTTGTTTCGATTTTTTTTAAGGAAAATATGTTTGCTTCTTTAGAGTGTTTTGAAGAACTAGAATTATTATTATTATAAATAATAATAATACATGAAGAATTAGTGTGGAATATAGAAAAATTATTATTTAGCTCTGTATATTTGTGCTTTTTATACAAAGATTTCATAAAGTTTTAATGCCGCTAATAACAAAAAATCATCATCCGATGAAGACATATATGCCATCGCATACAACGAACACAAAATTAAAATGCTGATTGACGATTTTATTTGTACGTCTCCGAAAAATCATCAATTAAACGACACTAACACATTCTTACCGATTGATGGCTTTTTTTTGTATGTCTCCTGGACACTTTACTCTCTTTTATATTATACATATACATATGTATGTATGTGCTTGCTTGACTTTGGTCTAACAACACAACAGTCTCTCTGATAACACCATGTTCCCATACCAAAATAATACCGTCCCATAACCACTAGATCTTGGTCCAACAACATTTAAACATTTATATAGGTTTGATCATAGCCCCAGCTCTAATAGCCGCTTCTATTTGATTACACAGTGAGCACTCCTACATAACAAAAATGCATAATTTTCTTCTTCTTTTGCATTTGTATACATACAAACACAAACACAGCACAGATAAAAATAACACAGCGTTTGCTTGGCTTAGCTGGTTTATCTATAATAATTAAAAAATAACAAATTTACACAAATATAAAACTTTAAATTTCATGTTATATACCTTTTTTGACAAGAAAATAGAAAACAATTCAATAAAAATAATTTCGAAGAAGATACCTTATTGTAATAGTTATATTAACTTGGATTTTAGATAAAGTGTAATGTACAAATTACCTAACTGCATAGTTAATAAAACCCAAGATTTTTACTTTCATATAAAAAAGTTACCTATTCAAGCTTAGTTAATATTACCTCTTATATTTTTTTGTGTGTATATTTATGTTTGTATATGTTTGTTCACTTTATTGTGGACAAACATTCTTCACTTAAGAAACCATTAAATAGTTATTAAATTATGATTTTCTTAGGGGTTACTATAACTGTTTAGCACACAAACGATCCATTACATATTGTGGAGAATGTGGGATTTATCGCCATAAAGGCCATCAAAGACCAATAAAGATAAAACTCCTATACCTAAAAGGGTATGAAAGATATCAGGCAAATTCCCGGTGCGATGGGCAAGCCCACCAGTCTCATTATCTTGTCAGGAAAGTGGTGAAACTCGTCAGAAATACCTTCAATCATAATGGTGCAGAATGTATCGAATTAGCTTTCGGTGCAGTTTTTCAAAGCACCAAAACATTCGGGCAAATATATAATTATAAACTCCACATTTACATAAATTTTTGCAAAATAACTTTTATTTGACAAACATTTGTATCTAAAAAGATTATATGTAAGATCCATTTATGAATTTAAACTTTTGTGCAAAAATTATTAAATCATTGGGAGGAATAAATATTTCATCCCCAAGGCACAATTCTTTGGCAAATATTACACACACAAAATATAAGAGGTAATATTAACTAAGCTTACATAGGTAACTTTTTTTATATGAAAGTAAAAAACTTGGGTTTTATTAACTATGCAGTTAGGTAATTTGTACATTACCTAAAATCCAAGTTAATATAAACTATTACAATAAGGTACATATATACACATATTTTTCGAAATTATTTTTATTGAAATGTCTTATATTTTATTGTCAAAAGTAAATTGTTGAGCAAGAAGATTTGTATGTATTAAATTTTTAAAATATTTATATTTATGTAAAATAATTCTTTTTAATTATTATAGATAAACTAGCTGAGCCCGGCAAACGTCCTCTCTCTTCCTTGATGTCCGTTTTTAATTTTTAATGTTCGCAAATTGCCAGTGTATCCTGCATATATGTACATAGGTGTTTCCGTCGGAAGCTGCAGACGACCTATACCTTCGCACAGGAAGATCCCTATCCCAAGTTTTAATGGTCTCCACCAACTCAACTGGGACGAACGACGAATTTCGTGGACGGTGACGAATTTATCTATAATAATTCGCTGAGTAAATTCGTCGTGTGAAGCACAACAACGACGAATAAATAAGAGCTCTTATAACTGATAAAGTTGCTTATTGTTTGTGCAAAGAAAGCGAAAACTGTTTTTTTCCTGGTTAAAAGAATATAAATAAATGTATCACAGAGTTCGTCACGCACGACGAGTTTCGTTCTACGGCAGTGTTGTGTTAATTTGCATATGCATGAATGTGTTTTATTTTTTAAGAAAAAATTCGTCGTTCGCCCCCAGTTGTGTTCCTAGCATTACCTTTAGATGTTTTATTTTCGTGGTGTTTATTTTTATTTTATTTATATGTATGTAGATAAATAAATTATTAAATAAATAACAATTTTTTTTTAAATTCAAAAATTCTTTAAATCCATGACAGTTGTCGAAATATAAATAGTTAATATAACTAAAATCTATGATAATTTGCCGCATTATATACGTACAAATTTACTTTGCTATTTAGATAGTTCACAGAAAACAAAAGTATGAATTTACCTAGTCGTTAAGGAGTTTCAACTAGAAAATTTAGTTGATTTTTCGAACATAGAAATCAACTAAAATTTTTGTTAAATTACCTAAAAAACTTTGTAAATGCCATTCTACCCTTTCACTTAGTTAAAATTATACCATTATTTTAGGAAATATAACCTATGATTTTTTTTTGTGTGTAGGTTACTTACAGCCTGTTTATTTTTTTGACGAGTCATGTTCTCGTCAATAAAAAGTGCTAAAATGTTAGCATTATTTATTTTTTGAGGTTTTAGAACACGACTGTTGACGATTTTTGCTAAAAAACGTAACTGGGGCCTAATTCCTGCACTCGTGATCGGAATTGCATTCGAATAGAAATTAATTTCGATGGCAAGAAATTTTCTGATGTCACTCGTACCAAGCGAATCGAGTTTTTGTTTCAGTGTTGGAAAAAGGCAAATATATTTATATATAAATTTATTTCACAACACTGAATAAATTGTAAGCAAAAGCATATGTTTGTATATATGTTTGTGTGCAAAAATATATGTATGTACGTACATAAGCCTGGTACTCTGTTCAGAATTTCGTGCGAAATGCTGTCCAACTGCATATAAAAGTATTTGGTATGAAATATTTGCGAAATAAATTCGCAAAAGTAGTACTCTGTTCTTGTTGTGAAAAACACGTAAAATAATGTCTTTCCATGCCAAATTAGTCTGGCATCATTTTAGTTTAGCTGCGAAACAACATGAGCAGTGCTTTTTTCGCACGGAATTTTAACAATGTTGCATACTTTCAAGCAATAAAAGCGAGCAATTTATAAAAAAAACCGCGAGTTGGGCTACATTTAGTACATGTCAAATTTTTCACGCGAAATAACCAATGCACAGTGGGGACTTTTGCAAAATAAATGGTAATAAATCTGGAACTTCTAAACTACTGATTGGATTTATATGAAACTTCGAACATCCGTAGAGGAGGACTCAGGCTTTATAACAAATGTCTTGGCAGCCGTCTGGCCTAAGCTGGACAGGAGTTACAGTGGGCATAAGTTGACAACATGGGACTCAAAAAAAATTCTGAGGTTTGTAACTTTTAGAAAACTTATCCGATTTTTATGAGATAAAGCGTTTTGATCTAAGCTTAACATTTTTAATAAATAATGTCCTTAGATGTGTTTTCGTATCTCTCATAACTTAGAAGATATTTGACTTTTAACAAAAAAAAAATTTTTTTTGCCTTGACTTTTTTTAGTATTTCACCTACAACTTTTTAGTTAATTGTTGGATTTTAAATTAAAGGACAGCATTAAATTTCTGATCAAATTTTAAATAAAAGTAAGTAAAAAACTTATTAATATCTGCAGTCGTAAAAACGGGAAAAGGCAAAGAATTCAAAGTTTTAAAATTTTTCTGGAAAAGGCACGTTTTTTTAAGAAAAAGTATCTTTATTATTTTCAATTTTGTGAAAAACTTTGTTTAACACATACACTTTTAAACCACATAGCGCTAAAAACAATCTATTCAGAATATGCTAAGAGCCAATTATTTTGTATTTTCGGCATGCACCCTACACTCAGCAGTGTCCGAAAATTGCCAATTTCAAAATTTTTTTTGTGCTTATGCGCTTATAAAATGTTGTGACGGTATATTTTGAAAGCTTTAGCTATATCATTTAATTATTAAGATAGTTGGCAACATGTTAAACTTAAATTTTTAACAGCCTTTTCATAAATGCGAGGATGCGCGCAAATTTTCTGAAAAAAGTCAAAATTTTGGAAAAATTTTGTTTTGTACCATAAAAAATATATATAAAAATAATTTTCTTTTTTTATGTTGGCATTTTTAGCTTTCATGTGAGTCCTTTTACTTTGCCTGAAAAAATTATTCCAATATAATTAACTGATCTCGAGATATTCCGATTGTAGGGTGCAATTCAAAAAATATGTAGAATGCGCTTAACTTTTTTCCCTTTATTCACACATCAGCTGTTTAAAACTTTTATGAATTCTGAAATTCAACCTAAATAGAAAAACCAAAATAAATTTGAAATGTTATCCAATAAATATATATATATATATATTTCGCAATAAAAAATATTTATGGTAATTATACCACATGTTTTTCCATGTAAGTGTAGTTAATGTTAATAACAGGTAAGCATTTAACGAATAACAACACACATGTTTAATGGATTAAAAAAAGGTTTTTGCGGATTTTATTACAGCAAAATCGGGAGGTGCTACCTGATTGTGCTACTACTACTTAATAACACTTCACAGTACTAGGTAATTAGACAAAATTAGCAAAGGTTCTTATAAATTATGCTGTATTGCATAAAAAATGAGAAAAGTTTTATTTGTGTGTATTGTTTTTTTATTATTATTTACCAATAGATAATCTATTTAATATTAGGCTATAGCTAAGAAAAACTATTTAACACTAAATAATTTATTTATTTTTAAATTACATGTTTGAGCTATGTTAATTACCATAATTTTACAATTTATTTATTTCAATTATTTTTAAGAAAACAATCCGAAATATCGAAGCTTAAGAGGTTTTTTATTTGAATTGCTTCACTGTCGTCTTTCTCTATTTCTTTAGTTATCTTTGGTAACCATTTCAACCGTATTGCTTGTAAAACTGGATCTGAGGATAACAATAAGTGAAGCATTAAATCATAATTTTCTGCTAATTTTGAAAACTTTCGACTATTAAATAATCTGTACTGCTGTACATCTTTGTTCCTTGCTTCTTGAGCTTCTTCTGTAAGTTCTCCCAGAGGTAGGATGTTGGTTTCAATGATTTCTTTTCCATGAGATAATACCTTATGTACAGTTGGCGTCATCAATCTCCATGGATATAAATTTTTTATCAATACTTTTGTTTCATTAGCAAAAGCATCAAATTTTTCTGCATTAATTTGCTTTTTACTGTTAATAGTTGCCAGTATTATTTTGAAGTTCCTTATTAGTTTTTTATCCAAGCCGGTTATCAAGGATGTAGTCTCAGGATCCTCAAAAAAGCGTCTAGCAGTATTTCCATTATTCGAGCTACCATAACCGTTAATTGGCTTATCAATTATAAGCCCATGCTTTCTAAATTCATCTTGTATCCTTTTCTTCTCAGTTCTTCGTGTATCTGCTAAGTCTTTGTTGTTTCGTGAGGAGACAGTTTCATTACCTTTGATATTTCTATATTTTATATCATATGATAGATGCAAGCAATACTCCATAAATCTAATGCGAGCATGAAGTGGGGAAATTCCAAATTTAAGGGCTTCCTCTTTTATAGTTTCATCAGATTTATCTTCAAACTCAGAGCTTTTTTTCCCACATATATTGCATTTCCAGTATGACTTGGTATCCGTTAGGGCATTGGCAACTTTTCCATCTATCATAGTCAATTGTAAATCAAATGTGACATTTATAATGCAGTCAGAAATTTTTATTGCAATGCTTGGTAAGTTCCTTATTTCTTCTGATATAGTAACTACAATATTTTGAGTTTCATCTCTATTTTCTTTCATATATTCAAATTTTATTGGTCGACATAATAACTTTGATGCAGGCGTCCTATTTATCCATACGTCTTCAAATGCAGGTACAGTGGATGATGATGATGAATTTGTATATAAACGCATTCTAAGAGGTACCAACGTAGACATAAATATCGATGAAAAAGATATATTATCTTCGCTTTGTTGTCTATATTCAGAAAATCCAGTAGTCCCATCACAACCCTATTTACAAATTAATACTAGCTCGGACTTGTGGCATTTACTTATGTCTTTTTTGCTAAAGGTTGAAATTATCCTAGAAGCAGTATTTTCGAGGAGACTGCATAACTCAATAGTGGCGCCTGTGCTACTAACGTTCGAAACCGATGGCAAAATTACATCCTTTGTTGCCTTCAATGACTTTGTAGATGGCAAATTTCCCCATTTCTTTTCAGTCATAGCTTTTCTTAATATTTTATATTTATTCCTTGTTAGACCCAAGTTTAGAATAAGGGCTAATGCATCTTCATTATTAAAATCTGTTTTAGATTTAGGCGTTGGTATGCTTTCCACCATACGTTGTATTCTCTTTGGAGATGCTTTTGGAAGAGCATCTACAATTTTGCCAACTTCCTTCGGTTTGTTTTTGGTTAATCACTTCTAAAGGCATCCTTTATAAGGCCAAAAGAGTGGTTTTCAATGAGGTCTTCTTGCTTTCTTTTCTGGCTTCTTGGTTGAAGTTACTCGTATAATTTATTAGGCCTTCCCAATTGTTTCATACCAATCTGTGTAACTATCTCGGTTTTTAGCCATTGTTCATTTTGTTTTTGGAACTTAGTTTTGTTATAATTTAATTCTTTCATTTTTCTTTCGTACCCTACCAAAAAGTTCTCTATTTTTTTAGTAGCATCTTCATTTAGTTTTAATCCAAATGAGTTGTCAATTATATCTATGATTTTAGAACATTTTTCTTGGCGCAATAAACTAACAGGAACGTATTCCCATAGACGTTTACATACCGCGTTATATTTAATACTAATCTCCATAACAGTTCAATATAGAGTGATTGTTCTTATAAAAGAACCCTGCGTTTTTATGCAATACAGCATAATTTATAAGCACCTTTGGTAATTTTGTCTAATTACCTAGTACTGTGAAGTGTTATTAAGTAGTAGTAGCACAATCAGGTAGCACCTCCCGATGTTGCTGTAATAAAATCCGCAAAAACCTTTTTTTAATCCATTAAACATGTGTGTTGTTATTCGTTAAATGCTTACCTGTTATTAACATTAACTACACTTACATGGAAAAACATGTGGTATAATTACCATAAATATTTTTTATTGCGAAAATTATACATAGACTTATTGGATAACATTCCAAATTTATTTTTGTTTTTCTATTTAGGTTGAATTTCAGAATTCATAAAAGTTTTAAACAGCTGATGTGTGAATAAAGGGAAAAAAGTTAAGCGCATTCTACATATTTTTTGAATTGCACCCTACAATCGGAATATCTCGAGATCAGTTAATTATATTGGAATAATTTTTTCAGGCAAAGTAAAAGGACTCACATGAAAGCTAAAAATGCCAACATAAAAAAAGAAAATTATTTTTATATATATTTTTTATGGTACAAAACAAAATTTTTCCAAAATTTTGACTTTTTCCAGAAAATTTGCGCGCATCCTCGCATTTATGAAAAGGCTGTTAAAAATTTAAGTTTTACATGTTGCCAACTATCTTAATAATTAAATGATATAGCTAAAGCTTTCAAAATATACCGTCACAACATTTTATAAGCGCATAAGCACAAAAAAAATTTTGAAATTGGCAATTTTCGGACACTGCTGAGTGTAGGGTGCATGCCGAAAATACAAAATAATTGGCTCTTAGCATATTCTGAATAGATTGTTTTTAGCGCTATGTGGTTTAAAAGTGTATGTGTTAAACAAAGTTTTTCACAAAATTGAAAATAATGAAGATACTTTTTCTTAAAAAAACGTGCCTTTTCCAGAAAAATTTTAAAACTTTGAATTCTTTGCCTTTTCCCGTTTTTACGACTGCAGATATTAATAAGTTTCTTACTTATTTTTATTAAGATATGATCAAAAATTTAATGCTGTCTTTTAATTTAAAATCCAACAATTAACTAAAAAGTTGTAGGTGAAATACTAAAAAAAGTCAAGGCAAAAAAAATTTTTTTTTTTGTTAAAAGTCAAATATCTTCTAAGTTATGAGAGATACGAAAACACATCTAAGGACATTATTTATTAAAAATGTTAAGCTTAGATCAAAACGCTTTATCTCATAAAAATCGGATAAGTTTTCTAAAAGTTACAATCCTCAGAATTTTTTTTGAGTCCCATGTTGTCAACTTAGGCCCACTGTAAATTTTGTCCAGCTTAAGCCAGATGGCTGCCAAGGCATTTGTTATAAAGCCTGAGTCCTCCTCTACGGAGTAGTTTAGAAGTTCCAGATTTATTACCATTTATTTTGCAAAAGTCACCACTGTGCAATGGTGCTGAAAATTTTTCACAACTTTGTACAGAGTACCAGCATATACACACGTATATGCAGAAAAAAGAAACGAATATACATAAATGTTATTTTCATTTTAATTTAATTAATACTTTAATAATAATAAATTAGTGTATGGTTAGAGAATAGAGCACTAGTCACATTTTCGATTCTTTTATGGGTTGACCAGGAGCAGTTGATTTGTTATTTAGATGCTCCCAGAGTTGGTTGATTTTTTTTATTTTCCCCGACAACTCTTAGGCAAAATATTATTTGCCAAGTCAGTGTGTTTTGTTGTCAACTAGAAATTCTTTATTGTTTTTTTATGGGAATTGTTACAATTTAAGTTTAAAACTTGTTAAACGCACTAATAATCCCAAATTAATATTTTACTTATTAAGTAAAATATTTTTTTTATTAAAAATACATTGAAATTGATTATTGAGGGGCAAGCTGGATCCTATGCGCATTTCACTGTTGCTAATGCAGATCATCAGGGAACCTTTACCCAAAGCTTCTTAGAACAACTAGAGTTATTATATTATAAACTTTCATTTAAACAAATGAGAAGCTCATAACAAATAACAAACTTGAAACAAGAACTCAATAATCAACATGTTTTTTATTTTCTTACTTTACCATTGCTACATTGGCTGACTTTTTTTCAGCTTCAAATTGTAGTCGTAAGAGTATGTAAAAGAAAATAAATGTAAATAACAACAACAGCTATTTAACAATAGAGTGTTGCCACACAAGTATTTTTCTGACCGGGTGCAGTCAAGTTAATAATTATTGTTTTTTTATGGGAATTGTTACAATTTAAGTTCAAAATTTTTTAAATGCACTAACAATCCCAAATTAATATTTTATTTATTAAGTAAAATATTTTTTTTTTTTATTAAAAATACATTGAAAATGATTATTGAAGGGCTTAGCTGGATCCTATGCGCATTTCACTGTTGCTAATGCAGATAATCAGGGAACCTTTACCCAAAGCTTCTTAGAACAACTAGAGTTATTATATTATAAACTTTCATTTAAACAAATGAGAAGCTCATAACAAATAACAAACTTGAAACAAGAACTCAATAATCAACATGTTTTTTATTTTCTTACTTTACCATTGCTACATTGGCTGACTTTTTTTCAGCTTCAACTTGTAGTCGTAAGAGTATGTAAAAGAAAATAAATGTAAATAACAACAACAGCTATTTAACAATAGAGTGTTGCCACACAAGTATTTTTCTGACCGGGAATTGTTACAATTTAAGTTTAAAATTTTTGAAACACACTAATAATCCCAAATTAATATTTTACTTATTAAGTAAAATATTTTTTTTATTAAAAATACATTGAAATTTATTATTGAGGGGCTTAGCTGGATCCTATGCGCATTTCACTGTTGCTAATGCAGATCATCAGGGAACCTTTACCCAAAGCTTCTTAGAACAACTAGAGTTATTATATTATAAACTTTCATTTAAACAAATGAGAAGCTCATAACAAATAACAAACTTGAAACAAGAACTCAATAATCAACATGTTTTTTATTTTCTTACTTTACCATTGCTACCACAGAATAGACAGAAGTGAAGAAAGTGACAGGTAAAAAAAGCTCGAATCAGGTTTTTGTTAAAATTCGTGGAAAAAAGAGAAAAGTATAGTGTATTTGATACTGTAGTATATTACTACTTACCAATTAACACAGCTAATAAAAATTGATTGCACTAGAAAGACGTAGCAAAACAAAAACGACGACAAAATTTGAGGGAAAACGAGGCAAACAGAAAACTGCCCGTATCTTCCCTCTCGTGACACTTCTGTATGTTTTGTGTTGCTACATTGGCTGACTTTTTTTCAGCTTCGAATCGTAGTCGTAAGAGTATGTAAAAGAAAATAAATGTAAATAACAACAACAGCTATTTAACAATAGAGTGTTGCCACACAAGTATTTTTCTGACCGGGTGCAGTCAAGTTAATAATTATTGTTTTTTTATGGGAATTGTTACAATTTAAGTTTAAAATTTTTTAAACCCACTAATAATCCCAAATTAATATTTACTTATTAAGTAAAATATTTTTTTTTTATTAAAAATACATTGAAATTGATTATTGAGGGGCTTAGCTGGATCCTATGCGCATTGCACTGTTGCTAATGCAGATCATCAGGGAACCGTTAGAGTTATTATATTATAAACTTTCATTTAAGCAAATGAGAAGCTCATAACAAATAACAAACTTGAAATTCTTGAATTTGTATTTTTTTATACGCACATTTGTGCATTCATTCATTTATAAAAAAAAGTCAAATATTTTATATATTTTTTAATGCATGTATATATTTATTGTGTCTTCAAATATGAACTAACAATAAGTATTCAAATCTTAAATCTAGAATATAATTATTAGGCCCGACCACTTAGTGATAGTTATAAATAATACATAAGTAGTGATAATCAAAAAGGAAAAAAAAAGTATTTTCAAGTAGTCCTATTTGGAGTGTTGAGTATAAGAGGCCTTGTGTCCCTCTTTTTTAGGCGGATGTGTCCAGTAAAGTTCAAAATATTACGAGCAAGCGGGTTAGGATGTGATTCTAGTTTTGTTAAATATTTGCCTGCGTATTTTGCAATTTCTTCAATCACTAGTGGCATATTTAAATCACGATGTATATTTGAATTTTTGATGTACCATGGAGCCGAAGTTATCATACGTAAAATTTTGTTTTGCCTTCGTTGGATTCTTTCGACATTGGAAGCTGAAGCAGTGCCCCATAGTTGAATTCCGTAGCACCATATAGGTTTCAAAAGTGACTTGTATATCAAAAGTTTGCAATCTAGACTGAGAGTTGAATTTCTACCAATCAGCCACTGTACCTGAGCTGATTTTAGTTTCATTTGTGTTAGCTTAGAATCAATGTGTTGTTTCCATGTAAGCCGTCGATCAAGGTGTATACCAGGGTATTTTACATGTGAATGTTGAGCAACAATTTGATTATTGATTCTAATGGAGGAATAAGTATCTTTTCATAGAGTCAATGTTACCTGCGCACACTTCTGCTCATTTACTTTAATTCTCCATAACTTTAACCGTAGTTCCAGTTGGGTAATATGTTCCTGAATATATCGGGATGCCTCGTGAGGGTTTTCGTTCATGCTAAAGAAGGCTGTATCATCGGCAAAAGTAGATGTATGGATTTTAGTGGTAACAGGCATATCACAAGTATAAATCAAATACAAAACTGGTCCCAGTATACTCCCTTGTGGCACACCGGCAGATATAGATTCGGGAACACTCATGAAGTCTCCTTCCACAACAATGAATATCCAGGATAGAATATAACTTTCCAATAGCTTTAGAAAATTTATTGGTAGATATGTCTTCAATTTTAAAATTAGGCCTTCATGCCATACTTTATCAAATGCCTGAGAAACATCAATGAAGAGAGTAGAACAATTCCTCTTTTCTTCAAATGTTCTTCTTATAACTTGAACCAATCTATGCGTTTGTTCAATGGTACTATGCTGACTTCTAAAACCAAATTGATGGTCCGGTATGCACCCACTATCAGTTAGAATTGGGGATAATTTTGTCATGAGCAGCTTTTCGAAAAGCTTTGATATTGTTGATAGTAAACTTATTGGCCTATAAGACTCAGCTTTAGTAAGATCTTTGCCCGGCTTTGGAATCATTTTAACCTTGGCAAGCTTCCAGCTGTGTGGATGATACTCTAGTCGGAATATGGCATTAAAAATAAATAGTAAGATTCCAGTTGCAGTGCGAGGCAGATTCATCAGCATCTTGTTACTAATACCATCAATACCTGGAGCTTTCTTCGTGTTCAGCTCAGCAATTAGTTTATGTACATCACGCAACTTAAACTTTAAGGGTCGAGGGGGAAGAGCAACTACACTCAGCAAATCAGCAACACTAGTACATGTATTTGGGGTAAATACGGATTTTAAATGCTCAGCAAATATTTTACCTTTTTCAGTATCGCTTCTTGCCCAATCACCGGTCGAAGTGCGCAGAGGTGGTTTAAACTCAACGAGTCTTTTAAGCTTTTTAGCAGCGCGCCACAAAGAGAAATAAGATGCTGGTGTGACACCAAGACCTTTCAGATAATTTTTAAAAGATGCAGTTTTCTCAGATGCAAGCAACTCTTGGAGTCGTTTCGTGCACTCTTTAAATCTAATTTTATTTTGGGGTGATCTGTGCTGTTGCCATTCCCTTCTAGCTCTTCTTTTTTCACGTACGAGACGTTTAATGTCTGAAGAATAAATTTTATTAAACCCACTCTGCGGTTGGGAGGTAGTGGCATGTTCAGCAGCCTGTTTAATATTATCGTTGAGATTGGCAATGTTAGATTCAATATCATTTGGTGTTCTTAGCTTAATATTTTCCGTACAATGACTACTAAGGTATTTTTTGAACCCCAGCCAATTAACACGATTTATCATCTTCATATATGGATGAGGTAAGTCACTTCTTAGTTGGCTACATATTGTAACGATCGTGGGAGAGTGATCCGACGAGAGATCTAGGGAAGCTTCAACGTGAATTAATTCCCTAGAAATACTTTTTATGACGCCAAAGTCTATAACATCCGGAATTTTTTGTATGTAAGTAGGCCAATAAGTGGGCTCCCCATTTGAAATGACATCCAAGCCCATTTTTGAAATAGTGTTGAACAATGCTCGACCTCTGGGGGTAATAAGACGCGAACCCCAGAACGTATGCTTAGCATTGTAGTCGCCAGCTGCTACGAAACAAGGTCCAAGAGATTTATAGAATTTCTCGTATTGATCCTAAGTGATTGAAAATCTAGAAGGGAAGTAAATTGAAGATATCACGAAATTTGAACAAAAATTCTCAATGCAGATGTTTGTTGCTTGTAGATGTTCTTCACAAATGTTGCCAAGAATATAGTGCTTGAGTCTTGACTTTATTAGAATTGCTGATCCACCGCATGCTCTCCCTCTAGGGTCCTTTGTATCATATAATGTGTAGCCATTCATTTTAAAGAGGCTTCTAGAAGTCAAATGAGTCTCAGAGACCAACATTACATCAATATTTTTTTCCGTAAGGAAGTGCTCAAGTTCATTTTTGTGCTGGCGAATGCCGTTTGCGTTCCAGAAACATATTTTTAACATGTTCATGGCTTGTTAATTAATGCTTGAAGCAGTGTATTCTGCATTCGTAGCATTTCTTGCATCATGCTAGTCATATTTGTTGTAAAGTTGTTGATAGTTTGCACAAGATTTTCAATAGTGGCTTCAAGGCGATTAAAATTAAAGCTTAAGCTTGTATTTGTTGAATTATTTAGTGGGGAAACATTTTGCGTGGGAATTGAATTTGTCTTAGCAGCATCTGCATACGATACACGGGAAGTAACTGGTTGGTTAATTTGCGCAAAAGTGGCTGAGGAAGCGTTTGTTGTTTGAACTGGAGCTAATTTAGGTTTTTGCACCATAGTCTTCTTTACGAAAGAGTACACAGGACAACCTCTGTAGTTAGCGGTGTGATTACCTCCACAATTACTGCTTCTTTTTCCGCTTGATCTTTTGGTTTAGTACAACTAGCAGTGACGTGTAATTCGCCGCACACAACACAAACAGTAGGTAAATTGCAGTAAATTTTTGTATGGCCATATTCTTGGCAATTATGGCACTGCACGGGACCTGAACGCTTATGTGGCTCCTCAACTGTGATTTTTCTGTCTAAAAGGTATTTTAGGCTATAAATAGGATGAGTCTCGTTTTTTTTCAACTGTATATCATTCGGCTCAAGTTCAACACAAAATAGGGGTTGGGTTACCTTTTGTCTGCTTATTATGTTAGAAACATTTTTTACCTTAAATCCCTGGAGGACGAGTGCATCTTTTATTTATTCAGGAACAACATAGGAATCTATGCCCTTCAATACGATCTGCAGGCCTTTAACACTCTTAAGCTGGTTGTGTAGAAGCTTGTTTTATTTTTTTCAAATTCAGAAACCATTTTGGGGAAATCTTTTTCGTCATAAATTTGAATTTTCGTTTCATCGATGTTGCCACGTTTTATTGGGACAATGTGAAATTTATTCTCACCAATGACCTAAATTAATTTTTTAATAAGGGCATTTGAATTTTTCTCTCTCAAATAGATTGGTGGCGGCTTGGATGTTTTATTCGAGGATACATCGGGTTTGTCGTTTTCATCTTGCAAAATTTTAAAGCGGTTTTGGCGATTAGTTGAGGCTGCGCTGTTATCCCTAGACATTTTTGGAGCAGATGAAATTTTTGAAGAATTCGGGCTTCGCCCACGCTTTACTACGGTTATATATCTGTCCATTCCGACTTGTACCTTGAGTTTCGAGCCGCTGTTATCTGTAGTGATAACTTTGTTAAGTGATGAACACGAGCCTGAAGGGGATGATATTATTGGCTTATATGAAGAAGTACTAGGCAACTGTAATGTTAATGCATCATTACTATTTGTCATTGCACAAAGCGAAGTTGACCGCTGACGAAAAATTGGCTTTGCCGTTAAAAAAAGGTTTTCATCAGATTTATTATTTATATTTTTTTCATTAAGAGTTTCAGAACTCACAGTAAAATAAGCATTTCTGCCGTTAGAACTCACTTAAATTTTTTTTTGTATTTGAGGCACTCATACAAAGAATTCCTCAATAGTTATTCGTTTGTGTTTTTTTTTTGTTAGCGGTCTTTTTTTTGTTTTTGTTATTTATGATTGTTTATTTGTTTCGAGGTACACATAGTATTCCTCAATGTAACTTTGTTTGTTTTTTTTTGTTTGAGGTTATTTTTTTTGTTTCTGTTATTTCTACTATGTAAAAAAATATTTGCAAAGCATAAAGCTTATTTATTAAAGTCAGTATGTACCTATTACTAATAATATGTACTACGAATATTTTTTTGTATAATTTTTTGTTTGTAAGTAAAATTCCGCTAATCGACTGTTCGCTATGAAGGTACCACGAGAACTGGACAGCTTAACACTGTCTAATGTTAATGTTGGGAAATTTTAAATCATGTAAAAACCGTGTATAATGTTAAACTTTAACACGGCAAGTCATGTTGAAAAATAACATGATAATTGTTTAAATTCTGGTTGATTTTACATGATCTTTTCCCTGAGTGTACCAATTCTACCGAACAAGGCCTGAAATCTACCGAATATTGTTATTTAGTAATTTAAGTCGACATATGTGTAAATTGGCTATTTTTCCACATAGCAGTGCGGCCGCAGAGCGGTCATTTTCTGTCATGAAAATCATTAAAACAGAACAAAGAAATCGGTTAAAACCTGAAACTATAACAGCCTGTTTGTAGAACGCGACAAAGCCGACTCACAACGAGCCATTTCATGGACGACTACGTAATAAAAAGCGTTATTATAACGCGGCTCGACTTTGTCGTGCAGCTTACGTTAATTCGCCCTTATGTCAAATATGTACTAATCGTACTGTTGCCAACATGTTAAAAAATTGTTTTAGTTTATATTTTTTCATACAAAATTGTGTTTCAACTAAAAAACGGCAACCCTGTTCTGGAAACACAACTGACATGCACATAAATAAAGTAAACAATTAAACAAATTGTGCATGAAATTTTTTAATGTTGTTTAAAAAAGTATTTGTATAAAGGTAAGTACTCTAAAGTTGTTTAATATTTTTAAATAAGTGAGTTCCATGCAAGTGATGTGCATGCATAAATGTATGTATGTAAATACATATGTACATACATATGTACTCATAAGTAAAGAAACACCTTTAATAATGGTAAGAATCTCTTTATTCGATTTTCAGATTTGCAAGTGGTCCAGGCCGAAGAGAACGTAAGTGGCCTAACAATGGTTAGAGCAGTTTCTATTAGGAGATGAAATTAAAAATATTGGCGAGTTGGTAAGTAAAATTGAAGCATTAAAGGTCAGGCATTATTTAAAACAAAACCTTTATTTCTTTTAACTTTTAGCTCGCACATCCTTCCACGCAAAAAAATACAATCGAGCCAAAGTTGGCAAACCGTTGTGTAAGGTAGTTCAAACGTTGGTAAGTAGTAAGATATTCAACATCTAAAGTGCTTTTCCAACACGCAAATGATAAAGGTGTCTTTACATGGTAATACAAAGTATTACGACTTTGTAGAATCAAAATATTATGAAACTATCTCCGTGTTGAAAAAAAAGAGAAAAAGAGTCTGTTGTAGGTATTTTTCATGTTTTCACTGATACTATAAGTAAAAGGCAAGCAAAGATTTTCTTTCTCAGTAAAATTTGGGTACTTTTTATTAAATTTTATTAAATTTTTTGCCTTTTTGATTGTGCAAAGCACTGATAGCCTGCTGCAAAATAGCTGTTTTTTTGGCATTTATTCTAGTGCTGCCACAATATAATTTTTTAAACTACACATAAAGTATGGTTCACTGATTTACTCCTGTTGAGTTTAAACCACATATAAATTAAAGTTTAGTTCAACTAAACTAGCGTTTAAACTTTAACTGATTTATTAGCCCTTAAAGATAAATGATACATAATTGAGAAGTCAATTATTGGGCCTAAAATGGTTTAGAAAATAAACTTTTAACGACCGCTTGTCAAATTTTCTATCCATATTCTCTCCTACTCGATACATTTTGCGTTTACATGATAAGAGTTGTATGTTCTACAGCATATTTTGACATGTCGTAATACATTGTATTACGATGTAAAGACAGATTAACGTCGATCTACGCAAGTATTGCGAAAACTAAAAAATCAGTGCTGTGAAAATATTTACCCTTACCCGATCAAATAAACATTCTTATATTAAATGGAAAATTTGTTGTGTTTAATGAAAAAAACAGATATGGAAAAATATAATTACCATAAAAAAGTTAATAAAAATTTGTTTGCAAATTTTTCTTTTATTTAAAGATATTGTATAAATTGTATTGACTACAAAATGATAATACATATGAACAAGTGAACATATTTAACTAACGAGCAAAAAAATGGGGGTTACAAGTTTGAGTGTGTGTCTGTGTGTGTGTCTGTACGAGTCCACGTACATACCAAACGGCTGGACCGGTTTCGATTTAGTTTTTGTGTTTGAAAGGTAACTTGATCGAGAGTGTTCCTAGATATGTTTGAAGGAAATTGGTCCAGCCCGTTAGAAGATATCACATCTTTTCTGGATATATTTGTTGAATCTGTGTGTTTTTGACGCCGTAGCTCCCGATTTTAATTTGATTTTTTTCATTTGAAAGCCGACTTGATCGTATATCTTCTAGTCTATACTTGAAGAAAATCGGTCCAGGCTTCTGGAAGTTATCATAAATTTGTTATTTCAAATTGTTTGAAAGTGAAAGAATTTAAAAAAATTCTTCAAAAATTTCATCTGCTCCAAAGATGTCTAGGGATAACAGCGCATCATCTACCAATCGTCAAAATCGTTTTTCATTATTGCAAGACACCGACGACAAGCCCTCTACATTATCGCAAATGTCTTTTGAGCCACCACATATTTATCTGAGGGAAAAATATTCTAACGCGCTTATCAAAAAAATTCTGTCGACCATTGGTGAAAATGCTTTTCACATCATTCCAATTAAACGAGGTAATATTGATGAAACTAAAATCCAAATGTGTAATGAAAAGAATTTCCGAAAAAATGTTAGTGAATTCGAAAAAAATAAAACAAATTTTTACACATACCAACTTAAGAGTTCTATAGGCCTACAGATAGTATTAAAGGTCATAGATTCATATGTTGAACCCGAAGAAGTAAAATGTGCACTTGTCGACCAAGGATTTAAGGTAAAAAATGTTACCAACATAATAGAGAAAAGGTCCCCTAACCCCTATTTCGGGTTGAACTGGAGCCGAATGACATATAATTGAAAATAAATGAAACCCATCCAATTTATAGCGTAAAGTATCTCTTACATTGAAAACTCACAGTTGAACAGCCACGTAAGCGTTCAGGTCCCGTACAGTGCCATAATTGCAATAATATGGCCATACGAAAACTTACTGCAAGTTACCTACAGTGTGTGTTATCTGCTGTGAATTGCATGGTACTGCTAGCTGCACTAAGCCAAAAGATTAAGCAGAAAAAAAATGTAGTAATTGTGGAGGTAATCACACAGCTAACTTTAGAGGGTGCCCTGTATATTCTTTCGTTAAACAGGCTATGGGTCAAAAACCCAAATTAACTCCAGCTTAACCAGTAAACGCGAACTCCGCCACTTTTGCTCAAATGAGCCAACCAGCTACTTCACGTGTATCGTATGCTGATACTGCTAAAACTAGTTCAATTCCCGCGCAAAATGTTCCACCGCCAAATAATTCAACGAATTCAAACTCAAGCTTTAACTTTAGTCGCCTTGTAGCTATTATTGAGAATCTGGTGCTAACTATAAACAACTTTACTACAAATATGACAAGAAATGCTGCGAATGCAGAGTACACTGCTTCAAACATTAGTTAATAAACCATGAACACGTTAAAAATATGTTTCTGGAACGCAAACGGCCTTCGCCAACATAAAAATGAACTTGAGCACTTCCTCATGGAAAAAAGTATTGATATAATGTTGTTTTCTGAGACTCATTTGACCTCAAGTAGGTTATTTAAAATAAATGGTTACACTTTATATGATACAAATAACTCGAGAGGGAGAGCATGCGGTGGATCAGCAATTTTGATTAAGTCAAGACTCAAGCACTATGTCCTTGACAACCTTAGTGAAGAATATTTGCAAGCAACGAATATTTTCGTAGAAAATTTTTGTGCCAATTTCGTGATATCATCAATTTACTCACCTCCCAGATTTTCAGTTACTATAATAAGTTATAATAAATTTTACAACTTCTTTTATTTCCTTAACAGTTGTACAACAAAATCAATTGTCATGAAATTTCTTACACTTTTCCCAAGTTTTATTTTAAATTGGTGATTTTGTATCACTTAATCCATAAAACAATTATAAGTTCGACTGTGTTCTTAAATGCATCACTGCGCTGCATCATATGTGCAAACTTTTATTTAAAATGCAGTACAAGTTCGTTGATAATCTGTTTTAGTAGTAATCATGTGTGTACACCATATTTGACATTTATATGTGCGTTATCTATTTTAGAGAACCAGTTTGGGACATTTAAAATTCCATTTGCAGTGCAATGATGTATTTACGAACACACCCTTCGTTAAAAACTGTTGCATTATTAACAAAAACTATATTGTATATAATTAGTGTTTTTTATGGGAATTGTTACAATTTAAGTTTAAAAATTTTTTAAACACACTAATAATCCCAAATTAATATTTTACTTATTAAGTAAAATATTTTTTTATTAAAAATACATTGAAATTGATTATTGAGGGGTTTAGCTGGATCCTATGCGCATTTCACTGTTGCTAATGCAGATCATCAGGGAACCTTTACCCAAAGCTTCTTAGAACAACTAGAGTTATTATATTATAAACTTTCATTTAAATAAATGAGAAGCTCAATAACAAATAACAAAGTTGAAACAAGAACTCAATAATCAACATGTTTTTTATTTTCTTATTTTACTATTGCTACATTGGCTGACTTTTTTTCAGCTTCAAATTGAAGTCGTAAGAGTATGTAAAAGAAAATAAATGTAAATAACAACAACAGCTATTTAAGAATAGAGTGTTGCCACACAAGTATTTTTTTGACCGGGTGCAGTCAAGTTAATAATTAGCTTTGGGTAAAGGTTCCCTGATGATCTGCATTAGCAACAGTGAAATGCGCATAGGATCCAGCTAAACCCCTCAATAATCAATTTCAATGTATTTTTAATAAAAAAATATTTTACTTAATAAGTAAAATATTAATTTGGGATTATTAGTGCGTTTAAAAAATTTTTAAACTTAAATTGTAACAATTCCCATAAAAAACACTAATTATTAACTTGACTGCACCCGGTCAAAAAAAAAAAAAAAAATACTTGTGTGGCAACACTCTATTCTTAAATAGCTGTTGTTGTTATTTACATTTATTTTCGTTTACATACTCTTACGACTACAATTTGAAGCTGAAAAAAAGTCAGCCAATGTAGCAATAGTAAAGTAAGAAAATAAAAAACATGTTGATTATTGAGTTCTTGTTTCAACTTTGTTATTTGTTATTGAGCTTCTCATTTGTTTAAATGAAAGTTTATAATATAATAACTCTAGTTGTTCTAAGAAGCTTTGGGTAAAGGTTCCCTGATGATCTGCATTAGCAACAGTGAAATGCGCATAGGATCCAGCTAAACCCCTCAATAATCAATTTCAATGTATTTTTAATAAAAAAATATTTTACTTAATAAGTAAAATATTAATTTGGGATTATTAGTGCGTTTAAAAAATTTTTAAACTTATATTGTATATAATTTATTTATATTTCACTTCTACAAATTGTGTTATTAAAAATTCGGGTAATGTATTTTAATTTTACTTTCTGAGACATTTTGAAATTTTAGTTGAACTACAGTGAAGTTTTAATCAGAATTAATTTTTAGTCAGGCTTAAGTTCAGTAATTTCGATTCTAATTTAATTTTTCTTCTATTCTTTAGAAACTCACATTAATTAATAAAAATATTTCATTCAATAAAAGAATCGAAATTACTGAACTTAAGCCTGACTAAAAATTAATTCTGATTAAAAATTTTTCTTTCTCTAATAAGTTTATAAATAATTAAAAACAATCTGTTATAATAAAGCTAAAATTTTATTACAATGAACTTGTAAAAAAATAAGTAATAAACTTGAGCATAGTTCACAAATAGTTGAATGACTTTTAGATAAAAACCAAAGGTAATAAAGTAAAAATGCAAATTTCATAAAGTGTTAGTAGTTCTTTTTATGCTTATGCTCTTCGTCATCAATTAATTCCATGTAATTAATAATTTTTATGATAAGTAATGTTTTAAGCACTTTTACTTAAAGCTCTTTCAGACTATAATACAAGTATTAATACTTTTGTGGCAAATGCAACTTTGACATGTTGAGTTGTTATTGTTTTTTGAAATTTTTAAACAGAAATTAGATCAGAGAAACAATTTCTTCAAAAGTATTAATACTTGTATTATAGTCTGAAACCGCCTTTAATGATTTTCTTTTAAGTATGCGAGATACTGGGTGAGCCTGTGACCGTTCCAGTATCTTTACTGCAATAACAACATTTAAGACTTTTCCAATATTCGAGGCTTAGCACACAAACGATCCATTACATATTGTGGAGAATGTGGGATTTATCGCCATAAAGACCATCAAAGCCCAATAAAGATAAAACATCTATGCCTAAAAGGGTATGAGATATATCTGGCAAATTCTCGGTGCGATCGGCAAGCCCGCTAGTTTCATTATATTGTCAGGAAAGTGGTGAAACTCATCAGAAATACCTTGAATCATAATGGTGCAGAATGTATCGAATTAGCTTCCGGTGCAGTTTTTCAAAGCACCAAAACATTCGGGCAAAGCTCCATATACAAAGGCCATTTTTGCTGCATATATGTATACCAACTTAGATGCGATAATTGGGTATATATTGGGTATAAATTTTTCATCGGGCAGAGCATTGTGCTTCCATTCAATGAGGTAGTTTACACGAGAACAATTTTTAAGCCGCACAATTTCTGTTCTTTTCCAAATTACACGCGACTAATTCATCTCGCACGAAATGTATACGTATACCATTTGCTGCGTGTGCACATTTAATTTTTTTAATTCGGTAGAATCGACAAAAAAACCGGTAGATTTGAATGAAAATCGGTAGAAAATTTTTTTATTCAAAGAAACATAAAAATAACAAAATATATGTACTTATATATAAAGGGTAAGTGCAAGGAGTAACAAACTAAACAGGTTCCAAAAGCGCATTTAAAACTTCACATGTGATTGGAAATTAAACTGCCATAAACAATAAAGCATTTCCAATAAAAAAATGTCATCACCAGTTATTTGCCCTTACCCGTTATATAGATATAAGTAGTTTTATTAAGCTATTAAAATAACTTTTATTTATTTATTTATTTTGATTTTGGAAGGCCCCAACACAATAAGGTTATATAGATCCTTTTTATAGTTATATACAACATATCAGAAATTATATATATCAGAAAATTACAATTATTTTCTTTTTTAAATGCATTTATGTTTTAATTATAATAATTATTATTAATATATTTTTTATTTATAAGCAAGACTTAAATCGAATTATATAAATTTATTTCTAAAAGAAATTTTTTAACTTTTTCGAATTCACTATCTTTTGTAAGAATTTATTTATTTATATTTAAGCCTTTTTTCATGTAATAATCTACATTCATCAAATATATGAGATACAGTTAGAAGTTCTCCACAACTGCACAATGGAGGTTGTTGCTTTTCAATAATATGTTTATGTGAAAATAAACAATGACCTATTTTCAATCTAGTAAGCTTAATGAATCAGTTTTAGGTAAAGTAAGGGGTTTTAATATTTTTTTGGATTTTATAGAGTTTGACTTCGTTGTTGTTTTTCCAAGTATCTTCCCAAATAACTTTTATTTGACAAACATTTGTACTAAAAAGATTGTATGTAAGATCCATTTATGAATTTAAACTTTTGTGCAAAAATTATTAAATCATTGGGAGGAATAAATATTTCATCCCCAAGGCACAATTCTTTGGCAAATATTAGGTTACTTATAGTGTACGCCGCGATGTCAGTACGTGGCACTAGCATTGCACATTGTACATCGACAGCGGAGTTGTAAGGGAGCATGATAATAAACTTTCCGTAAAAGTAGACCAGTATTTAAATTTTGTTTTATAAGAAACTGTTTGTTTTAATCAATAAATGATTTCCTGCTTACGTCACCATCGAAGTTATAAGTAACGCATGATACATCAGATTACACGTACATTACAATTCAAGTACTAAGATTGCTCGCTTGCGATGTCATACTGACGTCAGTGATTATTATCGAAATATTTCGCTTAATTTCCCGCTGGGATGTTATGCCAGCACAATTATGCCCGTGTAAATCAGCGCAGTTATAATAATTACTGCAGTGCTGCCAACATGAAGTAATATGTTATGAATTACGTAGTGCTGCCAATCACTGAATCAAGGTGTATCTAACTAGGTGGCAGCTCTACTTCAGCTGATAATTTTTTGCTCTAGGCGCTTTGTAGCTGAAGAATGTCAAAAACCTTGATTTTGTTTTGGTTTTAGTACAATTATCTTTGTGCTTTTGATGTTTTTCAGTTCTTTATACAGCTAAGGTTGCCGTATTTTTGTATAACAAATCCTTACGCAGCCACCTGTATAATTACACCATGCACTAAATATTACAGTCTTTAGCCATCCCTGGTTTTAAAATACACCAGTGTTATCGACATGAAATAAAAAAAAATTTTATTGTTTAAATTGTTAAATATTTAGTAATAATTGCAAATATAAGCTAATAATACACATTATTAATAATAATATTTATTATTAGTTTCAATTCGTGGTGGTAGTTCTTATTTGTGTTGCCACATAAAACTGTGCTTTCAATAGAAGCACATTGCTATCTATATCTTATAATTGTGTTATCGGTAGTTGCACACTATTCTTGACAACTTATATAAAGTCTGAAAATTGAAAAATATTTACAAAGTTGTAAGTTTGATATAGTATAACTTCTGAATTCCGGAAATTCAGAATATGACAGTCACTAATTTGGAAAGGTAATTTTGTTCATTGTTATTACTCCGCCACTGGCATGATGAATGCAGGCGCCGGTCGGAAGCCCGGAAAAAGGAGGAGGGAAGGTATGAGGCAACGGGGCAACCTTATCCTCAGCAAATCCTAAACCGACCAATGGCGGTATAACCATATCATCTGTCAAGATCCGGAAATGGTGACGGACACACAACAGTCTCAGGTTTGTATGGAAACCTTGGAGACCACAAAACTGTTACGTAAAGGCAGCAGCCCTGTCATCATACTAGGCAACCTGGGCCAATCACTCATCTTTTCCGAAATTTAAACGATTACTGAAACCGTAAGAAAAGATAAATGTAAATACAATCCCCGAAAACCAACCACAATATTTGGCATGAAAAAGGAAACACGAATTGGATACTGGAATGTTCAGACGCTTAACGAACCTGGAAGACTCAAACAACTGTCTCTACAGTTTCAAAGATTCAATCTTGATATATTAGGCATCAGTGAGTGTAGATGGTTAGGCAATGCAGAGTTTGTAACGAACACACAGGCGAAAAGTTTATATACTCTTGCATTGAAAATCATCGTACGGAAGGTGTAGGGTTGCCACTTAGTCGAGACGCAGCTAAAGCCTTAAAAACACGTTTTGACTCCCGTACTCGAAAGACAACAATTGAACAGGCTTATGCACCAACTGAGGTCAACGACCTTGAAAAGAAAAATGAATTCGACAACATGCTAGAGGCACCTTTGTATCTATAAAGAAAGGAGACATACAAATTTAAATGGGAGATGCGCAAATAGACCAAATCAACCATTTCTGCATAAGTAGAACATGGAGGAATAGTCTACTTGATGTAAGAACTTTCAATAGCGCAGACGTAGGATCCGACCATATCTTAGCCATTGCTAGACTGAGAATACGGGTAATGACCAGACCTAAGGACAACCCCTCTAGCAGAACGCGATACGACGTAAGCAAATTAAAGTCACCAACCACAAAAGCCGAGTTCGTATCATTCTTAAAAACAAATGTACAGGTACATCAAGCCATGATGTCAATATAAATGAAATGTGGTCTCATATCAAAAATAATTTTATAGACACCTGCAACGCTGTACTTAAACCACAACACAGATAAAAATTGAACTGGATAAGCGATATCTCCCTAGACCTGATAGAAAGATGAAGAGCAGCAAAAATCAGCAGGGAACAAGCAAAAACATATGCGGCAAAGGCTGAACTTGACCTACAGTATAGGAATATTCAGAAAAAAGTGAAACATGCATGTCGCAAAGACATTGGGAAGAAAACCTTGCAACGTAGGCTGAAAACGGTTCACGCACCAACCAGAAAATTGACTGGACATTTTTCTAATACGCCCCGCCCTCAAGGATAGTTCCGGCAATATTTTAACTAATGAAGAGGACCAACTTAAATGCTGGCATACCCATTTTGTTAACATCTTCAATGCTGAGCCTCGTTCATTGACATATACACAACAGTATACAGCGAACGAAACGATAGCTCCCACACAGGAAACGTATGAGAACACCATTACAACGACACCACCAACCATTCAGGAAATAGTGGAAGCTATCAAACAACTAAAAAAATGTAAAGCCGATCCAGTTACATTTGCTCTCGCCCTGCATACTGCAGTATATATGTATGTCCTGCATTAAAAATTGCAGTAAGTAGTAAATTTACTGATTGCTAAAAAAATCCAGTATATTTTTACTGCTAATGAAATTTAATTTGCATAATAAAATTTTAGCAAGTGGCAAAGTTTTTTTTGTTCAAATTTTGAAACTTTTCTATGAAAAACATTTAGCCACTTGGTAGAATTTCATTATGAATACGGGCATTACTGATTACTGAAAATTCAATGCACCTCATCATATAATAAATCATTTAGGCACTTTATAAAAATTGTAGAAAAAAATTAGTAATCAGTAAAAATTTACTGGTTAAAATTTTTTTATTGTTTTTATTGAAATGTTAGTGGTACTGCAAAGTGCTCATCTATGGTAAATGCCTTTACTTTTACTCTTTATTTTTTAATTCCTGTTGTTCTTGTTGTTGTGTACGCATTGCAATTAAAATAAATTCAGTTTTTTGTTAAAGGGTTTTTTCATTTTGGCGATTTTTTTTAATTTTTGGCGATTTTTTTATTTTGGCGATTTTTTCTGTTTTTGCGTTATTTCATTTTGGCGATTTTTTCTGTTTTTGCGTTTTTTCATTTTGGCGATTTTTCCGGTTTTTCGCGATATATTTTAGTCCTAGAATTTTTTTTAATTTTGTGCTTTTTCGTTTCGATTTTTTTAGTTTTACCATTTTTGAAAATTTCAAGAGTTTTGCTCTTACGGTTTCGAAGATACAGCAAGTTGTCAAAATTACAAATTCAAAATTGCATTAACTGATGGAACACCATTCAATTTAAATTTTTAAAATTTATTGTTAATTGTTGTAGTCTGTATAAAAATACACTAGCCTTACAAATTTCAATTGTATATATGTACATACAATTGTATGTATATTACATGGGATTTTAATATTTTTTGTTGCTCGTTTTGGAACACCCTTTAATTTTTAACTCTGTGTTCAAATTTCAGGTCCGTAGCTCTTACGTCTCTCGAGAAAATACCCTGTGGAAGACGGACGGACAGCGTAGCGAAAACAATAGGGTGCATTTTCACCCTTGGTGTACGGAACCCTAATAAAGCAATTATCAAGTTAAATAAAACAAACAAAAACCAGCAAATTCCTATGTATCTACAATATTTTAAATAAGTTTGTATTTCTTCTTTCAAACCCTACCCTGCAGAAAGTGCGAATAGTGAAAATGTACTGAGTCGCTTTTGAATTTGCCACCAGTACTACTCTACAATTATTCCCCATACAGTACTTTATGCTATAAACATTTAGCATGTGCTTGTTATTAAAAATCTACTAGTAACATTAAAACAATTGACTTGGTAGTGAATTCATAGTTATGGGAATATGGAGACATAAAAACCAGACATTTACTGGTACATTTATATACCTTACGTACATACAAATTTATGTATATTGACAAGTTGTTGCAAAATCCACCAGAAATACACCACATCTGTTTTCTCTATTTCTTTTATACTGACGAATAGAAGAGAAATTGCAGACAATGCTACTACTACTAGAATTGTAGTGTTGACATAGAGACACTTGGCCCCAGTCTGACTGCAGGGTAATGCACTCATATATAGCTCACACCGATTTCAGAACACGGTGTGCATCTTACTCAAAATTTGTGATTGTATTGTTTTTTTTTTATAATGCATGTATTTATTTATTGTATCTTCATATGTGAACTAACAATAAGTATTCAAATCTTAAATCTATAAAAAAAAAAAAATTATTAGGCCCGACCAGTGTCGGACATAAACTTAGTGGTAGTTATAAATAATACGTTAGTAGTGATAATCAAAAAAAAGGGGGGGGGGGGGGGAAAGTATTTTCAAGTAGTCCCATCTAGAGTGTTAGGTATAAGAGCCCGTGTGTCCCTCTTTTTTAAGCGGATGTGTCCAGTAAAGTTCAAAATATTACGAGCAAGCGGATTAGGATGTGATTCGAGTTTTGTTAAATATTTGCCTGCGTATTTTGCAATTTCTTCAGTCACTAGTGGCATATTTAAATCACGATGTATAATTGAATTTTGGATGTACCATGGAGCCGATGTTATTAACCGTAAAATTTTGTTTTGCCTTCGTTGGATTCTCTCGACATTGGAAGCTGAAGCAGTGCCCCATAACTGAATTCCGTAGCACCATATTGGCTTCAAAAGCGACTTGTACAGTAAAAGTTTGCAGTCTAAGCTGAGTGTTGAGTTTCTGCCAATCAACCAATATATTTGAGTTAACTTAAGTTTCATCTGAGTTAACTTAGAGTCAATATGATGTTTCCATGTAAGTCTTCGATCAAGGTGTATACCAAGGTATTTCACTTGGGAATGTTGAGGAATATTTTGATTGTTGATTCGAATGGGGGAGCAAGTATCTCTTCTTAGGGTGAACGTTATATGGACACACTTTTGTTCATTGACTTTAATTCTCCATAAGTTCAACCATATTTCCAGCTGAGTGATATGTTCCTGGAGATTGCGGGATGCCTCATAAGGGTTTTCGTGCACACTCATACAGGCTGTATCATCGGCAAAAGTAGAAATATGGATATTATTGCTCACAGGCATATCACAAGTATATATTAAATACAAGACAGGACCCAGAATACTACGCTGGGGCACACCAGAAGATATAGATTCGGGCACACTCGTGAACTCTCCTTCCACAACAGTGAACTTCCTATCAATAATATAACTTTCCAAAAGCTTTTGAATATTTATTGGCAGATATGTCTTCAATTTTAAAACTAGGCCTTCGTGCCATACTTTATCAAACGCCTGAGAAACATCAATAAAGAGAGCAGAACAATACTTCTTTTCTTCAAATGTTCTTCTTACAACTTGGACCAGTCTATGCGTTTGTTCAATCGTGCTGTGCTGACTTCTAAAGCCAAATTGATGGTCCGGGATGCACCCATTATCAGTTAAAATTTTGGACAATTTAGTCATGAGCAGCTTTTCGAAAAGCTTTGAGATTGTAGATAGTAAGCTTATAGGCCTATATGACTCAGTCTTGGTAAGATCTTTGCCCGCCTTTGGAATCATTTTGATCTTGGCCAGTTTCCAGTTATGTGGAAAATACTGCATTCTTAAAATAGCATTAAAAGTAAATAGCAGGATTCTTATTGCAATATGAGGCAAGTTCATGAGCATTTTGTTACTAATGCCATCAATACCTGGAGCTTTCTTCGGGTTGAGTTCAGCAATTACTTTTTGTACTTCACGAATCTTAAACCTTAATGGACGAGGGGGTAGAGAAACTACACACGGTAAATCAGCAGCACCCGTACATGAATTGGGAGTGAATACAGATTTTAAATGCTCAGAAAATAAGTTACCTTTCTCACTATCACTTCTTGCCCAGCCTCCGGTCGCAGTACGCAATGGTGATTTAAGATCAACGGGTCGTTTAAGATTTCTAGTAGCGCGCCATAAAGAGTAATTAGATGCGGACGTTACATCACGACCTTCTAAATACTTTTCCAGTAGTGCAGTTTTTTCCGACGATAGCAGCTCTTTGAGTCGTTTAGTACATTCTTTAAGTCTGATTTTATTTAGGGGTGATCTGTGTTGTTGCCATTCTCTTCTAGCTCTCCTTTTTTCACATACAAGACGTTCAATTTCCGTAGAATAAATTCTGTTAAAGCCGGTCTGCGGATAGGAGGTAGTGGCGTGTTCAGCAGCCTGTTTAATATTTTCGTTAAGATTGGCAATGTTAAATTCAATATCATCGCATGATCTAAGCTGAATGTTTTCTACGCAGTGACTACTAAGATATTTTTTGAATGCCAGCCAGTTGATTCCATTAATCATCTTCACATATGAGTTAGTTAAATCACTCCTTAGTGGGTTGAAAATTGTAACTATTGTTGGAGAGTGATCGGAGGACAGATCTAGAGAGGCCTCTACATGAATTAGGTCCCTATGAATATTTTTCGTGACGGCAAAATCTATAACATCTGGAATTTTTCTTACGTCAGTAGGCCAGTAAGTAGGCTCCCCACTCGAAATGACATCTAAGCCCATTTTTGAAATTGTATTGAACAAGGCTCGACCTCTAGGTGTAACAAGACGCGATCCCCAGTACGTATGTTTTGCATTGTAGTCACCAGCTGCCACGAAACAAGATCCAAGCGATTTGTAGAACTTCTCATACTGATCTTCGGTAACTGAAAATCTGGGAGGTGAGTAAATTGATGATATCACGAAATTCGCACAAAAATTTTCTACGAAAATAGTCGTTGCTTGCAAATATTCTTCACTAACGTTGTCAAGGACATAGTGCTTGAGTCTTGACTTAATCAGAATTGCTGATCCACCACATGCTCTCTCTCGGGTCCTTTGTATCATATTAAGTGTAACCATTTATTTTAAATACGCTTCTTGAGGTCAAATGAGTCTCAGAAACCAACATTATATCAATATTTTTTTCCATGAGGAAGTGCTCAAGTTCATTTTTATGTTGGCGAATGCCGTTTGCGTTCCAGAAACATATTTTTAACGTGTTCATGGTTTATTAACTAATGCTTGAAGCAGTGTATTCTGCATTCGCAGCATTTCTTGCATCATACTTGTCATATTTGTAGTAAAGTTGTTTATAGTTAGCACCAGATTCTCAATAGTAGCTTCAAGGCGACTAAAGTTAAAGCTTGAGTTTGAATTCGTTGAATTATTTGGCGGTGGAACATTTTGCGTGGGAATTGAACTAGTCTTAGCAGCATCAGCATACGATACACGTGAAGTAACTGGTTGGCTGATTTGAGCAAAAGTGTCGGAGTTCGCGTTTACTTGTAGAGCTGGAGTTAGCTTGGGTTTTTGACCCATAGCCTGTTTAACGAAAGAAAATACAGGGCACCCTCTATAGTTAGCTGTGTGATTGCCTCCACAATTATTACATTTTTTTTCTGCTTGATCTTTTGGCTTAGTGCAGCTAGCAGTACCATGCAATTCACCGCAGATAACACACACTGTAGGTAACTTGCAGTAAGTTTTCGTATGGCCATATTCTTGGCAATTATGGCACTGTACGGGACCTGAACGCTTACGTGGCTCTTCAACTGTGATTTTTCGATGTAAGATATACTTTACGTTATAAACTGGATGGGCTTCATTTTTTTTCAATTGTATGTCATTCGGCTCCAGTTCAACCCGAAATAGGGGTTGGGGGACCTTTTCTCTATTAAATATGTTGGTAACATTTTTCACCTTGAATCCTTGGTCGACAAGTGCACATTTTACTTCTTCGGGTTCAACATATGAATCTATGCCCTTTAATACTATCTGTAGGCCTTTAGCACTCTTAAGTTGGTATGTGTAAAAACTTGTTTTATTTTTTTCGAATTCACTAACAATTTTTCGGAAATCTTTTTCATTATATATTTGGATTTTAGTTTCATCAATATTACCTCGTTTAATTGGAATGATGTGAAAAGTATTTTCACCAATGGTCGACAGTAGTTTTTTTATAAGCGCGTTAGAATTTTTTTCTCTCAGATAAATAGGTGGTGGCTTAAAAGACTTTTGCGATGATGTAGAGGGCTTGTCGTCGGTGTCTTGCAATAATGAAAGACGATTTTGAAGATTGGTAGATGATGCGCTGTTATCCCTAGACATCTTTGGGGCAGATGAAATTTTTGAATAATTTGGGCTTCGCCCACGCTTTACCACTGTTATATATCTGTCCATTCCCACTTGTACCTTGGGTTTTGAGCTACTGTTATCTGTAGTGATAACTTGGTTTAGTGATGAAGGCGAGCCCGATGCGGATGATATCGCAGACTTAAAAGAAGAAGTACTAGGCAATGGTAATGTTAACGATTCACTAGTTGGCATTGGACAAAGCGAAGTTGATCGCTGACGAAAAATTGGCTTTGCCGTTAAAAAAAGATTTTCATCAGATTTATTATTTATATTTTTTTCATTAAGAGTTTCAGAACTCACAGTAAAATAAGCATTTCTGCCGTTAGAACTCACTTCAAAATTTTTTTCCTTTGAGGTACTCATACAGAGTATTATTCCTCAAGGGAACTTTGTTTGTGTTTACGGTTTTTTTTTTGTTTTTGCTATTTCTTGCTATGTAAAAAATATTAGTAAAGCCAATAAGCTTATTTATCAAGGTGAATATGTATTACGAATATTTTTTGTATAATTTTTGATTTTGTTGTTTTTTATATTTGTTTCGTATGTATGTATGTAAAATTGATTGTTTTGTGAAAAAGATTTTTACCCCTTAGCGTATACATGCCCCGCAGAAAGTGCGAATATTGAAATTGTGATGATTTACTAGTGACGTTGTCAGTAGTATTACTGAACAGGTGTACCCCAGCCAATGGTATTATCTACTGACGTCTAACATTAGCTTGTCATTGAAAATCCACCACTAGACTGTATCACTACTGACTAAGGAGTTCTTTTGGGACCACATGGAGACATTGGTACCATAGATTCACTAGTAAATTTTAGGGGCTCTAGTCTGCAATATTGATATTTCCTCGCTCGTTGTCAAAAGTAAAACTATAGTGATTTTCTAGTGACATAGTCAATAGTGCTACTGATTAGGTGTAGCCCAGCCAATGTAATCGCCTATTGAGCAGTAGCAGTAGCAGATTGATTAAAAATTATCACATGTAATTTGGCTTAAAAAGCGATACGAACTTTAGGCTGTTCAAATCATAAATATAGAAATGAAATGGAAGTTCGAAAAATAATAATTAAATTAACTAAATTAATAGTCATTGGCTTCTGGCAAAAATTAAATAAATATACTTAATAGTAACAAATCAAAAAAGTTTGTCTTAAGTAGAACAAAAATAAGCAAATTAACTAACATTTGTATAATTAGTAAAGAACAAACGACAATGGTAAGACTGTTGTAAATTTAGAGATGGTAAGGTGAGCTTTCATTACAAAACATTTTTCAGGAAATTGAAATACGATGAATCAAAAAAATTCACATATTCCATTTGCAAAAAAGTTTCGTATATAAAGCAGAAATCTACATCAACTGACACCACACACATTGGAACAAACACAGAAGAACGCTGATGATGAAGATTTGGTAGCCTTCGAAAATGGTTCCGTTGTGGCTGTTCCGTTCAACTATGTGTTGTCAGAATATTTACAACTAACTTTGGTGTTATTTGTTCATTAATAATTATCACATGTAATTTGGCTTAAAAAGCGATACGAACTTTAGCCTGTTCAAATCATAAATATAGAAACAAATGAAGTTCGAAAAATAATAATTAAATTAACTTAAGATGAATCATGTTTCATCATGTTTACAATATTTTAAATAAGTTTGTATTGCTTCTTTCAAACACTAATACTCTTATATATAGCTCACACCTATTTGACAACGCGGTGTACATCTTACTCAAAAGTTGTTATTGTATTGTGAAAAAGATTTTTACCTAGGGCTTACAAGCGCAAGTTCGAAAAACTCAATACACTCAAACTCTTTTACTAACACATCTACACTTGCGGCACATGCAGTCTACTTCCAACTCAACTGCCAAGGAATTTTACGAGACAGTGACTTGTTGAACTTGTACCCGCGAGAAGATAACAAACTTTTGCAACAAACTTTTTTTTCGGCCATTGAAAAATTGACAGAGCAAACCTGCAAGATGTGCAGGAATTGATGCGCTCTCTTTTGTTTTGAAAAACGTGCTGCCAGACAACATACATGTTTTCAGTCTGGTTGCCAGACAAATTTTATCTAACATCGTCGAGGTTAGTGCGTAAAATCGTCAAAAGAACTTTAAACAACTATTATTATACTATTTAATTATCTTCAAACTATAATATTGTACCTATACCTTTTTTTTAAAATTTGTAAAGAAAAAAACTATTGTTTGTTTTTTTTTTAACTTGATTATTTTAAAATACCGAAAAATTCCAAATCCGAACGAAAAATGTAATAGAAATGTTATACGTGATAAGTCAGACAACACAAAACTTAAAAGAAAATTTAAAGCAAATTTTAAAGACTGTTCCTTTCATGTTAATCTTAATACAAAAAAGATATTAATGTTGGCAAGATTACAAAAAGAAAATTCTCGAGGATTTAGTAAGAGAAGAATATTCAAAACACAACAATGTTTGTATTTTGTGTTTCTACAGTGCTAAGTGTGGCATTAAAATTAAAAATACATTGTTGCACGCCCATTCCAAATTTAAAGATTGTACTACTTTTCGGTTTAAAATAAATCCTCAGGGAGAAGTGATTGTTCATAGAACAAAAGAGTTACATCATGCTAAAGAGGATGTAAAAGTTGGTCAAATTAGAGGTGTTAAAAGACTAGTAATAAAAAGTCAGCTTAGAAAAAATAAAGAATATTTATACAGAAAGCAGCAAATTTTGGATGCTGCAGATGATATTGCTGAGAAGGGCAATTTGCAAAATATCCATAAGCTAGAAACATTAAGAAAATGTAAATCAGAGGGACATCAAGATAGATATTATCACCCAGATCCCTTTTATGCTTTGTATTTAATGCAAGTTGGCCCTTATAAAAATTATGTATATTCATAGACTGGCTTCCCCATTTACAGTATAAACATGGGAAAATTATACCTTTGAGACAATCTCAAGCAGTATGAAAATATTGGAAGAATCTAATTTTACATTACATATAAATGCATCAGGTGAAAGTGCAAAAAGTTTGATTTGTGCTGCAAAACGAGTTCTAACTTATAAATTAGTGCTAAGAATTTCCAAATTAAAAAAGATTTTACCCGTTGCGGAAGCAATTCTATCTGGACACACAATAAAAGAAATATGTGATTATTTAAATAAATTAAAATTGTCTTTGAAAGATAGCAAAATAAAGTATCAGTTCAAATGGCCTTGGTGTAAAAGAGTTTGTACTGACGTTAGCTCCACATTATTTGGTGCAGTGTTGAAAAGTTTCAATAATCAGACCTTATTGGAGTACCTTAATGCTTGCGAATTATTCTTAAATGAATTAGAAAAAAACAAATGCAAAGCCTGATTTTGTTGTATTACAATGGTGTAAATGCCATTATATACACATAATGTGCAAAGATTTAAATGCGAAGTTAGGCAAAAATCATATTTTATATTCATTTAATTATTTATAACAAAAAAAAACGGAACAAAAAATTCGAAAACGGTTGTTGAAAAATTTTACTCGAAACACTAACCATCCAGCAAAAATCGAATGATTAGAAAATATAGCCCTTTTCACGCCCTATCAGACGGTATAGGTCGTTTTTTGGCACGCGGCCCGGTTTGGGAGTTATAGGTAAAAAAGTGAAAAAAAATTTGTTTCGAAAACGGTTGTTGAAAAATTTTGTTCGAAACACTAACCATCCAGCAAAAATCGAACGATGGAAAAATATAGCCCTTTTCACGCCCTATCAGACGGTATAGGTCGTTTTCTGGCACGCGGCCCGGTTTAGGAATTATAGGCCGAAAACTCAGTAAAAAGTTTGTTGAAAAGTTACAGAGTTTGTTGAAAAGCAAAAAAGGTATTAAAATTAGTACTAAATTAACAACCAATTTTATGTTGTTGCCATATAAAAATTTTGTGCAGAAATACATTTTTTAACTTGGCAGCAGTACTGGTTGCAGCCTGCAAGGCCGAAAACACTAATTTTTCTCTTTATAAGAGAGGATTATTTTTGGGCTCTCTGAGAAAACCAGAAAAATTTGTTCAAAAGTTTGTTATCTTCACGGAGATTGAACTTGTAGCAAGTAAACGGAAAGTTAGCTAACAGTGTTGCCCTATTAATAGTTTAGCACAAATTAACTGGATTGCAGTGTAATGTTATATGAGTTTTACACTCATTTTAAATACATTTAAAAGCTAATTTAATAATTTTTTTCTTAAATATTCATTAATCGAGCAGTTTATTAAATTTTTAAACATAAATAACATTGAAACAATACGAATAAAGTTCAACACTATCTGGTTTTCTTAAAATTAAACTTTTTTATGGTATGGACAACTCTGCACTAAAAGGCTAACATGCAAGTTGCCAGAAAGTCGGGCATTTCTGCGAAATTTGCGTTGATAATACGTACACAGAGCTTGCATGCAAGTCAGTTACATGTGTAAAAGCATGGTTACCCCCTAGCGTATGACTACGACCACACCAGCAATTTAATGCGCTGATTTACACGGGCATAATTGTGCTGGCTGTGTGGTTTTGCGGTTGGCATAACTTTTCAACCAGCTTCAACCCCGCATTAGCAGCATAAAACTAATACACATACAACTTAAAAAACAGCAAATGTTAAATGAATACTAAAAACACTAACACACACACAGCTGTGTATACGAATACATTTTGTGCTAGATGAATTAATCTCGTGTAATTTGGAAAAGAACAAAAATTGTGCGGCTTAAAAATTGTTCTCGTCTAAACTACCTCAATGGGTCTAAACACAAGCAATAACGCCGGCAGAATTATGACGTCCGATTGCTTGTGTTCAACTATGTATTTGGAGGTGGTGAACACGTATATTCAAATATATTTGCTTTTTATTCACATAAATACTTAAATTGTCAATCATTTTATCATTTTCTTATTTTAAATTGAACTTTTATTGGTTTTATGTAGTTAAAACTTTTGTTTTCTATTACGTTGAAAAAATTAGTATAATTTGTATTTGACAGCATGTGTTAAGAGATTGTTGCTCAGCAATGTATTTTAACATTTGTTGCTGAATATATATTTGAACACATATTTATACGGTCCACACGCTAATATCTTGTGTCGGCAATCGAATTTGACAGTTGTCACGGCAATAATTGCCAATATTATTGCTCGTGTGGTCAACATGTATAGATGTATATAAGGAATTTACACTATGACTTTTTACCGTGACTTTTCTAGAGTTTATTGACAAAAGTGCGCGATAACTTGGGCCATACGTTCAATTTTTGACTTTCAATTCCATTAAATTTTCAATACACTCACACTTTTGGCACAAACACAATCAAACCTTTTAAATTGAAAACTAGATTGATTTCAAATTCACCTATCCAATTAAATGGCATTTTAGTTTTCAATTTGAACAGCTAGTCACAGCACACATTGATTGAAGCCACAAATTTGAGTTGTTTCTTCGTCGCACAGTGCACATTTGAAGAAATGGCGGCCAAAAGTCTTCAAAAAAAATTTTTTTTTGTGTCACCGATTTAATTTTTTTTTATAAATATAAAAGTAAACACATAGGAACCTCGAAATCCAGAAATTTAAGTTTTTATTTCGATTATTTATATTCGAATACGGTGATCAAAAACGCGCTTTTTTTAAGAGAAGCTGAAATTCAAAATATTTTAGAAAATTTTTAACTTCAAGTGCCTTACTTTGCTCGAGTCCCAGATTTTGGGATTGTAATAAAGGTCTAAAATATACCCAAATCTCGATGTTCAGTGGAACGCAACTTTTTTTCTGCGAAAAACTTCGTAAAATGACTTGTAACGTGTTATAGTACGTACTTTGAGCTGTTATTATATGCTAATTTTTTAAATTTATATTTGCATCTCTAGGAACTACAATGATTTTACTGCTTGCATGTCGGATATTTTAGGTATGGGAGTGCGGTATATCTACATGTGTTTGTGTGTGTATTGTGTGTATGTTTTTCTTTTTCTCGAAGAAGTTTTATTAATGAAAAGGGTATAATAAAAGACTGTTATTATAATGCATTAAATGCATTTTTGTAGTTTAGGCCATTAAAAAATGTATAGTTACATATATGCGGGGGTAGGTACATGAGTTGTTGTATTTGGACTGATATATTCGACCTTTTGTTATAACTTTATTGTGTACCCAGGTAGCTGCTGCTCATATAAAGGTTAAAATACGATAGACACATCAGGTTTTCTTGAAGCAGGTGTCTTTAATTCTCTTTTAAACCTGCCCGGTTGTTTAGATACAGACAGTTTGTGTTCAAGTTTTTAATGAGTTTTGAATATGATAATGAAATAAAAGAGAATTGAAGTAACTTGTCGACACAAGCATGTCTGTACTCCTATTCGTTCTTCTTTCCTCTCTCTCGTTTAAACACATACCTGCTTCAATAAAACTTGATGTGTATAAAAACAGACAAAGTTAATAAAGACGATCAGTATTGTCAAAACGAAAGCTAAGTTCAGTTGTAACGATCTTGCTAAAATTTATTTTGAACAAAAAAAACAAAAACGATGTTATATTACACATTTTAAAAGACCCTTGTTTTATTGTTTGAACAAAAAAACAAAAATGATGTTATATTACACATTTTAAAAGACCCTTATTTTGAGTTGTGCTACCATTTAAAAAAATTAATAATTTTTTAACGCGATTAAATAAACGGTATAATGAATGTAATAGAAATAAGGCAAAAATGTTTGACTGCAACAAACAATGGCTTACAAGCGAACTTGTATTTGAAATAATAACATTAAAAAGCTTGGTGACTGTAGCCTAACATTAATTTCTAAATGGGGATGCGATGGATCTTCTGGACAAAAGAGATATAAGCAGTATAATGCAGAAAAAATATATGATTCTGACTTATTTATATCTTTTGTTCCGTTAAGACTAAAAACAAATAACATTAATTTTGAGCCATCTACTAGCAAAGAAACCGATATTGACATATGGAAAAAGGAAATACCTTCCTCAACAAAATATTGCAGACCAATTAAATTTGCTTTTAAGAAGGAAACGAAGGATGTAATATTAGAAGAAGTATCTAAACTTAAACAACAAATAGATAAACTTCAACCGATAACCTTGTTACTTAACGATCAAGAGATTCAAATAAATTATCAAATGTTACTTACAATGATTGATGAAAAAGTTGCACAGGCCATAACTGAAACAAAATCATCCTCGAGCTGTGTTATTTGCAAAAAAAAAACTGCAAGCTAATTAAGTCAACTTCCATCAGAAGACACCACTTTCCAAGAAGCCTATGAGTTTGGCTTTTCCCCACTCCATTCTAAAATTCGATTTATGGAATACATATTAAAGCTAAGCTATGATTTAGATTTTAAAGGAACAGTACGAAATAGTGACGAAAATAAAGCCAAAAGAGGCAAAAAAGAAGCACGTACAAGATAAATATTTAGAATTGGGTTTACTGATCGATCATCCAAAGCAAGGAGAAGGAAACACAAATGATGGCAACACAGCAAGAAAATTTTTTTCTGATCCTGAAACTGCTGCAGCTATTACAGGAGTAGATTTTGAATTAATAAAACGCTACAAAATCATACTGCAAGTAATATCATACAATAAAGAGATAAATGCAAGAAAATTTGGTCAGTATGCTAATGAAACAGCGAAAATATACAACGAAAAATATGATTGGAAGAATATGCCATCGACAGTCCATAAAATACTATATCATGGGGAAAACATTATTCAACACAATATCACAGAATACACAGAAGTGAAGAAAGTGACAGGTAAAAAAAGCTCCAATCAGGTTTTTGTTAAAATTCATGGAAGAAAGAGAAAAGTATAGTGTATTTGATACTGTAGTGTATTACTACTTACCAATTAACACAGCTAATAAAAATGTATTGCACTAGAAAGACGTAGCAAAACAAAACCGACGACAAAGTTTGAGGGAAAACGATACAAACTGAAAAATACCCGTATCTTCCGTCTCGTGACACTTCTGCATGTTTTGTGACAATATGCTTCCGATTGGAGATCTTTCTGAAGAAGCACAAGAAAAAAGGAACAAAGATTATAGATATTTTCGCGAGTACAACACAAGAAAGATATCTAGATATAGTACCAATGAAGACCTCTTTAATATTTTACTGTGCATTTCTGATCCATATATCTTCAGCATTCGACAAAAATGGTATTCCACCCCCATGGAATTGGACAAAGACGCCAAGCAGCTCCTTGAAGATGAACAGGATACATACTTAGATGAAATTTTCACTAAGACAGTTAAATGAAAAATGTATTCTAGGCAAATTAACATAAAAATTGGAGCAAAAAAGTACAATAAATATTGAAAATTTATAGAAGAAATTTTATTTTATTTGGAATAAAAAGATTTTCTTAAAATTTATGGTAAAAAATGGACCCGGGTGGACGGTTTAATTAAGTATATAATTTTTTAGTTCAGTTAACGTTACTATTTATAAAATGCAATGTTAAATCACTACATTCACAAATTTTTTTTAAGGCCGATAATACCTATATTTTTAAAAGTCATTTTTCAATCATATATAAGTGTCCTTTATTACGGCTTGATTTTAAAGTTAATACATTAAATTGAAGCTTAAGATATCTTCTATCCATCAAAAATTTCATTAAAAAATTTCAACCCAGTCAAAAGTTATAGAATTTTGACCGCCAAGTCACAAAATGTGCCACTGTGCGTCGGTGGTATTGAAAAAATGAAATTGATTATCAATTTGTGTTACAGCTATCAATTTCAAAGAATTTTGACACACGATATGTGTAATGAAATTGAAAGTCATTTATTGAACGTGTGGCTGCAGCGTAAGCTAAAGGTAAGTTTATCCTACCTGGTAAGTTAAATCCAATTTGCAATAATGGATAGCTTTTTATACGTCCGATAAAATCCTTCTTTTAACTATCTTTAAGTTGTAATAATGGCCCTTACCCGGCTTCTCGACTAGCAATAAATATGTTGGTAATATAGAAATAACGCCGACAGAATTACGGAACAATATTGATGATTGCTTTGCCTTTGGCTATGGGAAATTGTAGTTCACAATATGGGTAAATTCAACAGGAAAGGTGCATAGGAAGAACATAAATCACTTGTAAATATCTGGTTAATCGAACAAATTTTTATTTACATAAACTTATTACTATACAAATTATTTTACTACACGCGTTTTTAAGAAACCATTTTTCTTTTTTTCCAACTTATTTTCCCAAATTCACTAATAATATGTAAATGTCAAATGCAATACAGAAAAGTCGAATATAAATTAACATCTAGTTTGACGTTTCATGCTTGCAATAATTGTTAAGGAAAATGTGTTGACAATTAATGCAAGTACCCAAGGCACATCAATCAGGTACCCGCGATTCTACTACAAATATTACAACAGCAACAACCACATGTACTTTGTTGGTATAAATTACCTTCTTACTTTTCAAAACAGGGTAGCATCGTGACATTGCATGTTTCTTACAGGAAATGTCAAACACCATACAAAACTGAATATTCGAAAGGTGTTTATGGATACCCAAACAAAAGCATGCTTTTAGGCTTATACCTACACAATTCAAATTTGACATTTAGATTGGTATAATGACATTAGCCAACTAGTGTAGTGTTGCCACCTAATAAATGCGCCTTGCAAGTACCTGCAATGAATTGTCTCCACTAGCAATAATATAATTTTGCTGCAATATATGTCAGCAACTTAACTAAAGTTATCGATAACAAATGACGATCTGTCAAAAAAAATTAAAAAATTTTCAACTTAAAGTTGACATTTCAAGCTTCAAACATAAAAGTGTTGGTTAATTAGCGGTTTATGCTAAAAAATAGCGATTTTAGTTTGGTTTGTCTTAATACTAGCCGTTTCTAATTACAAAAATTTGACAACATTTAAACATTTTGTTAACGTTTTATATAGTTTGTTCTTTCTAACAGTTATTGTTTCTTTCTACCAATTCAATATCAAATCAATGAAGAAAAAATGAAGTGTCATAAGAGGTTTAGCAAATAAATGTCGTTTGTGTTAGTTTCAGTCATTCATTTCTTGTAGGGTATTTGTTTGTTTATACCAACATCCTTGCAAGATATGAATGACTAAAACTAACACAAAAGTAATATTTTCACTTACACAATTACAACAATTTTATACTGAAATCAACAGTGACAGTCAATTGCTCTAGTTGCTCTACTCTAATGTACATATGCCAAAAATTCACTGCCTCTTCCACTTTGTCGAAAGAAAACCTCTGCGAAAGAAAACTAGTCGCTCGAACTTTAATAAATTTTCATTCCACTATGTCGTCAGCTTTCTCTCGCTTTACGTTTGTGAATTTTTTGTTCTATGTGTTTATATATCATAGTAGTGCCAATTTGTAAATTTCAAGTAATTCTAGCGATTTTTGTAAATTTACTCTTATTTACATGAAAATAAATACAACCATATTGAGCAATGAAAAAGAATTCAACAAATTAGTCGCACAGCAACAGCATGTTGTTAATGTTTTGCTTTGAAACTACATTCGTTATGTTAGAAATGTGCGAGTACTTTGAACAATGAATGTAAAACAATGATCAAAATAAAAATGCCCAATAACATTTCGGTGAATATTTCATGAGTTTTTCCTACAATTAAAAAATAAATTCAAGTAATTTGAATAAAAAAAATATAATAAAGTGATAAAATATTAATTTTATAAATTTTTTCTGATTGTTTGCAAATAAATTTTGCTAGCCGAAAGCTAAATAGCAAGTGTTTGATTTTGACATGTTGTTCGCTTTGTTGACAATTCATTCGAATTAGTGGTATCAAAATTTTCTTTGACCTGTCGTTCGAGTCAATGTTCCTACTGAAGTAAGATAGAGAAATGGAAACGAGTTTTCTTTCGCTTAGAATGCGAATGAAGACCTTCTTTCGAAATAGTGGAAGAGGCAGTAAAAAAAATCGTATTTCGTTCGATCTGTGAAACTAAAATTAATATAAGTGTTAAAAAACTTAAGTAAAAATCAATAGTGTACAAAAGAAATTTCAAAAGATTAATTAAGTCTATATGTGTACATATGTATTTCTTTTTCAAATTTTAGATACATATATATAAAATTCAAAGCGCGATGCAGGTTGAAGGAAGCGTGAAGAGACTACATTATTTTGTGTTTTTATTTGTTTTTAAATATTTTTATTATACATATCTTTATTTTTTCTATAATAAAAAACAAAACAATATGAAAATCATGTTTATTAATGTTATTATGGAGGTTTGACTAGTTTGCTATGATAGTTATATACATCAAGTGTGATCAGTCAGATGTGACCACCACATGCATCATCAATGAGAAGTAAACATATGGCAGGGTAAGCAGGTCAGCTATATATGTTCCATAATAGACATTTTTAATTATACTCCTTTTTCACACGCAAACTTTACTTTGAAAAGTTTTAATTAAGCTGTGTGAAAGACAGAGGTAGTAGTACAGTCTCTTTCTTTCTTTCTCCCAGTTGAATTAAGACATTGCAAAGTAAACTTTGCGTGTGGAAAAGGGGTATTACCCCTAGTTTTTAACTTAAAAATTAAGTACGTAATTAGCTAATTTTTATATAAAATTAAGTTGTGATTAAATACGATTTAATTTTTTCAGTGGTTAATTAAAGTTATTATTAAATTACGTTGAAAGTACGGCAGCACTCAAAAATTTCCAAATATTAAGGTAGAGGTCCATAGCTCGCTCTTTGCGCGTTACGCTTTCTATGCAAATGTCAAAAAAGTAGAATCAATGTAATAGTATGTGACAAGTTACATAGCAAAAAGCGGAGGACGCGTAGGCGCGTTCAAAGCAAAAAGTAGGTCTACTTTCTACTTTTGTACGCGTTACAAGCACCATGAAAGAAAGTCAGCTGTTCTTGAAAGCTGAAGATGTTAAATAATACTTTATTTCTTACGTTATCGATAAATATTATTTTGCCGTGGATAATTTTTTTTCTTTTTTTTAATAAAAAAATTTCTTAGTAAAAAAAAACTTGTTTAATAAAATATGTGAATATTTTCATTAATGCGATGTATTTTAATTAACTTTTCACCGCAGTTTTCTCAGTAACAAATTTTGCATATTAGTTATCGATTACTTTTACGTATTGAGTGTCATCTCCGCTAAATCTGTATTATTTGCCTTGTGTGCATTACATATTTTTAAACAATAAAATGGAAGAAAATTTAATAAATTAAATATACAAACTCGACTAACTGCACAAATTCTTTTAAAAACTCGATTTCACTCTCCATTTTTTCTTTATAAGTATTTATAAGCAAACGCACACAGCTGATCAAAACAAAAATAAAATGGCGCATGAAAAGCAGGGCATGTAACTCAACGCGAACAAAGTATAGAATGAAACAAGAGAATGAAACGCGTGTAAAGCATTACGCGCAAAAAGCGAGCTATGGACCTCTACCTTTATGGAAAGCTTTTCAAAGAACAGCTGTTTAACAAAAACAAAAAAGTTAGGTTATCAAAATGCAGAAAATTAAAATTACATAACAACACATTTTATGAAACCAAAGGAGCATCAGAATGCATTTTGCTATTTATTTATACCATGATATGAAACTATGAATTCTTTATGTTATGTATTTATGCCAATTAAACGAAACTCGTCCTAATACGACCACATAATGTTTTCAACCCAACCACATGATTTCATGTGTATGTTTGCAATAAACACACAACAACGCATTAAAACATATGGTGCGGTCATAAAACTTAAACACTACTTAATTACACAAGGTTGGGCATATAATTATTATTTAATTATGCACTCAAAAACACAATTTCGTATTTAATTAGAACTTAAAGATAATTACAGTTTGATTATTCAGTCAAGAAGTGGGCATTAGTTAGACAAAGATGCAAAATCACACGTACACAAAAGTTTACATCACTTTTTCCACATTGCCCTTAACAAACTGATAGAAACTTAGATGATAAAGCCATTACCACTCCCAGTCAAATGTCCGGTCATATGATTGGGAGTGTTCTTGCTGGGATAATGCATGTGTTTTTTGGTGTTGTAATTTCGTTTTAGTCATGCATGCATGATACAATAATATAGGTAACCGCGAATCTACAACAAATAAGACATCAGGGGTTTTTATTGCTGTTTTGTGATGAAAACTGTCAAAAAAATCAAGAGAAAACAAGAGACATATACTTGTCTTAATAGGCACTATGCGCGTTTATTGGTAATATAAGATTGAATGTTATCAAGGCGCATTTATTAGGTGGCAGCACTACACCAGGTGACTAATGTCATTATACCAATCTAAATGTCAAATTTGGATTGTGTAGGTATAAGCCTAAAATCATGCTTTTGTTGGGTATCCATAAACACCTTTCGAATATTCAGTTTTGTATGGTGTTTGATATTTCCCTAGGTAAGAAACACGCAATCTGACGATACTACTATGTTTTGAAAAATAAGAAGGTAATTTATACCAACAAAGTACATGTGGTTGTTTCTGTTGTAATATTTGTTGTAGAATCGCGGGTACCTGATTGATGTGCCTTGAATGTTATCTTGCATTTGCAAAGCTTGTTTGTATTAGTATAGTTTTAATAGGCACTATGCGCGTTATTGGTAAAACGTAAAGAACATTTGGCAGATCACATCACGAAACTAATTCTATCAGCTGGTGCTTCGAGGTTACCTGTATTATTTTATTATGCGTGCATGTAGCTAGTATAATTTTAACATTGGATACAGCATGATACAATTATAACAGGTACATGCACAAGCCCAGCCTGTTAATGTGTACAATACATACAGTTGTCAAACTTTGTTTACAAGCTGTAAAAATGTTAGTGTATGTGTGTGAATCACCCCTATTCTGCGTTTCGATTCGAATCGAAAGTTTCTCCGTTTGGCAACTTTGGTATTCTGCGTTCCGTTCTTCGATTTCTCTTTCGATTCTATGCATTCTGCATTTCGATCGTAACTACGTTTTTGTAAGTTGTTATTTTAGTGGCGGAGCGTTTTCAATTTTTGATTGTTTAGCTTTAAAAAGTGATTAATTGAAAAAATAATGCAAGCATTAAATGCAAAAGAAGGTTTAATTAATGAACTATACACTTTGTTTTGTTTTTCTGTATTGAAATGCGATTTTAATTCAATTTATTAGAACAGTATAAAAAGTTGGCATACCTATTTAATGGCAACGAAAAACGATATTGTCTACGTATTTAATTAAATCTGAACAAATAAACTTCATTTTTGTGTTACAATTATGTGCAAAAAATTTAAATATCATCTCCGGCGCGACAGGATTCTTCAGACTGGAAAAGTTTGGCACAAATACCTCTTGCTTATCTCGTTTTTTTTTAGCTCTTTGTACTTAAATTTGGAAGAGCTTATTTAATGAAAATGTTCACAATTTTTAATTATTATTTGTTTTAATGTTAAATCACTGTTTTTTTGCACTAAATTTAACTTTTTGTTAAAAATTTTGCAAAATTGCTTATTTTTTCTGTTCCTATTTCACCCGTTTCATAGCAAAGCAGCAGGTTTAAACATACTCTTCTCTTCTTCCTTTTCTTTCGATTCAGTTTTTTGGCAGAATACCATTTTTCGATCCGTGCGTAACTGAATGCGGGAACGTAATCGAAACGCAGAATAGGGGTGAATAAAATGATTACACTGCTGCCATTGAGTTTACAGATGGATGCATTTCCATTTACACATTGAAGAAAATTACACAACAAATGTTTTTTGTAACACCTAATTCACACGAAGACTTTTATGAAGTCTATTTTTCGACGTCACTTTTTGTTTGTTAGCGAACGGGGTAGAGAAGAAAGAGGGGTAGAAAAAATGACTCGATTTCTGTTTTCCATGGTTTTTTTCATATTTCTATTTACATTGCTCTTGTTGTTATTGTTGTTACGTTTCAATGTTACTCTTCTATCTTATTGTTATTTTTTTTTGTTACTCTTCTAGCTTATTGGCTATATGAGTGGAGAGAAGTAAAATTAGACGTCCAAAAAAAATATCGTATGAATGCAAGGAATTTTTCGTAGCAACTTCAAAACAGAATTAAGAAAAATAGACGTCATAAATTTCACCGTGTAAATTAGCACTAAGTTAAAATTAAAACAAAAATAAATAAAAATAGAACATAAAGTAGAATTACACACAGATTATACATGAATGTAATTACATGGCCTACACATGTAAGTAATTTCACACTATGTGTAATTACACCACAGAATACACAGAAGTGAAAAAAGTGACAGGTAAAAAAAGCTCCAATCAGGTTTTTGTTAAAATTCATGGAAGAAAGAGAAAAATATAGTGTATTTGATACTGTAGTGTATTACTACTTACCAATTAACACAGCTAATAAAAATGTATTGCACTAGAAAGACGTAGCAAAACAAAACCGACGACAAAATTTGAGGGAAAACGAGACAAACTGAAAAATACCCGTATCTTCCGTCTCGTGACACTTCTGTATGTTTTGTGATTACACGCCTATTTGTAACACTGAATGAATATAATGATTCATGAATGCCGCGTCTGCAATTGTAATTTAGTTACCTTGTAATTGTTATTTTTAGAAACAAAAAGCATCTGTTTCTGACAATTATACGTTTGTTTATACCAACAAAATGAATGTGTTTTTTGGTCATTAATTTTGTTGTAGTCGTGCATGTACCTAGTATAATTGTACCATGGTATACAGAATTTATTAAACAAAAACTCAAAGAGAGCAAACATTCAGACATACATACATACATATTTACATATAAATAAAAACCAGTTTAAGAGGGGAAAGCATTGAATTTGATTAAATTTTTCACAGAGTTGCCGTTTAATACGTGTTTGATAGGAAGAGAGGTTGAACGTTTCGGCCTAGATGTGTTCTAGCGGTGTTAGAGTTTACTAAAAATGTTTATATAAAAAGATCAATAAATATGTAAAAATTTTGTAGTGACAATATTAAAAAAATATAATTTACATAAGTGTAAAGTGTAATTTTTCTATAATAAAGTTTGTTCGCGATATTATATCAGCTATACAGGTGCTTCACCTTAATTTATATTTTGTTAATCGAAAAAATATTTTATTAAAAAACCCAGTTTGTCTACAATTAAAAAAATAAGAGAAAATTCTAAAACACCACCTTATGCCAGGTACATACTTATGTACATGTGTACATTCATGTGTATATGCATACATACATACATCCCCTAAAACATTTGTGTGATTATACAGCAATTTTTTGTTTTTCTTTAATTTTTTTTACCCTAAATGATGCGGTTGTATTAATTAAAGTTGTAGTTTAAGTTGTAATATTTTCGTGTGAGGTAAATTGTTAACCAACGATAAAGAAAAGAAATAAAACTATGATGTTGCATGCTTTATTAATTTTATTTCGTTTAAATTCGATTTTATGTTAAACGATGGATCGGCAAGCCTTAAAAGTGTATCCAAGAAGGTATTATTTTAATTAAAGTTTTTGTAATTTTGCTTATTGTATTAAAGTATGCATGTTTATGTTTTAAATTGCATTTGCTATTTTCTAACGGAACAAACCAAGTTTACGGACATCTCTTAAAAATTTAAAAAATGTGTCATATACTATAGAAAATTGAAAGGCATGAAGTTAGCATAAGTGACGAACTTAAATTAGGTGTTAACGAGCTCCTCCATACAATTTGATATTAAAAATGGGTGCATTATGTAGTTTTAACCCACTATTAAAGGTACGGTCACACTTGTCAAACATTTGCCAAAAAAAAAGCGTAACCAACAAACACTAATGAAAAAAGTTTTGATCCAGACAATGGAAACAATTTAGTTTAGGGGCACCTCCCCAAAATTAAAAAAGAGTATCCCTTCCTATAGTACATTGAAAAATAAGAAAAAAAATTAAATAAAAATATTGGCGGCGAGGCTTAGTTTCCGAGTTATGGGCCTCTGAAATTCTAGTACAATATTTTGATAATGCGGTGTTTTTCAACGAATATGACCACCAATATTGGTATCAAAAAAATATAAAAAAAGTACCGTATCTCATAGAAAATTTAAAAATAATTTAAAATTATAATTTAATATATAATTATGGTGTTTCCCTAGACGGCACAGCCTCGAAAAATTTTCTGCCTTGCAAAGTTTTCTTGCCTAATAACGTTTTTCTGCATTGCCGGCCTTTGGCCGGGCTTAAGGATTTTCTCCACCATGGTGTTTCCTGAGACGGCGCAGCCTAGTAAAGATTTTCTGTTTTGCAAAGCTTTCTTGCCTAATAACGTTTTCTTGCATTGCCGCCCTTCGGCCTTCACCACCATGGTGTTTCCCGAGACGGCGCAGCCTAGTAAAGATTTTCTGTTTTGCAAAGTTTTCTTGCCTAATAACGTTTTCTTGCATTGCCGGCCTTCGGCAGGGCTTAATGATTTTCTCCACCATTGTGTCCCGAGACGGCGCAGCTTAGTAAAGATTTTCTGCCTTGCAAAGTTTTCTTGCTTAATAGCATTTTCCTGCATGACCGACAAAGAGTCTATTTTTACCATTTCATGAAACGTATTCTCAAAAGCTTTAAGATGATACCAATATTGGTCATATTCGTTGGAAAACACCGTATAATCACAATATTGTACTAGAATTTCAGAGGCCTATAACTCGGAAACTAAGCCTCGCCGCCAATATTTTTATTTAATTTTTTTTTTCTTATTTTTCAATTTACTATAGTATAGGATACTTTTTTTCATTTTTGGGAGGTGCCCCTAAACTAGATTTAAGCCCTACTTTTTAACTTGACAAACTTTTGTCTGGATTGAAAGATTTTCCATTGGCATTTAGTGGTTACGCTTTTTTGGGCAAATATTTGACAAGTGTAACCGTACCTTAAGTCCTAGCGAGATTTTTAATGTAAAGTTGTATGGCAAAACTCTAAGATTATGTTCACTTTTTGTTTTTCCTCTAAAAGTCATCTTATATGAATAACACCATGAAACAATAATATAATAATATAATATATATAATAATATAATATATATAATAATATAATATATATAATAATATAATATATATAATAATATAATATATATAATAATATAATATATATAATAATATAATATATATAATAATATAAATGTAAAACCGTTCTCTTTGTCGCCATGTTAAACTTCTGATGTTTTCCCGATTATTTTTTACTCTCAAAATTAATGCTTCTTTATTAGTTTATGAAATCCAAGTTTTTGATTAATTGTTTGACTGGCTTAAATCTACTTTAGTGAAGCTGCTTCAAATTAAAAATGAAAATATCTTAGATAATAGAAAATTAAATTCAAAGAAAAAATTGTTATGTCCGAAAATTCCCGGAAAAGCATATTTACGGAGTTACGGACCTCAAAAAATTTTAATGTCTTTTGGAAATGTCCTGCCAAGTTTCTGATTTAGTATAACAATATGGGTATCATATGAAAGATTTTCAAAATTATAACATTGTAAACAAATTTTTAAGGAAAATCAAGTTGTATTTTTTTCCTATGTTATGTTTGTTTTGAAGTTAAATGTACTGTCGGTATGTTACTTTTGTTTTAAAATTTAAATATAAACAAAATTACATATAGAAAGAATTTATGTGCAGAAAATCTTTCCTATTACGCGCCATATCGAGAAATACCATAGAGGAGAATATCTTTAAGCCCGGCCGAATGCCGGCTATGCGGGAAATCTTTACTATTACGCGCCATATAGGGAAATATTATAGAGGATAAAATCTTTAAGCCCGGCCGAAGGCCGGCTATGCAGAAAATCTTTACTATTACACGCCATATGTGGAAATATTAAGGAGAAAATCTTTAAGCCCGGCAGTAAATATTTTCCTTTAACTTTAAAAAGTGAAAAAAAAAATATGAAAAATACTATTTGGTTTTCCTTGAAAATTTGTTTACCGTGTCATAATTTTTATAATCTTTCATTTGATACCCATATTGTTATCCTAAATCAGAAACTTACCACGAAAATGCATCCATCCAAAACTTTGGAGGTCCGTAACAGTGATCTGCATGATTACGATTCAAATGGCATAATTTTGCATTTTCTAAAATGAATATTGAGCTAGCACTTAACATTAACAAAATGAATGATAAATGTCATTGCTTGCAATTTAGATTCATTCATATGACTCACTAAAGCAATGAATCAGTATGATTGTTTTGAATACTTCTTAAACCACTTCTGACATTATAGTTTTATGTAATATTATAAAATAAAATAGCTAGGCCCATTCTTTTTTTAAATTATTTTAATATGAGAATAACTATTAATTAACACAATATGAAGAGATAGATTTTTTCATTTTATTTAATTTTTTTATTAAACGAAAAACTCTATTTTCTATTTTTTATTATTTCTGAATACATTCTGTTAAATTTTCTTAAAACACTTTTTAATAGTTTATTAACGATATTTATTTATGTGTGGAAATATTTACTCAATGTTTTATAAACTGAAGACTTCATCTAGTCGACCTGCTTTTGTGAGTTATTTGATTACTATACAAAATCAAACAACAGTACGAATTTTTTATTTATGTTTACTGACAACACTTAAAAAAAGAGAGTGAGTTAAAGACAGTTAGAGAGGCAACACTGCAAGCAATATCATTAGTACATATTGATGTTAAAAAACAAAACAAAAGCATTGTAAAAGTGAGTGGAGAGCGAAAGTGAATCAACTCATACAGTTCACTGATATGTATGCAAGAATGATAAAACAAAGATTACGCCAGCGCGCAAGAATAAAAATACATTTCTGCGCATGATGGAATTCTGACGTCACTCAGCCTGTGTTCTCATTGGTTAGTAAAATTCAACTATAGAACTATTACACACACGCAATCTCACATTTCATTTTTGCTCTTTTTCTTATCTCTTTATTTTTATTTTGTTTCTTATTTTTCTTAACTTTGCACAAGGCACATCAATCAGGTACCCGCGATTCTACAACAAATATTACAACAGCAACAACCACATGTACTTTGTTGGTATAAATTACCTTCTTACTTTTCAAAACAGGGTAGCATCTTCAGATTGCATGTTTATTATAGAAAATGTCAAACACCATACAAAACTGAATATTCGAAAGGTGGTTATGTATACCCAAATAAAAGCATGGTTTTAGGCTTATACCTACCCAATCCAAATTTGACATTTAGATTGGTATAATGACATTAGTCACCTGGTGTAGTGCTGCCACCTAATAAATGCGCCTTGGTTTTGCAGCTTTTAAGCAACAACATTTAATTTTTTTCTTGGAGATCTCTCTGAGTAAATTAATCACAGGGCTGCCAACTATAACAAAATAAATAAATTTTTTGCAAGAAATTATAAATTTCACATATGGTACAGACTTGGTAACCTTTGCGAGGGGACTACTACGTCATCAAACGGTAAATCATGCGCAAGGCGTAATCTTTATTTTATCATTCTTGTATGTATGTACGTTCGCTAAGAAGAGTATGGTTTATTTGTGTACTGGCCTTCTACTGTGCAACTCGAATAAAACTATAATTGTGTCGAACTCATTCAGTCGGTCGTTTTTGACTAAAACTATTTACCAAATCCAAACTCCAATTGTAAGGAGGTTTCAATAGTACTCAATTGTTACCGACAAGTAGATAAATGCTAACTTTTTTTAGCGTTGAGGATAGTTATACACTGCAATTATGAATAAATTTCCGCAAGAAATTTCTCCCTTTCCCAATTAGATTTTTTTGTTTTGAAAAAGTTATCGAAGAACTTAGTGAATATAATAATGAAATAGTAATAATAGGAGATTTTAATATAGATTGGTCACGAAATGGTTTTTATAAACAAAAACTAGAAAGCATACTTAATGACAACGGAGTAAAACAAATAGTTAATGAATATACAAGAGTAACACAGAATACAAGAACTCTAATAGATTTAGTTATAACGAACAAAGACAAAATATCAGTAAACATCAACAGTGACAATAAAATATCGGATCATGAGACAATAAGCATAAATAGTGAATGTAATTCAAATGAATTAGAACAAATACAATACAAAGAATTAAATAGTTTCAAATACAGCAAAAATCTGTTTTCTAGAGAATTAGGCCAAGTGCTAACAATTAATGAAAATTATACCTTAAATAACAATGTCAACTTGTGTGATGCGTGCATTGAAAAAACTATTGAAAAATTTACAAAAATAATTAAAATAAAAGAATATTACGAATGCCGCTGGTTTAATCAAGAACTAAGACAGTTAAAGCAAGAAAAAATTGTTAAATACCAAATTGCAAGGTCAGTAAATACGGACATAGAATGGAAAAATTAAAAAACGATAAGAAATATATATAAAACCAAAATAGTGAACGAGAAAAATAGATACATTTGCAATAGAATAAATAATGCAGATAATCAGAAACAAATGTGGAAAGAAATCAAAGACTTAATTCTTAAGAAAACCCGAACTGTGATAGAATCTGTTACATTCAATCAAATAGAATTTAAGGATAGTTACCAAATTGCTAATCAGTTTAACCTTTTCTTTATAAATAGCTTAAAAGATATAAGAGATAGTATAGAAGATGTGCAATATATAAATCAAGTACCTGTGATAACTAGCAAATTAAATTTTCGTGCAATTAATATTCAAGAACTCTTAGATATATGTAAGAGGATGAAAAAGAAACCAGAATTCAACAAAGTATCAATAAACATTATTTTAGATAATTGGAATTTAATAGGAAATAAACTACTTTATATAATAAATAAATCTTTAGAAACAGGAATTTTTCCTGAGTCATGGAAAGAGACAATGGTAACACCAATTGAGAAAGTTAAAAAAACTCAGAAAAGTGAAGAATATCGCCCAATAAATACTTTAAAAACGTGTGAAAAAATAATCGAACAAGTTGTTAAAATACAATTGGAAAGTTATATGGAGAGAAATAAGTTATTCTCAAAATATCAATCAGGATTCCGAAAAAGTTTTTCATGTGAAACAGCTGTCAACTACGTAATAAATAGGTGGAAAAAATAGATAAAAATAATAAAGTAATGGCAATCTTCCTAGATTTTAAAAGGGCTTTCGAAACAATTGACCGAGATATATTGGTACAAAAACTATACATGTATGGAGTGAAAGACAAAGAACTAAGATGGTTTAAAAGTTATTTAACGGAAAGAAGACAAAAAACTAAAGTGAATAATAAAATATCAGGTATATTAAACAATGAATTTGGTGTGCCTCAAGGTTCTATTCTGGGCGCATTATTATTTATAATATGCCAAACATATTGAAAAAATGTGAAATAGTATTATACGCGGATGATACGTTGATTTTTACCGAGGCAAAAAATGAAACAATATGTCGAGAAAACATAATGTACGATTTAATGAAAATAAATGAGTGGCTTAAAATGAATAAATTAAAATTGAATGAAAATAAAACAAAATTAATGGAAATCAACATGAATAGTGATTTGGTAATTACAATCAATGATACAGTAATAGAAAAAGTAAATCAAATAAAATATCTAGGTTATATAATAGACAAGGATTTAAAATTTAAAGAACATATTAACTACATATGCAAAAAGATTGGTAAAAAAATAGGATTTTTTAAACGCTTAAGAAGTAAAGTCTCAATAATGACTGCAATTAACATATATAACATAATAATAAAACCACATTTCGAATTCGGTTCCACTATTTTATATACATGCTGCACAAATACACAAATAGAAAGACTACAAAAATTACAGAATAAAGCAATGAGATCAATTTTAAAATACAATAGATATACGCCAACACAATTTATGCTCAACACACTGAAATGGTTAAATATAAAGCAACGGTTACAATTGAACACACTCAAATTTATTAGAAAAATAAAAATAGGCGAAGCACCACAATACTTGTGTGACCAAATAGAATATGTTGGAGAAGTACAACCCTACTGCCTTAGAAATTCAGAAAACTTTAGACTTCAGAGAGTTTCAACAACCGCAATGCAGCGATCATTATTTTACAAAGGATTGAACCTGTATAATATGCTACCAAACGAAGCAAAAAATGAGGAGAATTTTAATACATTTAATAGAATAATTATAACATTTGTGAGAAATAATTCAACATAGAGCTTTGTTTAGATTTAAACTTTAATATTATGTAACTAGAATTAAGAGAACCTAAAGTATTTTAAATACTACTGCTAAATAAATAAATAAAAATATTATTTGCTACTGTTTGAAATTATTCCCCGGGGAAATTTTCTCGTGGAATTTGAATTATAATTGCCCTCATAATATAGAATAAGACTTTTTTTTATGCATGTATTTATTTATTGTATCTTCAAATATGAACTAACAATAAGTATTGAAATCTTAAATCTAGAATATAATTATTAGGCCCGACCACTTTCGGACATAAACTTAGTGATAGTTGTAAATAATACATAAGTAGTAATAATCAAAAAGGAAAAAAAAGTATTTTCAAGTAGTCCCTGGATGTGCTGGATGTGCAATTGGTATAGCATTTCGAACAATTTCAATATTGTATTCTTTTTGAAACTTTCCGACCCCCTCAAAAATATCTTTATATATAATCTGTAAATTTTCTAGCAAATCAGTTGATTTCTCTAAATCATAAATTCTTTTAATTAGTCCTAATATAACACATGTATCCCTACTTAATATTGGTTTGTAGCCATCATTAACAATTAAAAATAATTCTCTAGAAGTAATATTTTTTGAAATGCACTGAAGTGTAATTTCACCCAGAGGATGTATTTTATGTCCAATGTGTGTTTTTAAAGTAATAGTAGTAGATTTTATCTTTGGATGTTCAGATATACGACCTGAAATAGATATTGGAATTATATTTCATCTGATCCAGTATCTACTTTAAATTTAATTTTTTTATTTTCAATATATATATCATGATACCAAGTATCTTTAATTTTATGTGAGTTAATGCATTGTATGTATTTTGTATGTATTTTGTTGTTAAGTTTTCTAAGTTCTACTGTCGTCTGCTTATTCTTGTTTATGTGTGTTAAGATGAAATTTTAGAAGAAAACATTAACGATTTTTATAGAGTTTTCACACCTAAAGTTAAAACTTAGTTTTAACGTTAAAACCATGGACAGCTGATTTTGCGTTCACACTACAAGTTAGATAAATTCAGGGTTTAACTCACAGACTGTCTAATAATGTTCTAAATAAAATAAATCTCGTGTAGAAATACGTGTATTTGTTGCTGTTATTTTTTTTTTTTTTGCTTTTTATAACATTTATTTATAACACTAATTTTTGTTCTTATAAAAAACTCAGAAATTTCACAATACACTTTAAAATGTAAATTATTTTATATTTTGTAAATAAACATTTTAAAATTATGGAACTACTTATACAAAATGAAGAAGTGCTTGGAAATAAAGTTATCTCTACATACATATGTATATAAAAATTACGTGTATGTTCGTGATCGCTAAACTCAAAAACTACTGGACCGATTTTAACCTAATTTTATATGCATGCTCTATGGGACGTTAGTAGTGTTTCTGTGTGGTTTGAAGTTCGTCCGACAGATGCCGCAATATTTAGTTTTTTTGTGTTTTTGCACCGTAACTCAATAACTACTGCACAGATTTGGACCAAACTTTATATTCATGCTCTATGAGGCGTGAGGGCTTGAAGTTCGTCCGACAGATGGCGCAACATTTAGTTTTTTCGTGTTTTGCCCGATAGAGATTAGCGCGATAAGCCTATGCTGTGTTCCGCTGAAGGCGTTGGGTCCTTAATCAGCGTGTAGTGGTGTTAATTAACCCAATACCGCAGACTTGCAGTGAAAACAAAATTTGAAGGGAAAACAACGTTTGCCCGGATCAGCTAGTTATTTATAAAAAAAACGCATAAATACATTATATGTAGATGGATGTCAGTCATATCGTCTTTTTCACTTTCGTTTAACATTATTTTTTAATTATTGTTGCTGCTGTATCAATTTTTAAGTTGGAAATCTCTCAATCGGTATGTATTCTTATACACTAGCGTAAACATTATCAGCTGCTTGCGGCCACTGAACTTAGCACAGCGAAAACAAAGTTGCGTTTCATATAACCAACTTAAAATCAATTCAAAAATGGTTTTAAGTTGATTTTAACCAGAGCTCGCAAAATATGCTCAACCAAATTTCTCTGTGCGGTCTTCTCACTCAAAAGACCTAAAAAAATGAGACGGAATCACTCAGTGTCTGAACAGCAACCCTCTTTTTCGTTTCAATCGTGTCCTCGCTCCCGGGTTATGGATTGAGCGTAACACACGAATCGGTCTCTTACTGACCGCATGATACGAACAGAATCGTTATTTGCTCACTTACTGAGCCAAAAAAGGCAAGTGTTCTTAAAAAAGGTCTTTATTTTTGTTGTTGCGTTTGCTTTATGTTGTTGCCTTAGATATTTCGCCACAGGCAAAGCATTAAAGAGGAACGGAGAAGATAATAATAAATAACAATAAAAATATCCGTAACCCCCTGTTTGTGTAAGACGTTTGAGTTAGAAATCTGCGTTTTTGTAATAGGTTAAAGGAAGCTTGTAAAACGTTTCTTTAATCTATTGCAGAAACGCCAAGATTTCTAACTCAAACGTCTTACATAAACAGGCGGTACATCAAACTATTTGTCAACGAAGTGTAAATGTAAAATAAATAAAAGATAGATATGTGTACAACAAAAACAAAATTAATCCAAATGTATTTTGTTCAATAATGTTTATAAAATAAAATAATAAAAACAACAAATCTCCATGACGTACATAGTATGTATGTAAATGTTTACCTATCCACACACGCAAAACACATACATTCTCAAAAGACCGTTTGCAGAGATTTACGAAATAAAGGGTCTTGAGTGAACACATGAGTTGAGCGATCGAACAAAAACGGTCGTTGGTTGAGCGAAGAGCCAAAGAAGAACGAAGTTTGAGGGTTTTTTCGCGACAGTCTTCTCCTGTGAAAGCAGCGAGAAAATAAAACAATTTGAACTCGTGCTTTTCCAAATCATTTTTCTTCTAAATTCGGATGCCAGAGCAAATGCTATTAACTTGTGTATTTTAATTTTCAACTTAAATCCATATCTTTCCATACATGAATTCATACATATTCATATATAGTTATATACATTCATATATTAAAAATATATGGACCATATACAATTTTTTAAGTTGGGATTTCTAATTTTATTTACTTATATATAAGTAATTGCATTGTTTTTTAATCTTATTTCTTAAATTAAATTTTATGTACGAATATGAGTTTTGTGTTTTTTAAATAATTGTTACACCTTTTGACTTAAAATGATGAATGAAATGACTTTTAGTTCGTTTTTCATTATTTGTCCAAACAAATGTTTCATTAAATACAACCTCCCTGTTCAAAATCTAAAAAAAGTAATTTGAGTAATTTATTGCACAGCAGTGCGCTTTTGTAAATAAAGCGAGCATGAATATGAGCTTTGCACACTTTAGAGGGAATATTTACAAATACATGTATGAAAATGTATGAATATATATAATCATATATGCCCATATACCCTCATTTTTCGGATCCGAATCATATATGGGATATCATATATGCTCCATACATATTTTTTTAGCTGGGATCCTTTATAATTTGCCGTATGGTTTTGAATGCAATGAATACATTTAGGAGGAAAACTTAAAACTCGTGTTCTGCAAAACTAGTTTTTTTGACGCTATTGAAGTAAATGAGTCATTTGTACTTCAAAAATAACTGGAAATAAACTTGAATGTTATAACATGCTCGTTATAACCGAACCTAACTGCATATATTTAAGCGAATATACATATTTCCATGCGGTTTTTCAATTGTTCGTTATAGACGATCATTATAATACCGATGTTTGTTATAACCGAAATTAATTAAGATTTTATTAATTAATTATTAATTAAGATTTTATGATTTTCTTTTATCTTCCATACAAAAATTTGTTAAAAGTAAATTAGCCAAAAAAAAAGTAAACAAAAAAAAAAGACGAACTGTAGTGCCAACAGTTTTTAATACTTTTGATTTTTATTTATCTTCCATATAAAAGGTTATTTAAAGTACATTTAGCATAAAAAGAGAGTCAAAATATAAAAAAAATCAGCGGCGGCTGCGGCTGGCAAAAATCGTCGGCTGCTCGCTTTGAGCCGGCGAAGCCGTCTCGGCGCAGGTCACTGATAGTGTCTGTGGACGAGTGTTTTTTTCTGACAAGCACGAGAGAGAACAATTATTGCGAGCTCTGATTTTAACAAAATCATTTTGTATGATAAAATCTGGTTTTAGCAGTTGGTTTTAACGTTAAAACCAACTTTTATTAAAACCATGTCAGTGTGAAAACACTATTAAGAATCTTTCAACATACTATCCACCTAAATCGATGATTACTAGTAGTGCGAAGTTGTTCTGAGGAAATAGTAACATTGTTTTTATTTTCAGGAAATTTATACGAACTTCTTCATATAATCGCCTTAGTATAACGCTCGTATATTAATTTTTACAATAATTAATTTGTTTAGATAATGTTGAGATATTATTCTTTTAGTTATTTTTCATGAACCATGATATAAATATAGAAGGTACTTCCATTCTCTCAATTTTTCTTGACATTCACCATCTGACAAGTATAAATATTGTGCATGATACAATAATATAAAGGTAAAACCGTTCTCTCTTTTCGTCGCCATATTAACCTTCTGACGTTTGTCCCGATTATTTTTTACTCTCAAAATTAATGCTACCCCAGCTAAAAAAATTATATATGGTCCATATATTTTTAATATATGAATCTATATATCTATATATGAATATGTATGAATTCATGTATGGAAATGTATGGGATTATACATGGCAAAACTATTATATATGAACTAATATATGAAATGTATTATAATATATGAACTCATATATGGAATTATGAAGCTCTTCATATGTGAATCCATTTATAGAAATAAGATGTAATATATGGCGCCATATAAAAATGCATGCATACATAATATCTCACATAAGATCGCATTTGCAATCAAAAAAGCTTGAATTTTATTAATTCGATCTTTTTCCATCTTTTTTATCACTAGTGAATTGGAAGTCTGTTAGAAAATACATACGCATATGCAAAGTATATATGCGTAGAGCCTCAAGGTTTAAAATATAAAAACTCGTGTAACAAAAAAATCTTTTTTGTTGATTTTATATATTGTGGGTCTATTTAATAAATCAAATAACCAAAAAGATAATGCAGCCATTAAACAAAATTCATATAACTGAAAAAAATAATATTGAAAACTAGTGTTAGTATAAAAACGGTTTATTTTTTCTTTTATAATTGCATTAGTTTTTAATCTGATTTATTAAATTATATGTTGTGTACGATTGTGTGTTTTATGTGTTTTTAATAATCGATTCACATTTTCTCTTAAAATGTCGAGTATGAAATGTCTTTTAGTTCGTTTTGAATTATTTTGTTCGAACAAATGTTTCATTAAACACAACCTTTCTCCACAAAATCTTACAAAAAAATATTTTAATAATTTAATTTATTGCACAGCAGTGCGCTTTTTGAATCAATATGAACTTTGCATTCTATATAGGGAATACACATTCAGGTATGAAAATGTGTGAATATATATTATCATATATGTCCATATACCCTCATTTTTCGGATCCGAACCATATATGGGATATCATATATGCTCCATACATATTTTTTTAGCTGGGACCTTATTAATGTATGAAATCCGATTTCTTTATTAATTTTTTGAATTCTTGCTTATTAAATTAAAAATAATCTAAAATATTTTAATTATTTCATAAATTTATAATTTTTTTTAAGACGTTTTTTTTAGTTATTGTATCTTCAATTATGAACTAACAATAAGTATTCAAATCTTAATCTAAAGTATAATTATTAGGCCCAACCAATTTCGGACATAAACTAAGTGATAGTTATTAATAATCATAAGTAGTGATAAGCAACAAAAGGGAAAAAGTGTTTTCAAGCAGCTTCATCATCTGGAGTGTTGAATATTAGAGCCCGTGTATCTCTCTTTTTTAAGCGGATGTGTCCAGTAAAGTTAAAAATATTACGAGCAATCGGATTAGGATGTGACTCGAGTTTTGTTAGGTATTTGCCTGCGTATTTTGCAATTTCTTCAGTCACTAGTGGCATATTCAAATGGCGATGTATATTTGAATTTTTGATGTACCATGGCGCCGATGTTATCATGCGTAAAATTTTATTTTGCCTTCGTTGAATTTTCTCTACATTTGAAGCTGAAGCAGTGCCCCATAGTTGAATTCCGTAACACCATATTGGCTTTAAAAGCGACTTGTATATTAAAAGTTTGCAGTCTAGGCTAAGTGTTGAATTTCTACCAATCAGCCAATGTACCTGAGTTAATTTAAGTTTCATTTCAGTTAACTTAGAGTCAATGTGGTGTTTCCATGTAAGTCGTCGATCAAGGTGTATACCAAAATATTTCACATGTGAATCTTGAGGAACAACTTGATTGTTAATCCGAATGGGGGAGCAAGTATCTCTTCTTAGGGTGAACTTTATATGGACACACTTTTGTTCATTGACTTTAATTCTCCATAAGTTTAACGAAAGCTCCATCTGGCTAATGTGTTCCTGAACTTTGCGGCATGCCTCATCAGGGTTTTCGTGCATACTAAGGCAGGCTGTATCGTCGGCAAATGTGGAAGTATGGATACTACTGCTCACAGGCATATCACAAGTATAAATCAAATATAAAACTGGTCCTAGTATGCTCCCCTGTGGCATACCAGATGAAACAGTTTCAGGCCTACTCGTAAAGTCTCTTTCCACAACAGTGAACTTACGGGAAATAATGTAACTTTCCAAAAGATTTAAAATGTTTATTGGTAAGTAAGTCTTCAATTTTAAAATTAGGCCTTCATGCCACACTTTATCAAATGCCTGGGAAATGTCAATAAACAGCGCAGAACAATCCTTTTTTCTTCAAAAGTTTTTCTTATAAATTGAACCAATTTGTGAGTTTGTTCAATGGTGCTATGCTGACTTCTAAAACCAAATTGATGGTCTGGTATGCACCCACTACCAATTAGAATTGGGGACAATTTTGTTTTGAGCAGTTTTTCGAAAAGCTTTTACATTGTTGATAGTAGACTTATTGGCCTATAAGACTCAGCCTTGGTTAGATCTTTGCCCGGCTTTGGAATCATTTTAACCTTGGCAAGCTTCCAGCTGTGTGGATAATACTCCAGTCGTAAAATGGCATTAAAAATGAATAGCAGGATTCTCACTGCAATACGAGGCAACTTTATCAGCATCTGGTTACTAATTCCATCAATACCCGGAGCTTTCTTCGGGTTGAGTTCGGCAATTAATTTTTGTAAATCACGCGTCTTAAACTTAATGTGTCGGCAAATTAGCAACACCAGTACATATGTTTGGCGTAAAAACGGATTTTAAGTGCTCAGCAAATATGTCACCTTTTTCAGTATCGCTTCTTGCCCAACCTCCGGTAGATGTGCGTAGAGGTGGCTTATACTCAACGGGTGTTTTAAGCTTTCTAGCAGCGCGCCACAAGGAGTAATTAGATGCTGGTGTGACATCAAGACCTTCCAGATAATTTTTAAGAGATGCAGTTTTTTCAGATGCAAGCAACTCTTGGAGTCGTTTAGTGCACTCTTTAAATCTGATTTTATTTAGGGGTGATCTGTGCTGTTGATATTCCCTTCTAGCTCTTCTTTTTTCACGTACGAGACGTTCAATGTCTGAAGAATAAATTCTATTAAAACCAGTCTGCGGATGGGAGGTAGTGGCATGTTCAGCAGCCTGTTTAATATTTTTGTTGAGATTGGCAATGTTAGATTCAATATCATTTGGTGTTCTTAGCTTAATATTTTCCGTACAATGACTACTAAGGTATTTTTTGAACCCCAGCCAATTAACGCGATTGATCATCTTCACATATGGGTCAGGTAAGTTACTTCTTAAGGGACTACAAATTGTAATGATCGTCGGAGAGTGATCGGACGAAAGATCAAGAGAAGCTTGAACTTGAATTAAATCCCTAGAGATATTTTTTATGACGCCAAAATCTATAACATCCGGAATTTTTTGTATGTCAGTAGGCCAATAAGTGGGCTCCCCACTCGAAATGACATCCAAGCCCATTTTTGAAATTGTGTTGAACAATGCTCGACCTCTGGGTGTAATAAGACGCGAACCCCAAAACGTATGTTTTCCATTGTAGTCGCCAGCTGCTACAAAACGAGGTGCAAGAGATTTGTAGAAATTTTCGTATTGATCTTCAGTGATTGAAAATCTGGGAGGGGAATAAATTGATGATATCACGAAGTTTGTACCAAAACTTTCAATGCCAATATTTCTTGCTTGTAGGTGTTGTTCACAAATGTTGTCAAGAATATAGTGCTTAAGTCTTAACTTTATTAGAATCGCTGATCCACCGTATGCTCTTCCTCTAGAGTCCTTTGAATCACATAAGGTGTAGCCATAAATTTTAAAAATGCTTCTCGAAGTCAAATGAGTCTCAGAGACTAGCATTACATCAATATTTTTTCCGTGAGGAAGTGCTCAAGTTCATTTTTATGTTGGCGAATGCCGTTTGCGTTCCAGATATATATTTTTAACGTATTCATGGCTTGTTAATTAATGCTTGAAGCAGTGTATTCTGCATTCGAAGCATTTCCTGCATCATGCTAGTCATATTTGTTGGAAAATTGTTTATAGTTTGCACCAGATTTTCAATAGTAGCTTCAAGGCGATTAAAATTAAAGCTTGCGTCAGTATTTTTTGAATTATTTGGCGGGGAAACATTTTGTGTGGGAATTGAATTTGTCTTAGCAGCATCTGCATACGATACACGCGAAGTAACTGGTTGGCTCATTTGCGCAGAAGTGGCAGAGGAAGCGTTTGCTGTTTGAACTGGAACTAATTTAGGTGTTTGCACCATAGCCTGCTTGACGAAAGAGTACACAGGACAACCTCTATAGTTAGCGGTGTGGTTACCTCCACAATTACTACATTTTTTTTCTGCTTGATCTTTTGGCTTAGTGCAGCTAGCAGTACCGTGCAATTCACCGCAGATAACACAAACTGTAGGTAATTTGCAGTAAGTTTTTGTGTGACCGTATTCTTGGCAATTATGGCACTGTACGGGACCTGATCGCTTATGTGGCTATTCAACTGTGATTTTTCGATATAAGAGGTATTTTAGGTTATAAATTGGATGTGTCTCGTTTTTTTTAACTTTATATCATTCGGCTCCAGATCAACACGAAATAGAGGCGGGAGGATTTTCTCCCTATTAAATATATTAGTAAAATTTTTTACCTTAAATTCTTTTATGATGAGTGCATCTTTTACTTCTTCGGGATTAACATAAGAATCAATGCCCTTCAACACAATTTGCATACCTTTAGCACTCTTAAGCTGGTACGTATAAAAACTTGTTTTATTTTTTTCGAATTCTGTTACTATTTTGCGGAAATCTTTTTCTTCGTATATTTGAATTTTAGTTTCGTCAGTGTTACCACGTTTTATTGGAATAACGTGAAATGCGTTCTCACCAATTGCCGAGACTAATTTTTTAATAAGGGAGTTAGAATTTTTTTCTCAAATATATTGGTGGTGGTTTGGAGGTTTTTGTCGAAGATACAGCGGGTTGCTCATTATTAGCCTGCAATACTGAAAAACGATTACTATGATTAATTGATGCAGCGTCGTTATCCTTGGATATCTGGGGAAGTGATGAGATTGTTGAAGAATTTGGGCTTCGCCCACGCTTTACAACTGTAATATATCTGTCCATTCCGACTTGAACCTTAGATTTTTGACTATTGTTATCTAAAGTGATAACTTGATTAAGTGATGAACACGAGCCAGAAGCGGATGATATCGCTGACTTAATTGAAGAAGTACAATGCAACTCAAATGTTAAAAAATCACTAGTTGGCATTGGGCAAAGCGAAGTTGAACGCTGACGAAAAATTGGATTTGCCGTTAGAAAAATACTATCAGCAGATTTTTTATTTTTATTGTTTTTATTAATAGCTCCAGAACTCACGGTGCTACTATCATCAGATTTTTTATTTTCATTGATTTCATTAAGAGTTTCAGAACTCACAGTAAAATAAGCATTTCTGCCGTTAGAACTAACTTCAAAATTTTTTTCCTTTGAGGTACTCATACAGAGTATTATTCCTCAAGGGTACTTTGTTTTTGTTTTTTTGTTTGCGGTTTTTTTTTTGTTGTTATTTCTACTATGTAAAGATATCAGCAAAGCAATAAAGTTTATTTATTACAGTCAGTATGTACCTATTACGAATAATATGTACTACGAATATTTTTTTTGTATAATGTTTTTTTTGTTTAGTAAGTATTTAAGAAAAATTCTGCTAATCGACTATTCACTAAAAAGGTACAACGAGAACTGAAAATAAATAAATAAATAATAAAATAAAAAATAAACAGCAAATAAGTTACAGCAGCACCAACAACGGCAGCAAGCAAGATACAACAGGAAGGAAATTTCCAACTGAATCAAGGCGGAACTTTGTCTTTATACTCTCTGGAGTATTCCCTTACATCAACTGTGTCCAAGCTATACGCACTATGTGCAAAGTTTTACAAAAGACCTTTTATGTCTTCACACTGACGAGAGCACAACATCCAAGCAGGGGGCAAATCGCGGCAATCGTTATCGAACGTAATTAAGAAATATTTCAATAGAATTTATATGGAAATATTTCGTAATTCGATAACGAGTGCCGCGATTTGCCTCCAGATCTCGGCGACATCTTTGGTCTTTACAAAGAAACAATAACAAAGCTGTTTATCTTAAATACATATATTAGAGTATGAAATTGTTAACGGGTTGTAGCATTCTTAAGGACACTATTAGACCAAGTGGTCCATTTTAAGGAGAAATGTGATAATTACATGTTCCTAGTCCAATCATAGACCAAGATACTTGGTATCATGATATATATATTGAAAATAAAAAAATTAAATTTAAATTAGATACTGGATCAGATGCAAATATAATTCCCATATCTATTTTATGTCGTATATCTGAACATCCAAAGATAAAATATACTACTATTACTTTAAAAACATACAGTGGACATAAAATACATCCTCTGGGTGAAATTATACTTCCTTGCATTTCAAAAAATATTACTTCTAGAGAATTATTTTTAATTGTTAATGATGGCTACAAACCAATATTAAGTAGGGATACATGTGTTAAATTAGGGCTAATTAAAAGAATTTATGATTTAGAGAAATCAACTGATTTGCTAGAAAATTTACAGATTAAATATAAAGATATTTTTGAGGGGGTCGGAAAGTTTCAAAAAGAATACAATATTGAAATTGTTCGAAATGCTATACTAATTGCACATCCAGCTAGGAGAGTTTCTTCAAAGATTAAACCAAAACTGAAGAATAAATTAGACGAATTAGTTAGTATGGACATATTGGAAAAGGCAGAAAAACCCCAAGCATGGGTGAACAACTTAGTTATTCGTGAAAAAAAGGACGGCAGTCTACGTCTATGTTTAGATCCAAGAGAATTAAATAAATATGTGATTCCTAATCATTATTTAATACCTACTTTTGAAGAAATCAGTGCAAACTTAATAGAATATGTATATTTTTCGGGTTTTGATTTAAAAGATGGATTTTGGCATGTACCATTGACGGAGAAATCTACTAATTTGGTTGCATTTAGTACGCCTTTTGGTTGTTATAAGTTTAAAAGGATACCTTTTGGATTAGTAACAGCTTCCGAAGTATTTCAAAGATATAACTATGAAACATTTGGTGATTTACCTGGACTGAATATATATATTGATGATATAATAATTGGAGGTAAAACAATAGAGGAACATGATACAAATGTAAATATGTTTTTGAAAAGGGCTAGAGAACAGAATGTAAGATTGATTAAAAGCAAAGTTCAATTGAGAGTACAAAAAGTTAGTTTTTTAGGGCATATTATTTCAAATAGGTCTCATTAATTATTTAAGAAAATCTATACCAAATTTAGAGAACATTACGTCTCCTTTGAGAGAATTACTTAAAAAGGATACAGATTATATAATATTACCAATTTATGAGGATTGTTTTGATAAAATTAAATGTATGGTATCAAATCATGTTATTCTAACACCCTTCAACGAGAAAGAAGACTTTTTTTTTTAATGCATGTTTTTTTTATTTATTGTATCTTCAAATATGAACTAACAATAAGTATTCAAATCTTAAATCTATAAAAAAATTATTGAGCCCGACCAATGTCGGACATAAGCTTAGTGATAGTTATTAATAATACATAAGTAGTGATAAGCAACAAAAAGAAAAAAGTGTTTTCAAGCAGCTTCATCATCTAGAGTGTTGAATATTAGAGCCCGTGTATCTCTCTTTTTTAAGCGGATGTGCCCAGTAAAGTTCAAAATATTACGAGCAAGCGGATTAGGATATGACTCGAGTTTTGTTAGATATTTGCCTGCGTATTTTACAATTTCTTCAGTCACTAGTGGCATATTCAAATCGCGATGTATATTTGAATTTTTGATGTACCATGGAGCCGATGTTATCATGCGTAAAATTTTATTTTGCCTTCGTTGAATTTTCTCTACATTTGAAGCTGAAGCAGTGCCCCATAGTTGAATTCCGTAACACCATATTGGCTTTAAAAGCGACTTGTATATTAAAAGTTTGCAGTCTAGGCTAAGTGTTGAATTTCTACCAATCAGCCAATGTACCTGAGTTAATTTAATTTTCATTTGAGTTAACTTAGAGTCAATGTGATGTTTCCATGTAAGTCGTCGATCAAGGTGTAAACCAAGATTTTTCACATATGAATGTTGAGGAACAACTTGATTGTTAATCCGAATGGGGGAGCAAGTATCTCTTCTTAGGGTGAACGTTATATGGACACACTTTTGTTCATTGACTTTAATTCTCCATAAGTTTAACCAAAGCTCCATCTGGCTAATGTGTTCCTGGAGTTTGCGGGATGCCTCATCAGGGTTTTCGTGCATACTAAGGCAGGCTGTATCGTCGGCAAATGTGGAAGTATGGATACTACTGCTCACAGGCATATCACAAGTATAAATCAAGTATAAAACTGGTCCCAGTATGCTCCCCTGTGGCACACCGGATGAAATAGTTTCAGGCCTACTCGTAAAGTCTCGTTCCACAACAGTGAACTTACGGGAAATAATGTAACTTTCCAAAATATTTAAAATGTTTATTGGTAAGTAAGTCTTCAATTTTAAAATTAGGCCTTCATGCCACACTTTATCAAATGCCTGGGAAACGTCAATAAAGAGCGCAGAACAACACTTTTTTTTCCTCAAAAGTTCTTCTTATAAATTGAACCAGTCTGTGAGTTTGTTCAATGGTGATATGCTGACTTCTAAAACCAAATTGATGGTCTGGTATGCACCCACTACTAATTAGAATTGGGGACAATTTTGTTTTGAGCAGTTTTTCGAAAAGCTTTGACATAGTTGATAGTAGACTTATTGGCCTATATGACTCAGCCTTGGTTAGATCTTTGCCCGGCTTTGGAATCATTTTAACCTTGGCAAGCTTCCAGCTGTGTGGATAATACTCCAGTCGTAAAATGGCATTAAATATGAATAATAGGATTCTCATTGCAATACGAGGCAAGTTCATAAGCATCTGGTTACTAATTCCATCAATACCCGGAGCTTTCTTCGGGTTGAGTTCGGCAATTAATTTTTGTAAATCACGCGTCTTAAACTTTATGTGTTGAGGGGGTAGAGCGACTACATTCGGCAAATCAGCAACACCAGTATATATGTTTGGCGTAAAAACGGATTTTAAGTGCTCAGCAAATATTTTACCTTTTTCAGTATCGCTTCTTGCCCAACTTCCGGTAGATGTGCGTAGAGGTGGCTTATACTCAATGGGTGTTTTAAGCTTTCTAGCAGCGCGCCACAAAGAGTAATTAGACGCTGGTGTGACATCAAGACCTTCCAGATAATTTTTAAGAGATGCAGTTTTTTCAGACGCAAGCAACTCTTGGAGTCGTTTAGTGCAGTCTTTAAATCTGATTTTATTTTGTGGTGATCTGTGCTGTTGCCATTCCCTTCTAGCTCTTCTTTTTTCACGTACGAGACGTTCAATGTCTGTAGAATAAATTTTATTAAACCCAGTTTGCAGATGGGAGATAATGGCATGTTCAGCAGCCTGTTTAATATTCTCGCTGAGATTGGCAATGTTAGATTCAATATCATCGGATGTTCTAAGCGTAATGTTTTCCGTACAATGACTACTGAGATATTTTTTGAACCCCAGCCAATTAACACGATTGATCATCTTCACATATGGGTCAGGTAAGTTACTTTTAAGGGACTACAAATTGTAATGATCGTCGGAGAGTGATCGGACGAAAGATCAAGAGAAGCTTGAACTTGAACTAAATCCCTAGAGATATTTTTTATGACGCCAAAATCTATAACATCCGGAATTTTTTGTATGTCAGTAGGCCAATAAGTGGGCTCCCCACTCGAAATGACATCCAAGCCCATTTTTGAAATAGTGTTGAACAATGCTCGACCTCTGGGGGTAATAAGACGCGAGCCCCAGAATGTATGCTTAGAATTGTAGTCGCCAGCTGCTACAAAACAAGGTCCAAGAGATTTGTAGAAATCCTCATATTGATTCTCAGTGATTGAAAATCTGGGAGGGGAGTAAATTGATGATATAACAAAATTTGTACAAAAACTTTCAATCCCAATATTTGTTGCTTGTAGGTGTTCTTCACAAATGTTATCAAGAACATAGTGCTTGAGTCTTGACTTTATTAGAATTGCTGATCCACCGCAAGCCCTTCCTCTAGGGTCCTTTGTATCATATATAGTGTAGCCATAAATTTTAAAAAGACTTCTCAAAGTCAAATGAGTCTCAGATACTAACATTACATCAATATTTTTTTCCGTGAGGAAGTGCTCAAGTTCATTTTTATGTTGGCGAATGCCGTTTGCGTTCCAGAAACATATTGTTAACGTGTTCATGGCTTATTAATTAATGCTTGAAGCAGAGTATTCTGCATTCGCAGCATTTCTTGCATCATGCTAGTCATATTTGTTGTAAAATTGTTTATAGTTTGCACCAGATTTTCAATAGTAGCTTCAAGGCGATTAAAATTAAAGCTTGCGTCAGTATTTTTTGAATTATTTGGCGGGGAAACATTTTGTGTGGGAATTGAATTTGTCTTAGCAGCATCTGCATACGATACACGGGAAGTAACTGGTTGGGTCATTTGCGCAAAAGTGGCAGAGTAAGCGTTTGCTGATTGAGCTGGAGCTAATTTAGGTTTTTGCACCATAGTCTTCTTTACGAAAGAGTACACAGGACAACCTCTGTAGTTAGCGCTGTGATTACCTCCACAATTACTGCATTTTTTATCACTTTGATCTTTTGGCTTATTGCAACTAGCAGTGCCGTGTAATTCGCCGCACACAACACAAACGAAGGGTAAATTGCAGTATGTTTTTGTATGGCCATATTCTTGGCAATTATGGCACTGTACAGGACCTGAACGCTTATGTGGCTCTTCAACTGTGATTTTTCTGTACAAGAGGTATTTCAAATTATAAATTGGATGCGTCTCATTTTTTTTCAATTTTATATCATTAGGCTCAAGTTCAACACGAAATAGGGGTTGGGGAATCTTCTCTCTGTTTGTTATATTGGACACATTTTTTACCTTAAACCCCTGGAGGACGAGTGCATCTTTTATTTCTTCGGGAACAACATAAGAATCTATGCCCTTCAATACGATCTGCATGCCTTTAGCGCTCTTAAGCTGGTATGTGTAGAAGCTTGTTTTATTTTTTTCAAATTCAGCAACCATTTTGCGGAAATCTTTTTCGTCATAAATTTGGACTTTAGTTTCATCTATGTTTCCACGTTTTATTGGAACAATGTGAAATTTATTCTCACCAATGACCGAAATTAATTTTTTAATAAGGGCATTTGAATTTTTTTGTCTCAAATAGATTGGTGGCGGCTTGGATATTTTATTCGAGGATACCTCGGGTTTGTCGTTGTCATCTTGCAAAATTTCGAAGCGGTTTTGGCGATTAGTTGAGGCTGCGCTGTTATCCCTAGACATTTTTGGAGCAGATGAAATTTTTGAAGAATTCGGGCTTCGCCCACGCTTTACCACGGTTATATATCTGTCCATTCCGACTTGTACCTTGAGTTTCGAGCCGCTGTTATCTGTAGTGATAACTTTGTTAAGTGATGAACACGAGCCTGAAGGGGATGATATTACTGGCTTATATGAAGAAGTACTAGGCAACTGTAATGTTAATGCATCATTACTATTTGGCATTGGACAAAGCGAAGTTGATCGCTGACGAAAAATTGGCTTTGACGTTAAAAAAAGACTTTCATCAGATTTATTATTTATATTTTTTTCATTAAGAGTTTCAGAACTCACAGTAAAATAAGCATTTCTGCCGTTAGAACTCACTTCAATTTTTTTTGTATTTGAGGCACTCATACAAAGAATTCCTCAAGGGATATTTGTTTGTGTTTTTTTATGTTTGCGGTCTTTTTTTGTTTTTGTTATTTATGATTGTTTATTTGTTTAGAGGCACACATATATATAGTATTCCTCAATATCAATTTGTTTAATTTTTTTTGTTTGCGGTTTTTTTTGTTTTTGTTATTTTTACTATGTAAAAATATCAGCAAAGCATAAAGCTTATTTATTAAAGACAGTATGTACCTATTACGAATAATATGTACTACGAATATTTTTTGTTTGTTTAATTTTTTGTAAGTAATAAAAATTCCGCTAATCGACTGTTCGCTATGAAGGTACCACGAGTACTGAGAAAGAAGATGTAGTAATTCAGACTGATGCTTCAAAAGATGGTTTAGGTTGCTGTTTGTTTCAGAATGACAAAATAATTTCGTTTGCTTCAAGATCATTATCGAATACGGAAAAAAAATATGCACAAATTGAAAAAGAAATTCTGGCAATAGTATTTTCTTGTAAAAAAATTCACCAATTTATATATGGAAAAAATTACTATTATTTTTGATCATAAACCATTAGAAACAATTTTAAAAAAGGATATAAATAAAATAAGCTCTTCTAGATTACAAAAATTAAGGTTGAAAATGTTTCCATATAATGTAGAGGTTATATCGAGTCATAACCGCACAAAAAGCTTAAGTAACAAAAACAAAATTTTACAGAAGGTTTTTTTTAAATTATCTTCGCTGTTATTTCAGTTAATTCATTGAATTTTGGTATTTAGGTGTTATTATGCTAAATATAAGTAACGCAACGAATTTTAAGTAAATATTACTATGATAACGGTATTTTTTGTCCCTTAAGCTTTTTTTGCTGTCTCCCTGACAACCTAATGTGTATATTTTTGTGTTGGTTAAGCTAAAAAAAACATTTTTTAAGAAGAAGTAAATATCAGTTTTTTACGTAAACTTGTCTCCAAATTGCTTAATTATTGGCTTCTTGATCGGCACCATGTAGTGAATCTTCTACAGACTTATGACTTTTCAAATTAAGGAGTTCGCTATTAAATTTTTTGTGTATAGTTTTACTGATGGAAAGAATTTTCAAGTCCATATACTCTGTGAATAAATATTTAATAAATTGCTACGTACCTAAACTGAACTGGCGATTATCTCAGTTTTTTTGCCTGGATCGTGTTATCAAATTTAAATCATTATAAACTGTTTTAGAGTTATCAAAATAACCATATTTAAGACCTATAGATAATTTTTCTTTTCAAGTTTTTAAACATAGCCTTTAAAATAATGGTAACTCACTTCAATACAATCATATTTTTTGGATTAGGTGTAGATCTGAATAATGGGCTTTATCGTGATTCGTGTATTTCGACTTTGAGTAAAAAAATTTGGTTCTAGATTAAAAACTGCTTTATTTATTTACTTTTATTTTTTTTGTAGAAAGAATTCTAATGATATGTTCGTGGATTTACATAATATTTGTATACAAGTATATACGCAGATTTTTTTGCACGAAAATATGTTTTCCTCTATCGTCTATATATACACATCTTACCTCATAAAATAATGCAAACGAATTATAATTACCGCTATCCAATTTTTAGCGAGAGCCGTTGGAAAAAGTCTGTCCGAAAAAACTTAGTTTCATCCCATTAAAGGACTATGATAGGTCATATTTAGGGGAAAATTATGTAGAAGAAAGATGTTGCGGTATTTATTCTAAACAAAAATGGTTATAAAATTTTTTCCGAAAATCGCCGCATTTAAAAGTTATGGTGCCAAAAGTGTTTATAGCCAGGATAGGTTATTTTTTATGTGAAAAGTGCAATGCGCATGGCCGGTAGGTATGCGAGGTATCAGTGCAATTTTTTTTATGGCCAGTGTATCAGAAACTGCCGGTGGAGCGAATAATATAAATACTTTGGGCAATTTGGGTGGTCTAATGTGTATTCAAGTTTTTTAGATATAGGTGTGTGTGCTATCAGAATAGGCTGTTCCATGTTGAAGTCGTCTGTAGTTAACTATTTTAAAAATAGATAAATATTAACAATGCAAAAAATGCAAAATAAATTATTCAACTATTGCTAATATCGAAAATAAAATATTTGAATCAAGTTGGTTAGTCGAAAAATTGCAATAGACCAAAAAATAATTAAACTATTTTTCTTTTACAAAACAAATATGCATGTATTTAACATTGTATGTATGCATAGACGTCGTCCGATGTCGGTGAAGGGTATATAATATTCGGCTAATCCGAATATAGCACTCTTACTTGCTTTATTTTCAAAAGGAAATTTTAGCTTAAGTAACATGTTGCTGTTACAAAAAATGTAAACAAAAAATAATTTGTAGTTAAGCTTAAATTGTTTTTGCTATAGAATTGAAACCGTATATCCTATGGTTGAAAAATTTTGACATATAATGGCAATGATAACAAGTTAATGATTTTTATAAAAAAACGCATTTCGAAAATCATGTTGGTTAAGCTTATTTCGCGGTAATGGCTCGATATATAAACCCGGTAAAAGTATTGTTGCTGCAGATTATCTTTCCAGAAACTTTATTGACACTGGAGATATAGAGCATGAGAATGGTATAACGAAAATGATACATAGCTTAAATGTAACAGATAGAACGTTGGAATTGAAAATGAAACTAAAAATGGTGAACAACTATGTTTGATAGGAAATTATTATTCAGAAGGATGGCCTGTAAAAGACAAAATACCAGATTTAATAAAATGGTATTATAATAAGAGAAATAACATTACGGTAAATAGAAATTTAATATTTTTTAACGATCGTATAATATATATACCGAAAATTTTGCGATGCGATATTTTGAAAAAACTACACGAGAGTCACATGGGAATATCAAAAACTAGAAAGAGAGCAGCTGAATTATTTTGGAGGAATATGAATGAAGACATAGAAAATTACATTTTAAAATGTGGAAAATGTCAAGAAATTGGTATATCTAATATTAAGGGCACAAAAGACATAAATTCCAAAAAAATTTTAGCCGCCCAGGCATGTTCGTTCTCCTGAAATTCGTCCTTTAGTGAAAATCGAAATCTGAAAATTTATAAAAATCAAATTTTTTTTATGAAAAACGCAAATGTTAAGGGTTTTGAAATCTGGATATTATAAGAGGGCACGAGACATAAATTACAAGAATATTTAGCCGCCCAGGTATGTTCGCTCTCCTGAAATTCGTCCTTTAGTGAAAATTGAAATTTGAAAGTTTAGAAAAATCAAATTTTTTTTATGAAAAACGCAAATGGTAAGGGTTTTGAAATCTGGATATTATAAAAGGGCACAAAAGACATAAATTCCAAAAAAAATTTAGCCGCCCAGGTATGTTCGCTCTTCTGAAATTCGTCCTTTAGTGAAAATCGAAATTTGAAAATTTAGAAAAATCAATTTTTTTATGAAAAACGCAAATGTTAAGGGTTTTGAAATCTGGATATTATTAAAGGGCACAAAAGACATAAATTCCAAAAAAATTTAGCCGCCCAGGTATGTTCGTTCTCTAGGTATTCACAAATTTCCATAAAAAAAATTAATTTATTTGATAGTTAAAAAATTATAGTTTCTTTTAATTTTTTCATGATTTTTTTGGTTTTTATATAGATAAATATAATAGTCTGCATGTTTCGATTTTTTTTAGTTCATTTTGTTGAAAATTATGGCCAGGATTCCATTTTGAGTATGTACTTCCAAAATTTTCATGTTTAACAGGGCTCTGTTATCAGATTAACATAGCTCTGTTAATGCAATTGGTTTGTGTCTCAGGTTTAAATTTCGAAATTTATCTTCACACACGTCAAATTTATTAGGGAGGAGATGAAGAATAAGGTAGCGATTTTTCAAAAATATTATAATAGAAATGCAAGGAAAAGGAATGAGTTTAAAATCGGAGATGAGATATATTTTAAAATTGAAACATCACGGAAATGTATACCTGGTGTTATAATTGCATACCATGGTACACCCAGGTCTCATGTTGTGAAGAACGTTATAAATGAAAAAAATTATAGAAGAAACTCTTTTCATATTAAATTTAGAAAAGCAATGAATAATCATTTAAAAACAGATGACAGAAATATGTCAATTGGAAATGCTATCAATTTGCGTAAAAGTGATCGTATTAAAAACAAAACAAAATTTTATACACCTACATAATTATTATTATTATATTATTAGATCGTAATATGTTTGTTTCATTAGTATTTTTATTTCTATTATTAATAATGTTTTATAAAAAATATAAACTTTATAATTTAATTGTTGTATCATAAATAAAATATACTTTATTTTAATTAGTTCAGATTTTACTGTTTACATATATAAAAAAAACGGAGATGTATTATTATAAATAAAATATACTTTATAATTTAATTTGTTTTGTAACAATCATATATATCAAGAAAATTGTAATCATTGTTATAAAAAAATATTAAAAAAATAAATAGTTCAGTTCATGATATAAATATAGAAGGTACTTCCATTCTCTCTTTGTTTTTAAAAATAAGTATTTTTGAAGTTTGTTTTTTGAGAGAAATAAAGAAAAATGTTCCCATATAGTAAAAAATGTAAGTCTTCCCCTAGAAATTTTTTTACAAAAATATGTAATTTTCTTAACAAAAATTTGGGAATAAATAAAGTTATATACATAACTACATATCTGTGAAGTTTAAAAAGTGATTATGTAATAACTTATCTCATATTTTTAAGCTTTCTGCTTAATACAAATCTTTTAACTATATTTTCATCTAAATTTGGCGCTGAGAAACCAAATCGATTGATGATTTGGATTATTTGACAACGAATTTTCATTAAGTTTAACAAATAGTAATTGAAATTGCATTCAGTTTAATTTACATAATATGTTTCTTGTTGATTGTAACATCCATTTCTAAAAAAATTGGTGTAATAATCGGTCAGATCATTTAGCAAGTCTATTTCACAGATCTTATAGGCTCTTAGCCACTGTTGGCGAACACCAGGAAATGCAGGGAATTTAAAATATGCTGCACTTTTATTTTTTTGCTTATGCTCTAATTAAGTACCAAGATTTATGACTTTTTGTTTTAATATAATTTTCTTGTTTTGTGTAAATTATTTTCTTCAAAATGGTTGTTGTCTTTGATAATGAAAAATTAAAATATTATTACCATGTTTTTAAAACATAAAGGGTGTTTTTTATTGAGGTATAGAACTTTAAGTTAGCATCACTTTTTTAACTGGCGGCCATTTTGTCAGCTGTCAAGTGATTAATATTTAGTTTGGTTTGCCATTTAATCATGAACAGGTTGACAAAAGAACAACGCTTGCAAATCGTGCAAATTTATTTCGAAAATAATGGTTCAGTTCGCGAAGTTTACCGCAAGCTCCGTCCATTTTATGGTCGACCTAATCGTCCATCAGAGCAATTAATTCGGTTAACCATGGATCATTTTCGCACTACGTTTACTCTATATGATAATACGCATCCGCAGAGACGTCGAACAGTGCGCACCGAAGAAACAATTGCCGCTGTAGAGCAAAGTGTTGAAGAGGACCCGAATGAATCGATTCGCCACCGTGCACAGCAATTGGAGCCGACTAACCGACTATTTTATTACCGAATTGGATGGCATGAATGTGGATGAGTTGTGGTTCCAACAAGACGGCGCTACATGCCACACAGCGCACGTCACAATCGATTTATTGAAGGAAACATTCGATGAGCGCATAATTTCGCGGAATGGACCTGTCAGTTGGCCACCAAGATCGTGTGATTTGACACCATTGGATTATTTTCTTTGGGGATATGTGAAGTCGCTCGTCTACGCCAACAAACCAGAAACGTTAGGGGACTTGGAAGCCAACATTCGTGGCGTTATTGCCAACATACGGCCCCATATGCTCGAAAAAGTGGTTGAAAATTGGACCTGTAGAATTGGCTTTATTCGAGCCAGCCGCGGCGGCCACATGCCCGAAATCATATTTAAACATTAATGGAATAAAATTATCCTTCCAATAAAGCCAAATTGATGGACATTAAAACGATTTTCTTGTGTCTTATTTCAATTCGAAGTTCTATATCTCTGAAAAAAACACCCTATAAAAATAAAATGAAATTATTATACAAAAGTTTGAAAAATAAAGGAAAAAAATATGTGTTGGATATAATGTTTGAAACAAAATCATAAAGCAAATACACGAGCCTTCTAACATAGACAATAACTAATAATTGTTTTAAAGATTCTGCTTTATACATTCTGTATTTTATAAAAACAATTTTGAAATAATTTTTGAATAAAATTTTCAAAAAAACAGGAAATAGAGGGGGAAATATTAAATTAATACGGTAGCACGATTTTACCGGAAAATTCACAATACCATGATACAATAATATAAAGGTACAACCACATTTGACGTATAAAATTAATTCTGACTTTTGTCCCAATTATTTGATTATTGTTTTTTTGTAAACAGAGAGGAAAGCGTTGCCACACACATATAATGGCAACTTAAATATTAGGAATTCTTTTTGAAATGTGTAATTTGAGTTTAGAAATTGTAGTTAAAAACATATTTTTTTAATGTTAATTGAACATGAGAATAACGAAATCTGTGTGTAATAAGACCTACAAAAGCAAATATTTGATTATTTATTTAATTCAATAGATAACAAAAAAAGCCTCACGGCTTGGGATGAAACTTCGTTCTTAAAAACATCGATATAAAGACACGCCGTAAATAGAAGCGATACATCGATGTTTTATAAGCGGAATTCACGGTTGTTTCATACATATAATACACATTCGCACATAATTCGTGTGCAAATTTATTGCTGGTTTACATCAAGCACAACACACATACTGCGACATTTGCATTTGAGGTAAACACCTTTCAAATCTCTTAAATTTGTTCTTGTTTCTTTGCAAAGTAACAGCAAGCATTGTTGTCGCCGAGATCTGGTTGGCTGTTGTGCTCTCGTCGGTGTGAAAGTACAAAAAGCTCTTTATAAAAGTTTGCACATGGTGCATATGGCTTGGACGTAGCTGAATAAGAGTTAATGCTTTGTTGATATATGCAACAAACACTGTCCTTAGCAAACGAAAAAGAACAGTGTTTGTTGCATATATCAACAAAGCATTAACTCTTATTCAGCTACGTCCAAGCCATATGCACCATGTGCAAACTTTTATAAAGAGCTTTTTGTACTTTCACACCGACGAGAGCACAACAGCCAACCAGATCTCGGCGACAACAATGCTTGCTGTTACTTTGCAAAGAAACAAGAACAAATTTAAGAGATTTGAAAGGTGTTTACCTCAAATGCAAATGTCGCAGTATGTGTGTTGTGCTTGATGTAAACCAGCAATAAATTTGCACACGAATTATGTGCGAATGTGTATTATATGTATGAAACAACCGTGAATTCCGCTTATAAAACATCGATGTATCGCTTCTATTTACGGCGTGTCTTTATATCGATGTTTTTAAGAACGAAGTTTCATCCCAAGCCGTGAGGCTTTTTTTGTTATCTATTGAATTAAATAAATAATCAAATATTTGCTTTTGTAGGTCTTATTACACACAGATTTCGTTATTCTCATGTTCAATTAACATTAAAAAAATATGTTTTTAACTACAATTTCTAAACTCAAATTACACATTTCAAAAAGAATTCCTAATATTTAAGTTGCCATTATATGTGTGTGGCAACGCTTTCCTCTCTGTTTACAAAAAAACAATAATCAAATAATTGGGACAAAAGTCAGAATTAATTTTATACGTCAAATGTGGTTGTACCTTTATATTATTGTATCATGGTATTGTGAATTTTCCGGTAAAATCGTGCTACCGTATTAATTTAATATTTCCCCCTCTATTTCCTGTTTTTTTGAAAATTTTATTCAAAAATTATTTCAAAATTGTTTTTATAAAATACAGAATGTATAAAGCAGAATCTTTAAAACAATTATTAGTTATTGTCTATGTTAGAAGGCTCGTGTATTTGCTTTATGATTTTGTTTCAAACATTATATCCAACACATATTTTTTTCCTTTATTTTTCAAACTTTTGTATAATAATTTCATTTTATTTTTATGTTTTAAAAACATGGTAATAATATTTTAATTTTTCATTATCAAAGACAACAACCATTTTGAAGAAAATAATTTACACAAAACAAGAAAATTATATTAAAACAAAAAAAAGTCATAAATCTTCGTACTTAATTAGAGCATAAGCAAAAAAATAAAAGTGCAGCATATTTTAAATTCCCTGCATTTCCTGGTGTTCGCCAACAGTGGCTAAGAGCCTATAAGATCTGTGAAATAGACTTGCTAAATGATCTGACCGATTATTACACCAATTTTTTTAGAAATGGATGTTACAATCAACAAGAAACATATTATGTAAATTAAACTGAATGCAATTTCAATTACTATTTGTTAAACTTAATGAAAATTCGTTGTCAAATAATCCAAATCATCAATCAATTTGGTTTCTCAGCGCCAAATTTAGATGAAAATATAGTTAAAAGATTTGTATTAAGCAGAAAGCCTAAAAATATGAGATAAGTTATTACATAATCACTTTTTAAACTTCACAGATATGTAGTTATGTATATAACTTTATTTATTCCCAAATTTTTGTTAAGAAAATTACATATTTTTGTAAAAAAATTTCTAGGGGAAGACTTACATTTTTTACTATATGGGAACATTTTTCTTTATTTCTCTCAAAAAACAAACTTCAAAAATACTTATTTTTAAAAACAAAGAGAGAATGGAAGTACCTTCTATATTTATATCATGAACTGAACTATTTATTTTTTTAATATTTTTTTATAACAATGATTACAATTTTCTTGATATATATGATTGTTACAAAACAAATTAAATTATAAAGTATATTTTATTTATAATAATACATCTCCGTTTTTTTTATATATGTAAACAGTAAAATCTGAACTAATTAAAATAAAGTATATTTTATTTATGATACAACAATTAAATTATAAAGTTTATATTTTTTATAAAACATTATTAATAATAGAAATAAAAATACTAATGAAACAAACATATTACGATCTAATAATATAATAATAATAATTATGTAGGTGTATAAAATTTTGTTTTGTTTTTAATACGATCACTTTTACGCAAATTGATAGCATTTCCAATTGACATATTTCTGTCATCTGTTTTTAAATGATTATTCATTGCTTTTCTAAATTTAATATGAAAAGAGTTTCTTCTATAATTTTTTTCATTTATAACGTTCTTCACAACATAAGACCTGGGTGTACCATGGTATGCAATTATAACACCAGGTATACATTTCCGTGATGTTTCAATTTTAAAATATATCTCATCTCCGATTTTAAACTCATTCCTTTTCCTTGCATTTCTATTATAATATTTTTGAAAAATCGCTACCTTATTCTTCATCTCCTCCCTAATAAATTTGACGTGTGTGAAGATAAATTTCGAAATTTAAACCTGAGACACAAACCAATTGCATTAACAGAGCTATGTTAATCTGATAACAGAGCCCTGTTAAACATGAAAATTTTGGAAGTACATACTCAAAATGGAATCCTGGCCATAATTTTCAACAAAATGAACTAAAAAAAATCGAAACATGCAGACTATTATATTTATCTATATAAAAACCAAAAAAATCATGAAAAAATTAAAAGAAACTATAATTTTTTAACTATCAAATAAATTAATTTTTTTTTTATGGAAATTTGTGAATACCTAGAGAACGAACATACCTGGGCGGCTAAATTTTTTTGGAATTTATGTCTTTTGTGCCCTTTAATAATATCCAGATTTCAAAACCCTTAACATTTGCGTTTTTCATAAAAAAATTGATTTTTCTAAATTTTCAAATTTCGATTTTCACTAAAGGACGAATTTCAGAAGAGCGAACATACCTGGGCGGCTAAATTTTTTTTGGAATTTATGTCTTTTGTGCCCTTTTATAATATCCAGATTTCAAAACCCTTAACATTTGCGTTTTTCATAAAAAAAATTTGATTTTTCTAAATTTTCAAATTTCGATTTTCACTAAAGGACGAATTTCAGGAGAGCGAACATACCTGGGCGGCTAAATATTCTTGTAATTTATGTCTCGTGCCCTCTTATAATATCCAGATTTCAAAACCCTTAACATTTGCGTTTTTCATAAAAAAAATTTGATTTTTATAAATTTTCAGATTTCGATTTTCACTAAAGGACGAATTTCAGGAGAACGAACATGCCTGGGCGGCTAAAATTTTTTTGGAATTTATGTCTTTTGTGCCCTTAATATTAGATATACCAATTTCTTGACATTTTCCACATTTTAAAATGTAATTTTCTATGTCTTCATTCATATTCCTCCAAAATAATTCAGCTGCTCTCTTTCTAGTTTTTGATATTCCCATGTGACTCTCGTGTAGTTTTTTCAAAATATCGCATCGCAAAATTTTCGGTATAATTATACGATCGTTAAAAAATATTGAATTTCTATTTACCGTAATGTCATTTCTCTTATTATAATACCATTTTATTAAATCTGGTATTTTGTCTTTTACAGGCCATCCTTCTGAATAATAATTTCCTATCAAACATAGTTGTTCACCATTTTTAGTTTCATTTTCAATTCCAACGTTCTATCTGTTACATTTAAGCTATGTATCATTTTCGTTATACCATTCTCATGCTCTATATCTCCAGTGTCAATAAAGTTTCTGGAAAGATAATCTGCAGCAACAATACTTTTACCGGGTTTATATATCGAGCCATTACCGCGAAATAAGCTTAACCAACATGATTTTCGAAATGCGTTTTTTTATAAAAATCATTAACTTGTTATCATTGCCATTATATGTCAAAATTTTTCAACCATAGGATATACGGTTTCAATTCTATAGCAAAAACAATTTAAGCTTAACTACAAATTATTTTTTGTTTACATTTTTTGTAACAGCAACATGTTACTTAAGCTAAAATTTCCTTTTGAAAATAAAGCAAGTAAGAGTGCTATATTCGGATTAGCCGAATATTATATACCCTTCACCGACATCGGACGACGTCTATGCATACATACAATGTTAAATACATGCATATTTGTTTTGTAAAAGAAAAATAGTTTACTTATTTTTTGGTCTATTGCAATTTTTCGACTAACCAACTTGATTCAAATATTTTATTTTCGATATTAGCAATAGTTGAATAATTTATTTTGCATTTTTTGCATTGTTAATATTTATCTATTTTTAAAATAGTTAACTACAGACGACTTCAACATGGAACAGCCTATTCTGATAGCACACACACCTATATCTAAAAAACTTGAATACACATTAGACCACCCAAATTGCCCAAAGTATTTATATTATTCGCTCCACCGGCAGTTTCTGATACACTGGCCATAAAAAAAATTGCACTGATACCTCGCATACCTACCGGCCATGCGCATTGCACTTTTCACATAAAAAATAACCTATCCTGGCTATAAACACTTTTGGCACCATAACTTTTAAATGCGGCGATTTTCGGAAAAAATTTTATAACCATTTTTGTTTAGAATAAATACCGCAACATCTTTCTTCTACATAATTTTCCCCTAAATATGGCCTATCATAGTCCTTTAATGGGATGAAACTAAGTTTTTTCGGACAGACTTTTTCCAACGGCTCTCGCTAAAAATTGGATAGCGGTAATTATAATTCGTTTTCATTATTTTATGAGGTAAGATGTGTATATATAGACGATAGAGGAAAACATATTTTCGTGCAAAAAAATCTGCGTATATACTTGTATACAAATATTATGTAAATCCACGAACATATCATTAGAATTCTTTCTACAAAAAAAATAAAAGTAAATAAATAAAGCAGTTTTTAATCTAGAACCAAATTTTTTTACTCAAAGTCGAAATACACGAATCACGATAAAGCCCATTATTCAGATCTACACCTAATCCAAAAAATATGATTGTATTGAAGTGAGTTACCATTATTTTAAAGGCTATGTTTAAAAACTTGAAAAGAAAAATTATCTATAGGTCTTAAATATGGTTATTTTGATAACTCTAAAACAGTTTATAATGATTTAAATTTGATAACACGATCCAGGCAAAAAAACTGAGATAATCGCCAGTTCAGTTTAGGTACGTAGCAATTTATTAAATATTTATTCACAGAGTATATGGACTTGAAAATTCTTTCCATCAGTAAAACTATACACAAAAAATTTAATAGCGAACTCCTTAATTTGAAAAGTCATAAGTCTGTAGAAGATTCACTACATGGTGCCGATCAAGAAGCCAATAATTAAGCAATTTGGAGACAAGTTTACGTAAAAAACTGATATTTACTTCTTCTTAAAAAATGTTTTTTTAGCTTAACCAACACAAAAATATACACATTAGGTTGTCAGGGAGACAGCAAAAAAAAGCTTAAGGGACAAAAAATACCGTTATCGTAGTAATATTTACTTAAAATTCGTTGCGTTACTTATATTTAGCATAATAATACCTAAATACCAAAATTCAATGAATTAACTGAAATAACAGCGAAGATAATTTAAAAAAAAACCTTCTGTAAAATTTTGTTTTTGTTACTTAAGCTTTTTGTGCGGTTATGACTCGATATAACCTCTACATTATATGGAAACATTTTCAACCTTAATTTTTGTAATCTAGAAGAGCTTATTTTATTTATATCCTTTTTTAAAATTGTTTCTAATGGTTTATGATCAAAAATAAAAGTAATTTTTTTTCCATATATAAATTGGTGAATTTTTTTACAAGAAAATACTATTGCCAGAATTTCTTTTTCAATTTGTGCATATTTTTTTTCCGTATTCGATAATGACCTTGAAGCAAACGAAATTATTTTGTCATTCTGAAACAAACAGCAACCTAAACCATCTTTTGAAGCATCAGTCTGAATTACTACATCTTCTTTCTCGTTGAAGGGTGTTAGAATAACATGATTTGATACCATACATTCAATTTTATCAAAACAATCCTCATGAATTGGTAATATTATATAATCTGTATCCTTTTTAAGTAATTCTCTCAAAGGAGACGTAACGTTCTCTAAATTTGGTATAAATTTTCTTAAATAATTAATGAGACCTATTTGAAATAATATGCCCTAAAAACTAACTTTTTGTACTCTCAATTGAACTTTGCTTTTAATCAATCTTACATTCTGTTCTCTAGCCCTTTTCAAAAACATATTTACATTTGTATCATGTTCCTCTATTGTTTTACCTCCAATTATTATATCATCAATATATATATTCAGTCCAGGTAAATCACCAAATGTTTCATAGTTATATCTTTGAAATACTTCGGAAGCTGTTACTAATCCAAAAGGTATCCTTTTAAACTTATAACAACCAAAAGGCGTACTAAATGCAACCAAATTAGTAGATTTCTCCGTCAATGGTACATGCCAAAATCCATCTTTTAAATCAAAACCCGAAAAATATACATATTCTATTAAGTTTGCACTGATTTCTTCAAAAGTAGGTATTAAATAATGATTAGGAATCACATATTTATTTAATTCTCTTGGATCTAAACATAGACGTAGACTGCCGTCCTTTTTTTCACGAATAACTAAGTTGTTCACCCATGCTTGGGGTTTTTCTGCCTTTTCCAATATGTCCATACTAACTAATTCGTCTAATTTATTCTTCAGTTTTGGTTTAATCTTTGAAGAAACTCTCCTAGCTGGATGTGCAATTAGTATAGCATTTCGAACAATTTCAATATTGTATTCTTTTTGAAACTTTCCGACCCCCTCAAAAATATCTTTATATTTAATCTGTAAATTTTCTAGCAAATCAGTTGATTTCTCTAAATCATAAATTCTTTTAATTAGCCCTAATTTAACACATGTATCCCTACTTAATATTGGTTTGTAGCCATCATTAACAATTAAAAATAATTCTCTAGAAGTAATATTTTTTGAAATGCAAGGAAGTATAATTTCACCCAGAGGATGTATTTTATGTCCACTGTATGTTTTTAAAGTAATAGTAGTATATTTTATCTTTGGATGTTCAGATATACGACATAAAATAGATATGGGAATTATATTTGCATCTGATCCAGTATCTAATTTAAATTTAATTTTTTTATTTTCAATATATATATCATGATACCAAGTATCTTTAATTTTATGTGAGTTAATGCTATCAGTTATGGCAAAATTAAAATTAGAGTCTGAATTATTATCAGCTGTCTGATTTAAAATGTTAATATTAATATTTGATTTACAAACTGCAGAAAATGGTTTAATTTTTTACATTTGTTGCAAATTTTTCCAAATGCTGGACAATTATTAAATTTATGAAATTTACAACATCTAGTGCACTGAGTATTTATTATACATTTTCTTGTCTTGATTATTTAATTTACCTTGTCTTTGTTCGCTGTTTATATAATCTACGTTTTCCATTCCACAAGAATTTACAGTTTTCTTTAATAATATCGACATTCTTTTTTGATTCTTTCCATTTTCAGTAGTTTCTCCTGGAGTTTTGAGTCAGCAATGCCCAATACAATCCGATCATTTATCTGTTAAAAGGTGATATTAGCTTAATTGAAAATAATGGAATGAAAATTATTTTTTCATTATCAATAAATTTTATGATTAAAATTTACAAACTACAAAGATTGAATTTATAAACAAATACAAACAAGTTAAATATTGAGGCAGTTCATTATCATTCTTCAACACCCCCACTAGAATGACTGCCAAGGTTCAATATCTTGCAACAATGTAAGTGCTTCAAACTTGTTAGGGATTTCGTTAAAACATCTGCTGCCATGTCTTCGGTATTTAAATATTCTATAATAATCCTTTTATCGTTTACTAGACCTCTTATAAAGTGATGTCTGATGTCTATGTGTTTTGAACGAGCGTGATAAGTATTATTATGAGACAAATTTATGGCACTTTTGTTATCACATTTAATAATGATTGAAGACGGTCTTCCAAGTTCATTAAACAAAGATTGTAACCACAACGCCTCTTGACCTGCTGCTGCTAAAGCCATATATTCCACTTCCGTTGTTTATAATGCTGATGTTTGTTGTTTCTTAGAATTCCAAGAAATACAACCCCCTTGAAATTTAAATACATATCCAGATGTTGATTTCCTGTCATCTAAATCACCAGCCCAATCGGCGTCTGAGAATCCTTCAATGTATTCCTTTTCATCTTTTTAAAATTGGAACTTATATTCTATAGTACCTTTAAGGTACCTCATAACACGCTTTACCGCTTGCCAGTGTACCTTTCCAGGATTATTATTAAATCTTGCTAGAGCCCCCACTGCAAATGATATATCTGGACGACTAACTTGTGCTGCATACATAATACTCCCAATTGCTTCTTGGTAAGGTATATTTTTGATTTCGTCACTTTCTTCCTTACTTTGCGGACACAATTCCTTGGAAAGTTTTTGATTGACATCTTGTGAAGTTGATATTGATTTGCAATCAGCCATATTGAACTTTTCCAAAATTTCAGTTATATACTGCTTTTGATCAACGCATAGTTTTCCATTCACTCGATCTCTGGTGATTCTCATTCCTAAGATGTGATTAGCTTCTCCGATATCTTTCATTTCAAAATTCTTCTTTTTTTATATTTAATTTACTTTTTATATTGTTGGTAAATATGAAAATATCATCCACGTAAATTGCAACATAGGTTATTTCATCAGTACATAGCTTGTAATATATACAATGTTCCGTCTTGTAGAAGACCCATATTTTTTAATGTTTGGTCCAGCTTTTGGTTCCACACTGCTTTCTTGCATAAGCCCGTATAAGGATTTCTTCAGTTTGCATACCACATTCTCTCTTTCATCGCAACCCAGGGATCTTCATATATATTTCTTCATTTATTTCACTTTGAAGAAAAGCTGTTACTGCGTCCATTTGATCAATGTCCAAATTATGTTGCACCGCCAAGCTTAAAAGTAGACGAATTGATGAATATCGAACAACAGGAGAAAACGTTTCCTCGTAGTCGATTCCATAGCGTTAAGAATATCCTTTCACAACTAGTCTTGCCTTATAACGTTCTACATTACCTTCAGAGTTTTTCTTGATTTTAAAACACCATTTACTATTAATAGGTTTCTTGCCTTTTGGTAGTTTTACAATTTCCCATGTTCCATTCTGTTTTAAAGCATTCAGTTCATCATTTATTGTTGCCATTGTTCTTTATTGCTGCTTTCTAAGGCTTGCTTCATTGTTTTCGGTACTTCATCTTGAACTTGAACAATATTACAGTCAAATCCATATCTTTGCACTGGTTTTGGAACTCCTGAAGTCTTTCTTATATTTTCAGGTGATGTGGTTCTCGCCTTTGATGATTCAGGAACCCAGTCAATGCTTTGATCTTCGTTGTGTCCTTGCAGTGTTTCATCAGTTTCGGAGAAATATTCCTCATCTCCAGATTCACTTTGTTCTATAGTAATGGGTGTTTTTTATTGAGGTATAGAACTTTAAGTTGGCATCACTTTTTTAACTGGCGGCCATTTAATATATTAATTAATTAATTATTTAATATTTAGTTTGGTTTGCCATTTCATCATGAACAGGTTGACAAAAGAACAACGCTTGCACATCGTGCAAATTTACTTCGAAAATAATGGTTCAGTTCGCGAAGTTTACCGCAAGCTCCGTCCATTTTATGGTCGACATAATCGTCCATCAGAGCAATTAATTCGGTTAACCATGGATCGTTTTCGCACTACGTTTACTCTATGTGATAATACGCATCCGCAGAGACGTCGAACAGTGCGCACCGAAGAAACAATTGCCGCTGTAGAGCAAAGTGTTGAAGAGGACCCGAATGAATCGATTCGCCACCGTGCACAGCAATTGGAGCTTTGTCCATCAACTTTATGGAAGATTTTGCGCAAAGATCTTGGCTTGCGACCTTACAAGATCCAGCTTGTGCAAGAATTAAAGCCGCGAGACCATGCAATGCGTCGTGATTTTGGTGTATGGGCCGAAAATGAGATTGATCTCGATGCTGATTTTCATCGCAAAATTTTGTTCAGTGATGAGGCTCATTTTTGGTTGAATGGCTAAGTCAACAAGCAAAATTGCCGCATTTGGAGTGAAGAGAATCCACATGAGACCCTTGAGACGCCATTACATCCACAAAAACTGACTGTTTGGTGTGCTCTATGGGAGTGGTGGAGTCATTGGGCCATACTTCTTCCGAAATAATGCTGGAGAGTCAGTTACCGTTAATGGAGACCGGTATAGAGCCATGATAACCGACTATTTTGTTCCCGAATTGGATGGCATGAATGTGGATGAGTTGTGGTTCCAACAAGACGGCGCTACATGCCACACAGCGCACGTCACAATCGATTTATTGAAGGAAACATTCGATGAGCGCATAATTTCGCGGAATGGACCTGTCAATTGGCCACCAAGATCGTGTGATTTGACACCATTGGATTATTTTCTTTGGGGATATGTGAAGTCGCTCGTCTACGCCAACAAACCAGAAACGTTAGGGGACTTGGAAGCCAACATTCGTGGCGTTATTGCCAACATACGGCCCCATATGCTCGAACAAGTGGTTGAAAATTGGACCTGTAGAATTGGCTTTATTCGAGCCAGCCGCGGCGGCCACATGCCCGAAATCATATTTAAACATTAATGGCATAAAATTATCCTTCCAATAAAGCCAAATTGATGGACATTAAAACGATTTTCTTGTGTTTTATTTCAATTCGAAGTTCTCTACCTCTAAAAAAAACACCCATTTATATATACATATATACATATATTTTTTACATAATATGACGTATTAACATACAATGTAAGTAAAATTTAAAAAAATTTTGTTATTATTAAATGGTGTTGAAAATGTTTGTTTTCTTTTTTAATAAAATAGACGAATCCCTTGAGAAAGTGAACAAAAAATTCACGAAACGTTGGGAAGATATGTGGGTCAATTTAAAAAAAAAAACGTAAACGTACAATAATGCCAAATTTATATTTTAACGATAAAAAGTTTATTCTTACAAAAAGTTTATTCTTTTACAAAAAGTAAATAAAAAAAAAACAAAAATTCTTCAAAAAACAAAAATTTTCATACAAAACTAAACATGTAGTACATATTCTTTGATGTTTTTAACAAAAATTGAAAAAAGGAAGTAATTCTTGAAGAAACTTATACACATATTTAAATATTTGACGCAAAACAATAACTTAATTTAATTTATAAATTTTCATTCGAATTCTTATTCTGAATCTGTATAAACTTCATGAAATGACAAGCGGCTTTGTTTTTTTTTCATTATCATTCATTTTTACCACTTTCGAATTAAGTTTGTGGCAGTTGCATAAATTTCCGTTCCCCCAGAGGTTTAAGTTGCAAAAGTACGAGAGATCAATTCACCTCTGGATTTTGTAATTATTTGGTGAATATCTGTCGTGCCTTGAACTGTCTTTAAATTTGTGGGCAATGTTTTGTTGATGTTGAAAATTTTATTTGGACTAACGTAAACAATTTCACATCAATCAGACAGTAACAATAAAAATTAAACTCAAACTCTTTTTTCTTTTATATTCGTCATTACGCGCTTTATCGAGCTTTATTTTCTCTCGATATCTCCGTGCTCTTCCAGCCGCCGTTAATTTTGTTGTTTTACTATTGAAAATTAAAAAATAAAATCAAAATTAAGCTTTTTAAGCTATGAAGCAATATAAATATATCAAAAGTGATGCTCATGAAATGTTTGCCTATTTTGGTTTTTTTCGTAGGCAATTTATTTCACAAATTATAAAAAAAATTTTTGAAACCATGTAAACAATGATTGTCAACTTCAATTTTTTACATTTAATATATTCACTTTTAAAAAAATTAGCGTGACGCTCATGAAATTTTATCGCGCCCTTACTATGGTGTTCACAAAAACTACGCAAAAGCACACTTTTTTTAATATATTTTTTTTTTCGCTTTTTCACTTTTGTAATAATTAAAGTTTGTATTTTCCTCACGTTATTTACTTTATTTAAATGCAAATTGAAAACTAGTAATATTACTTGATTTATAAAAAAGTGACGCTCAATGCAAATTGTGGGGACAACCTTTCTTTGCAACGCCAAATTCGCACTAATTAAGTTTTGATGACTATAACAAATCAAAACACAAGAAAGAAACGCAATAATTCGAAAACTGTTATTAAATGTTGTATATTTACATTTCTCTTGATTTTATTTTATTTTGTTTACTAACAACTCTAACGGCGGACACATGCTTTTGTATGGAAGGAGTCAGAGGGAGAAACAAAACACCATTCTGAATAAACAAAAAAACAAACATACAAATTTGAGAATTACGTTTTTTTGTTACATATTCCTCGCTGATCACTCTCACATTTTTGTTTTTTGTTTTTTTTTTTGTTTTTTTTTACCTAAAATAGTAGTGTAAAGTGCGGGGACACAAAAATTGCGTTTTTTTTTAAATTGACTCATGAAAAAAAAGATATCTTGTGCATACATTTTTTCCGGAATTTCCATTTTAATTTTAATTTAATAATCATAAAAAAAATTTGCCTTATTGCGGTATCCTTTTTAATTTTGTAGTTTTCCCTGACGAGTGCTTGTTACATGCTTTTATAAACATGATATATGAATTAGGGATGTAGCGAATACCAGTTTAGCGAATGCGAAAGCGAAAACTACATTTTAATTTTTGCGAAAGCGACTGCAAATATTGCAATACTTTAAAAAATCATATGAAAATAAACTTATATAAGAAAACTTGCGAATATATGTATCTAGAAAAGATGTGCTATCTTCTAAACGGCTAGACTTCTTTTCTTAAAACATGGCTAAGAACCCTCTAAACCCTCTAAACTTTTTTCTTAATGCATGTTTTTTATTTATTGTATCTTCAAATATGAACTAACAATAAGTATTCAAATCTTAAATCTATAAAAAAATTATTAGGCCCGACCAATGTCGGACATAAGCTTAGTGATAGTTATTAATAACACATAAGTAGTGATAAGCAACAAAAAGAAAAAAGTGTTTTCAAGCAGCTTCATCATCTAGAGTGTTGAATATTAGAGCCCGTGTATCTCTCTTTTTTAAGCGGATGTGCCCAGTAAAGTTAAAAATATTACGAGCAAGCGGATTAGGATGTGACTCGAGTTTTGTTAGACATTTGCCTGCGTATTTTACAATTTCTTAAGTCACTAGTGGCATATTCTAATCGCGATGTATATTTGAATTTTTGATCTACCATGGAGCCGATGTTATCATGCGTAAAATTTTATTTTGCCTTCGTTGAATTTTCTCTACATTTGAAGCTGAAGCAGTACCCCATAGTTGAATTCCGTAACACCATATTGGCTTTAAAAGTGACTTGTATATTAAAAGTTTGCAGTCTAGGCTAAGTGTTGAATTTCTACCAATCAGCCAATGTACCTGAGTTAATTTTAGTTTCATTTGAGTTAACTTAGAGTCAATGTGGTGTTTCCATGTAAGTCGTCGATCAAAGTGTATACCAAGATATTTCACATGTGAATGTTGAGGAACAACTTGATTGTTAATCCGAATGGGGGAGCAAGTATCTCTTCTTAGGGTGAACGTTATATGGACACACTTTTGTTCATTGATTTTAATTCTCCATAAGTTTAACCAAAGCTCCATCTGGCTAATGTGTTCCTGGAGTTTGCGGGATGCCTCATCAGGGTTTTCGTGCATACTAAGGCAGGCTGTATCGTCGGCAAATGTGGAAGTATGGATCAGAGATCTGCAACAATACATAACACTCGAGAGCGAACTCACTGTTTACTATATGATTTTTAGTCTCGAATACTTTTCAGCACTCGCTTTTATTGATTTGTTGCTTTATTCGCTCGTTATTCATATACAGCGAGCTTCATGCATGAAAATATACACAATAACTTTTTAACTTGTACTTGCGTTGATTACAGAAAGAAGTAAGAGCGCAGAAAAAAGTAACAACAACAGCACATCCACACTGAGCTAAGTTTCGTTTTTTTTCTATTTTCGTATTAGGTAACTTGTTTGTATTTAACTAACACTACTTTGGTGTTACGATCAGCTCGTAACAACACCATTCAACACATATTCATTTGATATATATTTGTGTATTACTATTCAACATTCACTGCAGCCGCGGCTGCCAGATTTCATGATTTGTTGTAGATTGGACGATTTTAGCCGTTTTGATGATTTAGTTTAGTTTAGTGCCTGTTTTATTATATATTTCAAAATTATTTATTTTAAGATCAAAGATAAAAACGTATTGTGTACTTCTCACAAATTCAAACTTAAAATAAACTTAATAAAAACAAAATTTATTTCAAACCTACTGTTTATAAAATAGCAAATATGATTTTAGGCAATATTTTGTGGGGGTTAATAAGTATAAATAATAATTAAAAATGTTAGGCAATCAACCCATTCGTACTTTCCTAGAGCGTGGTACTCTGTTCAACTTTTCATGTGAAATGCTGTCATATTAAGAAAAATTGTTCATGAAAAAATGTTGCAAAAGTAGTACTCTGTTCATCTTTGGAAAAACATATAAAATATATGTATGTATCTTCAACATTTTAAGTTTCATGTGAAGTAATATGAGTGGCATTTGTTTCGCGTGGAATTTGATTTTACAATGACTAGTTAATATTGTTAGAATTTAAAATTTTTTTACGAAGAAATGAATTGTGTTCAACATTTTTCAAAAGTTTGAACAAACTAGTCGTAAGTAGAAAATAGTATCGCTGAAATCAAACACTGCCTTTTCTTTTTTAAAAACTAAAAAATATTTCCAAACATCGCTGGATTGTGATAAAAAAGTTTTCCGCTAAAATTTTAAAGCTTTGACTAGATATCTTCGCTTGAAATATTCGCATATTTTAGCGAATGCAAATAGCAAAAGTAAGCGAATAATTTGTGAATGTGAAAGCGAAAGCGAACATTCGTTACATCCCTAATATCAATTAAAAAAGCAAAGTATATTTGTGACATGAATTATATAATTTACTTTATTTTAAGTTTTTTTTTTTTTTTTAATGCATGTATTTATTTATTGTATCTTCATATATGAACTAACAATAAGTATTCAAATCTTAAATCTATAAAAAAAAATTATTAGGCCCGACCAGTGTCGGACATAAACTTAGTGATAGTTATAAATAATACATTAGTAGTGATAATCAAAAAAAAAGGGGGGAAAGTATTTTCAAGTAGTCCCATCTGGAGTGTTAGGTATAAGAGCCCGTGTGTCCCTCTTTTTTAAGCGGACGTGTCCAGTAAAGTTCAAAATATTACGAGCAAGCGGATTAGGATGTGATTCGAGTTTTGTTAAATATTTGCCTGCGTATTTTTCAATTTCTTCAGTCACTAGTGGCATATTTAAATCTCGATGTATAATAGAATTTTGGATGTACCATGGAGCCGATGTTATTAACCGTAAAATTTTGTTTTGCCTTCGTTGGATTCTCTCGACATTGGAAGCTGAAGCAGTGCCCCATAACTGAATTCCGTAGCGCCATATTGGCTTCAAAAGCGACTTGTATAATAAAAGTTTGCAGTCTAGGCTGAGTGTTGAGTTTCTGCCAATCAACCAATATATTTGAGTTAACTTAAGTTTCATCTGAGTTAACTTAGAGTCAATATGATATTTCCATGTAAGTCTTCGATCGAGGTGTATACCAAGGTATTTCACTTGGGAATGTTGAGGAATATTTTGATTGTTGATTCGAATGGGGGAGCAAGTATCTCTTCTTAGGGTGAACGTTATATGGACACACTTTTGTTCATTGACTTTAATTCTCCATAAGTTCAGCCATATTTCCAGCTGAGTGATATGTTCCTGGAGATTGCGGGATGCCTCATAAGGGTTTTCGTGCACACTCATACAGGCTGTATCATCGGCAAAAGTAGAAATATGGATATTATTGCTCACAGGCATATCACAAGTATATATTAAATACAAGACAGGACCCAGAATACTACCTTGGGGCACACCAGAAGAAATAGTTTCGGGCACACTCGTGAACTCTCCTTCCACAACAGTGAACTTCCTACCAATAATATAACTTTCCAAAAGCTTTTGAATGTTTGTTGGCAGATATGTCTTCAATTTTAAAACTAGGCCTTCGTGCCATACTTTATCAAACGCCTGAGAAACATCAATAAAGAGAGCAGAACAATACTTCTTTTCTTCAAATGTTCTTCTTACAACTTGGACCAATCTATGCGTTTGTTCAATCGTGCTGTGCTGACTTCTAAAGCCAAATTGATGGTCTGGAATGCACCCATTATCAGTTAAAATTTTGGACAATTTAGTCATGAGCAGCTTTTCGAAAAGCTTTGTGATTGTAGATAGTAAGCTTATAGGCCTATATGACTCAGTCTTGGTAAGATCTTTGCCCGCCTTTGGAATCATTTTGATCTTGGCCAGTTTCCAGTTATGTGGAAAATACTGCATTCTTAAAATAGCATTAAAAGTAAATAGCAGGATTCTTATTGCAATATGAGGCAAGTTCATGAGCATTTTGTTACTAATGCCATCAATACCTGGAGCTTTCTTCGGGTTGAGTTCAGCAATTACTTTTTGTACTTCACGCATCTTAAACCTTAAGGGACGAGGGGGTAGAGAAACTACACACGGTAAATCAGCAGCACCCGTACATGAATTGGGAGTGAATACAGATTTTAAATGCTCAGAAAATAAGTTGCCTTTCTCACTATCACTTCTTGCCCAGCCTCCGGTCGCAGTACGCAATGGTGATTTAATATCAACGGGTCGTTTAAGATTTCTAGTAGCGCGCCATAAAGAGTAATTAGATGCGGACGTTACATCAAGACCTTCTAAATACTTTTCCAGTAGTGCAGTTTTTTCCGACGATAGCAGCTCTTTGAGTCGTTTAGTACATTCTTTAAGTCTGATTTTATTTAGGGGTGATCTGTGTTGTTGCCATTCTCTTCTAGCTCTCCTTTTTTCACATACAAGACGTTCAATTTCCGTAGAATAAATTCTGTTAAAGCCGGTCTGCGGATAGGAGGTAGTGGCGTGTTCAGCAGCCTGTTTAATATTTTCGTTAAGATTGGCAATGTTAAATTCAATATCATCGCATGATCTAAGCTGAATGTTTTCTACGCAGTGACTACTAAGATATTTTTTGAATGCCAGCCAGTTGATTCCATTAATCATCTTCACATATGAGTTAGTTAAATCACTCCTTAGTGGGTTGAAAATTGTAACTATTGTTGGAGAGTGATCGGAGGACAGATCTAGAGAGGCCTCTACATGAATTAAGTCCCTATGAATGTTTTTAGTGACGGCAAAATCTATAACATCTGGAATTTTTCTTACATCAGTAGGCCAGTAAGTAGGCTCCCCACTCGAAATGACATCTAAGCCCATTTTTGAAATTGTATTGAACAAGGCTCGACCTCTAGGTGTAACAAGACGCGATCCCCAGTACGTATGTTTTGCATTGTAGTCACCAGCTGCCACGAAACAAGATCCAAGCGATTTGTAGAACTTCTCGTACTGATCTTCGGTAACTGAAAATCTGGGAGGTGAGTAAATTGACGATATCACGAAATTCGCACAAAAATTTTCTACGAAAATATTCGTTGCTTGCAAATATTCTTCACTAACGTTGTCAAGGACATAATGCTTGAGTCTTGACTTAATCAGAATTGCTGATCCACCACATGCTCTCTCTCTCGGTTCCTTTGTATCATATAAAGTGTAACCATTTATTTTAAATAAGCTTCTTGAGGTCAAATGAGTCTCAGAAACTAACATTATATCAATATTTTTTTCCATGAGGAAGTGCTCAAGTTCATTTTTATGTTGGCGAATGCCGTTTGCGTTCCAGAAACATATTTTTAACGTGTTCATGGTTTATTAACTAATGCTTGAAGCAGTGTATTCTGCATTCGCAGCATTTCTTGCATCATACTTGTCATAGTTGTAGTAAAGTTGTTTATAGTTAGCACCAGATTCTCAATAGTAGCTTCAAGGCGACTAAAGTTAAAGCTTGAGTTTGAATTCGTTGAATTATTTGGCGGTGGAACATTTTGCGTGGGAATTGAACTAGTCTTAGCAGCATCAGCATACGATACACGTGAAGTAACTGGTTGGCTGATTTGAGCAAAAGTGTCGGAGTTCGCGTTTACTTGTAGAGCTGGAGTTAGCTTGGGTTTTTGACCCATAGCCTGTTTAACGAAAGAAAATACAGGGCATCCTCTATAGTTAGCTGTGTGATTACCTCCACAATTACTACATTTTTTTCTGCTTGATCTTTTGGCTTAGTGCAGCTAGCAGTACCATGCAATTCACCGCAGATAACACACACTGTAGGTAACTTGCAGTAAGTTTTCGTATGGCCATATTCTTGGCAATTATGGCACTGTACGGGACCTGAACGCTTACGTGGCTCTTCAACTGTGATTTTTCGATGTAAGAGATACTTTACGTTATAAACTGGATGGGCTTCGTTTTTTTCAATTGTATGTCGTTCGGCTCCAGTTCAACCCGAAATAGGGGTTGGGGGACCTTTTCTCTATTAAATATGTTGGTAACATTTTTTACCTTGAATCCCTGGTCGACAAGTGCACATTTTACTTCTTCGGGTTCAACATATGAATCTATGCCCTTTAATACTATCTGTAGGCCTTTAGCACTCTTAAGTTGGTATGTGTAAAAATTTGTTTTATTTTTTTCGAATTCAGTAACAATTTTTCGGAAATCTTTTTCATTATATATTTGGATTTTAGTTTCATCAATATTACCTCGTTTAATTGGAATGATGTGAAAAGTATTTTCACCAATGGTCGACAGTAGTTTTTTTATAAGTGCGTTAGAATTTTTTTCTCTCAGATAAATAGGTGGTGGCTTAAAAGACTTTTGCGATGATGTAGAGGGCTTGTCGTCGGTGTCTTGCAATAATGAAAAACGATTTTGACGATTGGTAGATGATGCGCTGTTATCCCTAGATATCTTTGGAGCAGATGAAATTTTTGAAGAATTTGGGCTTCGCCCACGCTTTACCACTGTTATATATCTGTCCATTCCCACTTGTACCTTGGGTTTTGAGCTACTGTTATCTGTAGTGATAACTTGGTTTAGTGATGAAGGCGAGCCCGATGCGGATGATATCGCAGACTTAAATGAAGAAGTACTAGGCAATGCTAATGTTAACGATTCACTAGTTGGCATTGGACAAAGCGAAGTTGATCGCTGACGAAAAATTGGCTTTGCCGTTAAAAAAAGATTTTCATCAGATTTATTATTTATATTTTTTTCATTAAGAGTTTCAGAACTCACAGTAAAATAAGCATTTCTGCCGTTAGAACTCACTTCAAAATTTTTTTCCTTTGAGGTACTCATACAGAGTATTATTCCTCAAGGGAACTTTGTTTGTGTTTACGGTTTTTTTTTGTTTTTGCTATTTCTTGCTATGTAAAAAATATTAGTAAAGCCAATAAGCTTATTTATCAAGGTGAATATGTATTACGAATATTTTTTGTATGATTTTTGATTTTGTTGTTTTTTATATTTGTTTCGTATGTATGTATGTAAAAAAAATCCGCTTTAATGTCTCTTCACTATGAAGGTTCAACGAGAACTGATTTTAAGTGGCAAGATATTCTTGTGACCAACTTTTCATGATTTAGAAATACGCATATCCATCACTTTACTTTTCTTGTACTGAAAGCTAACAAATAAGGTAATTATACAAAATTTATTTCGATTAAATATCTTATAAAGCCAAAAAGTTATAGATGTTTGAAAATCAAAAGCTTACTAACCCCCAGTTTTTAACTTAAAAATTAAGTACGTAATTAGCTAATTTTTATTTAAAATTAAGTTGTAATTAAATACGATTTCATTTTTTCAGTGATTATTTAAAGTTCTTATTAAATTACGTTGAAAGTACGGTAGCACTGCAAAATTTCCCAGTATTATTGAAGGCTTTTCAAACAGCAGCTGTTTAACGTAAGCAAAAAAGTTATGTTATCAACATGTAGAAAATTAAATTGCATAAAAACTCATTTTATGAGACCAAAAGAACATCATAATACCTTTTTATATTACTTTATTCCATGATATGAAACTTTGTACTGTATATGTTATATATTTATGAAATTTAAACGAAATTCTTTTTAATACGACCGCATGATGCTCATGTGCATGTTTTCAGTAAACACACACACGCATAAAAACATAGGGTACAATCATAAAACTTAAGTAGTGTTTAATTTCGCAAGGTTGCGCATTTAATTATTATTTAAATAAGCACTCAAAAACACAATTTCGTATTTAATTAGAACTTAAAAATAATTACGGTTTGATTACCAACTGAAAAAATGGGCATAAGAAACTTCTCATTTTAGCAAAATATTGAAAATGTCTGTTTTGAGTCAGCCTGTTCACTGTGATATAAGGTCCGTTTGTTTACTTTTCCAGTAAAATCCAGTAGTTGAATAAATATTGGGTAATTTCAAAATTTTACTCTCAAGAATGTCTCTTGCACAAAAAAGTACGCGAACGGAAAAATTTCAAAAATTTGCAGATTAATCAAAACAGCTGATAATATTTTTGTTGTTTTTGAAACCCATCAAATACATATTTTTGGAAATTGATGCATACATTTTTATAATTATAAATTTGAAGCGATATATACATACATATTTAATTTAATTTTTAATTTAATTTATTCATTCATAACACGAAAACCTAGCCTCATGGCCATAATCAGTTTTCACTAATACTACTACAAAAGGTACTACTACAATAGTTTTATATGTAAAAATATCTATAAATATTTAACCAATATAATAATAATATAACAGATAATAAATAAAAAATCCTTAACGTAGTAACCAAAATTATATAAATATGAATGTATACTAAAGAAATAAATGCATAATAGTGATAATAAAAAAATAAAAATAAATAATAAAGCACAAGTTATTAGCTGGAAGACAAGATGAAGGAAATAGAGTATGAAAGCTGGCGTCAGTCAGTGGGCCAAGGTATACAGTTTAATAAAAAAAATAATTATTTTATGCCTATAAACCATCAATATTAACACCCCAAAAAGGTAAAAGAAAAAAAGGAAAAAAAATAAAAATAAAAAACTACAACAATACGCTATTTTGACGCATATGTAGAAAAAGCTTTCTTTTGAAAGTTTCCACAGATAAATTAAATACTTTTAAATCAGGTGGTAATTCATTATATGCCCTAGCTGCTCTTACATTATGTGAACGCTCCAAGATTGTTGTTAAACTTGGTATCCTAATTTGCCTATTTCTACGTGATCTACAGAAGTCAAATAAGTCAACAAGGAATATAGGTACTTGCATCTCAAATGTCTTATAGAAGTGTAATAAATTACGAAATTTCACAAAATCTGCAAATGACAAACCTAAAAAATCTAAAACATACGATGAAACATGTTGACGCAATCTAAGTGAATAAAGATACCTGATAACTCTATTAAAAACTAAGCGAATCTTCTTGAACATATAACCCAAACTTCCAGAATAAACTTTCAGAGCATATAAAAATAAAGGCATAATTAACCCATAAACAACACGTTTCTTAATGTGGAAAGGTAAAAGCAAATCCAAGCTATATAGTTAACGTAACACAAAGTTAACCCTCGAAACTACGGAGTTAATATGACTCTCAAAATTCAACTTAACATCAATAATAAATCCAAGACATTTAATCTAGTCAACAAATTCAATTAAGACACCTCCCAATAAAATAGAAATATTACGACATCCACTACCACCAAAAAGCATCGCTTTGGTCTTAGAGGCATTAATATACAGTTGATTATCATGCATCCAATCACTAAGCTTACCGACAGTATAATTAATCATATTTTGCAGCACATCAGGAAAATCACAACTACTCTTAAACAACAGTTGTATATCATCTGCAAAGGAAAATGGCTGGCACATATTGTTGGTTAGAGTCCCAAAACGATCATTAATGTATAATATAAACAATAGGGGACCTAAGACAGATCCTTGTGGTACACCATAATAATAGGAAGCATTCCAGAGCTACACCCATTACTAACTACATACTGTTTCCTGTTGACAAGATAAGAATAAATCAATTTACAAGCCGATCTTGAAAATCCAAACAATCTATACAACTTATACACCAGACGAGAATGACTCACTCTATCAAAAGCCTTTGCCAAATCCAACGAAAGTTTTTATTTTTATTTTAATGCATGTATTTATTTATTGTATCTTCAAATATGAACTAACAATAAGTATTCAAATCTTAAATCTAGAATATAATTATTAGGCCCGACCACTGTCGGACATAAACTTAGTGATAGTTATAAATAATACATAAGGAGTGATAATCAAAAAGGAAAAAAAGTATTTTCAAGTAGTCCCATCTGGAGTGTTGAGTATAAGAGCCCTTGTGTCCCTCTTTTTTAGGCGGATGTGTCCAGTAAAGTTCAAAATATTACGAGCAAGCGGATTAGGATGTGATTCGAGTTTTGTTAAATATTTGCCTGCGTACTTTGCAATTTCTTCAATCACTAGTGGCATATTCAAATCACGATGTATATTTAAATTTTTGATGTACCATGGAGCCGAAGTTATCATACGTAAAATTTTGTTTTGCTTTCGTTGGATTCTCTCGACATTGGAAGCTGAAGCAGTGCCCCATAGCTGAATTCCGTAGCACCATATAGGTTTCAAAAGTGACTTGTATATCAAAAGTTTGCAATCTAGACTAAGAGTTGAATTTCTACCAATCAGCCAATGTACCTGAGCTAATTTTAGTTTCATTTGTGTTAGCTTAGAATCAATGTGTTGTTTCCATGTAAGCCGTCGATCAAGGTGTATACCAAGGTATTTTACATGTAAATGTTGAGAAACAACTTGATTGTTAATCCAAATGGGGGAACAAATATCTCTTCGTAAGGTAAATGTTACTTGAACACAGTTTTGTTCATTTACCTTGATTCTCCATTAGTTTAACCAAACCTCCATCTGGCGTGTGTTCCTGGAGTTCGCGGGATGCCTCATCAGGGCTTTCGTGCATACTAAGGCAGGGTGTATCGTCGGCAAATGTGGAAGTATGGATCAGAGATCTGCAACAATACATAACACTCGCGAGCGAACTCACTGTTTACTATATGATTTTTAGTCTCGAATACTTTTCAGCACTCGCTTTTATTGATTTGTTGCTTTATTCGCTCGTTATTCATATACAGCGAGCTTCATGCATAAAAATATACACAATAACTTTTTAACTTGTACTTGCGTTGATTACAGAAAGAAGTAAGAGCGCAGAAAAAAGTAACAACAACAGCACATCCACACTGAGCAAAGTTTCGTTTTTTTTCTATTTTCGTATTAGGTAACTTGTTTGTATTTAACTAACACTACTTTGGTGTTACGATCAGCTCGTAACAACACCATTCAACACATATTCATTTGATATATATTTGTGTATTACTATTCAACATTCACTGCAGCCGCGGCTGCCAGATTTCATGATTTGTTGTAGATTGGACGATTTTAGCCGTTTTGATGATTTAGTTTAGTTTAGTGCCTGTTTTATTATATATTTCAAAATTATTTATTTTAAGATCAAAGATAAAAACGTATTGTGTACTTCTCACAAATTCAAACTTAAAATAAACTTAATAAAAACAAAATTTATTTCAAACCTACTGTTTATAAAATAGCAAATATGATTTTAGGCAATATTTTGTGGGGGTTAATAAGTATAAATAATAATTAAAAATGTTAGGCAATCAACCCATTCGTACTTTCCTAGAGCGTGGTACTCTGTTCAACTTTTCATGTGAAATGCTGTCATATTAAGAAAAATTGTTCATGAAAAAATGTTGCAAAAGTAGTACTCTGTTCATCTTTGGAAAAACATATAAAATATATGTATGTATCTTCAACATTTTAAGTTTCATGTGAAGTAATATGAGTGGCATTTGTTTCGCGTGGAATTTGATTTTACAATGACTAGTTAATATTGTTAGAATTTAAAATTTTTTTACGAAGAAATGAATTGTGTTCAACATTTTTCAAAAGTTTGAACAAACTAGTCGTAAGTAGAAAATAGTATCGCTGAAATCAAACACTGCCTTTTCTTTTTTAAAAACTAAAAAATATTTCCAAACATCGCTGGATTGTGATAAAAAAGTTTTCCGCTAAAATTTTAAAGCTTTGACTAGATATCTTCGCTTGAAATATTCGCATATTTTAGCGAATGCAAATAGCAAAAGTAAGCGAATAATTTGTGAATGTGAAAGCGAAAGCGAAAGCGAACATTCGTTACATCCCTAATATCAATTAAAAAAGCAAAGTATATTTGTGACATGAATTATATAATTTACTTTATTTTAAGTGGCAAGATATTTTTGTGACCAACTGTTCATGATTTAGAAATACGCATATCCATCACTTTACTTTTCTTGTACTGAAAGCTAACAAATAAGGTAATTATACAAAATTTATTTCGATTAAATATCTTATAAAGCCAAAAAGTTATAGATGTTTGAAAATCAAAAGCTTACTAACCCCCAGTTTTTAACTTAAAAATTAAGTACGTAATTAGCTAATTTTTATTTAAAATTAAGTTGTAATTAAATACGATTTCATTTTTTCAGTGATTATTTAAAGTTCTTATTAAATTACGTTGAAAGTACGGTAGCACTGCAAAATTTCCCAGTATTATTGAAGGCTTTTCAAACAGCAGCTGTTTAACGTAAGCAAAAAAGTTATGTTATCAACATGTAGAAAATTAAATTGCATAAAAACTCATTTTATGAGACCAAAAGAACATCATAATACCTTTTTATATTACTTTATTCCATGATATGAAACTTTGTACTGTATATGTTATATATTTATGAAATTTAAACGAAATTCTTTTTAATACGACCGCATGATGCTCATGTGCATGTTTTCAGTAAACACACACACGCATAAAAACATATGGTACAATCATAAAACTTAAGTAGTGTTTAATTTCGCAAGGTTGCGCATTTAATTATTATTTAAATAAGCACTCAAAAACACAATTTCGTATTTAATTAGAACTTAAAAATAATTACGGTTTGATTACCAACTGAAAAAACGGGCATAAGAAATTTCTCATTTTAGCAAAATATTGAAAATGTCTGTTTTGAGTCAGCCTGTTCACTGTGATATAAGGTCCGTTTGTTTACTTTTCCAGTAAAATCCAGTAGTTGAATAAATATTGGGTAATTTCAAAATTTTACTCTCAAGAATGTCTCTTGCACAAAAAAGTACGCGAACGGAAAAATTTTAAAAATTTGCAGATTAATCAAAACAGCTGATAATATTTTTGTTGTTTTTGAAACCCATCAAATACATATTTTTGGAAATTGATGCATACATTTTATAATTATAAATTTGAAGCGATATATACATACATATTTAATTTAATTTTTAATTTAATTTATTCATTCATAACACGAAAACCTAGCCTCATGGCCATAATCAGTTTTCACTAATACTACTACAAAAGGTACTACTACAATAGTTTTATATGTAAAAATATCTATAAATAATTAACCAATATAATAATAATATAACAGATAATAAATAAAAAATCCTTAACGTAGTAACCAAAATTATATAAATATGAATGTATACTAAACAAATAAATGCATAATAGTGATAATAAAAAAATAAAAATAAATAATAAAGCACAAGTTATTAGCTGGAAGACCGTCATCACAAGATGATGGAAATAGAGTATGAAAGCTGGCGTCAGTCAGTGGTCCAAGGTATACAGTTTAATAAAAAAAAATAATTATTTTATGCCTATAAATCAAGGAAAAAAAAGGAAAAAAAAATAAAAATAAAAAACTACAACAATACGCTATTTTGACGCATATGTAGAAAAAGCTTTCTTTTGAAAGTTTCCACAGATAAATTAAATACTTTTAAATCAGGTGGTAATTCATTATATGCCCTAGCTGCTCTTACATTATGTGAACGCTCCAAGATTGTTGTTAAACTTGGTATCCTAATTTGCCTATTTCTACGTGATCTACAGAAGTCAAATAAGTCAACAAGGAATATAGGTACTTGCAACTCAAATGTCTTATAGAAGTGTAATAAATTACGAAATTTCACAAAATCTGCAAATGACAAACCTAAAAAATCTAAAACATACGATGAAACATGTTGACGCAATCTAAGTGAATAAAAATACCTGATAACTCTATTAAAAACTAAGCGAATCTTCTTGAATATATAACCCAAACTTCCAGAATAAACTTCCAGAGCATATAAAAATAAAGGCATAATTAACCCATAAACAACACGTTTCTTAATGTGGAAAGGTAAAAGCAAATCCAAGCTATATAGTTTACGTAACACAAAGTTAACCCTCGAAACTACGGAGTTAATATGACTCTCAAAATTCAACTTAACATCAATAATCAGTTCTCGTGGTACCTTCATAGCGAACAGTCGATTAGCGGAATTTTTCTTACTTACAAAAAATTAAACAAACAAAAAATATTCGTAGTACATATTATTCGTAATAGGTACATACTGTCTTTAATAAATAAGCTTTATGCTTTGCTGGTATTTTTACATAGTAAAAATAACAAAAACAAAAAAACCGCAAACAAAAAAATTAAACAAATTGATATTGAGGAATACTATATATATGTGTACCTCTAAACAAATAAACAATCATAAATAACAAAAACAAAAAAAGACCGCAAACATAAAAAAACACAAACAAATATCCCTTGAGGAATTCTTTGTATGAGTGCCTCAAATACAAAAAAAAATTGAAGTGAGTTCTAACGGCAGAAATGCTTATTTTACTGTGAGTTCTGAAACTCTTAATGAAAAAAATATAAATAATAAATCTGATGAAAGTCTTATTTTAACGTCAAAGCCAATTTTTCGTCAGCGATCAACTTCGCTTTGTCCAATGCCAAATAGTAATGATGCATTAACATTACAGTTGCCTAGTACTTCTTCATATAAGCCAGTAATATCATCCCCTTCAGGCTCGTGTTCATCACTTAACAAAGTTATCACTACAGATAACAGCGGCTCGAAACTCAAGGTACAAGTCGGAATGGACAGATATATAACCGTGGTAAAGCGTGGGCGAAGCCCGAATTCTTCAAAAATTTCATCTGCTCCAAAAATGTCTAGGGATAACAGCGCAGCCTCAACTAATCGCCAAAACCGCTTCGAAATTTTGCAAGATGACAACGACAAACCCGAGGTATCCTCGAATAATATGTCCAAGCCGCCACCAATCTATTTGAGACAAAAAAATTCAAATGCCCTTATTAAAAAATTAATTTCGGTCATTGGTGAGAATAAATTTCGCATTGTTCCAATAAAACGTGGAAACATAGATGAAACTAAAGTCCAAATTTATGACGAAAAAGATTTCCGCAAAATGGTTGCTGAATTTGAAAAAAATAAAACAAGCTTCTACACATACCAGCTTAAGAGCGCTAAAGGCATGCAGATCGTATTGAAGGGCATAGATTCTTATGTTGTTCCCGAAGAAATAAAAGATGCACTCGTCCTCCAGGGGTTTAAGGTAAAAAATGTGTCCAATATAATAAACAGAGAGAAGATTCCCCAACCCCTATTTCGTGTTGAACTTGAGCCTAATGATATAAAATTGAAAAAAAATGAGACGCATCCAATTTATAATTTGAAATACCTCTTGTACCGAAAAATCACAGTTGAAGAGCCACATAAGCGTTCAGGTCCTGTACAGTGCCATAATTGCCAAGAATATGGCCATACAAAAACATACTGCAATTTACCCTCTGTTTGTGTTGTGTGCGGCGAACTACACGGCACTGCTAGTTGCAATAAGCCAAAAGATCAAAGTGATAAAAAATGCAGTAATTGTTGAGGTAATCACACCGCTAACTACAGAAGTTGTCCTGTGTACTCTTTCGTAAAGAAAACTATGGTGCAAAAACCTAAATTAGCTCCAGCTCAATCAGCAAACGCTTACTCTGCCACTTTTGCGCAAATGAGCCAACCAGTTACTTCCCGTGTATCGTATGCAGATGCTGCTAAGACATATTCAATTCCCACACAAAATATTTCCCCGCCAAATAATTCAAAAAATACTGACGCAAGCTTTAATTTTAATCGCCTTGAAGCTACTATTGAAAATCTGGTGCAAACTATAAACAATTTTACAACAAATATGACTAGCATGATGCAAGAAATGCTGCGAATGCAGAATACTCTGCTTCAAGCATTAATTAATAAGCCATGAACACGTTAAAAATATGTTTCTGGAACGCAAACGGCATTCGCCAACATAAAAATGAACTTGAGCACTTCCTCACGGAAAAAAATATTGATGTAATGTTAGTATCTGAGACTCATTTGACTTCGAGAAGTCTTTTTAAAATTTATGGATACACTATATATGATACAAAGGACCCTAGAGGAAGGGCTTGCGGTGGATCAGCAATTCTAATAAAGTCAAGACTCAAGCACTATGTTCTTGATAACATTTGTGAAGAACACCTACAAGCAACAAATATTGGCATTGAAAGTTTTTGTGCGAATTTCGTGATATCATCAATTTACTCCCCTCCCAGATTTTCAATCACTGAGAATCAATATGAGGATTTCTACAAATCTCTTGGACCTTGTTTTGTAGCAGCCGGCGACTACAATGCTAAGCATACGTTCTGGGGTTCGCGTCTTATTACCCCCAGAGGTCGAGCATTGTTCAACACTATTTCAAAAATGGGCTTGGATGTCATTTCGAGTGGGGAGCCCACTTATTGGCCTACTGACATACAAAAAATTCCGGATGTTATAGATTTTGGCGTCATAAAAAATATCTCTAGGGATTTAATTCAAGTTCAAGCTTCTCTTGATCTTTCGTCCGATCACTCTCCGACGATCATTACAATTTGTAGTCCCTTAAGAAGTAACTTACCTGACCCATATGTGAAGATGATCAATCGTGTTAATTGGCTGGGGTTCAAAAAATATCTCAGTAGTCATTGTACGGAAAACATTACGCTTAGAACATCCGATGATATTGAATCTAACATTGCCAATCTCTGCGAGAATATTAAACAGGCTGCTGAACATGCCATTATCTCCCATCCGCAGACTGGGTTTAATAAAATTTATTCTACAGACATTGGACGTCTCGTACGCGAAGAAGAAGAAGAGCTAGAAGGGAATGGCAACAGCACAGATCACCACAAAATAAAATCAGATTTAAAGAGTGCACTAAACGACTCCAAGAGTTGCTTGCGTCTGAAAAAACTGCATCTCTTAAAAATTATCTGGAAGGTCTTGATGTCACACCAGCGTCTAATTACTCTTTGTGGCGCGCTGCTAGAAAGCTTAAAACACCCATTGAGTATAAGCCACCTCTACGCACATCTACCGGAAGTTGGGCAAGAAGCGATACTGAAAAACGTAAAATATTTGCTGAGCACTTAAAATCCGTTTTTACGCCAAACATATGTACTGGTGTTGCTGATTTGCCGAATGTAGTCGCTCTACCCCCTCAACACATAAAGTTTAAGACGCGTGATTTACAAAAATTAATTGCCGAACTCAACCCGAAGAAAGCTCCGGGTATTGATGGAATTAGTAACCAGATGCTTATGAACTTGCCTCGTATTGCAATGAGAATCCTATTATTCATATTTAATGCCATTCTACGACTGGAGTATTATCCACACAGCTGGAAGCTTGCCAAGGTTAAAATGATTCCAAAGCCGGGCAAAGATCTAACCAAGGCTGAGTCATATAGGCCAATAAGTCTACTATCAACTATGTCAAAGCTTTTCGAAAAACTGCTCAAAACAAAATTGTCCTCAATTCTAATTAGTAGTGGGTGCATACCAGACCATCAATTTGGTTTTAGAAGTCAGCATAGCACCATTGAACAAACTCACAGACTGGTTCAATTTATAAGAAGAACTTTTGAGGAAAAAAAGTATTGTTCTGCGCTCTTTATTGACGTTTCCCAGGCATTTGATAAAGTGTGGCATGAAGACCTAATTTTAAAATTGAAGACTTACTTACCAATAAACATTTTAAATATTTTGGAAAGTTACATTATTTCCCGTAAGTTCACTGTTGTGGAAGGAGACTTTACGAGTAGGCCTGAAACTATTTCATCCGGTGTGCCACAGGGGAGCATACTGGGACCAGTTTTATATTTGATTTATACTTGTGATATGCCTGTGAGCAGTAGTATCCATACTTTCACATTTGCCGACGATACAGCCTGCCTTAGTATGCACGAAAACCCTGATGAGGCATCCCGCAAACTCCAGGAACACATTAGCCAGATGGAGCTTTGGTTAAACTTATGGAGAATTAAAGTCAATGAACGAAAGTGTGTCCATATAACGTTCACCCTAAGAAGAGATACTTGCTCCCCCATTCGGATTAACAATCAAGTTGTTCCTCAACATTCATATGTGAAAAATCTTGGTTTACACCTTGATCGACGACTTACATGGAAACATCACATTGACTCTAAGTTAACTCAAATGAAAATTAAATTAACTCAGGTACATTGGCTGATTGGTAGAAATTCAACACTTAGCCTAGACTGCAAACTTTTAATATACAAGTCGCTTTTAAAGCCAATATGGTGTTACGGAATTCAACTATGGGGCACTGCTTCAGCTTCAAATGTAGAGAAAATTCAACGAAGGCAAAATAAAATTTTACGCATGATAACATCGGCTCCATGGTACATCAAAAATTCAAATATACATCGCGATTTGAATATGCCACTAGTGACTGAAGAAATTGTAAAATACGCAGGCAAATATCTAACAAAACTCGAGTCATATCCTAATCCGCTTGCTCGTAATATTTTGAACTTTACTGGGCACATCCGCTTAAAAAAGAGAGATACACGGGCTCTAATATTCAACGCTCTAGATGATGAAGCTGTTTGAAAACACTTTTTTCTTTTTGTTGCTTATCACTACTTATGTATTATTAATAACTATCACTAAGCTTATGTCCGACATTGGACGGGCCTAATAATTTTTTTTATAGATTTAAGATTTGAATACTTATTGTTAGTTCATATTTGAAGATACAATAAATAAAAAAACATGCATTAAAAAAAAACATCAATAATAAATCCAAGACATTTAATCTAGTCAACAAATTCAATTAAGACACCTCCCAATAAAATAGAAATATTACGACATCCACTACCACCAAAAAGCATCGCTTTGGTCTTAGAGGCATTAATATACAGTTGATTATCATCCATCCAATCACTAAGCTTACCGACAGTATAATTAATCATATTTTGCAGCACATCAGGAAAATCACAACTACCCTTAAACAAGAGTTGTATATCATCTGCAAAGGAAAATGGCTGGCACATATTGTTGGTTAGAGTCCCAAAACGATCATTAATGTATAATATAAACAATAGGGGACCTAAGACAGATCCTTGTGGTACACCATAATAATAGGAAGCATTCCAGAGCTACACCCATTACTAACTACATACTGTTTCCTGTTGACAAGATAATAATAAATAAATTTACAAGCCGATCTAGAAAATCCAAACAATCTATACAACTTATACACCAGACGAGAATGACTCACTCTATCAAAAGCCTTTGCCAAATCCAACGAAAGTTTTTATTTTTATTTTAATGCATGTATTTATTTATTGTATCTTCAAATATGAACTAACAATAAGTATTCAAATCTTAAATCTAGAATATAATTATTAGGCCCGACCACTGTCGGACATAAACTTAGTGATAGTTATAAATAATACATAAGGAGTGATAATCAAAAAGGAAAAAAAGTATTTTCAAGTAGTCCCATCTGGAGTGTTGAGTATAAGAGCCCTTGTGTCCCTCTTTTTTAGGCGGATGTGTCCAGTAAAGTTCAAAATATTACGAGCAAGCGGATTAGGATGTGATTCGAGTTTTGTTAAATATTTGCCTGCGTACTTTGCAATTTCTTCAATCACTAGTGGCATATTCAAATCACGATGTATATTTAAATTTTTGATGTACCATGGAGCCGAAGTTATCATACGTAAAATTTTGTTTTGCTTTCGTTGGATTCTCTCGACATTGGAAGCTGAAGCAGTGCCCCATAGTTGAATTCCGTAGCACCATATAGGTTTCAAAAGTGACTTGTATATCAAAAGTTTGCAATCTAGACTAAGAGTTGAATTTCTACCAATCAGCCAATGTACCTGAGCTAATTTTAGTTTCATTTGTGTTAGCTTAGAATCAATGTGTTGTTTCCAGGTAAGCCGTCGATCAAGGTGTATACCAAGGTATTTTACATGTAAATGTTGAGAAACAACTTGATTGTTAATCCAAATGGGGGAACAAATATCTCTTCGTAAGGTAAATATTACTTGAACACACTTTTGTTCATTTACCTTGATTCTCCATTAGTTTAACCAAACCTGCATCTGGCGTGTGTTCCTGGAGTTTGCGGGATGCCTCATCAGGGCTTTTGTGCATACTAAGGCAGGGTGTATCGTCGGCAAATATGGAAGTATGGATCAGAGATCTGCAACAATACATAACACTAGCGAGCGAACTCACTGTTTACTATATGATTTTTAGTCTCGAATACTTTTCAGCACTCGCTTTTATTGATTTGTTGCTTTATTCGCTCGTTATTCATATACAGCGAGCTTCATGCATAAAAATATACACAATAACTTTTTAACTTGTACTTGCGTTGATTACAGAAAGAAGTAAGAGCGCAGAAAAAAGTAACAACAACAGCACATCCACACTGAGCAAAGTTTCGTTTTTTTCTATTTTCGTATTAGGTAACTTGTTTGTATTTAACTAACACTACTTTGGTGTTACGATCAGCTCGTAACAACACCATTCAACACATATTCATTTGATATATATTTGTGTATTACTATTCAACATTCACTGCAGCCGCGGCTGCCAGATTTCATGATTTGTTGTAGATTTGACGATTTTAGCCGTTTTGATGATTTAGTTTAGTTTAGTGCCTGTTTTATTATATATTTCAAAATTATTTATTTTAAGATCAAAGATAAAAACGTATTGTGTACTTCTCACAAATTCAAACTTAAAATAAACTTAATAAAAAACAAAATTTATTTCAAACCTACTGTTTATAAAATAGCAAATATGATTTTAGGCAATATTTTGTGGAAATTAAAAAAAATTTGTTTTTGTTTTCAATATAAATAGATACACGAGAATTTTTACATGGTTTCTATAAACTGGCAGTTAATATCATAGGCCTGTCGCATTCTTAATATATTTTAATTAAAATGTTCTATGAAAAAATTTCTTATAATTCCTTTTAAATACATTTTATTTCATTATAAATTTAGCCCTTCATATTTACTTAAATATACAATAATTGATTTTTTTTCCCAAACCTTTTGGCAATTGATTGACGAATGCTGAGAGTAAATACTTATGAACTGTGAGAACTATAACTCTAGTTAATAATGTAAGTGTGTGTCTTCAAAATTCCTACACAAACATTTCTCGTGCGAATGCCATTAACAATACTAAACAGACAACGTGTATAAACTGCATTATGATTTTTACAGGCTCGTATGTTCAAACACAAATTCTTACGAGTGTGGCGAGCAGATACAAAAACAATATGCTGTATTAACTACACCGCAACTCATTTTTAAGCGAGTATCTTAAATCATAAAAACAGGTACTCATTGCAGTTCTCTGGTATGGATACTACTGCTCACAGGCATATCACAAGTATAAATCAAATATAAAACTGGTCCCAGTATACTCCCCTGTGGCACACCGGATGAAATAGTTTCAGGCCTACTCGTAAAGTCTCCTTCCACAACAGTGAACTTACGGGAAATAATGTAACTTTCCAAAAGATTTAAAATGTTTATTGGTAAGTAAGTCTTCAATTTTAAAATTAGGCCTTCATGCCACACTTTATCAAATGCCTGGGAAACGTCAATAAAGAGCGCAGAACAATACTTTTTTTCCTTAAAAGTTCTTCTTATAAATTGAACCAATCTGTGAGTTTGTTCAATGGTGCTATGCTGACTTCTAAAACCAAATTGATGGTCTGGTATGCACCCACTACTAATTAGAATTGGGGACAATTTTGTTTTGAGCAGTTTTTCGAAAAGCTTTGACATAGTTGATAGTAGACTTATTGGCCTCTAAACTAAATCAAAATCGGTCCAGCCGTTTGGTCTGTACGTGGACTCGTACAGACACACACTATAAACTTATAGCACCCCTTTTTTTGGTTGGGGGTTAATAAGTATAAATAATAATTAAAAATGTTAGGCAATCAACCCATTCGTACTTTCCTAGAGCGTGGTACTCTGTTCAACTTTTCATGTGAAATGCTGTCATATTAAGAAAAATTGTTCATGAAAAAATGTTGCAAAAGTAGTACTCTGTTCATCTTTGGAAAAACATATAAAATATATGTATGTATCTTCAACATTTTAAGTTTCATGTGAAGTAATATGAGTGGCATTTGTTTCGCGTGGAATTTAATTTTACAATGACTAGTTAATATTGTTAGAATTTAAAATTTTTTCACGAAGAAATGAATTGTGTTCAACATTTTTCAAAAGTTTGAACAAACTAGTCGTAAGTAGAAAATAATATCGCTCAAATCAAACACTGCCTTTTCTTTTTTAAAAACTAAAAAATATTTCCAAACATCGCTGGATTGTGATAAAAAAGTTTTCCGCTAAAATTTTAAAGCTTTGACTAGATATCTTCGCTTGAAATATTCGCATATTTTAGCGAATGCAAATAGCAAAAGTAAGCGAATAATTTGTGAATGTGAAAGCGAAAGCGAACATTCGTTACATCCCTAATATCAATTAAAAAAGCAAAGTATATTTGTGACATGAATTATATAATTTACTTTATTTTAAGTGGCAAGATATTCTTGTGACCAACTTTTCATGATTTAGAAATACGCATATCCATCACTTTACTTTTCTTGTACTGAAAGCTAACAAATAAGGTAATTATACAAAATTTATTTCGATTAAATATCTTATAAAGCCAAAAAGTTATAGATGTTTGAAAATCAAAAGCTTACTAACCCCCAGTTTTTAACTTAAAAATTAAGTACGTAATTTGCTAATTTTTATTTAAAATTAAGTTGTAATTAAATACGATTTCATTTTTTCCGTGATTATTTAAAGTTCTTATTAAATTACGTTGAAAGTACGGTAGCACTGCAAAATTTCCCAGTATTATTGAAGGCTTTTCAAACAGCAGCTGTTTAACGTAAGCAAAAAAGTTAGGTTATCAACATGTAGAAAATTAAATTGCATAAAAACTCATTTTATGAGACCAAAAGAACATCATAATACCTTTTTATATTACTTTATTCCATGATATGAAACTTTGTACTGTATATGTTATATATTTATGAAATTTAAACGAAATTCTTTTTAATACGACCGCATGATGCTCATGTGCATGTTTTCAGTAAACACACACACGCATAAAAACATATGGTACAATCATAAAACTTAAGTAGTGTTTAATTTCGCAAGGTTGCGCATTTAATTATTATTTAAATAAGCACTCAAAAACACAATTTCGTATTTAATTAGAACTTAAAAATAATTACGGTTTGATTACCAACTGAAAAAATGGGCATAAGAAATTTCTCATTTTAGCAAAATATTGAAAATGTCTGTTTTGAGTCAGCCTGTTCACTGTGATATAAGGTCCGTTTGTTTACTTTTCCAGTAAAATCCAGTAGTTGAATAAATATTGGGTAATTTCAAAATTTTACTCTCAAGAATGTCTCTTGCACAAAAAAGTACGCGAACGGAAAAATTTCAAAAATTTGCAGATTAATCAAAACAGCTGATAATATTTTTGTTGTTTTTGAAACCCATCAAATACATATTTTTGGAAATTGATGCATACATTTTTATAATTATAAATTTGAAGCGATATATACATACATATTTAATTTAATTTTTAATTTAATTTATTCATTCATAACACGAAAACCTAGCCTCATGGCCATAATCAGTTTTCACTAATACTACTACAAAAGGTTTTACTACAATAGTTTTATATGTAAAAATATCTATAAATATTTAACCAATATAATAATAATATAACAGATAATAAATAAAAAATCCTTAACGTAGTAACCAAAATTATATAAATATGAATGTATACTAAACAAATAAATGCATAATAGTGATAATAAAAAAATAAAAATAAATAATAAAGCACAAGTTATTAGCTGGAAGACCGTCATCACAAGATGAAGGAAATAGAGTATGAAAGCTGGCGTCAGTCAGTGGTCCAAGGTATACAGTTTAATAAAAAAAATAATTATTTTATGCCTATAAACCATCAATATTAACACCACAAAAAGGTAAAAGAAAAAAAGGAAAAAAAATAAAAATAAAAAACTACAACAATACGCTATTTTGACGCATATGTAGAAAAAGCTTTCTTTTGAAAGTTTCCACAGATAAATTAAATACTTTTAAATCAGGTGGTAATTCATTATATGCCCTAGCTGCTCTTACATTATGTGAACGCTCCAAGATTGTTGTTAAACTTGGTATCCTAATTTGCCTATTTCTACGTGATCTACAGAAGTCAAATAAGTCAACAAGGAATATAGGTACTTGCAACTCAAATGTCTTATAGAAGTGTAATAAATTACGAAATTTCACAAAATCTGCAAATGACAAACCTAAAAAATCTAAAACATACGATGAAACATGTTGACGCAATCTAAGTGAATAAAAATACCTGATAACTCTATTAAAAACTAAGCGAATCTTCTTGAATATATAACCCAAACTTCCAGAATAAACTTCCAGAGCATATAAAAATAAAGGCATAATTAACCCATAAACAACACGTTTCTTAATGTGGAAAGGTAAAAGCAAATCCAAGCTATATAGTTTACGTAACACAAAGTTAACCCTCGAAACTACGGAGTTAATATGACTCTCAAAATTCAACTTAACATCAATAATCAGTTCTCGTGGTACCTTCATAGCGAACAGTCGATTAGCGGAATTTTTCTTACTTACAAAAAATTAAACAAACAAAAAATATTCGTAGTACATATTATTCGTAATAGGTACATACTGTCTTTAATAAATAAGCTTTATGCTTTGCTGGTATTTTTACATAGTAAAAATAACAAAAACAAAAAAACCGCAAACAAAAAAATTAAACAAATTGATATTGAGGAATACTATATATATGTGTACCTCTAAACAAATAAACAATCATAAATAACAAAAACAAAAAAAGACCGCAAACATAAAAAAACACAAACAAATATCCCTTGAGGAATTCTTTGTATGAGTGCCTCAAATACAAAAAAAAATTGAAGTGAGTTCTAACGGCAGAAATGCTTATTTTACTGTGAGTTCTGAAACTCTTAATGAAAAAAATATAAATAATAAATCTGATGAAAGTCTTATTTTAACGTCAAAGCCAATTTTTCGTCAGCGATCAACTTCGCTTTGTCCAATGCCAAATAGTAATGATGCATTAACATTACAGTTGCCTAGTACTTCTTCATATAAGCCAGTAATATCATCCCCTTCAGGCTCGTGTTCATCACTTAACAAAGTTATCACTACAGATAACAGCGGCTCGAAACTCAAGGTACAAGTCGGAATGGACAGATATATAACCGTGGTAAAGCGTGGGCGAAGCCCGAATTCTTCAAAAATTTCATCTGCTCCAAAAATGTCTAGGGATAACAGCGCAGCCTCAACTAATCGCCAAAACCGCTTCGAAATTTTGCAAGATGACAACGACAAACCCGAGGTATCCTCGAATAATATATCCAAGCCGCCACCAATCTATTTGAGACAAAAAAATTCAAATGCCCTTATTAAAAAATTAATTTCGGTCATTGGTGAGAATAAATTTCGCATTGTTCCAATAAAACGTGGAAACATAGATGAAACTAAAGTCCAAATTTATGACGAAAAAGATTTCCGCAAAATGGTTGCTGAATTTGAAAAAAATAAAACAAGCTTCTACACATACCAGCTTAAGAGCGCTAAAGGCATGCAGATCGTATTGAAGGGCATAGATTCTTATGTTGTTCCCGAAGAAATAAAAGATGCACTCGTCCTCCAGGGGTTTAAGGTAAAAAATGTGTCCAATATAATAAACAGAGAGAAGATTCCCCAACCCCTATTTCGTGTTGAACTTGAGCCTAATGATATAAAATTGAAAAAAAATGAGACGCATCCAATTTATAATTTGAAATACCTCTTGTACCGAAAAATCACAGTTGAAGAGCCACATAAGCGTTCAGGTCCTGTACAGTGCCATAATTGCCAAGAATATGGCCATACAAAAACATACTGCAATTTACCCTCTGTTTGTGTTGTGTGCGGCGAACTACACGGCACTGCTAGTTGCAATAAGCCAAAAGATCAAAGTGATAAAAAATGCAGTAATTGTTGAGGTAATCACACCGCTAACTACAGAAGTTGTCCTGTGTACTCTTTCGTAAAGAAAACTATGGTGCAAAAACCTAAATTAGCTCCAGCTCAATCAGCAAACGCTTACTCTGCCACTTTTGCGCAAATGAGCCAACCAGTTACTTCCCGTGTATCGTATGCAGATGCTGCTAAGACATATTCAATTCCCACACAAAATATTTCCCCGCCAAATAATTCAAAAAATACTGACGCAAGCTTTAATTTTAATCGCCTTGAAGCTACTATTGAAAATCTGGTGCAAACTATAAACAATTTTACAACAAATATGACTAGCATGATGCAAGAAATGCTGCGAATGCAGAATACTCTGCTTCAAGCATTAATTAATAAGCCATGAACACGTTAAAAATATGTTTCTGGAACGCAAACGGCATTCGCCAACATAAAAATGAACTTGAGCACTTCCTCACGGAAAAAAATATTGATGTAATGTTAGTATCTGAGACTCATTTGACTTCGAGAAGTCTTTTTAAAATTTATGGATACACTATATATGATACAAAGGACCCTAGAGGAAGGGCTTGCGGTGGATCAGCAATTCTAATAAAGTCAAGACTCAAGCACTATGTTCTTGATAACATTTGTGAAGAACACCTACAAGCAACAAATATTGGCATTGAAAGTTTTTGTGCGAATTTCGTGATATCATCAATTTACTCCCCTCCCAGATTTTCAATCACTGAGAATCAATATGAGGATTTCTACAAATCTCTTGGACCTTGTTTTGTAGCAGCCGGCGACTACAATGCTAAGCATACGTTCTGGGGTTCGCGTCTTATTACCCCCAGAGGTCGAGCATTGTTCAACACTATTTCAAAAATGGGCTTGGATGTCATTTCGAGTGGGGAGCCCACTTATTGGCCTACTGACATACAAAAAATTCCGGATGTTATAGATTTTGGCGTCATAAAAAATATCTCTAGGGATTTAATTCAAGTTCAAGCTTCTCTTGATCTTTCGTCCGATCACTCTCCGACGATCATTACAATTTGTAGTCCCTTAAGAAGTAACTTACCTGACCCATATGTGAAGATGATCAATCGTGTTAATTGGCTGGGGTTCAAAAAATATCTCAGTAGTCATTGTACGGAAAACATTACGCTTAGAACATCCGATGATATTGAATCTAACATTGCCAATCTCTGCGAGAATATTAAACAGGCTGCTGAACATGCCATTATCTCCCATCCGCAGACTGGGTTTAATAAAATTTATTCTACAGACATTGGACGTCTCGTACGCGAAGAAGAAGAAGAGCTAGAAGGGAATGGCAACAGCACAGATCACCACAAAATAAAATCAGATTTAAAGAGTGCACTAAACGACTCCAAGAGTTGCTTGCGTCTGAAAAAACTGCATCTCTTAAAAATTATCTGGAAGGTCTTGATGTCACACCAGCGTCTAATTACTCTTTGTGGCGCGCTGCTAGAAAGCTTAAAACACCCATTGAGTATAAGCCACCTCTACGCACATCTACCGGAAGTTGGGCAAGAAGCGATACTGAAAAACGTAAAATATTTGCTGAGCACTTAAAATCCGTTTTTACGCCAAACATATGTACTGGTGTTGCTGATTTGCCGAATGTAGTCGCTCTACCCCCTCAACACATAAAGTTTAAGACGCGTGATTTACAAAAATTAATTGCCGAACTCAACCCGAAGAAAGCTCCGGGTATTGATGGAATTAGTAACCAGATGCTTATGAACTTGCCTCGTATTGCAATGAGAATCCTATTATTCATATTTAATGCCATTCTACGACTGGAGTATTATCCACACAGCTGGAAGCTTGCCAAGGTTAAAATGATTCCAAAGCCGGGCAAAGATCTAACCAAGGCTGAGTCATATAGGCCAATAAGTCTACTATCAACTATGTCAAAGCTTTTCGAAAAACTGCTCAAAACAAAATTGTCCTCAATTCTAATTAGTAGTGGGTGCATACCAGACCATCAATTTGGTTTTAGAAGTCAGCATAGCACCATTGAACAAACTCACAGACTGGTTCAATTTATAAGAAGAACTTTTGAGGAAAAAAAGTATTGTTCTGCGCTCTTTATTGACGTTTCCCAGGCATTTGATAAAGTGTGGCATGAAGACCTAATTTTAAAATTGAAGACTTACTTACCAATAAACATTTTAAATATTTTGGAAAGTTACATTATTTCCCGTAAGTTCACTGTTGTGGAAGGAGACTTTACGAGTAGGCCTGAAACTATTTCATCCGGTGTGCCACAGGGGAGCATACTGGGACCAGTTTTATATTTGATTTATACTTGTGATATGCCTGTGAGCAGTAGTATCCATACTTTCACATTTGCCGACGATACAGCCTGCCTTAGTATGCACGAAAACCCTGATGAGGCATCCCGCAAACTCCAGGAACACATTAGCCAGATGGAGCTTTGGTTAAACTTATGGAGAATTATAGTCAATGAACGAAAGTGTGTCCATATAACGTTCACCCTAAGAAGAGATACTTGCTCCCCCATTCGGATTAACAATCAAGTTGTTCCTCAACATTCATATGTGAAAAATCTTGGTTTACACCTTGATCGACGACTTACATGGAAACATCACATTGACTCTAAGTTAACTCAAATGAAAATTAAATTAACTCAGGTACATTGGCTGATTGGTAGAAATTCAACACTTAGCCTAGACTGCAAACTTTTAATATACAAGTCGCTTTTAAAGCCAATATGGTGTTACGGAATTCAACTATGGGGCACTGCTTCAGCTTCAAATGTAGAGAAAATTCAACGAAGGCAAAATAAAATTTTACGCATGATAACATCGGCTCCATGGTACATCAAAAATTCAAATATACATCGCGATTTGAATATGCCACTAGTGACTGAAGAAATTGTAAAATACGCAGGCAAATATCTAACAAAACTCGAGTCATATCCTAATCCGCTTGCTCGTAATATTTTGAACTTTACTGGGCACATCCGCTTAAAAAAGAGAGATACACGGGCTCTAATATTCAACGCTCTAGATGATGAAGCTGCTTGAAAACACTTTTTTCTTTTTGTTGCTTATCACTACTTATGTATTATTAATAACTATCACTAAGCTTATGTCCGACATTGGACGGGCCTAATAATTTTTTTTATAGATTTAAGATTTGAATACTTATTGTTAGTTCATATTTGAAGATACAATAAATAAAAAAACATGCATTAAAAAAAAACATCAATAATAAATCCAAGACATTTAATCTAGTCAACAAATTCAATTAAGACACCTCCCAATAAAATAGAAATATTACGACATCCACTACCACCAAAAAGCATCGCTTTGGTCTTAGAGGCATTAATATACAGTTGATTATCATCCATCCAATCACTAAGCTTACCGACAGTATAATCAATCATATTTTGCAGCACATCAGGAAAATCACAACTACCCTTAAACAAGAGTTGTATATCATCTGCAAAGGAAAATGGCTGGCACATATTGTTGGTTAGAGTCCCAAAACGATCATTAATGTATAATATAAACAATAGGGGACCTAAGACAGATCCTTGTGGTACACCATAATAATAGGAAGCATTCCAGAGCTACACCCATTACTAACTACATACTGTTTCCTGTTGACAAGATAATAATAAATAAATTTACAAGCCGATCTAGAAAATCCAAACAATCTATACAACTTATACACCAGACGAGAATGACTCACTCTATCAAAAGCCTTTGCCAAATCCAACGAAAGTTTTTATTTTTATTTTAATGCATGTATTTATTTATTGTATCTTCAAATATGAACTAACAATAAGTATTCAAATCTTAAATCTAGAATATAATTATTAGGCCCGACCACTGTCGGACATAAACTTAGTGATAGTTATAAATAATACATAAGGAGTGATAATCAAAAAGGAAAAAAAGTATTTTCAAGTAGTCCCATCTGGAGTGTTGAGTATAAGAGCCCTTGTGTCCCTCTTTTTTAGGCGGATGTGTCCAGTAAAGTTCAAAATATTACGAGCAAGCGGATTAGGATGTGATTCGAGTTTTGTTAAATATTTGCCTGCGTACTTTGCAATTTCTTCAATCACTAGTGGCATATTCAAATCACGATGTATATTTAAATTTTTGATGTACCATGGAGCCGAAGTTATCATACGTAAAATTTTGTTTTGCTTTCGTTGGATTCTCTCGACATTGGAAGCTGAAGCAGTGCCCCATAGTTGAATTCCGTAGCACCATATAGGTTTCAAAAGTGACTTGTATATCAAAAGTTTGCAATCTAGACTAAGAGTTGAATTTCTACCAATCAGCCAATGTACCTGAGCTAATTTTAGTTTCATTTGTGTTAGCTTAGAATCAATGTGTTGTTTCCAGGTAAGCCGTCGATCAAGGTGTATACCAAGGTATTTTACATGTAAATGTTGAGAAACAACTTGATTGTTAATCCAAATGGGGGAACAAATATCTCTTCGTAAGGTAAATATTACTTGAACACACTTTTGTTCATTTACCTTGATTCTCCATTAGTTTAACCAAACCTGCATCTGGCGTGTGTTCCTGGAGTTTGCGGGATGCCTCATCAGGGCTTTTGTGCATACTAAGGCAGGGTGTATCGTCGGCAAATATGGAAGTATGGATCAGAGATCTGCAACAATACATAACACTAGCGAGCGAACTCACTGTTTACTATATGATTTTTAGTCTCGAATACTTTTCAGCACTCGCTTTTATTGATTTGTTGCTTTATTCGCTCGTTATTCATATACAGCGAGCTTCATGCATAAAAATATACACAATAACTTTTTAACTTGTACTTGCGTTGATTACAGAAAGAAGTAAGAGCGCAGAAAAAAGTAACAACAACAGCACATCCACACTGAGCAAAGTTTCGTTTTTTTCTATTTTCGTATTAGGTAACTTGTTTGTATTTAACTAACACTACTTTGGTGTTACGATCAGCTCGTAACAACACCATTCAACACATATTCATTTGATATATATTTGTGTATTACTATTCAACATTCACTGCAGCCGCGGCTGCCAGATTTCATGATTTGTTGTAGATTTGACGATTTTAGCCGTTTTGATGATTTAGTTTAGTTTAGTGCCTGTTTTATTATATATTTCAAAATTATTTATTTTAAGATCAAAGATAAAAACGTATTGTGTACTTCTCACAAATTCAAACTTAAAATAAACTTAATAAAAAACAAAATTTATTTCAAACCTACTGTTTATAAAATAGCAAATATGATTTTAGGCAATATTTTGTGGAAATTAAAAAAAATTTGTTTTTGTTTTCAATATAAATAGATACACGAGAATTTTTACATGGTTTCTATAAACTGGCAGTTAATATCATAGGCCTGTCGCATTCTTAATATATTTTAATTAAAATGTTCTATGAAAAAATTTCTTATAATTCCTTTTAAATACATTTTATTTCATTATAAATTTAGCCCTTCATATTTACTTAAATATACAATAATTGATTTTTTTTCCCAAACCTTTTGGCAATTGATTGACGAATGCTGAGAGTAAATACTTATGAACTGTGAGAACTATAACTCTAGTTAATAATGTAAGTGTGTGTCTTCAAAATTCCTACACAAACATTTCTCGTGCGAATGCCATTAACAATACTAAACAGACAACGTGTATAAACTGCATTATGATTTTTACAGGCTCGTATGTTCAAACACAAATTCTTACGAGTGTGGCGAGCAGATACAAAAACAATATGCTGTATTAACTACACCGCAACTCATTTTTAAGCGAGTATCTTAAATCATAAAAACAGGTACTCATTGCAGTTCTCTGGTATGGATACTACTGCTCACAGGCATATCACAAGTATAAATCAAATATAAAACTGGTCCCAGTATACTCCCCTGTGGCACACCGGATGAAATAGTTTCAGGCCTACTCGTAAAGTCTCCTTCCACAACAGTGAACTTACGGGAAATAATGTAACTTTCCAAAAGATTTAAAATGTTTATTGGTAAGTAAGTCTTCAATTTTAAAATTAGGCCTTCATGCCACACTTTATCAAATGCCTGGGAAACGTCAATAAAGAGCGCAGAACAATACTTTTTTTCCTTAAAAGTTCTTCTTATAAATTGAACCAATCTGTGAGTTTGTTCAATGGTGCTATGCTGACTTCTAAAACCAAATTGATGGTCTGGTATGCACCCACTACTAATTAGAATTGGGGACAATTTTGTTTTGAGCAGTTTTTCGAAAAGCTTTGACATAGTTGATAGTAGACTTATTGGCCTCTAAACTAAATCAAAATCGGTCCAGCCGTTTGGTCTGTACGTGGACTCGTACAGACACACACTATAAACTTATAGCACCCCTTTTTTTGGTTGGGGGTTAATAAGTATAAATAATAATTAAAAATGTTAGGCAATCAACCCATTCGTACTTTCCTAGAGCGTGGTACTCTGTTCAACTTTTCATGTGAAATGCTGTCATATTAAGAAAAATTGTTCATGAAAAAATGTTGCAAAAGTAGTACTCTGTTCATCTTTGGAAAAACATATAAAATATATGTATGTATCTTCAACATTTTAAGTTTCATGTGAAGTAATATGAGTGGCATTTGTTTCGCGTGGAATTTAATTTTACAATGACTAGTTAATATTGTTAGAATTTAAAATTTTTTTACGAAGAAATGAATTGTGTTCAACATTTTTCAAAAGTTTGAACAAACTAGTCGTAAGTAGAAAATAATATCGCTCAAATCAAACACTGCCTTTTCTTTTTTAAAAACTAAAAAATATTTCCAAACATCGCTGGATTGTGATAAAAAAGTTTTCCGCTAAAATTTTAAAGCTTTGACTAGATATCTTCGCTTGAAATATTCGCATATTTTAGCGAATGCAAATAGCAAAAGTAAGCGAATAATTTGTGAATGTGAAAGCGAAAGCGAACATTCGTTACATCCCTAATATCAATTAAAAAAGCAAAGTATATTTGTGACATGAATTATATAATTTACTTTATTTTAAGTGGCAAGATATTCTTGTGACCAACTTTTCATGATTTAGAAATACGCATATCCATCACTTTACTTTTCTTGTACTGAAAGCTAACAAATAAGGTAATTATACAAAATTTATTTCGATTAAATATCTTATAAAGCCAAAAAGTTATAGATGTTTGAAAATCAAAAGCTTACTAACCCCCAGTTTTTAACTTAAAAATTAAGTACGTAATTTGCTAATTTTTATTTAAAATTAAGTTGTAATTAAATACGATTTCATTTTTTCCGTGATTATTTAAAGTTCTTATTAAATTACGTTGAAAGTACGGTAGCACTGCAAAATTTCCCAGTATTATTGAAGGCTTTTCAAACAGCAGCTGTTTAACGTAAGCAAAAAAGTTATGTTATCAACATGTAGAAAATTAAATTGCATAAAAACTCATTTTATGAGACCAAAAGAACATCATAATACCTTTTTATATTACTTTATTCCATGATATGAAACTTTGTACTGTATATGTTATATATTTATGAAATTTAAACGAAATTCTTTTTAATACGACCGCATGATGCTCATGTGCATGTTTTCAGTAAACACACACACGCATAAAAACATATGGTACAATCATAAAACTTAAGTAGTGTTTAATTTCGCAAGGTTGCGCATTTAATTATTATTTAAATAAGCACTCAAAAACACAATTTCGTATTTAATTAGAACTTAAAAATAATTACGGTTTGATTACCAACTGAAAAAATGGGCATAAGAAATTTCTCATTTTAGCAAAATATTGAAAATGTCTGTTTTGAGTCAGCCTGTTCACTGTGATATAAGGTCCGTTTGTTTACTTTTCCAGTAAAATCCAGTAGTTGAATAAATATTGGGTAATTTCAAAATTTTACTCTCAAGAATGTCTCTTGCACAAAAAAGTACGCGAACGGAAAAATTTCAAAAATTTGCAGATTAATCAAAACAGCTGATAATATTTTTGTTGTTTTTGAAACCCATCAAATACATATTTTTGGAAATTGATGCATACATTTTTATAATTATAAATTTGAAGCGATATATACATACATATTTAATTTAATTTTTAATTTAATTTATTCATTCATAACACGAAAACCTAGCCTCATGGCCATAATCAGTTTTCACTAATACTACTACAAAAGGTTTTACTACAATAGTTTTATATGTAAAAATATCTATAAATATTTAACCAATATAATAATAATATAACAGATAATAAATAAAAAATCCTTAACGTAGTAACCAAAATTATATAAATATGAATGTATACTAAACAAATAAATGCATAATAGTGATAATAAAAAAATAAAAATAAATAATAAAGCACAAGTTATTAGCTGGAAGACCGTCATCACAAGATGAAGGAAATAGAGTATGAAAGCTGGCGTCAGTCAGTGGTCCAAGGTATACAGTTTAATAAAAAAAATAATTATTTTATGCCTATAAACCATCAATATTAACACCACAAAAAGGTAAAAGAAAAAAAGGAAAAAAAATAAAAATAAAAAACTACAACAATACGCTATTTTGACGCATATGTAGAAAAAGCTTTCTTTTGAAAGTTTCCACAGATAAATTAAATACTTTTAAATCAGGTGGTAATTCATTATATGCCCTAGCTGCTCTTACATTATGTGAACGCTCCAAGATTGTTGTTAAACTTGGTATCCTAATTTGCCTATTTCTACGTGATCTACAGAAGTCAAATAAGTCAACAAGGAATATAGGTACTTGCAACTCAAATGTCTTATAGAAGTGTAATAAATTACGAAATTTCACAAAATCTGCAAATGACAAACCTAAAAAATCTAAAACATACGATGAAACATGTTGACGCAATCTAAGTGAATAAAGATACCTGATAACTCTATTAAAAACTAAGCGAATCTTCTTGAATATATAACCCAAACTTCCAGAATAAACTTCCAGAGCATATAAAAATAAAGGCATAATTAACCCATAAACAACACGTTTCTTAATGTGGAAAGGTAAAAGCAAATCCAAGCTATATAGTTTACGTAACACAAAGTTAACCCTCGAAACTACGGAGTTAATATGACTCTCAAAATTCAACTTAACATCAATAATCAGTTCTCGTGGTACCTTCATAGCGAACAGTCGATTAGCGGAATTTTTCTTACTTACAAAAAATTAAACAAAAAAAAAATATTCGTAGTACATATTATTCGTAATAGGTACATACTGTCTTTAATAAATAAGCTTTATGCTTTGCTGGTATTTTTACATAGTAAAAATAACAAAAACAAAAAAAAACCGCAAACAAAAAAAATTAAACAAATTGATATTGAGGAATACTATATATATGTGTACCTCTAAACAAATAAACAATCATAAATAACAAAAACAAAAAAAGACCGCAAACATAAAAAAAACACAAACAAATATCCCTTGAGGAATTCTTTGTATGAGTGCCTCAAATACAAAAAAAAATTGAAGTGAGTTCTAACGGCAGAAATGCTTATTTTACTGTGAGTTCTGAAACTCTTAATGAAAAAAATATAAATAATAAATCTGATGAAAGTCTTTTTTTAACGTCAAAGCCAATTTTTCGTCAGCGATCAACTTCGCTTTGTCCAATGCCAAATAGTAATGATGCATTAACATTACAGTTGCCTAGTACTTCTTCATATTAGCCAGTAATATCATCCCCTTCAGGCTCGTGTTCATCACTTAACAAAGTTATCACTACAGATAACAGCGGCTCGAAACTCAAGGTACAAGTCGGAATGGACAGATATATAACCGTGGTAAAGCGTGGGCGAAGCCCGAATTCTTCAAAAATTTCATCTGTTCCAAAAATGTCTAGGGATAACAGCGCAGCCTCAACTAATCGCCAAAACCGCTTCGAAATTTTGCAAGATGACAACGACAAACCCGAGGTATCCTCGAATAAAATATCCAAGCCGCCACCAATCTATTTGAGACAAAAAAATTCAAATGCCCTTATTAAAAAATTAATTTCGGTCATTGGTGAGAATAAATTTCACATTGTTCCAATAAAACGTGGAAACATAGATGAAACTAAAGTCCAAATTTATGACGAAAAAGATTTCCGCAAAATGGTTGCTGAATTTGAAAAAAATAAAACAAGCTTCTACACATACCAGCTTAAGAGCGCTAAAGGCATGCAGATCGTATTGAAGGGCATAGATTCTTATGTTGTTCCCGAAGAAATAAAAGATGCACTCGTCCTCCAGGGGTTTAAGGTAAAAAATGTGTCCAATATAATAAACAGAGAGAAGATTCCCCAACCCCTATTTCGTGTTGAACTTGAGCCTAATGATATAAAATTGAAAAAAAATGAGACGCATCCAATTTATAATTTGAAATACCTCTTGTACCGAAAAATCACAGTTGAAGAGCCACATAAGCGTTCAGGTCCTGTACAGTGCCATAATTGCCAAGAATATGGCCATACAAAAACATACTGCAATTTACCCTCTGTTTGTGTTGTGTGCGGCGAACTACACGGCACTGCTAGTTGCAATAAGCCAAAAGATCAAAGTGATAAAAAATGCAGTAATTGTGGAGGTAATCACACCGCTAACTACAGAGGTTGTCCTGTGTACTCTTTCGTAAAGAAAACTATGGTGCAAAAACCTAAATTAGCTCCAGCTCAATCAGCAAACGCTTACTCTGCCACTTTTGCGCAAATGAGCCAACCAGTTACTTCCCGTGTATCGTATGCAGATGCTGCTAAGACAAATTCAATTCCCACACAAAATGTTTCCCCGCCAAATAATTCAAAAAATACTGACGCAAGCTTTAATTTTAATCGCCTTGAAGCTACTATTGAAAATCTGGTGCAAACTATAAACAATTTTACAACAAATATGACTAGCATGATGCAAGAAATGCTGCGAATGCAGAATACTCTGCTTCAAGCATTAATTAATAAGCCATGAACACGTTAACAATATGTTTCTGGAACGCAAACGGCATTCGCCAACATAAAAATGAACTTGAGCACTTCCTCACGGAAAAAAATATTGATGTAATGTTAGTATCTGAGACTCATTTGACTTCGAGAAGTCTTTTTAAAATTTATGGATACACTATATATGATACAAAGGACCCTAGAGGAAGGGCTTGCGGTGGATCAGCAATTCTAATAAAGTCAAGACTCAAGCACTATGTTTTTGATAACATTTGTGAAGAACACCTACAAGCAACAAATATTGGCATTGAAAGTTTTTGTACAAATTTTGTTATATCATCAATTTACTCCCCTCCCAGATTTTCAATCACTGAGAATCAATATGAGGATTTCTACAAATCTCTTGGACCTTGTTTTGTAGCAGCCGGCGACTACAATGCTAAGCATACGTTCTGGGGTTCGCGTCTTATTACCCCCAGAGGTCGAGCATTGTTCAACACTATTTCAAAAATGGGCTTGGATGTCATTTCGAGTGGGGAGCCCACTTACTGGCCTACTGACATACAAAAAATTCCGGATGTTATAGATTTTGGCGTCATAAAAAATATCTCTAGGGATTTAATTCAAGTTCAAGCTTCTCTTGATCTTTCGTCCGATCACTCTCCGACGATCATTACAATTTGTAGTCCCTTAAGAAGTAACTTACCTGACCCATATGTGAAGATGATCAATCGTGTTAATTGGCTGGGGTTCAAAAAATATCTCAGTAGTCATTGTACGGAAAACATTACGCTTAGAACATCCGATGATATTGAATCTAACATTGCCAATCTCTGCGAGAATATTAAACAGGCTGCTGAACATGCCATTATCTCCCATCCGCAGACTGGGTTTAATAAAATTTATTCTACAGACATTGGACGTCTCGTACGCGAAGAAGAAGAAGAGCTAGAAGGGAATGGCAACAGCACAGATCACCACAAAATAAAATCAGATTTAAAGAGTGCACTAAACGACTCCAAGAGTTGCTTGCGTCTGAAAAAACTGCATCTCTTAAAAATTATCTGGAAGGTCTTGATGTCACACCAGCGTCTAATTACTCTTTGTGGCGCGCTGCTAGAAAGCTTAAAACACCCATTGAGTATAAGCCACCTCTACGCACATCTACCGGAAGTTGGGCAAGAAGCGATACTGAAAAACGTAAAATATTTGCTGAGCACTTAAAATCCGTTTTTACGCCAAACATATGTACTGGTGTTGCTGATTTGCCGAATGTAGTCGCTCTACCCCCTCAACACATAAAGTTTAAGACGCGTGATTTACAAAAATTAATTGCCGAACTCAACCCGAAGAAAGCTCCGGGTATTGATGGAATTAGTAACCAGATGCTTATGAACTTGCCTCGTATTGCAATGAGAATCCTATTATTCATATTTAATGCCATTCTACGACTGGAGTATTATCCACACAGCTGGAAGCTTGCCAAGGTTAAAATGATTCCAAAGCCGGGCAAAGATCTAACCAAGGCTGAGTCATATAGGCCAATAAGTCTACTATCAACTATGTCAAAGCTTTTCGAAAAACTGCTCAAAACAAAATTGTCCTCAATTCTAATTAGTAGTGGGTGCATACCAGACCATCAATTTGGTTTTAGAAGTCAGCATAGCACCATTGAACAAACTCACAGACTGGTTCAATTTATAAGAAGAACTTTTGAGGAAAAAAAGTATTGTTCTGCGCTCTTTATTGACGTTTCCCAGGCATTTGATAAAGTGTGGCATGAAGACCTAATTTTAAAATTGAAGACTTACTTACCAATAAACATTTTAAATATTTTGGAAAGTTACATTATTTCCCGTAAGTTCACTGTTGTGGAAGGAGACTTTACGAGTAGGCCTGAAACTATTTCATCCGGTGTGCCACAGGGGAGCATACTGGGACCAGTTTTATATTTGATTTATACTTGTGATATGCCTGTGAGCAGTAGTATCCATACTTTCACATTTGCCGACGATACAGCCTGCCTTAGTATGCACGAAAACCCTGATGAGGCATCCCGCAAACTCCAGGAACACATTAGCCAGATGGAGCTTTGGTTAAACTTATGGAGAATTAAAGTCAATGAACGAAAGTGTGTCCATATAACGTTCACCCTAAGAAGAGATACTTGCTCCCCCATTCGGATTAACAATCAAGTTGTTCCTCAACATTCATATGTGAAAAATCTTGGTTTACACCTTGATCGACGACTTACATGGAAACATCACATTGACTCTAAGTTAACTCAAATGAAAATTAAATTAACTCAGGTACATTGGCTGATTGGTAGAAATTCAACACTTAGCCTAGACTGCAAACTTTTAATATACAAGTCGCTTTTAAAGCCAATATGGTGTTACGGAATTCAACTATGGGGCACTGCTTCAGCTTCAAATGTAGAGAAAATTCAACGAAGGCAAAATAAAATTTTACGCATGATAACATCGGCTCCATGGTACATCAAAAATTCAAATATACATCGCGATTTGAATATGCCACTAGTGACTGAAGAAATTGTAAAATACGCAGGCAAATATCTAACAAAACTCGAGTCATATCCTAATCCGCTTGCTCGTAATATTTTGAACTTTACTGGGCACATCCGCTTAAAAAAGAGAGATACACGGGCTCTAATATTCAACGCTCTAGATGATGAAGCTGCTTGAAAACACTTTTTTCTTTTTGTTGCTTATCACTACTTATGTATTATTAATAACTATCACTAAGCTTATGTCCGACATTGGACGGGCCTAATAATTTTTTTTATAGATTTAAGATTTGAATACTTATTGTTAGTTCATATTTGAAGATACAATAAATAAAAAAACATGCATTAAAAAAAAACATCAATAATAAATCCAAGACATTTAATCTAGTCAACAAATTCAATTAAGACACCTCCCAATAAAATAGAAATATTACGACATCCACTACCACCAAAAAGCATCGCTTTGGTCTTAGAGGCATTAATATACAGTTGATTATCATCCATCCAATCACTAAGCTTACCGACAGTATAATCAATCATATTTTGCAGCACATCAGGAAAATCACAACTACCCTTAAACAAGAGTTGTATATCATCTGCAAAGGAAAATGGCTGGCACATATTGTTGGTTAGAGTCCCAAAACGATCATTAATGTATAATATAAACAATAGGGGACCTAAGACAGATCCTTGTGGTACACCATAATAATAGGAAGCATTCCAGAGCTACACCCATTACTAACTACATACTGTTTCCTGTTGACAAGATAATAATAAATAAATTTACAAGCCGATCTAGAAAATCCAAACAATCTATACAACTTATACACCAGACGAGAATGACTCACTCTATCAAAAGCCTTTGCCAAATCCAACGAAAGTTTTTATTTTTATTTTAATGCATGTATTTATTTATTGTATCTTCAAATATGAACTAACAATAAGTATTCAAATCTTAAATCTAGAATATAATTATTAGGCCCGACCACTGTCGGACATAAACTTAGTGATAGTTATAAATAATACATAAGGAGTGATAATCAAAAAGGAAAAAAAGTATTTTCAAGTAGTCCCATCTGGAGTGTTGAGTATAAGAGCCCTTGTGTCCATCTTTTTTAGGCGGATGTGTCCAGTAAAGTTCAAAATATTACGAGCAAGCGGATTAGGATGTGATTCGAGTTTTGTTAAATATTTGCCTGCGTACTTTGCAATTTCTTCAATCACTAGTGGCATATTCAAATCACGATGTATATTTAAATTTTTGATGTACCATGGAGCCGAAGTTATCATACGTAAAATTTTGTTTTGCTTTCGTTGGATTCTCTCGACATTGGAAGCTGAAGCAGTGCCCCATAGTTGAATTCCGTAGCACCATATAGGTTTCAAAAGTGACTTGTATATCAAAAGTTTGCAATCTAGACTAAGAGTTGAATTTCTACCAATCAGCCAATGTACCTGAGCTAATTTTAGTTTCATTTGTGTTAGCTTAGAATCAATGTGTTGTTTCCAGGTAAGCCGTCGATCAAGGTGTATACCAAGGTATTTTACATGTAAATGTTGAGAAACAACTTGATTGTTAATCCAAATGGGGGAACAAATATCTCTTCGTAAGGTAAATATTACTTGAACACACTTTTGTTCATTTACCTTGATTCTCCATTAGTTTAACCAAACCTGCATCTGGCGTGTGTTCCTGGAGTTTGCGGGATGCCTCATCAGGGCTTTTGTGCATACTAAGGCAGGGTGTATCGTCGGCAAATATGGAAGTATGGATCAGAGATCTGCAACAATACATAACACTAGCGAGCGAACTCACTGTTTACTATATGATTTTTAGTCTCGAATACTTTTCAGCACTCGCTTTTATTGATTTGTTGCTTTATTCGCTCGTTATTCATATACAGCGAGCTTCATGCATAAAAATATACACAATAACTTTTTAACTTGTACTTGCGTTGATTACAGAAAGAAGTAAGAGCGCAGAAAAAAGTAACAACAACAGCACATCCACACTGAGCAAAGTTTCGTTTTTTTCTATTTTCGTATTAGGTAACTTGTTTGTATTTAACTAACACTACTTTGGTGTTACGATCAGCTCGTAACAACACCATTCAACACATATTCATTTTATATATATTTGTGTATTACTATTCAACATTCACTGCAGCCGCGGCTGCCAGATTTCATGATTTGTTGTAGATTTGACGATTTTAGCCGTTTTGATGATTTAGTTTAGTTTAGTGCCTGTTTTATTATATATTTCAAAATTATTTATTTTAAGATCAAAGATAAAAACGTATTGTGTACTTCTCACAAATTCAAACTTAAAATAAACTTAATAAAAAACAAAATTTATTTCAAACCTACTGTTTATAAAATAGCAAATATGATTTTAGGCAATATTTCGTGGAATTTAAAAAAAATTGTTTTTGTTTTCAATATAAATAGATACACGAGAATTTTTACATGGTTTCTATAAACTGGCAGTTAATATCATAGGCCTGTCGCATTCTTAATATATTTTAATTAAAATGTTCTATGAAAAAATTTCTTATAATTCCTTTTAAATACATTTTATTTCATTATGAATTTAGCCCTTCATATTTACTTAAATATACAATAATTGATTTTTTTTCCCAAACCTTTTGGCAATTGATTGACGAATGCTGAGAGTAAATACTTATGAACTGTGAGAACTATAACTCTAGTTAATAATGTAAGTGTGTGTCTTCAAAATTCCTACACAAACATTTTTCGTGTTGTTTATCAGATATACGAATGCCATTACCGAGTGTTGAAAAAAATATTTAGGAAACAATACTAAACAGACAACGTGTATAAACTGCATTATGATTTTTACAGGCTCGTATGTTCAAACACAAATTCTTACGCGTATGGCGAGCAGATACAAAAACAATATGCTGTATTAACTACACCGCAACTCATTTTTAAGCGAGTATCTTAAATCATAAAAACAGGTACTCATTGCAGTTCTCTGGTATGGATACTACTGCTCACAGGCATATCACAAGTATAAATCATATATAAAACTGGTCCCAGTATACTCCCCTGTGGCACACCGGATGAAATAGTTTCAGGCCTACTCGTAAAGTCTCCTTCCACAACAGTGAACTTACGGGAAATAATGTAACTTTCCAAAAGATTTAAAATGTTTATTGGTAAGTAAGTCTTCAATTTTAAAATTAGGCCTTCATGCCACACTTTATCAAATGCCTGGGAAACGTCAATAAAGAGCGCAGAACAATACTTTTTTTCCTCAAAAGTTCTTATAAATTGAACCAATCTGTGAGTTTGTTCAATGGTGCTATGCTGACTTCTAAAACCAAATTGATGGTCTGGTATGCACCCACTACTAATTAGAATTGGGGACAATTTTGTTTTGAGCAGTTTTTCGAAAAGCTTTGACATAGTTGATAGTAGACTTATTGGCCTCTAAACTAAATCAAAATCGGTCCAGCCGTTTGGTCTGTACGTGGACTCGTACAGACACACACTATAAACTTATAGCACCCCTTTTTTTGGTTGGGGGTTAATAAGTATAAATAATAATTAAAAATGTTAGGCAATCAACCCATTCGTACTTTCCTAGAGCGTGGTATTCTGTTCAACTTTTCATGTGAAATGCTGTCATATTAAGAAAAATTGTTCATGAAAAAATGTTGCAAAAGTAGTACTCTGTTCATCTTTGGAAAAACATATAAAATAATGTATGTATCTTCAACATTTTAAGTTTCATGTGAAGTAATATGAGTGGCATTTGTTTCGCGTGGAATTTGATTTTACAATGACTAGTTAATATTGTTAGAATTTAAAATTTTTTTACGAAGAAATGAATTGTGTTCAACATTTTTCAAAAGTTTGAACAAACTAGTCGTAAGTAGAAAATAGTATCGCTGAAATCAAACACTGCCTTTTCTTTTTTAAAAACTAAAAAATATTTCCAAACATCGCTGGATTGTGATAAAAAAGTTTTCCGCTAAAATTTTAAAGCTTTGACTAGATATCTTCGCTTGATATATTCGCATATTTTAGCGATTAAATCATTTAATCAATTAAAAAAGCAAAGTATATTTGTGACATGAATTATATAATTTACTTTATTTTAAGTGGCAAGATATTTTTGTGACCAACTTTTCATGATTTAGAAATACGCATATCCATCACTTTACTTTTCTTGTACTGAAAGCTAACAAATAAGGTAATTATACAAAATTTATTTCGATTAAATATCTTATAAAGCCAAAAAGTTATAGATGTTTGAAAATCAAAAGCTTACTAACCCCCAGTTTTTAACTTAAAAATTAAGTACGTAATTAGCTAATTTTTATTTAAAATTAAGTTGTAATTAAATACGATTTCATTTTTTCAGTGATTATTTAAAGTTCTTATTAAATTACGTTGAAAGTACGGTAGCACTGCAAAATTTCCCAGTATTATTGAAGGCTTTTCAAACAGCAGCTGTTTAAAGTAAGCAAAAAAGTTAGGTTATCAACATGTAGAAAATTAAATTGCATAAAAACTCATTTTATGAGACCAAAAGATAATACCTTTTTATATTACTTTATTCCATGATATGAAACTTTGTACTGTATATGTTATATATTTATGAAATTTAAACGAAATTCTTTTTAATACGACCGCATGATGCTCATGTGCATGTTTTCAGTAAACAAACACACGCATAAAAACATATGGTACAATCATAAAACTTAAGTGTGTGTTTAATTTCGCAAGGTTGCGCATTTAATTATTATTTAAATAAGCACTCAAAAACACAATTTCGTATTTAATTAGAACTTAAAAATAATTACGGTTTGATTACCAACTGAAAAAATGGGCATAAGAAATTTCTCTTTTTAGCAAAATATTGAAAATGTCTGTTTTGAGTCAGCCTGTTCGCTGTGATGTAAGATTCTAGTTGTAGTGCGAGGCAGATTCATCAGCATCTTGTTACTAATACCATCAATACCTGGAGCTTTCTTCGGGTTGAGCTCAGCAATTAGTTTATGTACATCACGCAACTTAAACTTTAAGGGTCGAGGGGGTAGAGCAACTACACTCGGAAATCAGCAACACCAGTACATGTATTTGGGGTAAAAACGGATTTTAAATGCTCAGCAAATATTTTACGTTTTTCAGTATCGCTTCTTGCCCAATCACCGGTCGAAGTGCGCCACAAAGAGTAATTAGATGCTGGTGTGACATCAAGACCTTCCAGATAATGTTTAAAAGATGCAGTTTTCTCAGATGCAAGCAACTCCGTAATTTTTCGTACGTCAGCAGGCCAGTAAGTGGGCTCCCCACTCGAAATAATATCCAATCCCATTTTTTAAATTGTGTTGAATAAAGCCCTACCTCTAGGCGTAATAAGACGCGAACCCCAGAACCTATGCTTAGCATTGTAGTCGCCAGCTGCTACGAAACAAGGTCCAAGAGATTTGTATAATTTCTCGTATTGATCCTCAGTGATTTAAAATCTAGGAGGGGAGTAAATTGAAGATATCATGAAATTTGAACAAAAATTCTCAATGTAGATATTTGTTGCTTGTAGATGTTCTTTACAAATGTTGTCAAGAATATAGTGCTTGAGTCTTGACTTTATTAGAATTGCTGATCCACCGGATGCTCTCCCTCTAGGGTCCTTTGTATCATATAACGTGTAGCCATTCATTTTAAAGAGGCTTCTAGAACTCAAATGAGTCTCAGACACCAACATTACATCAAAATTTTTTTCCGTAAGGAAGTGCTAAAGTTCATTTTTATGTTGGCGAATGCCGTTTGCGTTCCAGAAACATATTTTTACCGTGTTCATGGCTTGTTAATTAATGCTTGAAGCAGTGTATTCTGCATTCGTAGCATTTCTTGCATCATGCTTGTCATATTTGCTGTAAAGTTGTTGATAGTTTGCACAAGATTTTAAGTAGTGGCATCAAGGCGATTAAAATTAAAGTTTGAGTTTGTATTTGTTGAATTATTTGGTGGGGAAACATTTTGTGTGGGAATTGAATTTGTCTTAGCAGCATCTGCATACGATACACGGGAAGTAACTGGTTGGCTTATTTGCGCAAAAGTGGCTGAAGAAGCGTTTGTTGTTTGAACTGGAGCTAATTTAGGTTTTTGCACCATAGCCTGCTTGACGAAAGAGTACACAGGACAACATCTGTAGTTAGCGGTGTGATTACCTCCACAATTACTGAAGTTTTTATCACTGAACTTTTGGCTTATTGCAACTAGCAGCGCCGTGTAATTCGCCGCACACAACACAAACAGAGGGTAAATTGCAGTATGTTTTTGTATGGCCATATTCTTGGCAATTATGGCAATGTACAGGACTTGAACGCTTATGTGGCTCTTCAACTGTGATTTTTCGGCACAAGAGGTATTTTAAATTATAAATTGGATGAGTCTCATTTTTTCCTAATTATATATCATTTGGCTCAAGTTCAACTCGAAATAGAGGTTGGGGAATCTTCTCCCTATTTATTATGTTAGATACATTTTTTACCTTAAATCCCTGGAGGACGAGTGCCTCCTTTATTTCTTCGGGAAAAACGTAAGAATCTATGCCCTTCAATACGATCTGCAGGCCTTTAGCACTTTTAAGCTGGTATGTGTAGAAGCTTGTTTTATTATTTTCAAATTCAGAAACCATTTTGCGGAAATCTTTTTCGTCACAAATTTTAACTTTCGTTTCATCGACGTTGCCACGTTTTATTGAAACAATGTGAAATTTATTCTCACCAATGACCGAAATTAATTTTTTAATAAGGGCATTTTAATTTTTTTTTTCAAATATATTGGTGGCGCCTTGGATGTTTTATTCGAGGATACATCGAGTTTGTCGTTCTCATCTTGCAAAATTTTAAAGCGGTTTTAGCGATTAGTTGAGGCTGCGCTGTTATTTCTAGACATTTTTGGAGCAGATGAAATCTTTGAAGAATTTGGGCTTCGCCCACGCTTTACCACGGCTATATATCTGACCATTCCGTCTTGTACCGTGAGTTTCGATCCGCTGTTATCTGTAGTGATAACTGTGTTAAGTGATGAACACGAGCCTGAAGGGGATGATATTACTGGCTTATATGAAGAAGTACTAGGCAACTGTAATGTTAATGAATCACTACTATTTGACATTGGACAGAGTGAAATTGATTGCTGACGAAAAATTGGCTCTTCCGTTAAAAAAAGGCTTTCATTAGGTTTATTATTTATATTGTTTTCATTAAGAGTTTCAGAACTCACAGTAAAATAAGCATTTCTGCCGTTAGAACTCACTTCAAAATTTTTTGTATATGAGGCACTCATACATAGAATTCCTCAAGGGTACTTCGTTTGTGTTTTTTTTGTTTTTGTTTGCGGTCTTTTTGTGTTTTTGTTATTTATGATTGTTTGTTTGTTTTTGAGGTACTCATACAGAGTATTCCTCAATGTCACTTTGTTTTTTTTTTTGCGGTTTTTTTTTGTTTTTGTTATTTCTACTATGTAAAAAATATTAGCAAAGCATAAAGCTTATTTATTAAAGTCAGTATGTACCTATTACGAATAATATGTACTACGAATATTTTTTTGTATAATTTTTTGTTTGTTTGGTAAGTATGTAAGCAAAATTCCGCTAATCGACTGTTCGCTATGAAGGTACCACGAGAACTGACCAACGAAAGTAAAACGCAAACATTCCTTCCAGTTATAATCTTTCTGATATTATCAGTTAAGCCAATTAACAAAGAGGTAGTACTTCTATTGCACCTGAATCCAGGGGTCAAATCGTTACATCCGTGAACGTACAACTCGTCACGTAAAAACACAATTTTCGGATTATGACATACGTGAACGTATTGAAATCCCATTCAGTTAATACGATTGACGTATCATTTAATTTGTTTTCGTACGATTGCCGATACGATCACGTATGTAACGATTTGAAGCCAGATTGACAATCATCTAAAAAGTTATTTCCATAAACGTGTTTAATAAGCTGTATTTTAATAAGATGTTCAATAATTTTCGACAAAATAGGTAATATTGAAAATGGGTCTCAAATCATCAACACAACTAATACTATTATTCTTCTTAATAGGAACAATTTTAGCAACCTTGCACAGCAAAGGAAATTTGGAGGATGTAAGAATAGTATTAACTAAGTGCAGAACATATTTACCAATTACTGGCATTAAAAATTTAATAAATTTAAGAGCAAAATCATCAAAATCAACAGCTTTCGACTTAATTAAATCAAAAGAAGCATACATTTCCAAAATATCAACCCTCCGAAAAGAAAAACCAACATAAGGAATACTAGAAAAATCAACATAATCACCATCGCACGCAATTTGATGCCTAGAAAAAGTATCATTAAAAGTATTCGCATCAAACAAAACAAAATCATCAGAAGTGCCACCAACTCCATTCTTATTCAGTATCGACCAGATCTCCCTACCATCCTTGTTCTCAAAAATTGAACTATGGGCTATTCTCTTATATTTCCTAATAACTGACTTAACCTTATTTCCATGCTTACAAAAGACTTTCCAGTTCTCAACAGTTCTGTTTTGCAAATACACAATATAAGCAAGATCTCTAAGTGATTTTTGATAATTAATCTCTGGTGAGTTTATCCAACGATCCCCACAAATCTTAATAATCTTCCTCTTTAAAGGCACAAACGAATGTAAAAACTTCATATTATTATTATTAACTTCTCATCCACATCATCAGTCAAGTACATATTATCAAGCCAGCATTCATGCAATTTACTCTGAATCAATTCATTATTAATAGCATTATAATCATAATATTCAAACATTTGTGCCGTAACCGACTGTGAAGCTCTAAGCGAGAGAAATATAAATGAGTGCCGTGTAATACCAGGACACTGAAATCGACCGCTTCTAACCACCATATCTGGTAAAGAGGCAAGAAAATAATCCAACAAGGATGTTGAACTGTATTGAATATCAAAATGAGTAGGCATTGAATTATGAACAATAGAATGACCCATTCTATTACAAATACTGCACACCAATGAAGACATAGCAGTATTAAACAAATTATTGTTAAAATCACCAACAATGACAATGTTAGCATATCGAACAAGCAAGTCCGATACTTCACTCTCAAAAGAATTAAAATCCCCATTAGGAAGATACACAACTCCAACCAAAATTTTGTCACAACCAATACAAAGTTCCACAAACAAGGACTCAACAACTCCAAAACCACTTCCCCTATAAACTACTCTATTCTTAAGAGTTCGGGAAACATATAGAGCTACACCACCACCTCTATTACACGGACGATCATTTCTGTGACATATATAGCCAGGAATGTTAATAACACCATCAGAAACTGTTTCCTCTAACCAAGTCTCACTGACGCCAAACACACTCAAAATCCCACCACCCAACAAATATTTAATTTCCGAAAACTTAGATGAATTTGGTTTCAAGTTAAAACTTGTGCAATTTAAATGACCTATATTAAGATTACTACTTAAGTTATTAAAATGAGGTTTCAAATAACTGTTATCACTGAAAGCTGGCCCTAAATTCTGCATAACACTCATATTAACCAAATGTAAATTAAATATATATGTTATTGAAGCAAACAAAGAACAATCAAACATTTAAGTAGAGTAGCTACATATATGTATAAAAAATTTAAATAAAAAAATTAAATAAAATACGACCTTCAAGATTCAACGTCACCAAAGCACGCCACATCACCAGTTGCAGCTCCACCAACAGCACCTAAAGGTGTTACAATCTGTATCACAGGATCACAAGCATCCAGGCCAACGGTACCCGACATATTATCAGCTTCCAAATTAAGCCCATCATTGAGCAAACCAGTACATTGTTCCATATTAAAAACTTTATGCACATTATTAGCAAACGTCAGTTTTACTTTTGGTACATCCATATTAATGAGCTTGTAACTAATAATTTTTTTATTTATATGCAGTTGCTTACAAATCGTCATAAGCTTGGCTGCCACAGGAGTCAAATTATCCAAAAATCGAACCCTGGATGAAATGTCACCACCAATTACATCCTTGAGCAATAAAAATCGCTTCCGGGAAAAATTTGCCATTAACTTATCACGCAACTGCACATAATTAAATTGCACTAAAACAGTCCTGCCATTTTACATATAGGCACAATGATGTAAATCATTACTAGTAAATACCAAACCACAGAGCGATGGTATTTTCAAAACTGGTTGATGTAGGTCATTAACATTACTAGGTAATCCTCTTATTACAATGCTGCTCCTATTTATCCTCCTTTGCAATATATTGTTGCGGGTCTCTAAATCATCCAAACGTTTTTTAATTGCCACATATTCATTATTGTAGTTGAGATTACTTCTCACATTGCTCAATGCCTTCATCTTCTTCTCTTTCTCAGGACGAAACTTATCAAAAAGTTCAACCATTTTACGCTCAAGGGCTGCAATACTAGCATGTACTTGTTTCTCAAAAATTCGATTATGCTCCTCAAACTGCATTTCAATATCCGTGGAAATATTATGGAGTTCTTGCTGTATATTTCCAGAAACTGATAAATTTGGAACATACTTTTCCTTTGGCACCGTACTACAACCATCACATATGTATCGGAAAACCTTTTTGTTTTGACAAAAAATTTTATGTTGTTCTATTGACACATTCACACAATTTATATGGAAAAATCTGCCACAAAGGAAACATCCCACACTACTATGCGTTTTAGTTACGTTCTTGTTGCAGGAACATGGAAAAACATCTTTATTTTTTCCCGCCATTTTAATATACACACATATGTATATAAGAAGTTCCAAAAGTAAATAATAACTTGGCGGCAAAATAAAAAATATTAATGTATGTCTGTATGTATATAAATCAGCAACAATTCAAGCAGTAAATAGCACCGACTAGAAACAACTCCTACAAGCAATTAGTAAATTTGTTTATATTATAAGCCAATCAGGCAAATTTCAACAGATCAGCTTCCACTCGATTATTAAAACACTTTGACGAATTTCTACTCAATTATTCTTCAAAAATATTTAATTAATTCTTAAATTTTGCTCCTCCAAACAAAATCACTTTAGTTACAGATAGAGTTGCCAGACTATACATACATAACATATTTCTAAAATAGGAAGTTGTGTGAAAGCTTTCGCTTGTATTTGGTTTTTATTTTTATTTTTTCTGGGTAAATGGCATAGGAAAATACATCAATATTTGATTTCTGATACTCGTTACCCTGAATAGTATGCAGAAATAAGTATTTACATATGCATAAACCTTACTTCTCTAAAAAACTAAAGTAAATAACACAATTAAATTAAATTTGAAGACTGATATATTTAACGATTATTATTCTTTAATTTGTTTCATCTTGAACATACAAATCTTTAGATTTGATTTGTTAAACTTTTACTTCAACCTTTCTTCTTTTGAATGTTTTTATTTAAAAAAATTATACTTTGTATTTGCTTCCTTTTGTTTATTTTATTGAATCATATGTTTTTCTCGTCTACTGAATTTTACTGGCAAAAATTTGTCCAGTAAAAATTTGCAGACTCTCAGTCAACAACTGTCAATTTATTCTCTCAATTGGCACTCTCTTTTGCAATTTTTGTGAGTAAACGAACGCATTTCAGTAAAATCCAGTACAAATTTGCACAAATTTTGGGGTAAACAAACGGACCTATAGTTGAAATAAAGTTTTAAGATTTAGGCTCCCGAAGTTTACTAGTGTCTACTTTCAAATGAACTTTAACTTTTGGCCGCCATTTCCACAGTGCGCCGTAGCGACAACTAAAGCAACTTCGCCATTGCCACCTCGCATAGCCCGCTGGTGGCTTAAACTTCAAGAATTTAATTAGTCCCAATTTACACTATGCAAGTCTTATTGCTAAGCTGATTAGTTTGTTAGGAGAGAGAGGCGGGGGGAAAAGAAACGTTTCTGTTCCCCTCGTCTCTCTCTGCCTAAAACTAATCAGCTTAGCAATAAGACTTGCATAGTGTGATTTGGGACTTACGTTACTGTAGCTGAAATGGTACTAATTGTATCACATAGTATCAACGACTGGATTTACCAATTGCAGGTGGGGGATAAAAAATTAAAATCCATTATCAATACCTTGTTGGGAGTGAACATGGTAAGTTCAACTGAAATGTCACAAATAAAAGCCGATTATAAGGTCGAAAGGGGTCGCTTATACCGAATTATCGATAAAAAGAGGTATTTAGTCATTCTAAAATACGTCTGGTGGAGAGTGTCGAAGGCGTGTCACGATGACGTGGGCCATTTCGGTCTGATGAAAACTTTAGAGAAACTTAAACGTGATTTTTGGTTTCCACGAATGAGATGTTATGCCAAATCGTATATAGCATCATGCCCTGAGTGCTGCTTCAATAAAGCAAAGGGGGGCAAACCTGAAGGAGATTTACATGTAGGCGAAATCTTGCCGATTCCGTTCAGAAGTGCCCATATTGACCATCTGGGTTCATTCCCAAAAAGTAAAAAGGGAAACGTTTATGTTCTGGTCATAATGTGCATTTAGTAAATACACAATCATCAAGGCAACTAGAAATACCAAAACAACGCCAGTTATCACTTCGCTTGTGGAAGTGATGTCAGTATTTGGTCAGCCCTTAAGAATCATTTCGGATAAAGGAACAGCATTCACCTCAAACGAGTTCCAAGCTTTTACTGCACGATATGGAATTCAGCACATTCCAACAGTGGTACGAACTCCAAGAGCCAACGGCCGAGCGGAGCGGGCTAATCAAACCTTTTTGAATTCCTTAAGGTGTTCAACAGAAAATCCAAAGTATTGGGACCGAAATATTCCTGAAATACAATGGATTATAAATTCGCAACGGAACACTACCACGAAGTTTAGTCCTAATAAGTTGGTTTTTAATTTCAATCCAATGGATGTCAGTAGCAACCGACTAATTCAAGCCATGAACGATGACTATCACGAAGAGTGCGATAGACAAGACAATCAAAAGCAAGCTGCCGAAAACATTAATAATCCACGAAGCAAATAGAAGAAGCGTTGTGACCACCGTCACTTAAAACCCACCATTTGCACCATTGGCGATTTAGTTGTTGTCGACTATGTTCCACAAGCCACCGAAGAATCCCACAAACTAGATCCCAAATATAAAGGCCAGTATGTAGTTACAAAGATATTGGGTAAGGACGTGTCGTGGAAGATTTGCCAGATCAGCCCTTAACGCAGAGGAAGTACTGTAACGTGATGTCAAGTGAGAATGTGAAGCCGTGGTGTCATGCCAATCCCGAAATCCAGTTGGAAAGCGATTCTGAAGGTGACGAGTCCTATGTAAGTCCATCCAACATGGATGTCATATCAGGAGAGGCCGAGCTGTCAAGTCAGTTTTAGTTGATGTCGAGAAGTTCAAACGAGTAGACGTGTGTGATGTGCAGTAAATGTTTAAAACTAATAATTGTAGTAATTGATCATAAACTTGTCTTTTGATGTTGCTTAATAAATAACTTAATCGGAACAATTCGGTATTTTGACAAATACAAAGAAGTAAAAAGCTTTAAATACAACAAAAATCTTTTTTCTAGAGAAATTTGCCAAGTACTAACAATTAATGAAAATGATAGCTTAAATAACAATGTCAACTTTTTTGATGTGCGCATTGAACCAACTATTGAAAAATTTACAAATATAATTAAAATAAAAGAAAATCATGATTGCCGCTGGTTTAATCAAGAACTAAAGCTGGGTTCACACGATTGGCACAATGTACCAATTTTCGGCGGCTCACTGAAATAAATTCATAAGTAACAAAGTTGATTTGCATTATTTCTCAACTAATTGAAATATAATTACATAACTGCACCACACTGCATTAGTAATAAAGCCATATAGACTTATTCAAGAATTAATTAAGTAATAATGTAATTTTGGCTTTTTAATTATGACTATCGCAGTGAGCCGACGAAAATTGGTACATTGTGCCAATCGTGTGACCCCAGCTTAAGACAGTTAAAGGCCATGATACACTATCATACAAAGTCGTGCGATCTACGAAAAAATACAACGCTGGTATGATGGAGTTTATGAAAATTTTCAAAAGACAATAACAATTCATCACACCAGGGTTGTATGTTTTCGTAGATCGCACGACTTTGTATGATAGTGTATCACGGCCTTAAACCAAGAAAAAATTATTCAATACCAAATTGCAAGGTCATTAAATACGGACATAGAATGGAACAATTACAAAACAGTAAGAAATATATATAAAACCAAAATAATGAACGAGAAAAATAGATACATTTGCAATAGAATAAATAATGCAGGTAATCAGAAACAAATGTGGAAAGAAATCAAAGATTTAATTCTTAAAAAAAAACCGAACTGTGATAGAATCTGTTACATTAAATGAAATTGAATTTAAAGATAATTACCAAATTGCTAATTAGTTCAGTCTTTTCTTTATATTTAAATAGCATAAATAAGAGATAGTATAGAATATGTGCAATATATAAATCAAGTACCTATGATAGCTAGCAAATTAAATTTTCGTGCAATTAATATTCAAGAACTATCAGATTTATGTAAAAAGATGAAAAAGAAACCAGACTTCAACAAAGTATCAATAAACACCATTTTAGATAATTGGAATTTCATAGGAAATAAACTACTTTATATAATAAATAAATCTTTAGAAAAGAAACAAGTTCAACAACATTAGTTACATTAGTTTGTTTTCTAAATTTATATGATAATAATTAATGTAATTCTCTTAAATTCGAATTTATCATTTACTATATCGCTCTTTTGGATTTATTTTTCATAAAATAATTGATGATATAATCGACGATAACTTTAACTAAATTTAAAGTTTTATAGTCATGTTTGGTATTATTATTTTCAGTTTTTCATTTCCAATCTGCTCGTAGTATTAATTAATACATTAAATCCTTATTACTGAATATATCATGCATATCTCCTAATTACTTAACATATGTAACAAACAAAATTCTGTTAGCTCTGTTAATAACTATTAACTCAATGTTTTTAACAGTAGAGTCTTACTGTTAATATGAAAGCTTTAACAGTTTACGTCTATTTACATGATATTATCAGTAATAGGTACAGTGACAAAAAAAACTAAAGAAAAAAGATTAAGCACTTACTTTTTTGTGTGTGGAAAGATGAAAGATCTTTCTCCGGCTCCTGGGTTGGCTTAAGAAGGATGGTTATTCTACATACAGGTTACTTAATTATTATCATTGAATGTTGAATTCCAATTACGTTTTGCTATACTTTTAACGATTTTCTTTTCTTTCGTTTTTTTCCCTTACATTTTAATAACTTTTCGTGCTGCCCTTGTAAATATATTTTTTTATGCTCAGTTCTATTGTATGTTTTTTTATAATTAAAATTTTTTCTCAATCCATTTGAAACAATCACCAAATTGCACATTTGCTTTAGACAAAAAAATTTAATTTTTTATTCAAAAACTTTAGTTATTATTAAACAAATCTTCTCTTTTCGTTCTGGTTGAGATGTGTTATAAGTCACATTTAAAAAAAAGTAGATAATTTTGTAAAAAAAAAATTAAATTAGTGGTTATTCTTATTCAATAAAAATAATTTTTCGTCTCTGTGTATTACTCTGATACTATTTTTAAGAGCACTCTGGATTGTGATAGTTTTAATTTTATATTATTTTTTTTGTAGATATACCACCTTCTCCCCGCAAATCCCTTTATACTTCAATGTTGCAAACCTCATTAATGTCACACGTGCAGTTTTGACTCCTGCCTGTTCACAGAATACTAGTGGTGTTATATGTGAGGTGGAATATATATGTATGTATGAGACTCCCGGCATCCACCAAATCCAATATAATGACAGCCGGAAATCAGGAAAGTACTCGCACTTTTAAATCCGTTCCACCAAATTAATTGAAACCTTTTTTTTTTTGTCAAATTCACACCAAATGTATTTACTAAAATCAATTCTATTAATAAAATTCTTTAACTATCAAACCAGAAAACTACTTAGGGTTAAAATTACCTTCCCTGTGATATATTACGTGCTTACATATGTGTATAAATTCTACTTGGCGGTGTGCAAATGACGTGTCTTCTTGAAACTGATGGCGAACTTTCAGGAAACTTTCTGCTTTTATACCTCCAATTTTTTTTTTAATTTTTTCATTGGAATAAAACGCTAACTTAGCACGCCATTTTTATATTCACTCCGCAAATGTACATTTTCACAAGTGTTTTTACATACACAAAATAAATTCTTAGTTAGTTACACCTTTCTATTACAACTCTATAAGAAACTTTTTCGTTATCTCGTAAGATCTTTTATTTTGACTTTAACTAACTAAAGAAAAATTTAATTTATTGATTTGACATATACATACACATACACATACACATACACATACACATACACATACACATACACATACACATATACATATACATATATGTACATATACATATACATATACATATACATATACATATACATATACATATACATATACATATACATATACATATACATATACATATACATATACATATACATATACATATACATATACATATACATATACATATACATATACATATACATATACATATACATATACATATACATATACATATACATATACATATACATATACATATACATATACATATACATATACATATACATATACATATACATATACATATACATATACATATACATATACATATACATATACATATACATATACATATACATATACATATACATATACATATACATATACATATACATATACATATACATATACATATACATATACATATACATATACATATACATATACATATACATATACATATACATATACATATACATATACATATACATATACATATACATATACATATACATATACATATACATATACATATACATATACATATACATATACATATACATATACATATACATATACATATACATATACATATACATATACATATACATATACATATACATATACATATACATATACATATACATATACATATACATATACATATACATATACATATACTTATTCATATACATATAGTATTTTCGTAGAAAATTTTTGTGCGAATTTCGTGAAGTTATCATTTTGCTCACCTCCCAGTTACCGAAGATCAGTATGAGAAGTTCTACAAATCGCTTGGATCTTGTTTCGTGGCAGCTGGTGACTACAATGCAAAACATACGTACTGGGGCTCGCGTCTTGTTACACCAAGAGGTCGAGCGTTGTTTAATACAATTTCAAAAATGGGCTTAGGTGTCATTTCGAGTTGAGAACCTACTTGCTGGCCTACTGACGTAAGAAAAATTCCAGATGTTATAGATTTTGCCGTCACGAAAAATATTCATAGTTGCTTAGTTCACGTAGAGGCGTCTCTAGATCTGTCCTCCGATCACTCTCCAACAATAGTTACAATTTTCCACCAACTAAGGAGTGATTTAACTAACTCATATGTGAAGATGATTAATGGAATCATGGCATTCAAAAAATATCTTAGTAGTCACTGCGTAGAAAACATTCACCTTAGATCATTCGATGATATTGAATTTAACATTGCCAATCTTATCGAAAATATTAAACAGACTGCTGAACACGTCACTACCTCTTATCCGCAGACCGGCCTTAACAGAATTTATTCTACGGAAATTGAACGTCTTGTATGTGAAAAAACGAGAGCTAGAAGAGAATGGCAACAACACAGACCACACCTAAATAAAATCAGACTTAAGGAATGTACTTAACGACTCAAAGGGCTGCTATCGTCGGAAAAAACTGCATTACAGGAAAAGTATTTAGAAGGTCTTGATGTAACGTCCGTATCCAATTACTCTTTATGGCGCGCTACTAGAAATTTTAAAAGACCAGTTGATCTTAAATCACCACTGCGTACTGCGACCGGAGGCTCGGCAAGAAGCGATAGTGAGAAAGGTTACTTATTTTCTAAGCATTTAAAATCTGTATTCACTCCCAATTCATGTACGGGTGCTGCTGATTTACCGAGTGTAGTTTCTCTACCCCCTCGTCCCTTAATGTTTAAGATGCGTGAAGTACAAAAAGTAATTGCTGAACGCAACTTCAAGAAAGCTCCAGGTATTGATGGCATTAGTAACAAAATGCCCATGAACTTGCCTCATATTGCAATAAGAACCCTGCTATTTACTTTTAATGCTATTCTAAGAATGCAGTATTTTCCACATAACTGGAAACTTGCCAAGATCAAAATGATTCCAAAGGTGGGCAAAGATCTTACCAAGACTGAGTCATATAGGCTTATAAGCTTACTATCTACTGCTGCTCATGACTAAATTGTCTAAAATTTTAACTGATAATGGGTGCATCCCGGACCATCAATTTGGCTTTAGAAGTCAGCATAGCACCATTGAACAAACGCATAGACTGGTCCAAGTTGTAAGAAGAACATTTGAAGAAAAGAAGTATTGTTCTGCTCTCTTTATTGATGTTTCTCAGGCGTTTGATAAAGTATGGCACGAATACCTAGTTTTAAAATTGAAGATATATCTGCCAATAAACATTCAAAAGCTTTTGGAGAGTTATATTATTTATTGGAAGTTCACTGTTGTGGAAGGAGAGTTCACGAGTGTGCCCGAATCTATATCTTCTGGTGTGCCACAGGGTAGTATTCTGGGTCCTGTCCTGTATTTAATATATGTATACTTGGGATATGCCTGTGAGCAATAATATCCTCACCTCTACATTTGCCGATGATACAGCCTGTATAAGTGTTAAAGAAAATCCTTAGGAGGCATGCCGCAGTTTCCAGGAACATATTACCCAGCTGGAAATATGGTTGAACTTATGGAGAATTAAAGTCAATGAACAAAAGTGTGTCCATATAACGTTTACGCTAAGAAGAGATACTTGCTCCCCCATTCGAATCAACAATCACAATATTCCTCAACATTCCCAAGTGAAATATCTTGGTATACACCTTGATCGAAGACTTACATGGAAACATCATATTGACTCTAAGTTAACTCAGATGAAACTTAAGTTAACTCAAATATATTGGTTGATTGGCAGAAATCAACACTCAGCCTAGACTGCAAACTTTTACTATACAAGTAGCTTTTGAAGCCAATATGGTGCTACGGAATTCAGTTATGGGGCACTGCTTCAGGTTGCAATGTCGAGAGAATCCAACGAAGGCGAAACAAAATTTTACGGTTAATAACATCGGCTCCATGGTACATCAAAAATTCTAATATACATCGTGATTTAAATATGCCACTAGTGATTGAAGAAATTGTAGAACACGCAGGCAAATATTTAACAAAATTCGAATCACATCCTAATCCGCTTGATCGTAATATTTTGAACTTTACTGGACACATCCGCCTAAAAAAGAGGGACACAAGGGCTCTTATACTCAACACTCCAGATGGGACTACTTGAAAATACTTTTTTTCCCCTTTTTTTGATTATCACTACTTATGTATTATTTATAACTATCACTAAGTCTATGTCCGACACTGGTCGGGCCTAATATTTTTTTATAGATTTAAGATTTGAATACTTATTGTTAGTTCATATTTGAAGATACAATAAATAAATACATGTATGAAAAAAAATTATGAATTTAACCCTACATATTTACTTAAATATACAATAATTGATTTTTCCCAAACGTTCTGGCAACGTTGCTTTAAGTATTAATACGATTGACGAATGCTGAGAGTAAATATTCAAGAACCCTTAGAACTATTCAGTTCATTGCTCACTTAGATCTACTGGTGTCAGTGATGGGGATTGGAAATCTTGTTTTCGTGCCAAATCTGCTTTTAAATAGTGTCAAAACCACTTAAATAGTTCCAAACCACTTTTTATATAATTTTAATGTTGTCACTCGATGTTCATTTAAACCAGATTTTCTTAAACTAGGGGTCGCGAAAAAGTTGTGAGGGGTCGCAAGAAACAGGATTTTATTCCTTGATTTTATAAACGCCGAATCTTTTCCTCATTTTGAAATTATTTTTTCGAATTTATATATTTTATGTATTTAAAATTGTATTTGTTGTATTTCTCCGTGCTGAAAGGCCAAAGCAAAGACAATAGAAATAAATAAAGATGTATGATATGTTGGACGTAAACATTTTTTACGTCCTAGTAATGATTCTAAAGGACATACTTAAAGACTATAATAACGCTAAACTTTTTCTTATTAGATGTACATATATCATGCCATAACAGCAAAAATAGCTTAAGCGATATAATTTTCAAACTTAAATTTTTGACCAAAATCGATCATTTGCAATCGTAAATAGTCGATTTTCGTAAAAAAAAAACGAAGTCCAAAAATGTGTCGCTTAAGCTATTTTTGCGGTTATGGCTCGATATCAGTTTCCATCATCCCATTGCCCTGAGGGCTCTGCCAGCATTCTGCTTTGCATACGTACACAGCACAACTACTAACAGAAATCTAAAGCAAGAGCATAAAACACATAAAGAGCGGAATTCTGACGCATTTTTTATGACAAAAAATACACCGAGAGAATTCAAACACTACCAAAATGATTTAATTTATTTTTTCTATATTATTTATATAAATAAATTATCTAATTTAAATCTTTTTATAACATCACTTTTTATTGCTATAAAAAATAGAAAAAATATGTGGAATATAGAGTTGAAAACTAACTTTTTATTTGGCTTAAATACTTTTGCAGATGCTGAGTGTCCAGTATGTATCAATAAATTTAAAAAACTAGTACATACAATTTCAGGCACCACTAAATAAATACAAACGTTCATTCATATAAAATTAACCCATACAAATATTTTTCACATACTCAATTAAACATTTACAATAGCGATTTTTTTCAGTGGAACAGCACTAAGCATGTATTAGTGCTGTTCTGCTTTTAAGCGTTTTCTCTTCTTGGTGACCATTGACATATATACTTAGGGCTAATAAATCAGTTAAAGTTTCAACGGTGGTTTAGTTGAACTAATGTGCAGTTTCTACAACTCAGGCAGACACTCGTCTAGAAAATTTGTATGAAAATCACTCAAAAAACTGAGTGCTTTCCATACAAATTTTATACTCAAGTCGACCGCCTGGGTTGTAGAAACATGGGGTAAACTTTAAGTCATATGTGGTTTAAACTCAACAGGAGTAAATCAGTGAACCATACCTCACGTGTAGCTTAAAAACTAATACTGTGGCAGCAAAGTAGAATAGTATAAAAGAACAATAGAGTGTAAGAGAACAAATCGAATCTTAAGAAAAAGTAGAAGCTTGGAAAAAAGTTGAATGCTTTTTAAATCAAAACATATGGTCTGTACGTAATAAAATCATATGGCCTGCACTGCTAGTTTAAACGCCCAATTTTATGCGTTTACAGATGGTTTAAATATTGCATTGATTTACATATTTGCTAGTTTAAACACATTTTAAACCAAAAACAGAGATTAACTTGAACTGATTTATTAGCCTTTAGTGACAATTATATAATTATAGTTTGTGATTTTTTATGGCTAATATACTGTCGAGTTGTACAAATTCGTGCACGTTAAAATAGTAATAACCGTTAGCTTCTTATTTTAATCAAACAAATATTCTGTCGATGTAGTAGAATTTGTAATGCTTTTTTATTTCATCATTTTATATGTATTACGATTATAACAAGATATATTGTTAGACTTAAAAAATGTTAACCATGTATTAAAGATGCTAAAGTTTATAATTGCAGTCCATTTAACATTTTACTTTTCATAAAAATTTGAGCTCAAAATATACTTTCCACGCTTGATGAAGAGTAGAGAATAAAAAGAAAACCTTGAGCGATTCGATAAATATTACTCAAAAATTGTTCATTTACTGCCAGTTTATAGAAGCCATGTAAAAATTCTCGCCTGCCTTTGTGTATAACTTGGTATACACCTTGATCGAAGGGCTACGTGGAAATATCATATTGACTCTAAGCTAACTGAAATGAAACTTAAATTAACTCAAATATATTGGTTAATTGGCAGAAATTCAATACAAGCCCAGACTGTAAACTTTTGATATACAAGTCGCTTTTGAAGCCAATATGGTGCTACGGAATTCAATTATGGGGCATTGCTTCAGCTTCCAATGTCGAGAGAATCCAACGAAGGCAAAACAAAATTTTACGGTTAATAACATCGGCTCCATGGTACATCAAAAATTCAAATATGCATCGTGATTTAAATATGCCACTAGTGACTGAAGAAATTGCAAAATACGCAGCCATATATTTAACAAAACTCGAGTCACATCGTAATCCGCTTGCTCGTAATATCTTGAACCTTTGTCGCAGGCCCGTGCCTATTAATTTTAGTTAATTTCATGCTCACAAAAACATAAATGTGAAAAAAGGCTCAAGTTTCCATCCAAAATTTCGGCCATTAAAAGTAGTGAGATATACATTTTGACCAAGTTCTTGTTTGCCACAATAGCTAATACAGAAATATGCTTTGCATTATATAAATTTGTAATCGTAAGGGTGTCATATAACTTCTAGATAATCTGCAACATTTTCACCAACGTAAAGAAATGAACAAATATACATTATTCTCTCCTTTTTTAGAAAGGTAAAAATATTGCCAAGTTAGCAGATTATCTAGAAGTTATATGACACCCTTACGATTACGAATTTATATAATGCAAAGCATATTTCTGTATTAGGTATTGTGGCAAACAAGAACTTCGTTAAAATTTATATCTCAGTACTTTTAATGGCCGAAATTTTGGATAGGAACTTGGCCTTCTTTCACATTTATGTTTTTGTGAGGATCTGATAACTTTTTGAAAAGTTTTCTATTATCCCGTCTATACGCACTTCTTATTTGCAAATAAAACTGGAAAGCGTTGCCGTATAACTTTTTTATTGTAAGTAACTCACGAAAACTATTTGCAAATAAAGGCTTCATTAGTCTTTACTTTCTGTTGCTGTTCTGTGCCGTTCCTTTCTGTATAAAATATTTTGCAATTACTTTTTTTGGCAACCTATAGAATTGATTACACTTGTACACAAAATATCACAACACATTAATACATACACACTTTTGGCTGTCACTTAACGTTGAATTCTATTTTCTACAGATTTGTCCGCTACAGAACTGAACGAAAAAGTAAAAACTAACCACACATACAGATTTTCAACTCAACAGAAACAAAACAGCTGATTCAGACCAGAACGGCACGTACAAACTAACTCTGCCTTAACGCACTATTTGCAAATAAGGTATAAAATGTTGCCAGTTATTTTTATTTTGTAAAAAATGTAATACAAATGTAACAATGTGTGGCAATATGATTCACAGATAGTAATGTATTCTATCTACGTATAAACGGTGAGTTCAGTATTTGCAAATAGTTTTATTTGCAAATAAGATTTGCGTATAAACGAGGTATATAATAACACTTTTTAAACTTAAAATTTTTAGTGTGTTTTATTTCTATTGATGATCACTGTGCCAGTTAAAAATGGCATAGTTACATAAAATAATGGGTTAGAGCGTGATGGGTGTTGGATTGTACACTTTAAAAATGTACTATTGTGTCTTTGCAACGGGTCGCCAGTGTGTACACAATTTGTTAATAGTCGAAAAGAAATATGTAAAATACAGCGTAAATTTTATTTTCTTAATACATTTACATTTTAAAATCTGCTTAGCCGAAGTACATAAATCAAAAGGATATCCCCAATGTGCGAAAAGTTTCAATAGGGTAGCTGGTGCTTTAATTTTTGGATTTTCCGATTGAGTAAATCAATTAGGACTATTTGTCTACAAAATGTCAGCTCTCTACAGTATAATATTACGTCAAATTATTATGGGCCTGGCCCTGATGACTTTTATATCTGCTAGTGCTTCTGGTTCATTTAAAGTTTCGTAGGAAAAAGCTATTGAGAAATACATAAGATTTATGGGTGTATTTACGGCTACTTTTCAAAACAGAAAATTTTTATTTTAGATAATTGTATGAAAAGTTTCAATAAAATTTAACTTAATTTTCAGTTTACAATGCTTGTTCCCACCCCCCCCCCTCCCCCCTGCACATAGGTCTGGCGAGCCATATTTTTTGGCCAAAAGTCAAAACTTCTATTTTAAAATTTCGTGTCGAAATCAAATAAAAAACACTTTAAATATTACAAAACTGCAAAAACTGTTCTTAGACTTCAATCAAACATCATTTTATAAATCAAAGAAACGAGTTTTTTTAGCTGGGTTGATAAATTTATACATTTGGTGTAATTTTGGTCAATTTACAAGTAAAAAAAATAATATATTTTAATCTCTAAATAATGGAAACTGGTGACAACGGTAAGTGTTCAAATACCTATTAGCGAAACATTCAATATTAGTTATGGATATAATAAAAAATTTATAAAACTTTTATAACCTTAATATCAGTGACAGTTACTTTTTACGACAGAAACATTAAAGTATAACTCAAAAAGTACAAAAAAGATCAATAAAGTAACAATGCTGTTAATTAGAGTGATCTGTTGTTCATCCAACTCTGGTAAAATTGTTTGCAAATTCATGCAAATTCTTCGATAAATATAGTTTTTTTCAAGCAAATTTTTCTTCAAAAATTTCGAACTTCTAAAAATTTGGCTTATTGGTAATAATAGACTGGAGAAAACACAAGTTATCTTCAATTATATTTTTGAAAACACTGAAGCATCGAATGCTTCTCCAGAATATGAGAAGTATTTAAGGTCAAAGATTCGAGTTTATTATGGAAGACTAAATTCAAGATGGCAGAAGTGTGGTGGGCAAGTCGTCTTTAAAAAACAAAATAATACCTGGCTTCAAAATGTAACGGTATTCAAGAAACCAAAAGAAAAAGAAAGGAAGAACAGAGAAGAGAAACCTTCATATTAAGAAATGGAGAGTAACAGACACTAACGATAAGGAAAATATTAAAGCAAGAAAAAAAATGCATTCAAAATGAATTTTGGTCTAAGCTTGGACTCCGTGTTGATATGCCGAAAGTAGGAGGCTTCGGATCAACAAACGACGGAAATACTTCCCGACGCGCATTTTTAGAGCATGAGCATTTTTCTGAAATAACTGGCATCTTGATGTTGTTTTTCATTTAAAAATTATTTTGATAACCGTATCATGTCAATGTCACGCTCGCCGTACTAGCCGCGCCGATAATCTTTCCGATGTATGGATACTTCAGATCCATTAATTTCAACAATGCGAATAACTACACGAACACATCAAAGAAAGCGCTTAACTTTACCACCAGAAGTTACCGCCATACTGTGCTGTGAGGCTCTCCTTGATTAAGAACGTAGCGAAGAAACAAGCGAAGGCAACTTAGTTTTGGATACTGAAGATTGTGATTAATTAATTTTTCATTTACTTATGGAACTAAAATGTTACCTTGGCTTTCGATGGGTTAAAAATGGTCACCTTTTCATAAATATTTAATTTTAATATACTTATATTTTTGGCTTTTGTAATTTTTGCCAGAAAATTTGGTTGGCCGGACCTTTGTGCCCTGATTGAAACTACTGGTTTCTTAGATTTTTCTTGGTGATCTCTGATCTAGATTTATTTGTGTAAAAAATTTCAGCTCCCTAGCGCAAATTATACCTTAAAATTTTGTGAGCATTACCCCTCCCACTATTTTAAACTCACAATTTTGTTGTGAGCAGCGCTTATAATTCGTGCTAATTTTCTTCTAAAATATGATAGACCGAAGTAGATTAAACGCAAGGCTAGTATTTTATGAGAGTGATAACGTCCACTTTTTAAGTTGATAGTTTAAAGTCTTGTATACGTGCAACGTGTATGCAAGTTTACACTAAATTGGCATGAGTTAAAAGCTGTATATTAAAGTTTCAGTACCACACTATGTTAGTGTGGCCCCGCCCATTCTGGTAAAATTTTTTGGGTTTCAGATTTTTCTAGTTGGTTTCTCACCTAGACCTACTTCTGTATCAAATTTCAGCTCATAAGCGCAACTGTTAATTTTTAGTTTTTATGGGCGCAGCCCCGCCCCTGTGACTAAAATTTCCGGGTTTTCAGGTTTTTCTTGTTGTTTTCTCACCTAGACTTACTTTTGCATAGGGCTGCCAGTCGTACTGATTTTGCCAGTACATGTACTGATTTTGGTTTAAAGTACTGATTTATGCATAACTAGCAAATCAGTACGCAAATCTTGCAAATTTTTCGCTTATTTTTGCTATTTGCATTTGCTAAAATGTATGCGAATATTTAAGACAAAAAATTTTGTACTTCTTATACGAAAAAAAAATTGCCATTAACAAACGTCAAAAACACGAAAATTATTTTAAGCCAGCATGAAAAATATACATATAGGGTATGTTCGTAGATTCAGCAAATTTATGCACAACTTCTGCAAATTTTTTCTGCGTATGCGTGATCAACTGTTGCACATGCTTTGCAACTGCTCAATATCTGTGCATAGTTGGCATTTTTGAACGAACTGCAAACAATTTTTAAGTCGGCAAGTAATTTTATTTAAGAAAGTTGTCATCTCGTCGATGTGAAAGCAAAAAAAAACTCTTTATAAAAGTTTGCACATTGTGCACATGGCTTGGACGTAGCTGACTTATAAGTATTGCATTCTTCAAAGCTTTATCAGAAAGCTTTTCTATTAAAAAGTTCTGATAAGCATCAAAATTAAACTAAATTCCAGCGGTGTTTGGAAATATACCTATTTAATTTTTTGAAAAAGAAAAGGCATTGTATTTTCGGCAGCAGTATTTTCTACTTAAGACTAGTCTGTTAAAACTTTTAAAAAATGTTTTGAGCACCTTTCATTACTTCGTACAAACAAATTTGAATCGCAAACAATATTAACTGGTCATTGTTTTAGTAAATTCCACGCGAAACAAGTGTCACTCATTAATTTCATATACAAACATATGTATGTATGTATCTTTCTGTTTTATGAATGCGTGTTTTTATTAAATTAATACATATTTGCTCAATGCAAGACTCAGTTTAATATAATATAATATTTGCATTCGCTTTCGCAAAAATTAAAATGTAGTATTCGCATTCGCATGGGCTAAACTGGTATTAGTTACATTCCTAGTTAAAGCCTTTTATATTGAAAAAATTAATGTACTGATTTTTTTTCAATTGTACTGATTTTTTTCTCTCATGTACTGATTTCTACGGTTTCAAAACTGGCAACCCTACATATTCCATGAGCAAAAAAGTTACATATATAAGGCAGAAATCTACATCAATTTGCTGAATCTACGAACGTACCCTATATTTATCTTTTTCATGCTGGCTTACAATAATTTTCGTGTTCTTGACGTTTGTTAATGGCAAACTTTTTTCGTAAAAGAAGTACAAAATTTTTTTGTGTTAAGTATTCGCATACATTTTAGCAAATGCAAATATCAAAAATAAGCGAAAATTTTGCAAATGCGAACATCTGTTACATTCCTAGTTCTAACCATTCTTAAAACAAAACATGATTTCAATGTATACTTTGTACCAAGGCATATGTAATTAATAAAATAATATTATCAAAAAAATTTTCGAAAAAGAAACTTTAAATTCATTATTTGCATGTATCAGAAATCACTTAGCAAATCTTTCTTGCAAATTTAAATTAAAAAAATCTCAATAAAATTAACATTAACTTAAACTAAAATGTATATGATCTCTGACAGTTTTGGCAGAATTTGCTTGAGCATTATATGGATACCACTTTGAAAATAAATTCGCCTTAAAGCGAATGTAAAGTAAAGATCACTGGTGATTCAAAGAAAATAAATAAACACTATGACATGCTTTCTTATACATTGATCATAATTAATATATAAAAACAGTACATACATGAAAAAATCAGTACATTTGCGTACTGATTTGCTAGTTGTGCATAAATCAGTACTTTAAAGAAAAATCAGTACATGTACTGGCAAAATCAGTACGACTGGCAACCTCAGGAATATGTGAATTGTTTTCGTCTTTCAATTTGCTGAAAGTTTACGGCAATGAAAGCTCAATTTGCCATCTCTAAATTTACAACAGTCTTACCATTGTCGTTTGTTCTTTACTAATTATTCACATGTTAGCTAATTTGCTTATTTTTTTGTTCTACTTATGAGAAACTTTATTTTTTTGGTTTATTACTATTAAGTATATTTTATTTAATTTTTGTTACAGCCCCATGGCTATTAATTTTAGTTAATTAAAATATTTTTCGAACTTCATTTGTTTCTATATTTTATGGTTTGAAAAGGCTAAAGTTCGCATCGCTTTGTAAGCCAAATTACATGTGATAATAATAATAATAATAATTATTGAACGAATAACACCAAAGTTAATTGTAAATATTCTGACAATACATACTTGCACGGAACAGAAAAAAGTTGCGTATATAAAGCAGAAATCTACATCAACTGACACCACACACAGTGGACCAAACACAAAAGAACGGTGATGATGAAGGTTCTGCATTAGCAACAGTGAAATGCGCATAGGATCCAGCTAAACCCCTCAATAATCAATTTCAATGTATTTTTAATAAAAAAATATTTTACTTAATAAGTAAAATATTAATTTGGGATTATTAGTGCGTTTAAAAATTTTAAACTTAAATTGTAACAATTCCCATAAAAAACACTAATTATTAACTTGACTGCACCCGGTCAAAAAAAAAAAAAAATACTTGTGTGGCAACACTCTATTCTTAAATAGCTGTTGTTGTTATTTACATTTATTTTCTTTTACATACTCTTACGACTACAATTTGAAGCTGAAAAAAAGTCAGCCAATGTAGCAATGGTTAAGTAAGAAAATAAAAAACATGTTGATTATTGAGTTCTTGTTTCAACTTTGTTATTTGTTATTGAGCTTCTCATTTGTTTAAATGAAAGTTTATAATATAATAACTCTAGTTGTTCTAAGAAGCTTTGGGTAAAGGTTCCCTGATGATCTGCATTAGCAACAGTGAAATGCGCATAGGATCCAGCTAAACCCCTCAATAATCAATTTCAATGTATTTTTAATAAAAAAATATTTTACTTAGTAAAATATTAAAATGAATAGTTATTGGCTTGTGGCAAAATATAAATAAATATACTTAATACTAACAAACCAAAAAATTTGTCTTAAGTAGAACAAAAATAAGCAAAATAACTAACATGTGTTGAATTAGTAAAGAACAAACGACAATGGTAAGACTTTGTAAATTTAGAGATGGTAAAGTGAGCTTTCATTACAAAAATCTTTCAGCAAATTGAAATACGATCAATCAAAACAATTCACATATTCCATTTGCAAAAAAGTTCCGTATATAAAGCAGAAATCTACAGCAACTGACACCACACACAGTGGACCAAACACAAAAGAACGCTGATGATGAAGGTTTAGTGACCTTCGAAAACGGCTAGCTGTTCCGTTCAACTATGTGTTGTCAGAATATTTACAACTAACTGATGTTATTTGTTCATTAACAGGGAAACCAAAAATATGCTCTAAAAAATAGTTTTCTGTGCATTCAATATGCATTAAAAGCTTGAAAATATGCACTAAAACTCAAAAAATATGCTCTTAAAAATAAAATAAATTAGGTTATTTGTAAATGAAAATAGTATATTTTTAATTCAACAACATTTGATATATATAAAACAAAAATAAAATAAAAAAAGAAACAATTAAAAATTAACAAAGAATAACGGCCGTATTATAAAAAAATAATTTGGGTTTGAAGTGCAAAAAAAAAATACCATACAAATTTTGACTAAGACATAATACAAATTATTTTTTTTTTGGGATACTCGTAAAAATTTAACTTGAATTTCACGATCAAGATCACGATATCAGGAATAAAACTTGTGGAACTGTATTTGTAAATAAAAATCGTTGCCTGTCACATCTAAATAAACTTGTTTACATTGACAATATTCCTTCAATGTCTGCTCGGGACAGAGTCCCTCACAAATAGCAAAACCGAATTTGTATTAAACGAAAGACCTTAATAACTGCTAGATATATAAGAAAAATATCCAAGCCATATGCATATGCACAATATGCAAACTTTTATAAAGATTTTTTTTTTGCTTTCACATCGACGAGAATACAACAACCAACCAGATCTCGTGGACATCAATGATTACTCTAATTTTGAAAAAAAAATAACAAATTTAAAAGCTTTTAAATCTGTTTACCTCATATGCAAATATCACAGTACTGGTGCACTACCTGGAACATTGGAAATGAGATTTAGATGGCGAAATTTTTTTTTAATGCATGTTTTTTTATTTAATATATCTTCAAATATGAACTAACAATAAGTATTCAAATCTTAAATCTATAAAAATATTATTAGGCCCGACCAATGTCGGACATAAGGTAGTGATAGTTATTAATAATACATAAGTAGTGATAAACACAAAAAAAATATTTTTAAGCAGCTGCATCTGGAGTGTTGTTTATTAGATCCCTTGTATTTCCCTTTTTTAAGCGGATTTGTCCAGTAAAGTTCAAAATATTACGAGCAAGCGGATTAGGATGTGACTCGAGTTTTGTTAGATATTTGCCTGCGTATTTTGCAATTTCTTCAGTCACTAGTGGCATATTCAAATCACGATGTATATTTGAATTTTTGATGTACCATGGAGCCGATGTTATCTTGCGTAAAATTTTATTTTGCCTTCGTTGAATTTTCTCTACATTTGAAGCTGAAGCAGTGCCCCATAGTTGAATTCCTTAGCACCATATTGGCTTTAAAAGCGACTTGTATATTAAAAGTTTACAGTCTAGGCTAAGT